>CM031602.1:70611689-70617158 GCA_018398815.1 Conus ventricosus
GTACTAAGACATAAGAGCAAGCTTTGTTTATAATTCAATATATATGTCATGAGTCGGCCGAATGTTCTCGAGCATTTAGGCAAATTAAGGGTAGTTTTGCTGTTGTTGAGAGCAAGTCCTTGGGTTCTTCAAGTGTGCGAATTCAGGCATCACCAGAGGGGAATACCCCGAGTCGTATACTGAAGGAGGGAGAGTTACTGGGAAGTGTTTCGCATGTCCGAGGGATAGTGACAAGGAGTTGCCGACCTGCAGTCCTGGGTAGAGGAGTGTCCAGTCCGACCACTGGCTGGCTATTCACTGGGTTCTCCTGTGGGCCTGAAGGGAAGGCGATCGTGTCAGGTGACCGTCACGGGTAGGTGACCGTCAGCCTGCAGGCAGAGTACAGCGACCATTCAGTTGTCCTTGTTCTGAGGAATGAATGGAAGGCTTCGGCCTATTGAGTGGTTTGCACCTTGTTGTCTATAGAGGTAGTAACTACTCGAAGCATCAGTCCTGGCTGGTAGAGAAGTCCAGGCTGTTAGTACAATGGGTAGCTTGGGGGAATCGAACATGAGTTTGAATAGGAGGTTATGCATTAACCACTTGGTGCCCAAGTCTTTGTTGGCGCTAGCAACTGTGGTGTGTGTGTATGTGTATGTGTAGGTGACTAGTGATTCCATTGGCGGAATAAAAATAACTTGGGGATTTATTGGTACAAATCGTTTGATGGGTGTGTGCCAGTGATTCCATTGGTTGAGCCAGTTGAACTCGGGTTCTCTCTTGTTTGAGAATGAATATAAGGTGCTTAGAAAACCAGGAAGAGTGTGACTCACTTAAGGGAAAGTGAACTCGCCATCTTGCTGAGGGCTCAAGAAAATACAGCGTGAAGCAGAGGTTAGCTGTCGCCTCATTGTCTCCTGGGTGGGGACGTATGACATTGGAGGTTGCTGTAGCCTCGGAGCCGACGACGAGAAGAATTGTCTCCCGTGTGGGGACGGTCGACAGCAAGACGTGTCAGCCTGTTGGAGCCTAGACAGGGAGCTGCCAGACAACGGTGGGGTGTTTGCAGCCAGAGAAGACCTGTCGGAGAGGCTGACAGGAGCCCTTTCCGTGGAGAGGGCGAAGTACGGTGGAGTCCGGGAGACTCGGTGTGAGGGTGCGACTCAAGCTACGTTGCCAGTGTCCCCCAACTGGGATTTGGCCAATCGGGAGGACACAATGGTGTGGCAGCTTCAGCTCGTAGTCACACAGTGGGATGAGAGAAACTGACGGTCAACGAGGAGTGCTGGCAAGTTACGGACGTTTTATTTGTTCTTAAGTTTATCAGTGTGCAAACAGAATTGTGGAATATTGTCTTTCCTGGTTAATGAAGAGTTATTGAAGGAAAGGGGATGCGATTTATGAGATTGTCTGTATGATGTTTACATTGTTGTATGATACAGATAGTTGTGTTGTGTAGTGAAAGGTGGGGGCTCGGAGTCAAGTTGAATAAAAGTTGATTATTTTCTATGAAATGTTATTGGTTTCCCGTCACCTTTGTGCGGGCCCGATGTGAGTGACAGAGTGCGTGTGCCAATGTGAGAGTGCATTTTGGTTGTGGAAGCGTAAATACTTCTGTCTTTTACCCCCTGCATCCTGAATATAAAAATCATATTTTAATAACGAGGGGGAGCGTCGGTGTCACGACCGACCCTGGAGGTCTGCCCTGACAGGATCGGTCTAGGTGGGAGTGAAGGGAGTGACTGACCTCACACGCCCCGCAAGAGACCACACAATAAAGATTACGATACAACACCCCATTTATTCACACCAACATACAGTCATAAATAAGCATTCCAACACACACAACATGCACAATCACAATCAAGCATTCAACACACACAACAGCACAATTATATATAAACATTTCCACCATAACGACGTACACAATCACAAGCACAACATTTCAACACACATGGATAAACAATAATCATAAATAAACATTCCAAGCATCCATCCCTGTACCCACACCAGGATTGCCACCACACCCCTGTCCTCCTCAAATCTACTAGAGGACACCTGTCGCACTAGTCTACCAAACCGGTCGGTTCTTGAAGAGAGTCGTCAAGGCGACAACCCTTGACACGACAAGCAGACAGTGACAGAGCGCGTCTGGGGGGGGTGGGGGGGAAACGTGGCGTTGTTACTGAGGTCTGGACGGTGATCATGGCCTGCCCAGTCCAAGCCGCGGCTTTTCTACCAGTCCGCTCCCCCACCTGACCAGAGCGTGCCTCAACCAGCGCGTGCACCAACCAGTCCCGCGGTCCCAACCAAGCGTGGCCTCAACCAGCACGTGGCACCAACCAGTACCGCGGTCCCAACGAGAGTGTGGCCCCAACCAGAAGCGTAAACACCAACCACCGCGTGGCACCAACCAGTTCCCAGCTCCGGTGACGCCCCGAGGGGGGGGAAAGTTAGCTGGAGGAGAGAAGAAAGGGAGGAAGGAAAGAAGGAAGGAAGGAAGAAAGGGTACTGGAACCCCAGCCGTCTTACAGACTGAACCATTCTGTTAAATCCTAACCGCCACTGCCCACGGGTAACGCATGATAGGGCGAGGGGAGGTCTATTAAACACACCAACAACGCCAGCCCAACACAGACCTGAGCGTAACACAGCACACCCAATCCAAATCAGGAATGTTCATTAAAGTCTTCTCACACGAAGCAAGGTAAAAGACTCATTAAATCAACAGGCTATAAAAACAAATTATGAATTATCTCCACCCTTCACATCACTCACGATTACAATTTCCTTTCTTAGGAAATAACCAACACAGCGACCATCGCTTAAATAACTGCCACCACATTTGCAAATAATAAATCAATGGCATATTGTCACATTTAATAGCCACATTTTAAAATAACACAAATCTCCAACCACGCATCCGAACGACAAATCAGCGAACGCACGCTCTGCAACAAAAAACTCGAGTTCTCCATGCACACCAAACTGACGAGGCCGAAGGATAAGAGTACCGCGTGAATGTGAGGACAGGGGCGGACGAGCGAGAACCAAGCAAGTAAACCAACCCTGATCACCAGTTTCTATCCATCCTCCCCACCGACTACCGCATCACCAGATGCATAAACAGGATAAAGAATTTTGGATAGAATAAGAATGGCCAGTTAAAGATTGAATTAACCAAGAAAAAGGTCTCAAACAATATTTCTTTTAACGATTTGCAAACAAAAAGAAAATTGCGCAAAGAGAAGAATAAGCCTGGTAACAACAACAAACCAAAACAAAACAAACCACGATACTGTGCCTTACCAGCTAACCCGTGGGTGACCCCGAAGAGGCGGGTCAATGACTCTCTCTGCCTCTGTCCAGTTCCGAGAGGACAAGCACAGGTGAGGAAAAAGAAGAAGTGATGTCCTACTCCTACAGGCCGACTGTAGGATTGAAAGATACCCGACTGTACCTTTCGACGATACGGTGAAGAACCAAGACTGGAGCAGGCGCCCACATAGAACCTCTTCCGCTCGATGAAGAGCAACCCTCCCTCAGTGGGGACGATGGCGGCAACATCCACCTAACGTCACAGAGTGAGCATCATCAAAGCTAAAAGAAATGAGGCACGTGCGACAGTAAAAAGACAGCGAGAGGCCCGAAAGACGCCCCGTACAAGAAATGAATACCCACCACCCGTGAACCTGCAGGAGAATGCACGGGCAGTGAAATTAGAGAGAGAGAGAGAGAGAAAGTAAACCTAACTGAGGCTAAAACCAGCGCCAGGGCAACACACCACAAGCCAATTAAGGACGGATAAACGACAACAACAACAATAATAAACAAAATGAATAATTCCGCCACCCAGGTTGGGTCAAACGTCGTAGGCCTCGTGACAAACTTCGTGACAAACCCCCCCTTCTAAAAGCCACAGTTTCTCTGAGATACAGTGCCCTTTGAAAACCAGACGCATGTGCAAAAACACAACAATGGGACCGAAACCCAACCCTCCTGTGATCGACAGAGTACGATAAATCCAATACAAACGTTCCACGATACAATCACACAAGGAAATACATGAAACTACATTTAACACCTAAAGCAAACCTTCCAGACCATGAAAGTAACATCCGAACCATTGGTGATCACAACCGTTTATCATCACTGAAGTTAAAACTGTCACTACACCTGATACAAAGACAAAAAGGGGATATAACCCAGGTTGAGGAGGGAGTGTCCCTCTGACGATTTTCCAATGTGCTGACAACGGAGCTCGGCTAAGATAGTCATCATCCGTATTACATACAGGAAACCCTTGATATGCGAAAGTAGAATAGCCTGATCTTGCAGTTTCCCACTGCCTATCCCAAGAGTCGACGACTGACTGGCCGGACCTGGTCCAGGCACTGAGAGGATGAGATCGCTCTCCAGTCCCAAACTTCGGCCGTGCCTTCCTGGGCACGCCAGTGCGCGTCCAAATCTGCGGGAGTTTCCCGAAATGTAGGGGTATCGATAGTCCTAAGCGGGGCACACCCTCTGGGTATCGAGTCACAGAGTCTACCCTACCAAATGTAGCGGGCCGCGATCGGATGGTGGATTGAGGGGTCCCCACCAGGTCGACACCGACCTTGCTGAATGGCTCCCCAACCCGTGGCACTGATCCCGGGGAACACGCCTCAAGCGCCCCTTAGGCGTTGTCCGTTGGCAGAATCGCAACTGCGACAGTCTGCCTAACCTGTGAGTTCATCCTGGCCAAAAAGAAGTCTGTTGACTTGTCGAGAGTCCGCTTTGGGGCCATATGACCTGCCATGGGGAAATCTGGGCCTGCCGGAGAAAAGATTCTCTCAAGCTTTGGGGAACAACAAGCTGCTTGGCCACACGATCTGCCTGAGTGAAAACCCTAAAGAGGATCCCCTTGTGGAGCTTGAGCCCACCTTGGGTGTCGGGCAGACTGAGTGGGCGATCTACCAGTTGTCGCAGGCGTTGGACATCCAAGTCCTGGGGCCTGAAGAGGACGATGGAAGCAGGGGCGGCCTTTGCAAGAACCTCGTCGAGATCGGTGAAGAACGGGACGCAATTCCTGTTCCTGCTTCTTAGCTCTGGCGCGTGTGGTAACTCCCACACACGCCTGTTCGGGCAGATCCGTAGACACGGATGACTGCGTCCGTCCCCAAAGGTGATAGTATTCTATAAGAAGGGATACCCGAGGTCGCTCCCACCGCGAGGCCCAAACTTCGCCACAGAAGTAGGGGGTGGAGATAGAAAAGAGCACAGAAGGACGGGTGGGGTAAAAAGCCTCCAACCCGCACACGTCATAACTGGCGCCTCGCCGGGGCCTCAGGGAAACCAAAGTCCTTTTCCCAAAGATCGTCGATGCTCCGAATCCCTGATGGTATCGACCAAGGAGGAACCAACAACGGAAAGAAACGGGGCACTCCGTACCACCAGAAGCTGGGTAGCCCCCGTTAGCGAGCACACGAGGACGATGGAAACGGGTGCCCC
>CM031602.1:70622258-70637258 GCA_018398815.1 Conus ventricosus
TCTGTCTTTGGTGTATTTTGTGTGGACATTCTGTCTTTGGTGTATTTTGTGTGGACATTCTGTCTTTGGTGTATTTTGTGTGGACATTCTGTTTTTGGTGTATTTTGTGTGGACATTCTGTCTTTGGCGTATTTTGTGTGGACATTCTGTCTTTGGCGTATTTTGTGTGAACATTCTGTCTTTGGTGTATTTTGTGTGGACATTCTGTCTTTGGCGATTTATAGCAGTACTTGAAACATCACAGCTGAAATTCTTTACAGCGGATCTAAGTGACGACTTTCTCCGTATACACAGGCAGAAAGTTTTTACTTTCACTAAAAGATTTTCTTTGAACATTTATTGGGGGTCAAATATAAGGGGATGCGGTGGAGAGAGAGAGAGAGAGAGAGAGAGAGAGCAGGGAGAGACGAGGGAGGGAGAGAGAAAGAGAGAGAGAGAGAGAGAGGAGAGAGAGAGAGAGAGAGAGAGAGAGAGAGAGAGAGAGAAACAGGCAGACAGACAGAGACAGAGAGGGACAGAGAGAGAGAGACAGAGACATGGAGACAGTGTGTGAGAGTGCAAGCCTCGGGTGGATTGATTGTACTATTTACCACAGACCCCTCCGGGTCACAACTATCCTGTGCTCCCCCTCCCTACCAAACCACCCCCCACCCCGACTCCCTGACCCGCCTTACACCACCCCACCCATACCCTCCACTGCCACACTTGCTATTCCCACTCCACCCCACCCCCCTACTCCCCTCTATCCCTCCCACACCGCACCTTTCGTCGTTTCTCCCCGTAAAGACAAGCTTTTCAAAGCGTGACTCCCCCTCCTCCTCCCTCCTTTTCCCAAATGAACAAGACTTCGCTCCTCTATTGAAAAAAAAACGGGGGGGGGGGGGGGGGGGGGGGGGGTGGCCACGCCTCAGTACACCTGCGATATATCACTGCAAACACCCTCTAAGACATGCCCTAGGTCTTCTCTCCTCAAGTCTTCACACACACACACACACACACACACACACACACACACTCTCCCTACCCTCCCTACACCCCACCCCCACCCCCACCCTGCCATCCACACACCCCCCCTCCTTCCGCCCCTCCCCGGTCCTACTGCTCCTACCATGAGTCTTAGATCTTACCACACCTCCCCCATACCCCCCTCCCACACCCCACCCCACCCCAATCCCCTCGCTCCCCTACTTGTCGTAGCCATTGAAACGTGGAGAGGTATCGAACCTGATTGTTTGGGGACGACTGTTTGAACTCGCGCGGCCAGCGTGAGCGGTTTCTTGGTTCTTGTCGCCCTTGCTCCATTCCATACTGTTCTCTGGAGTCTTGAAGAGTTGGGTCACACACCACAAATGTCCCGCGGCTGAGGAGAGAGGTAGTTCTGCTGATGGGTTTTTTTTCCTACCGACCGATATCTAAGGACGTTTACTATTTTTTGGTGCGTGAGGGTGCGGGTGTGGGGGTGTGGAGGTGTGAGGGTAGGGTGGGTGGAGGGGGTGGGTGGGGGGATAATGGCTAAAACTTGATTTTTTTTTTTTAGTTGTGTGTGGTTTTTTTATTTTTTTTATTTTTTTTTTACATTAAGATTTATTATGGTCGTATTGATGATGAAAAGGATTTCATATGGAAAGAAGCTGAAATAGAGATAAGTTTAAACTTCATCTTAGCTTCTCTCTCTCTCTCTCTCTCTCTTCTCTCTCTCTCTCTCTCTCTCTCTCTCTTCATGTCATGACATGAAGACTGTATTTTGTCATTGTCAATAAAAACGATTCTGAAGCGTCTGAAGCGTCTCTCTCTCTCTCTCTCTCTCTCTCTCTCTCTCTGTGCGTGCGTAATGGGCGCGCGCGCGGTGTGTATGTGCATGCGTGTGTGTGTATGTGCGTGCGTGCGTACGTGTGTGTGTATGTGTGTGTGTGTGTGTGTGTGTGCGTGTGTGTGCGTGTGTGTGTGTGTGTGTGGTGTGTGTGTGTGTGTGTGTGCGTGTGTGTGCGCGCGTAGAAGGAGGTACATGGGCTGATATTTGGTGAAAGTTCTGGATTCTATTTCTTGAAATGGTCGCATGAGTTATATCGTGTTATGGCGCATGTTCCAAATAGCGGCGTGTCACCTAGTAGCGGACGTGTCCTGGCCCTCAGTAGTGCTACAGAGAGAGAGAGAGAGAGAGAGAGAGGGGAGAGAGAGAAGAGAGAGAGAAGAAAACCCGTGTTGGTAACTGTTACCATCCGCTTCCTGCCCTCAGTAGTAGAAGGGAACCCTGGGGACGCCGACGTGACGGAGTGTGTGACAAGAGGGTTGAACCAATATTTCCCCTGGTCAAACACTCGCCTTAATAGCCTGAAGGAGCTGTTTACCTCTGGCCGCTGACCCAGCCTGCCTGGAGAAAATATGTACCCCTCTCCATTCCTCCCTCTGCCTCTGTCTCGCTTTCTCTCCTCTCTCTCTCTCTCTCCCCTCTCTCTCTCTCTCTCTCTCTCTCTCGCTTTCTCTCTGTCTCTCATTCTCTCTCTGTGTCATTCTCTCTCTCTTTCTCTCTCATATTCTCTCTCTCTCTCTCCCCTCTCTCTCTCTCTCTCCTCTCTCTCTCTCTCTCTCAATCTCCCCCCTCTCTCTCTCTTTCTCTCTCTTTCACTCTCTCTCTCTCTCTCTCCCCTCTCTCTCTCTCTCTCTGTCTCTCCACTCTCCCATTTTCTCTCAGAATGAGAGAGAACGAACAAACGAACGAACGAACGAATTTTATTCGTTCTCTCTCCCTCTCATTCGTCTGTCTCTCCCCCCCCCCCCCCCCCCCCCCCCCCCCCCCCCCCACACACACACACACCTACACACGCAAGGCATTCAAAGACTCTTCTTTCTTCCTTTTGAATGTTTGTTTTTTTGTGGGAAATGCTCATTACTTGTGTAGCATGAATACTTTGCCACCCAGACCAAGGCTGTTCCCGCCTCATGCGGAACGTTTCGTTTCGACACCCGCACAGCAGTTTATATGGTGTGAAAGAGAGGGGTTGAAAAACTGAAAGAGTGAGAGCGTACAGACAATAACGAAAAGAGAAACTCAGATTGGACACACGTGCAAATGACAACAGACATACTAGCACGTTCGCACGCACGTACACACGCACGCACGCACGGAGACACGCATACATGCACACACGCACGAATGAACACATGTATGCATGCACAAACGCGCGCGCGCCACCCCCCCCCCCCCCCCCACAACCACACACATATACACACACACACACTACAAACGTACACGCATAGTCACACAGACAGACAGTCAGACAGACAAACAGACAGACAGACAAACACGCGCACACACGTATCCCCCACCCCCCCCCCCCCCCCCCCCCCACCCCCCGGCCCATCCCGTCAAATTCCTTTCTCTGTATAGACACAAACTACTCCTCTCTCTCTCTCCTTCTTCCCCTCTCTCTCTCTCTCTCTCTCTCTCTCTCTCTCTCTCTCTCTCTCTCTCTCTCTCTCTCTCTCTCTCTTCCCACCCCCCCTCCTCCCCTCACCCCCCCACCACTCACCAAATTGTTGTTCTCCGAAACCCCGACGGCCACAGGAGAAGCGAAGACGGATCCCAAGGAGCCGCTCGTGTCCGGATCCCCTTCTCTTCCTCCTCCTCCTCCCACCACCATCACGCCTTTCTCGGGCAGGTCCTCCTCCAGGGAGAAGCTGACCTCCTTCTTGCCCCTCTTATCCGAGCCGCTGCCGCCCCGCCGCCGGCAGACCCCTCAGAGCTGCTGTGCCCGCCCCCCAGGTCCTGCGTGGAGGAGGAGGAGTTGTTGGGGGACTCTCCAGGGGGCAAGGAGTGGGTGCTGACCCACTTGGCCGCCTGGTACATCTTGTCTTTGACCTGAGGTGCCAGCAAACAGGAGGCAGTGAGGCAAGAGGTAGGAGGCAGGAGGTAGAAGGTAGGAGGTAGGAAGCGTGGTCAGAGAGCAAACAGGGAGGCGAAAGGGTTGGGTTTTGGAGTATGGCATTGGATTTTTATTTTATTTTATTTTTTTGTGTGTGTGTGTGTGAGAAGGTTGATGAAAAAGGAGTGCAGAGAATAAGAGAGATAGAATGTGCTGGAACGAGCGAGAGAGAGACAGGGCGGGGGAGGAAGAGAGAGAGAGAGAGAGAGGGGGGGGGAGAGAGAGAGAGAGAGAGAGAGAGAGAGAGAGAGAGAGAGAGAGAGAGAGAGAGAGAGAGAGAGAGAGGGAGAGAGAGAAAGAGAAAGAGAATGTGTGGGAATGAGCGAGCGAGCGAGAGAGAGAGGGTGGGAGGTAGAGAGGGAAAGAGAGAGAGACAGAAAGACAGACAGACAGACTGACAGACAGACCGACAAATAGAAAGACAGACAGGTGAAGAGAAACAGAGACAGCAATGAAAAAAGGAGACAGAGTGAGCGAGTGCTACAGACACACACACACACACACACACACACACACACACACACACACACACACACACACACACACACACAGAAATAGTGAGAGAGAACGCGCGTCGAGAAGGAAAGTGTTAAGAAATTTGCTCTGTGTGCATGCGTGTGTGTGTGTGTGTGTGTGTGTGTGTGTGTGTGTGTGTGTGTGTGTGTGTGTGTGTGTGTGGTGTTGTGTGTTGTGTGTGTGTTTGTGTGTTTGTGTGTGTTGTGTGTGTTGTGTGTGTGTGTGTGTGTGTGTGTGCGTGTGCGTGCGTGCGTGTGCGTGTGTGTGTGTGTGTGTGTGTGTGTGTGTGTGTGTGTGTGTGTGTGTGTGTGTGAAAATCAATACAGCGAGATTTCCTTTTCAAAGAAAAGTTAATCATTGTGACAACAAACCGGCTTGATTCATTCAACTCTCTCACTCACCCTTGTTCCTCCATGTCCCCTCTTTTCTTACCCGTTCCCCAGCTATCCCCTATATCTGTCCACTTTCTCTGTGTGTTTCCTTTCTCTCTCTGTCTGTCTGTCTGTATGTATCTCTCTCTTTATTTCTCTTTCTCTCTCTCCCTCTCTCTCTCTCCCTCTCTCACTCTATCTCTCTTTGTCGCCCTCTCTCTCTTCTTTTTCTGTCTGTCTCTGTCTCTCTCTCAGTGTCTCTCTCTCTCCATCTCTCGCCTTTCCTGTCTCTATCTCTTTCTCTCCACCCCCCCCTCTCTCTCTCTCTCTCTCTCTCTCTCGGCCCCTCTCTCCCTCTGCCTTCCCCTCTCCCTCCCCACCCATCCCCGTCTCTCTCTCTCTCTCTCTCTCTCTCTCTCGCTCTCTCTCTCTCTCTCTCTCTCTCTGACCTGTCTCTGCTGCCGACGTCCAGCTCTCCGCTTCCTGTCGCGGCGGAAGATGCAGCAGATGATGGTGATGACCAGCACGGCCACCAGGACCGTCACCAGCACGATGACCACGATGATGATGAAGTTGGGCTCACTCAGAATGCTGGCAGGCTCCGCGGCACTCAGCCCCTCAGACGGGATGCGGATGAAGAGTGTGGCAGTGGCCGAGCGGGAAGAAGACCCTCCGTCACTCACCACCAGCAGGAGCCTGTGGGTCTTGGCGTCTCCCGCGCGGATCTCCCTGGCCAGGATCAGCTCCCCAGTCACCGTAATGACCTGGAAGAGGCTGCCCCGCTTGCTGTCAGGGAGCATGTACTCGAAGTGCGTGTTCTCAGGGTCGTCCTTGTCGTCGGCGGTGATCTTGAGGATGAGCGAGCCCACGGTGGTGTTGTTGGGGATGGTGAGGGTGTTGTTGGAGGAGGACGGGTTGGTGATGACCGGGTCGTGGTCGTTGGCGTCCAACACGCTGACCATCACCTGAGCCGAGTCTTTGTAGTAAGGCGTGGAAGGGTTCTGCACTTCCATGAAGAACGAGTACGAGTCGCGTTCCTCGCGGTCAAACATCTGGTTCGTGGTGACGTCTCCTGTGTCTCTGTCGACTGAGAAATATCGGCTGCTGTCGTCGTCTCGGATGATAGAGTAGATCATCTTGGCGTTGTTGCCTGTGTCTTCGTCCACAGCCAGGATTCTCCCGCACGTGGAACCGGGGGGCATGTTTTCCTCGATCTCCAGGAAGAAGATGGGCTGGTCGAAGTGGGGCGGATGGTCGTTCTGGTCGAGGATGTTGACGATCACAGTGGTTGTGGATGACTGAGGAGGGTCTCCGTGGTCCATGGCCACCACGGGGAAGGTGTACTGGGCTTGGACCTCTCGATCGAAGGTGACCAGCGTGTTGAGCGTACCCATGAGAGGGTCGATGGAGAAGTTGGTGTTGGCGGCAATGGAATAGTTCACTCGTCCAAAATCTCCGCTGTCCAGGTCCTCGGCAACGATCCTCAACAGGTTGACGTTACCGGTAGCGTCTGTGATGGATGTGAGAACGTTGGTTTGAGGAGGCTGGTTCTCCAGGACGACTCCTGTGAACGTGGACCTGGTGAACTGTGGGGCGTTGTCGTTGATGTCCAGCACCTTCACTGTGAAACTCTTGGTAGCCATCAGAGGGTTCTTGTCGCTGTCACGACACCGGATCGTCACCCGTCTCACGGCCTGGTCCTCGTGGTCAAGGGGCTGGTCCAGGACGATCTTGTAGATGTCAGGCTGCCCGTCAAAAGGATCCAGACGGAAATTGGGATCGTCGATCTCACAGACCACGTTCCCAAGAGCCCCGCTGTCTCGGTCAGACACAGTGATGTGACCCAGGAACTTGTTGGCTGGCTGGTGTTCTAAAATGTCCGTGCCTGAGGGAGACAGGTTGAGAATGATTTCAGGGGCGTTGTCATTGACGTCGATGATGTTGACAACGATGTACGCTGCAGAGGATTGCTGAGGCTCGCCACGGTCCAAAGCTTCCACCACAAACACGAACTTGGTCACTGCTTCATAGTCCACGGGTCGTGTGAGGTACACCTTGCCGTCGTTCTCCGTGATGTGGAAGTGGGTCTTGATGTCCTCCCCCACCCTGGGTCCCAGCTGGTACAACACC
Organism: Conus ventricosus; assembly: GCA_018398815.1. NCBI lineage: Eukaryota > Metazoa > Mollusca > Gastropoda > Neogastropoda > Conidae > Conus > Conus ventricosus. The sequence continues at coordinate 70,629,199 of CM031602.1, forward strand.
TGCCCGTTGTTGTTGATGTCCTTGTCGATGGCCGACACTGTCAGGATGGGGTCGAGGACGGAGGCGTTTTCGTAGACGTTGACGGAGTAGTTGGAAGACGTAAAGATGGGGGCATTGTCGTTTCTGTCGGTGATGGCGATGTTGATGAGCACGGAGCCAGACTGTCGTGGACTCCCGTTGTCGGAAGCCACAATCGTGACGTAGTAGGAGTCTTCCGCTTCCCTGTCCAGCATCTCCGTCACCTTGATGGCCAGCTCCGTGAGTCCCGTGTCACTGTTCTCTTTCACTTCCAGTTCAAACACATCCTCGTCGGTCTGGAAGCTGTAGGTGATGTCGGAGTTGGGGCCTGTCATGTCAGGGTCCGTGGCCACACTGGTGGACAGCCTGTAAGGCGCCGGCATGTTCTCCGGCATGGTCATCGTCACCACTTTCTGCGGAAACTCCGGGGCGTTGTCGTTCTTGTCCTCCACTCGAATCACCACCTGGATCGATTTGTAGAAGTTATAGTCGCTCTCCGGGGAAGTCTTTCTGTACACAGCCATGTCCAAGATCATGGTGCAGTCCACCCTGTTCCCACACACCTCTTCCCTGTCGATCCTTTCCCTGGTCCTCACCACCCCAGTCTGTTCGTCGATGGAGAAGTACCGGGCCTTGTCGTTCCCGTTGCCGAAGAGCTCGAACTTGAGGTCCTGAAAGTCCTGGCTGCTGTCCGTGTTGAAGAGACCCGTGTCCAGCGCCGTGTTGCCCACGAAGATGCCCTCCTCCTGCTCCTCCGTGATGTTGTAGGTCACCCTGTAGAAGTTGTCGTCCTGACTGCGGACAGGTAGCAACAGCACTAAGGTCAGGAGGGAGATGATAGCGCTGTGTCTGAACTCCATCATGACATGGGAGGTCTTCACGGAAAAGGAACACAAGGATTACTAAAAGAAATTTGCCGTTTTCTGCGTCGACACCTTTTTGTTACACTTTTAGAAAGTATTCCAGGTTCATTTTAACTCCCTGATAACGTTCACACAGTGTTACAGAGGTGAAAATGTAGTCATTATTTTCTCTAAAACAAAAGTAAAATGAAATAAAACTGTCGAGTGAAGAAAGTTTCAGAAACAGACCCCCCTAGCTCCGAGAGCGGCCAATTCCAAGGCGGTGTGCTCAGAGCGAGGGATCATACTGCGTGTAAGCCGCTCCTGCCTGGTTGGTGCCTTCTCCTGATCAGGCTTTAAGCAGGTTATCCTCATCATCAGCGCTGGATCGACTCAGGGCCGGGAGCAGCGGCAGACGCCTCCAGCTGGAAGCTCTGCAACAGACAGCAGAAACAGACGTCAGGCTTCTGAAAGAGAGCTGATCACCCATGGCAGACCCCCTTACCTCTCCCCCCCCCCCCCCATCCCGCTTCTCACCTCTCCCCCTACACTCCAACCCACCCACCCACCTACCCTCCTCTCCTCTCCTCTCCCAGTTTCTTTGCCTTTCTCCCCCCCTCCCCCAGACAAACTATTGATCCTTTCTGGCCTCTCGCAACGCCCGCGCTCTGTCCCACAGCGTGGTTGATCTGGGTGAAGTCTCTGACACCCCCGTTTACAACAAACGACCATGTCACGACCACGCTCTCCTTCCTGATGGGCTCTCTGCCCCTTATCACACGCCGCCCATCGAGGACAGCAACAACTCACGACCAAAAGTGGACGCGCTGGCGTCGACAGCGAGTTGTCTTGGCCGGCATTTAGACAAGTTTTATTCAAACGTTAGGCTCAGACAGCGTCGTGTTCGTCGATGTCTTTCAGCCGATTTCCTGAAGATTAAGCAACTCACTGAGCGCCACACGATCTCTTTGCTCTTTGACCGTGTTTTTTTTCTTCTTCTTTTTCCCGTATGTTTGTTTGTTTGTGTGTTTTGTTTGTTCATGTTTCCTCTCAGCCAATAATAGTGTGTCCCTTCTATTACCTTGTTCACCTTTCTTCGCTGTTTTTTTTTCTCCTTCCTTAATTTCTTTTCCTCGTTGTTGAGAATTGCAGCCAGAGGGTTTGTTTACTTGATTATTTTTCAGCGCCAAATAAGGTCACTTGTGTGTGTATTGGTGTGAAGGTTGATTTCGTCCTGTTTTTTAAAAACAATGTCAGAACTAATTTTCCAGAAACAAGCTGAACTGTTACGCCATTACTTTTAGTGATGGTACATCAATAATGCAACACACACACACACACACACACACACACACACACACACACACACACACACACACACACACAAGAGAGAGAGAGAGAGAGAGAGAGAGAGAGAGAGAGAGAGAGAGAGAGAGAGAGAGAGAGAGAGGTCAAACCAAACTTGTTACTTTTGTGACTTCTTAAGTACATATACAGTAATTAGCTGATAAGGAAGTAACAAAACAATGTCATTAGTTCACTACTAGATATTGACTCCATGCGATGTACTTCCTCTCCTCTCCTCTCCTCTCCTCTCTCTCTCTCTCTCTCTCTCTCTCTCTCTCTCTCTCTCTCTTTCTCTCCCCACACTATCCTCTCTCTCTCTCCCCTTTTCTCTCTTTCCCTTCACTATCCTCTCTCTCTGTCTCTGTCTCTCTCCCCACACTATCCTATTCTCTCTCTCTCCTCTCTCTCTCTCTCTCTCTCTCTCTCTCTCTCTCTCTCTCTCTCTGTGTATGTGTGTGTGTGTGTGTGTGTGTGTGTGTGTGTGTGTGTGTGTGTGTGTGTGTGTGTGTGTGTGCACTCTGTCATCTCACTCTTTCTCTTTCTTTTCATGTTCTCTCTCTCTCTCTCTCTCTCTCTCTCTCTCTCTCTCTCTCCTCTCTCTCTCTCTCTCTCTCTTTTCTCTCGTTCTCTCTCTCTCTCTCTCCCCTCTTTCTCTCCCCCCTCTTTCTCTCATCTTCCTCACTCTTTCCGAACCCAATCTTCACGCCATCCCGTTTCTTCCCCGCTCTTTGGTGGTGGCACACTCCTGTCCAGCCCTCCCAATCCTTCAGCGCCAAAGTCTGTACAGGAGTGAATGAGCTGTGCTGGGTTCAAGTGATTTAGGGGACGCTCTATACACTCTGGAGTATAGTATGTGTTGACATCTGCGCTTCGTTCAGTCAGCAGTGACAGCCTCCCTACCCTTCAACGCGTTTGTTTGTTTACGAAACGTACATTCATGTAGACGTCTCTCCAGGCCACTCGAGTAAGTAAACAAGAATCTGATTCAGTTCACAGAAGAAGGTCAGGCGGTAGAAGAGGTGGAGACACAGTGAGTTTCCATGTTATTGCCTCGACAACCATGCTTTAATTAATCTAACGACACGAATTGTTTCATTTTCTGCCTATTTTCTGGAACAAGTAAGAGTAAGTGTGTGTGTGTGTGTGTGTGTGTGTGTGTGTGTGTGTGTGTGTGTGTGTGTGTGTGTGTGTGTGTGTGTGTGTGTGTGTGTGTTGTGTTGTGTGTGTGTGTGTGTGTGTGTGTGTGTGTGTGTGTGTGTGTGTGTTGTGTTGTGTTGCGTTGTGTTTGCTAAGCACTTCGATGGCAAATGAAGTGTTGAACATTGCCATGTAATTGGACGGAGCCCAAAACAGTAAGCACAGGGACGTCAAGATGGCTCAGTGGTAAAACACTGACTTCGCCGTCGGACGTCCGAAGGTTCGAACCCAGCAATGGCGCCTAAGATAAACCTTTCCATTTTCGCCACCCCGTCTCAACGTGTGGTCGTTTGAGGTTGTATCAAAGAAGCGTTCGGTATGTTCCTGTTGATCCATACTACTATGATGGCCGTCCCCATTCGCCACCTCACTTCTGGAAGGTGCAGAGGTTAATGTAGTTGTAACTTACAGCAACGGTTACGTAATCCTCATTTTATCCTTGCCTAGGGTTTCATTTGTGAGAAAACAGTTTCGTGTCACCAGGTTACTTGTTATCAAAGTCTTATGCACAAATACAATGTATTCTGTGTGATTTGTGTTCTCTGATGTATCCCGAAAATGCATTGTTCTCTGTCTGACTGTCTGTCTGTCTATCTCTATCCATCCACCCATCCATCCATCCATCCATCCACCCATCTATCCATCCATTTATCAATCCATCCATCCCATCCATCCATCCGTCTGCACGTGCGTGTGTGTCTATCTGTCTGTTTGTCTGTCTGTCTGTCTCTCTAAGTACCTACCCGTCTGTCTGTCTATCTATCTATCTATATGTCCATCTGTCTGTCTGTCTGTCAGTATACATCGTGTCCTCAGTCGCAGGCAATAGGAACATGATATCTGGACCTCATCCAACGTAGGCGATGGACTTGGGACGCATGTAAAGGAGGTCAGTCTCCCGGGGGTCTAAGACATGGCAGCTAACGTTGAGGGGGGAGAAGGTATCAATGTAAAGGTCAGTCTCCCGGGTGTCTAAGACATGGCAGCTAACGCTGAGGGGGAGAAGGTATCAATGTAAAGGTCAGTCTCCCGGGTGTCTTAGACATGGCAGCTAACGCTCAGGGGGGAGAAGGTATCAATGTAAAGGTCAGTCTCCCGGGTGTCTAAGACATGGCAGCTAACGTTGAGGGGGGAGAAGGTATCAATGTAAAGGTCAGTCTCCCGGGTGTCTTAGACATGGCAGCTAACGCTGAGGGGGGAGAAGGTATCAATGTAAAGGTCAGTCTCCGGGTGTCTTAGACATGGCAGCTAACGCTCAGGGGGAGAAGGTATCAATGTAAAGGTCAGTCTCCCGGGTGTCTTAGACATGGCAGCTAACGCTGAGGGGGGAGAAGGTATCAATGTAAAGGTCAGTCTCCCGGGTGTCTTAGACATGGCAGCTAACGCTGAGGGGGGGGGGGGGGGGGGGGGGGGGGGGAGAATACATCAAAGTAAAGGAGGTCAGTCTCCGGGTGTCTTAGACATGGCAGCTAACGCTGAGGGGGGAGAATACATCAAGGTAAAGGAGGCCAGTCTCCCGGGTGTCTTAGACATGGCAGCTAACGCTGAGGGGGGGGGGGGGGGGAGAATACATCAATGTAAAGGAGGTCAGTCTCCCGGGTGTCTAAGACATGGCAGCTAACGCTGAGAAGGGAGAAGGTATCAATGTAAAGGAAGTCAGTCTCTCGGATGTCTAAGACATGGCAGCTAACGCTGAGAGGGGAGAAGGTATCAATGTAAAGGTCAGTCTCCCGGGTGTCTAAGACATGGCAGCTAATGCTGAGGGGGGGGGGGGGGGGGGGGGAGAATACATCAATGTAAAGGAGGTCAGTCTCCGGGTGTCTAAGACATGGCAGCTAACGCTGAGGGGGGAGAAGGTATCAATGTAAAGGTCAGTCTCCCGGGTGTCTTAGACATGACAGCTAACGTTGAGGGGGGAGAAGGTATCAATGTAAAGGTCAGTCTCCCGGGTGTCTAAGACATGGCAGCTAACGCTGAGGGGGGAGAAGGTATCAATGTAAAGGTCAGTCTCCCGGGTCTCTATGACATGACAGCTAACGCTGAGGGGGGGGGGGGGGGGGGGGGGAAGGTATCAATGTAAAGGAGGTCAGTCTCCCGGGTCTCTATGACATGACAGCTAACGCTGAGGGGGGAGAAGGTATCAATGTAAAGGTCAGTCTCCCGGGTCTCTATGACATGACAGCTAACGCTGAGGGGGGAGAAGGTATCAACTGACGGGCAGAAGAAGTCCTCGGCCCTCTCCTTTCTGAACCTCTTGATTCCGACGTCCTTGGTGGCATTGGAACTTCTATGACGATGCCAGCCAGAGCCGGGCTCTGTCTGATAGCAGCAGATCTCGGGCGATAAAACTCTGGGCTTCAGACAGGGTTCCATGCATCTCATTCCAGGAGCAGAAGACAGACGGCTTGTCTCTGGCAGCATGTCAACACATAACACTAACAGACTGGAGCTTTTTCTTTCTTTTCTTTTTTCTTTCCTCTTTGCAGTTATCAAGCGCGTGTAAGCTGGGGCGGTATGGAGTATGTATGTAGCTGGCTGTAACTCCCTGTCCAGGATTGGTTTAGTGGGGGTAACAGTAGAGTATCAGAATTCCAGAGGCAGACAGACCAGTGACTGACACTGGGGTGGGCAGCATGAAGACGTGGAGTGGTTGTATGTACAGTACCTCTACCATGTTGCGCATGACAAATATAAGGACGAAGGTTTACAGAAAGCTCTGACTGCTCAAGCGTCTGTAATGACACAGAAGAAGGATGAAGAAGAAGAGGAAGAAGAAGAAGAAGAAGAAGAAGAAGAAGAAGAAGAAGAAGAAGAAGAAGAAGAGAAGAAGAAGAAAAAAAAAAAAAAAGAGATGACGATGACGACGTCGATGACAAAACGACGACGACGTCAGCAATGATGATGATGATGATGCTGATGCTGATGATGATGATGATGATGATGACAGTAATAGTGATGATAATGAAAACGACGACGACGACAACAACAACAACAACAATTGTTTTTCTTTAAAGCTGTGTTTACATGTCCCCAAATCTGCGGTTGTACCCGTTCGGTTGCCAAACTTCGCACTAGTTATGTAAAACGAGACAAAAGCAAATACAAAACATGTCCTGCTCACGCTGTATGGAAACAGGCATCACTGAACACCATCAGAAGTAGCTCAGCTGCAGCGCAGTGTCTCCTCTGGTGGGGTAGCTTCACGACGCCCGACTACTGACTGCTCTCTGTTAGACATGCCGTTGACAAGACTGCTACTGGACACAGTGTCTTGGTGTGGCTGTGTCTGGGCGATCCAGGATCAGCCGCTGAAAGGGTACAAAGGAGGAGATAGCAGCCACAGCAACGAAATGGAAAATCAGGAAACACCGACTGAACGCGGCCTGTCAGGATAAACCAGGAGGCGACTGCTGAAGGACACACGATCACCGACTGAACGAACACATCCCACCAGGATAAAACAGGGGGCGACAGCTAAAAGAAGCACTACCACTGACTGAACGCAGCCTATCTGGATAAAAAAGCAGGAGTTAACTGCTGTAGGAGACACTCGCACTGACTGAACGCAGTCCATCAGCGTTAAACAGAGGGCAGCTGCTAAAGTAAACACTAACTCTGACTGAACGCAGCCCCATCAAGGGCGAGTGTTAAAGGAAACGTTATCACTGACTGAACGCAGCCCATCAGGATGAAACAGGAGGCGACTTGCCAAAAGAAACACCGGCACCGACTGAACGCAGCCCATAAGGATTAACAAGAGGATGACCACTAAAGAAAGCATTGTTACTGACTGAACGCAGCCCACCAGGATAAAACAGGAGGCGACTTGCCACAAGAAACACCGGCACTGACTGAACGCAGCCCACCAGGATGAAACAGGAGGCGACTTGCCAAAAGAAACACCGGCACTGACTGAACGCAGCCCACCAGGATAAAACAGGAGGCGACTTGCCAAAAGAAACACCGGCACTGACTGAACGCAGCCCACCAGGATGAAACAGGAGGCGACTTGCCAAAAGAAACACCGGCACTGACTGAACGCAGCCCATCAGGATAAAACAGGAGGCGACTTGCCAACAGAAACACCGGCACTGACTGAACGCTGACTTTCTGGCGTGACTGCAAAAAAAAAGGAAACGTTAGCTCTGGCCGAACGATGCCCGTCAGGATGAAACAGGGAATGAATGAAGGCTGAAAGACACACCAGCACCGATGGAAGGCAGGGCCACTACAAATGACCAGGGAATGAATGAAGGCTGAAAGACACACCAGCACCGATGGAAGGCAGGGCCACTACAAATGACCAGGGGATAACCGAATGAATGAAGGCTGAAAGACACACCAGCACCGATGGAAGGCAGGGCCACTACAAATGACCAGGGGATAACCGAATGAATGAAGGCTGAAAGACACACCAGCACCGATGGAAGGCAGGGCCACTACAAATGACCAGGGAATAAATGAAGGCTGAAAGACACACCAGCACCGATGGAAGGCAGGGCCACTACAAATGACCAGGGGATAACCGAATGAGTGAAGGCTGAAAGACACACCAGCACCGATGGAAGGCAGGGCCACTACAAATGACCAGGAATCAGTGAAGGCTGAAAGACACACCAGCACCGATGGAAGGCAGGGCCACTACAAATGACCAGG
>CM031602.1:70651904-70654404 GCA_018398815.1 Conus ventricosus
TTCTTCCTGCAGTTTTCTGCGGCAAGTTGCATCCCTACTACGACAGATCAGGACATGCACGACGGTAAGCAGCATGTTCCAACAATAACATCGTTGCCAGCAGGTAACTCTTGCAACATGTTCGAAAATCCCTCGTCCGCCGTATTGACAGAGGCATTGAGGGATTAGCCGTTTCATTTTTCTCGGAGGACCTTGCTCTCACATTCTGATCTCTGAATCTGGCTCGTGCTCTGTGTAGTTAGGGTTTTCCAGCTCCTGCCGTTTAGGTTCAAACGAGCTGCTGGGAAGAGTTAGGAAACTGTATGCAGGAACAGAACGAGGAGGTTTCGGTTTAGGCAGGGAACCATTTTCGTGGGCTTCGTGTGATGTTTCTTCATTAATTGTTTCTTCGTCTTTCATCACCATCATCATCATCAGCAGCAGCAGCAGCAGCAGCAGCATCATGATCTTCTTCTTCTGCTTCTGCTTCTTCTTCTTCTTCTTCTTCTTCTTCTTCTTCTTCTTCTTCTTCGTCTTCTTCTTCTTCAAGTCCACCTCCTCCTCCCCAGCTCCTGCTCCTAGTCCGCCTTCTCCCCTCCTCCACCATCTCCTTCTTTTTCTTTAAAATCTGGACCGTAGCACGCAGGGAAAATCCGTGCGATATACGTCCATGCAGATCCTCGTTGTTAATCTCTCTCTCTCTCTCTCTCTCTCTCTCTCTCTCTCTCTCTCTCTCTCTCTCTCTCTCTCTCTCTCTCTCTCTCTCATGGTGTCTTTTTCTTGTTGCTGATGGGCTGGATGAAAAGAATCACCTACTACTCATGCACCGCCTTGAATATACAGATTTCACTTTCTAAACTTTTTCCTGAACTCCCATGCCGCTCATTCTGGCTCTCCTTGTTCACAAACGACATCAAGTCGCCCTGACGTACCCCAATGGAGGATACCCCGCACTACTGCTGGGTCACGTGGGTAGTGTTCAGGGATGCCTGTGCTCTCGTCCAGCACACGGAGGAGATAATCAATCAGGCGCTCTTTTGATGACAAAAATTGTTTACGCTCACGAGCCCCCTCTCGAAGCCAACGAGAGCAAGCGTCTCCTTCCGCAGGGCGCGGCCGTGTCCATTCTGCGACATTCGACATGAATTTGTCGATATTGATGACTGTCGAATCCGCCACAGTATGGACGTTAAGAGATAATCGAAGTTGACGTTACCATGAGAGCTGGCATGGCTTAGATGACCACAGAATACGAAACCTTCTCTTAACGCTGATCAATGAGGACGATGAGGATGAAGATGATGCCACAGATTTCAAGACTGCAGGACAGGGCTGTTCTTACGCTTGCTTTCGTATTACATACCCAGGCGTCAACCTGCCCCGAGAGATACAGACACCTGCAGTGGTGGTCAGGAAATTTGAGCAACACTCTCAGAAACTCAACTCAGTAAGAGCCGGTCGGGGAGCCGAACGATTTCTAAAATAAGAGGCTCCGTTGGGAATCGAACCCACGACCACCTAGCCCGGAGTTAATGTGAGACTTTGTTCCTTTAACGCTGATCAATGAGAATGAGGATGATGACGATAATGCTATGGAGGTTGCATTCTGGTCAGAGACGGCATGAGAGGCCTTTAATAACTACGCTTCCTCTTATCACTGATCCCGGTGTAACAGCCCATTCTCCTACCCCCCCCCCCCCCCCCCCCTCTGGAACTTACCCAGGGGTAAGTCTGGGCTAGCCTGCTTTTACCCGGGGTCATTCCAGGACTAGCTGGAACTTACCCCCCCCCCCCCCCCACCTCCCACCCAGTCGTCTGAATTGTACAAGGTACACAGGTACTCGGGAGACTATAATTAGCTGTGAAATAGGTAAAATTTCCGATTTACGTCATGATGACCAGTAGTCAGTGGCACTGACTACAAGTAATCTACATTGTACAAAGTACACAAGCACTCGGGAAACACTAATTAGCTGTTAAATAGTTAAAATCTCCGATTTACTTCATAATGACCAGTGGTCAGTGGCACTGACCACTAGTCATATGTATTGTACAAGCTAAGATACACAGGTACTCAAGACACTCTAAATAGCTGTAAAATAGTTAAAGGAGGCAAAACGGGATGAAGCAACAATGGTACTTGGTCACAACGACACGTGGTCACAACGACATTTTGTCACAACTACGCTTGGTCGATTGGCACTTGGTCACATTGGCATGTAGCCGTCTTTCTTTCCCACGGGCGTACTCACACACCCGAATATTGACCCACGCGTGTAAGCTAGCGCGAGAAATGTTAATACGTATCTGTTAGTGAACCAGAGGGTGTGTGGGGGGAGGGGGTTGGGGAAGTAGGAGGTCCATCTATTGAGAAGATTCTAGAGCTACACTTTGTCTAAACACAACTGACTGTATATAGGAAATGGGAGAGGGGTTGGAAACATCCAGGCTAACAATTTTTTTAAAGGCGGGTGTGCATGTTGGGAAAAGGCAGAGGAAACCCTAGATAACCCTCTCTTGT
>CM031602.1:70659404-70664404 GCA_018398815.1 Conus ventricosus
TGGTTTGATGTGACGAATGCATGATATATGAATGAGATTGTAAGCAAGCTGTGAGTGTGTTTGGGCTGTGCGCTAGTCCTTCCTCCACTGACATTACACCGAGGTTGACAATTTATTGGCGAGCCTGCCAGGATATTCTGGCCCATTTATTATAATTGTTCAACTTCTCAGAGAGGAAGCTGGGTGGGATTCAAGTATTGTAATCCTAAGACAAGGGGTTGTCTTACTGTATGTTCCCAAGATAGTTAAATACTAGGTTGGCATTGCTTCCAAGATAGTTAATACTAGGCTTGGCATTTCAGCCCCAGAGTACTCATTTCGCACAGATTTCCTATAATTCGCTCTCATAGTTGGGTCAGGCGCTGGGCGTCTTATAAAAACTAACTACGTTGTCCCAAGCTAATATTATCATTCATAGGATTGTGCTATCACGTCACTCGTGTCGGTAACCACATTTGGCTGTCGTTGTTATAAAATCTTGTTCAAAAAGAAAAAAAAAAAAAAAGAGATATAATGGCGGAAGAAAAGAACACCCCTATTGAACAACTTGTGAGTGTCGCTCGTGATCTAGGTTACTCAGGAGATGAGTTGCGTGCATTCGTTGAAAACCAACAAAAGATGGAAAGAGATGAACGCGCGGAAAGACGACGTGTCGCGGTAGAAAGGAAGAAACAGAAAGGTTAAGGATTCAGGCTAATGATAATCAGGTACGCAGGAAACAGAAAGAATAAGGCAGGAACAGAAAGACTAAGGGAAGCGCAGGAAACAGAAAGACTAAAGGAAACGCAGGAAACGGAAAGATTAAAGGTTCAATTAGAGTTGGAGAAGTGAGAATACAAGGGAGACCACCGAGGATGGAGTTCAGTTTCCAGTGACTCTGTGCGCAGCTATGCCCCCGACCCAAGTTACCCAAATTCTCTGAAGGAACCGATTCGATTGATGCATACATCAGTCGTTTCGAAACGTTTGCGACCAGTCAGGGTTGGCCTCCAGAAGAGTGGGCAGTCATTTTGTCGGCGTTACTGACGGGTAAGGCATTACAAATTTTCACTGCGTTGCCAGCAGAACAACAGTCTGATTTTGGTGCTGTGAAGGAATCGTTGATGAAAGGATTTGACCTCACAGAGGAAGGATTCAGGAAGAAATTTCGTTCCGCTAAATTACAAGCAGGTGAGACGTACACTCAGTTTGGTGCACGTTTGGATCACTATTTGAGAAGTGGTTAGAGTTGAGTGGTACGAAAAAGGAGTTCGCTGAATTGAAAGAGCTAGTTATGAGGAAACAGATTTTGTCAGGTTGCGGCCCTGAGTTAACCATACATTTGAAAGAGAGACAGCCAGAGACAGCAGGAGAGTTGTTGAAGTCGCAGGAGGTGTATAGAGAGGCACGTTTGGGCACTAAGGTGCAGGAGAAACAGGTGCTAGGCACGGGTGAGAAGAGTGCAAGGAGACTAGGGAGTTTTCTGCAAAGTCTGCAAACCCAGTGGTGGGGCAGAAGGAAGGGCAAAGGGAAATTAGGTGTTTCATTTGTCACAAGAAGGGACATGTGGCGGGGACTGTCGCATGAGGTTCCAGAAGGCAGCAGCCTTGCAAGAGGTGGATAAGGGTCGTCAAGGGAAACGACCTGCAGTGGAACCAAAGGGGATTCAGTCGGAAGAGGGTGGAGTGCAGCCTATGGCTAGCACTGGACAGCAGTCAGTGTCAGGGATGGAGGACACTAGGCTGAGTGGTTCGTTACCAGTGGAAGAAGGGTGGATTGGCCAGCAGAGGGTGAAAGTGTTACGAGACACTGGTTGTTCATGCGGGGTAGTACGAACAACGCTGGTCGATAAAGGGATTTGACAGGGCAAATCCAGACCTGTACTCTAATCGATGGCACTGTGAGGGAGTTTCCAGTTGCTAAGATAGAAGTACGTACCCTTACTTCTCAGGCGAGTTGTCTGCGTTGGTGATGGAGAAACCCCTTCATGATTTGATCATTGGAAATATTCCAGGGGCAAGGGATCCAGGGGATCCTGAGTTGTTGACTGCTACAGGGGCAGCAGTTCAAACACGGAGCAAGAAGGAGAAAAGGTTGTTAAACCGTTAGTTGTTCCAGGAAGGAAGTCGGGCATAGACGTGTCGCCTGATGAGTTTAGGGCAGCGCAGGAACAAGACCCTTCGCTCGTGAAGTCTTGGGAGTTGGCAAGAGGTGGAGAGAAACAGGAGGTTAGAGGAGGTGAGACAGAATTTCTTGTGAAAGGCGGGCTGTTGTACCGAGTGTTCACCAAGGGGAAGACAGGTAAGGTGACCACTCAGTTAGAGGTACCAGCGTGTTATCGTGACACTGTCATGTCAGTGGGTCACGAGTCGCTCATGCGGGTCATCTCGGCACCGGTAAAAACGGCTGACCGAGTCTTTGATGATTTTCATTGGCCAGGAGCAATGGCAGACATAAAACGTTTCTGCATGTCATGTGACGTGTGTCAAAGGTCAGCCACAAGAGGGGTGAAGAGGAAGGCGCCTCTTAAAACATCCCCCTTTAATTGACACACCGTTCGGGAGAGTGGCTGTTGACTTGATTGGCTCTATCTCGCCCTGTTCCAAAGGTGGGCACAGGTATGAGACATGTAAGGTTGCAAGGGAAGGTTTGCAGGAGGCTAGGGTCGGTCAGAAGAAGCAATATGACAGGAAGGTGAGGAAGCAATCCCCAAGGCGGGAGATCAAGTCCTGGTACTGCTTCCCACGGGTCACAACAAGCTGCTGAGGCATTGGAAAGGACCATTTTACCATCACTGAAAAGGTCGGTCGGGATTACCGAATTGATGTGAATGGGAAATCTAAAACTTTTCCATGCGAATTTTCTCCGCAAATATATTCAGCGTGAGACTCAGCACAATAGGCGCAGCAGCAATCATGATGAGGTGAAAGAGACCCAGCAGAAGAAGGGGAGATTTTGTTGCCTAAGTTTCCAGAGAGTCATACAGGGATGTGTCACGTATGAAGGACTAGACAGTTGGAGTCCTAGGTTTGTTGTCGGAGGCGACACAAAGCAGCCGGAAAGAGGAAAGGTGGAGAAGATGATGAATTCAGAGAGACCAAAGACCAAAACAGAAGTCAGGAGTCTGCTAGGTTTTATTGGGTTCTATAGGGAGTTTGTTCCAAATTTCGCAGCAATCACGAGTCCTCTCAGTGATTTGATCAAGGCAGGAAACCGGCAGTGGTCGAGTGGTCAGACGCTGCAGGGCAAGCACTGCAGACGGTGCTGGAAAGACTAGGTTCCCGTCCCTCTTGAGCTACCAGATATGTCCAAACCATTTTTGTTGCGGACAGATGCATCAGGTGGTGGGATAGGTGCAGTATTGCTGCAGGAGCATGAAGAGGTCGAGTTTCCTGTGAGATATGCTAGCAGAAGTTGACAAAGTGTGAAGAAGGGTACGCAACGGTGGAGAAGGAGTGTTTAGCTGTTGTGTGGGCCGTGCAGAAGTTCCACAAATACTTGTATGGGAAGGAGTTCGTGATCGAGACGGATCATCAACCACTCAAATTCCTGCAGGAGGCGCAGTTGAAAAACAGCAGAGTGCTGCGTTGGGCAATGGCACTGCAGCCTACAGGTACCGAGTGCAGTACATTCCCGGTCGACAGAATGTCGGAGCTGACTATTTTTAAGCCGTGTAGTCTAGCAAGCTGCAACTCAGAGGAAGTCAGTCATATCCGGGGTGCTTTGTTGATAATATGTGTTGATGACAGTTATGTTGATTGGATATGGGTTCATTCCCAGTTGGCTATGGTTCATATTTTTTTTTCGTGTGAGACTTGTTTATATTTTCTTTGTGAGATTTGTTCATGTAAATGTAGTTATGCTTGGAGCATACAGCCGCTTGTGTAGTAATGCATTATTTGCAATGAGTGAGGATGGAGATTCCTCAGTGAAATGTCATGGATCGTGATCATATTATATTGTGCTTTTCATAAGAATTGTGAAAAGAAGATTGGAAAATCCGCAGGTAGGGAATGGCATAAGTGCGCACAGAGGTCGTTATAAAATGAGTTGAAATAACGCAATAGCGCACGTCAATGATAACTCATTGGAGTGGTATTCACTAAATGTATATTTTATAATTTATAAACCGTTGGTTGTAAAGTATTTTCCAACTTTGCGCGTGTAGCTGTGTGTCAGCAAATTCGGTTGTTGTCTCTTTTTGTACCGTGTTTTGAGACAATGCGGAGCATGGTCTTTTGCAAGGGGGAAATTGTCACGGACAAAAAAATGAAACAACCTAACTTGGGGGAAACAACCTAACTTGGGGGAAACAACCTAACTTGGGGAGTCGCCAGCCAATTGTTCGGACTAAGTCCAAACTCAAACATTCTAGGCGTCAGAAAGACGGGCCCATAGGTCGGGTCCGGCCAATTAAGCTTAGTGGAGAGGTTTCACCGAGACGGTCCGACCCGCCCAGACTGACTAAGCGGCTTTGACCGACGCCTCGATGCCCACCAGACTCGCTAGCCACTTTAGAGTGACCAGTGTCCACACGGCACCATTAAGTAGGAAAGGGGGGAAGGTAGTGTGTGGTGGGGTGAAATCTAGCTAATCAATTAAATGACCAATTGACCACCACAGAGAGTAAGGCGTGTAGACGGGCTGTCGTGATGTGAATATCCAATGGAATTAGAGGGAGACAACTTCGGGGTGTCAGGGTAAAAATACTGACCAATGGTACTCGCCCGTTTTGGAGATCGGAACGAATAAGAAGAATGCGTGAGTGAGAGAGGACGAAAGGAGGGGAAGAACGAAGAGAGAGGAGGGAGAGAGAGGTTCTGAGTGGAGCTCTGCAGGAGAGAAGGGCAGAGAGAGAGAGAGAGATGAGGGAGGAGAGAAGGGAACCAAGTTGAGAGATTAGCATGAGATAGTCTGCAGAGGAAGGACTGAGAGAGATGTGGAGAGAGAGAGATAGTTGCTAATTCATGAAGAAGAAAAAAAAAGAAAAAAAAAAAAAAAGAAAAGAAAAGCAACCATGT
>CM031602.1:70669404-70674404 GCA_018398815.1 Conus ventricosus
AGAGAGAGAGGAGAGAGCGAAGGAGAATGATGAGGAATAATACAGTTGGAAAAAAAAAAAAAACCAGCGGGATGGTGGAGATGGAAATGGGTAGCAGACGGAAGGACACACACATACACACCACGCACACACGCATGAACGCGCACAGAGAGAGAGAGAGAGAGAGAGAGAGAGAGAGAGAGAGAGAGAGAGAGAGAGAGAGAGAGAAGAGGGAGAGAGAAGAGAGAGAGAGAGAGAGAGAGTTCTTTTTTGGTGTTTGTTTGTTTGTTTTTTCGCTGTTCCAATCTCTGTTCCACCTCAGTGGCAGTGCACCCACGCCGTTCATCCCGACACCCCGTCCACAGCCACAGCCCGGCATTCCCGCCGCAGCCCGGCACCGGCAATCCACAGGGAGCAGTCAATGTCAATGGTCAAGAGGCAACCCACCGGAGGAGACACTGCACTGCTGCCGAGTCACTTCGGTGGTGTTCAGTGGCGCCTGGTGCACAGAAGGAGCAGGCCAACAACCTGGTGTCATATGATGAAATCAAGACAATCATCAAGGCACAGCAAGGAATAAAATGGCACCTCCAGCACCCCAAACACAACCCAGAAGACAAATACCATTTGCTGGGACGACGGGAACAGGTCAAGATCTTCCGCCTGAGGACTGGACACAATCGCCTGCACCACCACATGCACACAAAATTTGGCATTGGACAGAGTGGAGAGTGCCCTTGTGGTGAGGGACCAATGACAACAGACCACATCCTTTAAGACTGTATGACGCATGCAGCATCCAGAAGAAAGTACTGGCCAACACCGACAGTAGTGGAAGCCAAGTTGTACGGCACCCTGGAGGAGCTGCGGTGGACGGCAGCTTTCATCGAGGACACCGGCTGCTCATCTAATGGAAGCGAACGAGGAAGAAGAAGAAGAAGAATGGCGCCTGATCTGATCCAACACACGCAGGACACCATCTATTAAACCCCCAAACGACAAAAATTGCTCAGTCGCGGAGCCGCGTGAGTGAGCTCCCCTCCGAAGAGCGCAACCACGTCCGTCCAACGACAGCCCCCGCGGACTCGCCAATAGCGGTGACTCCGACGGAACCAAACCAAGGCCACAGACGTGGATAGGGCATCGAAACTGATGTCACCATGAGAGCAGGGCATGAAGGGCCACAGAATTTGAGACTTTCTTTTAAAAATACTGATCGATGAGAATGTGGATGATAACGATGATGCTAGCGATTTCCATTTCGGTCTGAGACTACATGACAGGGCTGTACTCTACGCTTCTTTTCATAATATACCCGGCGTCAACCAGGCCCGAGAGATACAGACACCTGCAATGTTGGTCAGGAAATTTGAGCAACACTCTCAGAGACGCATCCATTAAGTGGATGAAACTCGACTGTGTGGTTCCATCTTCCCAAAAGGGCCCTTAGCAAACTCAAGTCTGGGAAGAACCGGTCGGGGCAGAAAAATCCCACTTGACTCTGATGGGAATCGAACCCACGACTCCCAGCCAAGAGTCCGCGACGCTAACCACTTCGCCACGGCGGCTGTGAGAGGGAGATGTTTATCCGAAGGAAATAGTAATCGTAAGAAAATCAACATATTGCAGCAGGATTATAATCTAAACCCCACAGATCACTACAATTGTTAACAGTGAGGTACAGAAAAACAAACACACAAAACAAAATAAAACTCACCCGATTGCCCATTCAAACGAACGACGCACTTAAAAACCGAGACAGAGAAGGACAAAAAATGACCTTTAACCATCGAAGAAGAAGAAGAAGAAGAAGAAGAAGAAGAGAAGAAGAAGAGAAAAGAAGAAGAAGAAGAGAGAAGAAGAAGAAGAAGAAGAAAAGAAGAAGAAGAAGAAAGAAGAAATAATAACAACTCTAACCAGCAAGAAAGGAGGAAGAAGAATTACACAAACAACAAGCAAACAAATTAAAAAAAAAAAAAAAAAAAAACAGACACAAGTAGAAGAAGATCTGCAACAACAACAAACATACAACAACGTAAGAAGAAAGAAAGAGGAAGAAGAAAAGAAAAGAAGAAGAAAAAAGAAGAAGAAGAAAAGAAGAAGAACAGAAGAAGAAGAAGAAGAAGAAGAAGAAAAGAAGAAGAAGAAGAAGAAGAAGAAGAAGAAGAAGAAGAAGAAGAAGAAGAAGAAGAAGAACAAGAAAGAAGAAGAAGAAGAACAAGAAGAAGAAAAGAAGAAAGAAGAGAAGAAGAAGAAGAAGAAGAAGAAGAAGAAGAAGAAGAAGACTCCAACAACAACAACAACAACAACGACAAAATGTTAATGTTAAAAGCGAAAATCCTCCCTGTGTTAGTAAAATTGGTATAATTCTGTTCAGGTTTGGGATCGGTTCTCCCGGTTTATTCTCCACATGTTCGAATTTCAGTATTCTCACACGCGTGTTCCCGGGGTTAAATGCCTGGGGCATGAACGAGAATTTGGGGGGGGGGGGGGGGGGAGGGGGGGGGGGGGGAACACTTCGCATATCCGAAGGGGAAGGGTGCTCGTAAGTGGATAACAAACGTCTCTATCTGCAAGGGGAGAGTACCCGTGCCCTCCCCCCTCCGCAGCAGATAATCACAGTGATTTCAGCGCCAAGACGAGCACACTCGGACAAAGAAAGGGGAGAGGTTCCACGGCAATGGAGCCGGCAGAACCACAAGACACTGACAGTTGGAACCTGAGTTCACCTACACCCACCGTTAGCTTCAAGCACCTGTAAGTTTAAGAAGACTAACAACAGGGACAAGAGTTGCTGGGGGCACCCTCTCCTCTGAAGTCATGTGTGATAACAGCCAGGTTGTGGTGAACACTGGGGGTGGGCGGGCGGATGGGGGGGGGGGGGGGGAGGGGGGAGGTTCAACACTAGTGGGTGATTTTGATCCTCTTGGGTTGAGTGGGTAAGTGGGGCCCTTACGGTGTTTTTTGTGTGTGTGTGTGTGTGTGTGTGTGTGTGTGTGTGTGTGTGTTTGAAAGTCAGTACCCGGAGTGAGATGAGGAAAGCAATAAATGAATCAATAGATAAATAAGTAAACAAGTAAATAAATGAAAAAGAATGATGAATAAAAAAAATAAAATAAATTGAAATTAAATTTAAAATAATAACATAAAACGAAACAAAATGAATCGAAATGAAATGAAATGAAATAAAATAAAGTAAAGTAAAACAAAAAAGATTAGAACAAGACAAAGTCTGATGGGCTGAAAGGACTTCAGGGACAGCTGGGACCTTTGGTTTAAAGGAGCCTTGTCTTAACAACCTTCTGTAACTTAAATCGAGGTGTATAGCCTCAGGCACTCGTTCTTTTTTGTCCAGGCAAAACACCCATTTCAAAGATACCACACAATTCAGAGCAGTGAGTATTTCCAAAAGCAAGACAGACGAGAGGTACAGAAAGCACCGTGCAGCACGCTTATTTCGAGATGAAATGCTGTTTCTCCACCCCCATGTTATACCACTATTCCACACAAGCTACGAGTCCAACGAATCGCCACGAATTGATAAATTTTAGAAATCGTAAGGAATCGTGGATTTTTGCAAATTTCTGTACAAAATCTTGACGCTGTACGAATCGGTTACGAAGTTTTAAGATAGACTTAGGAATATTCGTGGGATTCTGCTCAAATCGGCGGGAACCATATGAAGATTGCCCAGAAATAACTACGATTTGCAAGAATCGCTTAGGAATACTTAAGGGATGTTACGATTCAGTCAAGAATAAGCTACGAATCTTCCGAAGGCATCACGAATCTGGTACGGTTATAATTTAGATCGTGACTGTTCTTGAAAATTCGTGGAAGTTTCCCTCAATACAGTATAAAAAGCCCTCATCCCTGCTGGGGCATCAGTTCCAAAATGGATTGCCAACGTAGAGCAGCTATTGCTCTGGCCCTGGAACTGGGGTATGAACAGCAGCTGGTGATGAATAGAAGAAGACTGGTTCGAAGAAGGAGAAGGGCCCCCCAGGTGGTGGGTCAGACCATGGCTGACACCAGCGAGAAGACTAGAGTATGGGCACTATAGCAGGAGCTGAGGGTGGAAGATGAGAATGCCTTTGCCAACTATGTGAGAATGCCACCCCACCTGTTTGATGAGTTAGTCAACAGGATCGGCCCATTCATCCAGAGGAAAGATACCCACATGAGACCAGCCCTTGATGCCGCAATGAAGCTGGCCATGACTCTGAGGCATCTGGCTACAGGAGACCGGTACCATACCCTTCAGTATGACTTCAGATGTGGCCACAGCACTGTGGTATGCAGTGTGCAGGAAGTCTGTCAGGCCATCATACAGGAACTGAAGGATGAAGTCATGCCACTGCCACGGACCCAGGACTGGAAGGCCATTGCCCAGCAGTTCCAAGACACGTGGAATGTTCCTCATGCCCTGGGGCCTTGGATGGCAAGCATATTGCTCTCTGGAAGCCACATAACTCAGGCAGTGTCTTCTACAATTACAAAGGCTTCTTCTCTGTGGTCCTTCTTGCCTTAGTGGATGCAGACTACAAGTTCATCTGGATAGACACTGGTGGTGAAGGTAATCAATCCGACGGACAACTGTTTGGTGCTTCAGAACTGGTGGAGTGCATCGACGACAACACCATAAACTTTCCTGACAGTGATCCTATGCCCTACGATGACAGAGACACACCCTACTTCATTCTGGGAGATGATGCTTTCCCCCTCGGAACTTTTCTCATGAAACCCTATGGCAGGAGGGGTCTGGACAATGAGAGGATGGTGGCCAACTACAGAATTTCCAGGGGCAGACGCGTGGTGGAGAATGCTTTCGGAATATTGGCCAACAGA
The DNA here is from genome assembly GCA_018398815.1 of Conus ventricosus. Lineage (NCBI taxonomy): Eukaryota > Metazoa > Mollusca > Gastropoda > Neogastropoda > Conidae > Conus > Conus ventricosus. Next base: position 70,674,232 of record CM031602.1, read on the forward strand.
TTCAGATGCTTCCTGGGCACTCTGGAACAACGACTTGAAATAGTGCGATAACATGGTTCATGGACACTGCTGCAGATTCGTACCTGATTCTTACCCTATCGTAAATTCGTAGACAGTTCTTAATTGTTTCTTTGATGCTTCGGCGTGCATTCGTGGCATTCTTGACACATTCG
>CM031602.1:70683711-70686211 GCA_018398815.1 Conus ventricosus
AACCTCACTCTGTCTCTCCCTCCCTCTCTCTCTCTCTCTCTCTCTCTTCTCTCTCTCTCTCTCTCTCTCTGTGCCAAGGACAGTCTAGAATGTAGGAACAAGGAAACAACTGATCTATATGATGCAAAGTGTTCCACAAACCCCCAATCTCTCTCCGTCTCTCTCTCTCTCTCCCTCTCTCTCTCTCTCAACCTCTCTCTGTCTCTCCCTCTCCCTCTCTCTTTTCTCTCTCTCTCTCTCTCTTCTTTCTCTCTCTCTCTCTCTCTCTCTGCCAAGAACAGTCTAGAATGTAGGAACAAGGCAACAACTGATTCTATATGACGCAAAGTGTTCCACAAACCCACCAACTCCCTACGCCAGCAACTGACCCCTCAAGCAGTGTGGTGTAGTGTACCAGGAGGGTGTCAAGACTGTGCCAATACCTACATTGGCGAGACGGCAAGACCACTCACCACCCGTCTACAGGAATACCAAAACCGATCTACTTCTGCCATACACGAACACCTACAAGCTACAGGCCACAGTTTCAGCCCCCAAGAAACCAAGATCTTATCTACAGAGATCAAGGTTTTGAACTTCCCCCATCTACAATCAGATCCTGACAACTGTTCACACCCCACACAACAGTCGCCCCACCAGGCCTCGCTGCTACAACAGCAACAGTGAGCTGAAGAAGACAGGGCGACACTGTCGAAATATTCTCAAAGTAAGTTTTTGATTCTGAGTCTAACTACTTTTCTAATGTCGAATCCAGAATCCAGAAACCTATATTCTTATTTGCTCTATATGAAGTTTTCCTTTCCTCTGGAAGGGAGAATCCACAGGAAAAGGAAGACAAAAACTGCTCAGGACAAGATATTTCTTCCCTAACGAACAGCGGAAACCCAGGATGCAGGAAACAGCCACGGAATGCTATGGTTAAGGTGAGGGTAAGGGGCTATCTATCTGACAATGACACAACCGTGTTACGCCAAAACAGAGAACCACATGACCCTTTTCATGTTGGGCACTAGCGGGGTTTGAACCTGCAAAGTCTGACAGCCGGCTGCGTGCTTCACCACCGGACCAACCAGCCACCCACAGATTAATTCTCTCGCCAAAGAGCGACCGTTTTCATCAACCAATGCCCATTATCCCTTACAATGAAGAAAAGTAGCCAACATCGGTCTTGGCGATAACAGTTATTCTAAAATGGAGAAAACGTCTAACATGATGTCTAGCAGGATATTTGATAACATTGGAGGAAAAGGAAAAATATGCTTCCAAGTTTGAATGATACATTTCTTCAAACTTCATTTCCTCTTACTGGCTATTACTGGCTATTATAGGCCATAGAAATACATTACAACAACAACAAAAAGAAAACCTTTATCATTGCATTAACAGAAATTGCGTTAGGTACAATAATCATCACAAAAGCAAGAACTGACATGAACTGTAATGAACTCATATAGTTTGAGATATACTTCTACAATATTAACGTTTAAGGTTTAATATTCATACACACACCATATCAAAAAGGTACCTTTAAAATGTTAAGTTCTTTAAATTATTATCATCTTCAAGAACAGAATCAAAGTTAAATGAAGAATAAATTAAGTGAACACCGCCCCACTCCCCCATCCCTAAACACACTCTCGCCCATCCATTCATTTATGTTCACCCGCACGCAACCACATACACACACACACGCGCGCGCGCGCGCGCACACACACACACACGCGCGCGCGCGCGCGCGCACACACACACACACACACACACACACACACACACACACACACACACACACAACACACGCACGCACACACACATACACACACACAATTTAATTCAGTCCCTCAGCTCCTCTCTCTCTCTTTCTTTCTCTCTCTCTCTCTCTCTCTCTCTCTCTCTCTCTCTCTCTCACACACACACACACACACACACACACACACACACACACACACACACACCGCAATCTCATGAGAAAGTGGCATACAAGTATTGAGAATTTAACAATGGAGTTGATTTTGAAACAGCAGTGTTCTGTGCCACTGAGTTCACCTTCACTGTTCTAAGGCGGCATCCTGATGGTGGCCGTTCACACTATTTGGCTAAAACATGGTCAGTGCCAACCGCAAACCTCTTTCTCATACAGGTTCTGCATACTAACTTGCCTTGCACTAAACTTCACTGCACACGTCAACCCCATTATTCAAAGCTCACTTACGTCGCACAGCCAGACTTCCATGCCGGCGTAGGAATGAGACTGTGCGGGGGTTCAATGCAACAGCAATAATAAGTTTGTAGAATCTTTGACAGTACCAAAATAGGTCCCAGTATCTGCAGACGACAGATTCTTGATAACTCTCTCTCTCTCTCTCTCTCTCTCTCTCCTCTCTTCTCCCCCTCTCTCTCTCTCTCTCTCCTCTCTCTGCCCCTGTCTCTCTCTGTCTCTCTCTCTCTCTCTCTCTCTCTCTCTCTCTCTTTTCTCTGCCCCTGCTTCTCTCTCTCTCTCTCT
>CM031602.1:70698711-70701211 GCA_018398815.1 Conus ventricosus
CTCCAACCCCCACCCGCCACCCACCTTCCCTGTCGCTGCCCTCCCCCTCCCCTCCCCCCCCCTTCCGCATAGTCCCCTCCAACCTCACCCAGCCCCCATCCTAACCCATCATCCCTTCCTTCATCCCTCTTCTTCTCCCCTCCCCTCCCCTCCCCTCCCCTCCCTTCCCTTCCCTCCCTCCATCTCTAGGGACGTGACCACTGATTGCACGCCTTCTCTGTCTCTGTCTGGCCATCCAACACTGACTGATACATCGACTTCCACACCCTCATCCACCCACCGCTCATCCCCTCCCCCCCCCCCCCCCCCCCAAAGCTTATATTCATTCCCCTTTAGTCCCCCCCCCCACCCCTCCCATATCCATTCCACTCCTGCCCTCTTCCATCCTCTCTGCGCCCCCCCCCCCCCCCCCCCCCCCCTTTTCACCTACCTCACCCACTCCGTTCTTCGGGTGCCAACGCACTGACACGTGAGCACCACTATAATGCAAGTTCGATGGTGTGGAAAGGAACGCAGATGGAAAAGAAGAAAATAATAAGAAAAAAAAAAACGCAAGAAGAAAGAAAAACGAACGAATACAAAGAAGGAAGGAAGCAAAAACAAAGCAAAAAAGAAAAAGAAAAGAAAACCGCCAACACATAAACAAATAAACAAGATGCGAAGCATATAAACGTACTCTCAGTTTTCCAAACCGCTTATAAATTTTTAATCGGCCAAGTGCTTTGTGAGATAAGAAATAAAGGCAAAATAACGGTTTTAAACGGTTGTTTAACCGATGTACACTTTTGAAACTGGTCTTTTAGTCCTCACTGGGCTAAAGCCTGTGTACATACCAAATTTCATCCAAATCGGACAATATGTCAAGAATAACGGTTTTTAACGGTCAGATTTTGAAACACTACATGGAAGTGCCATTTGTGTGTGATAACCTTTCTGTATACAAAATTTCATTAAAACCCACCAATATATAAAAAATAACGGCAAAATAACGGTTTAATAACGGTTATATAACCGGCATACACTTTTGAAACCGGTATTTTAGTCCTCACTGGGCTAAAGCCTTTGTACATAACAAATTTCATCCAAATCGGACAATATGTCAAGAAAAACGGTTTTTAACGGTCAAATTTTGAAACACTATATAGAAGTGCCATTTGTGTGTGATAACCTTTCTATATACCAAATTTAATTAAAATCCACCTATATATAAGAAATAACGGCAGAATAACGGTTTTTAACGGTTGTTTAATCCATTTTTCAGCATTACATCACTTACATATGGACAGAGGCTCCGATTTGTCACGAGATCATCCAAACCGCTTATAAATTGGCCAAGTACGTTCTGAGATATTCCATAAAGAAGAAAAACCGTTATAGGTCGTTACAGCCGTTAGTAACGGCTATAGCGGTAAACTAAAACATCGGGCATCATCCGTGGCCCATAATGAACATACCTACAAATTTCAGAAAGACCGGCCAAGTAGTTTTGTCTGGAGCGAGTGGAACACATTTTGACCACGGACACACAGACAGACAGACAGAACCACAGACAGCATTTCTTCGTTCCCATTCTAAAGTACTCCCTGTTCTATAAGAACTGGGAGTACAAAAAAGAACCGACTAACAGAAGGAAGACACACACACACACACACACACACACACACACACACACACACACACCACATCACATCACATGAAAACATCCACAAAACTATACACATGGGCATACACACACGCGCCCTTGCTTTCGTGCTCTCTTTTCTCTCTCTCTCTCTCTCTCTCTCTCTCTCTCTCTCTCTCTCTCTCTCTCTCTCTCACACACACACACACACACACACACACAGAGCTTGCCTGGGTTGGAACAGCAAACACATACAGAATACCTCAACAAACGATGGGCAAGCTATTTGCACTGTGTAGATGGGATGCACAGTGCTTTTAGACACAAACATCCATGCAACTTACCACCGATAACTTTCGAGAACTTTTCTTCAAACTCTCTTCCGCGTTTTTCTGATTTTGTTTTTCATCCCCAGGGTTCTGTTTGTATATACATGTGCTACGTAATGTTCCCCGAGAGGTCTGACCAGAATAAGAAGACAAACCCCAAGCCCAAAGCATTTGCTCAAATAGACTTTGTTGGGGAGGAGTTTCGACAAGGCTGATTGTCATCAGCACCAAGGCGCGCGCGCGTGTGTGTGTGTGTGTGTGTGTGTGAACACGTGCAGGCGAACAAGCTTGAACAAAAGTGAGTTCATGAACTCTGTCCGTGTTTGCGTGAAGTGAAAAAACACGACAGAATATGTCTAACTAATTTTCCATGCATCTTAACATATTTCAGAATGATCCTATTTCCCAAATTTACTATTCCAGGAAACGCTAACGTAGTTTTGAGGTTTATTTTTGTGGTGTTGCTATGTTCAACGGATGTGCAAAATCTTAGATAGATAGAAAGGCAGACAGACAGACACACAGACAAATACACATCGATGTAGACAAT
>CM031602.1:70735808-70738459 GCA_018398815.1 Conus ventricosus
TCTGAAAACTCAAAATGAAAGGAATCAAGAAGAAAAGGAGGAAAAGACAGAAAGGCTGTAAAGAGAAGAAAAAACGATGAATGATAAAAAAAAGAGGGAAACATAAATTGAATAAAGAGAGGAATGAAAGAATAAGGAGAGAGAGCGAGTTGGAGAAATAAACGAAAAAAAATCTTGAAGACATTGATATATATATATATATATATATATATATATATATATATATATATATATATATATATATATATGCATATATATAGATAGATAGATAGATAGATAGATAGATAGATACAGAGAGAGAGAGAGAGAGAGAGAGAGAGAGAGAGAGAGAGAGAGAGAGAGAGAGAGAGAGAGAGAGAGATATACACTTATCTACGTGTATTTATGTATGTATGTATGTATGCATATATGTATCCAAGCACGTTTGTATGCATGCAGGTATGAATATATGTACATAAGTACGTATGTATGTATGTATATATGTCTGATTCTCTGTATGTATGTATGCATATCTGTATGTGTGTTTGTGTGTGTGTGTGTGTGTGTGTGTGTGTGTGTGTGTGTGTGTGTGTGTGTGTGTGTGTGTGTGAGAGAGAGTGAGTGAGAGACAGACAGAGAGAGAGTCGAAGATGCTAAAATCCCTCCTCCACTCCCCCCCACCTCTTCGCCCCATAAACACCTGGCCTCATCGAACCCCACCCACACACCTTGTTACTGCCTCCACCCCCACCCGTGCCCTGGCCACCACCCACGCCCTTGCACCACCACCCAACCCCTCATCATTCTCCACCACCCTTTACTCACTCACCCACCCCCACCCATACCCCACACCCCCGCCCTCCACCAAAATAAACTCCAAGAAGCCAAAGACATAATTTTATTTCTTCAGGTGATAGAGCGTACCCCTTGCCCTCCCCCACCCACCCCCCATTCTCCACCCCCATTTTACCCCCACCCCTTCCCCTCTCTGTCCCCCCCCCCCCCCCCCCCCCCCCCCCCTCCGTTTTCCTCTCCTTCCCGCCCGACCCAACAAAGCCAAGAAGGTTGACGCATGTGAGCGAACTTCGATATTATGGCTACCTTCAGCACGGAACGGAACCGAAACGAACCGATCTTCCCACAGCAGATGGAACCACCTGGAGGGAAAGAGATCAGACCTTCCGCGTTGCCGGTACCCCAGACTGGAGGAAGGACAGGAGGAGGAGGAAGAGGAGGAGGAGGAGGAGGAGGGGGATGAAGAGGCGGAGGAGGTGGAGGCGGAGGAGGTGGAGAAGGAGGAGGAGGAGGAGGTGGAGGAGGAGGAGGAAGAGGAGGATCCCAGGACTGTGTGTTGTGTCAGCTCCTCGTTTTCCTTTCTTCCTTCTTGTTTGTTAGTGTCTGAAGGAAGGGTGGAACGGAACGAGGTATCTTTTTTTTCTTCGGTTTTTTTTTTTTCTTCTTCCTTTTCTGTATGGATGTGTTGGATCTGTAAGCGAAACGCACTCACATACAGACACAGACACCCAGACACGAACACAGACAGACAGACAGACAGACACACGCACACACACACACACACACACACACACACACACACACACACACACACACACACACACGCGCGCGCGCGCGCGCGCGCGCGCGCGCATCAGTTTCAGTTTCAGTAAGGAGGCGTCACTGCGTGCGGACTAGTCCATATATGCTACACCACATCCGCTACGTTTTGAGACCACATTACGCATGATTTGAAGCTGATGGATAAATGAACTAACAACTAAGATGAGAGAACTGGAGAAGATGGTCTCGTGGCTACCACTTACACACACACATACACACACACACACACACACACACACACACACACACACACACACACACATACACACACACACACACACACACACACACACACACACACACACACACACACACACACACACACACACACTTTTTTGGTTACTGCCTCAACCTCCACAGCATTGCATCCACGCCACTTATTCCGGCTCCCCTCGCACAACACACAAGACAGCACGGTGCCCTCGCAGCCCTAGTCCACAGGACACAAGACTTCTTCATCAAGTCTTCAGGCACCCCGCCAGAGGAGGCGCTGCCCTGCTGCCAGGTCACTCCGGAGAGGTGTTCAATGGTGCCCGATCTGATCCACCACACGCATGCAGGGCACCGCCTCCAGTGCCTGCTGCCGACACCCGGCAATGCTTCGCCGCGAGAAGCGAGACCGAGTGAGCATCTTCCTGAGAAGGGCACCGCCTCCAGTGCCTGCTGCCGACACCCGGCAATGCTTCGCCGCGAGAAGCCAGACCGAGTGAGCATCTTCCTGGGAAGGGCACCGCCTCCAGTGCCTGCTGCCGACACCCGGCAATGCTTCGCCGCGAGAAGCCAGACCGAGTGAGCATCTTCCTGGGAAGGGCACCGCCACACCCGTCCATCCACAGCCCCCAATGACGCTTGCCGATGCTGGCGACTTAGAAAGAAGTCACCATGAACGTGGATGTGGATAGCGGAAATCGAGGCTGAGGTCGCCACGAGGATTGGGCAAGAAGGGCCCCAGAATCTGAGATCTTTAAAAAAAAAAGATCATTGAGGCGGAAGAGCATGGTTGAACAATGAGGCAATGGGGGCGTATCATTCCGTTCAGAAACTACGTGACAGGC
>CM031602.1:70738559-70751059 GCA_018398815.1 Conus ventricosus
AAGGTGCTGGGGGGACCCAGAGAAGCACTGTCTTCACCTGCCTTTAGAGCAGTCCTGTACCACCCTTGGAGGCCTGCGCTGTGTTGACGATGGGTACAGGCACGCGCAGGACACTCCATTAAGATATCAAGGGACATAATGCTCCTGAACAGAGGTAAATTAGACTACAGGATGCAGCTCATAACAGCCTTAAAGTAGCATCCCCATGGGTGTACCAGCCCGTATTTCATGACTGCAGAGCCCACGGCGAAAAACACCACCCTCCAGCTGCCGAGCACACCCCACAGACCCAACCACCCTGCCCACGGACAGATGAAGACAGTGCCACTCCAGACACAGCCAAGCTTTTGCCATACGGTCTTATGTGCCCTCAAGAGAGAATCCAAAGTTGTAGTCTTTCCCACTGTCAACAGGACTTTCCCTGTGGTCAGTGGGTCTTTCCTCACCGTCACTGGACCTTTCTCCAGGGTCAGCCTAGTTAAGGCAAAGAAGAAAAAGAAACACCCGAAGGTGCTGGGGAGGACCCAGAGAAGCACTGTCTTCACCTGCCTTTAGAGCAGTCCTGTACCACCCTTGGAGGCCTGCGCTGTGTTGACGATGGGTACAGGCACGCGCAGGACACTCCATTAAGATATCAAGGGACATAACTGCTCCTGAACAGAGGTAAATTAGACTACAGGATGCAGCTCATAACAGCCTTAAAGTAGCATCCCCATGGGTGTACCAGCCCGTATTTCATGACTGCAGAGCCCACCGGCGAAAAACACCACCCTCCAGCTGCCGAGCACACCCCACAGACCCAACCACCCCTGCCCACGGACAGATGAAGACAGTGCCACTCCAGACACAGCCAAGCTTTTGCCATACGGTCTTATGTGCCCTCAAGAGAGAATCCAAAGTTGTAGTCTTTCCACTGTCAACAGGACTTTCCCTGTGGTCAGTGGGTCTTTGCTCACCGTCACTGGACCTTTCTCCAGGGTCAGCCTAGTTAAGGCAAAGAAGAAAAAGAAACACCCGAAGGTGCTGGGGAGGACCCAGAGAAGCACTGTCTTCACCTGCCTTTAGAGCAGTCCTGTACCACCCTTGGAGGCCTGCGCTGTGTTGACGAGTGCTATTAACCACTCGGCTACAACACACATCAGGCCAGTAACGGAACAATACACACGTGTTCGGTGGGGTGGGACAAAAATATCAGGGTATATTTTGGAGTGGGGCCAATTCTGAAGCCGTCTGTAACAGAAGAAACTTTAACACACCAAAGTCATTCCTTACTTACCGTCATCAGCATGTTCGCTCCCAAAGTAGCGGCTAACGCTGCCTCACGCAATGCGCATGCCCCCGCCTCTGCTAATTTTTCCCTACTTCCGGTCAGCGTCGATGGTGTCTTTTTCCCATCCCGGTCCTTGTTTTTCGGATATGGGCTTGGGAGGCCGAAGGGACGAGTCTGTGGGCTTTCTTGGCGTTAAAGCTGGTTTATTTCTGTTTGTTTGACCTATGCGAGAACTGAGCATGTCCTGAATATGTTATTACCTGGGAGATGTTTTACATGCCAGTGGGACTGTAAAGAGTTTTGGAAGGTGCCAGATCTGAAAGAGAGAGAGAGAGAGAGAGAGAGAGAGAGAGAGAGAGAGAGAGAGAAGAGAGAGAGAGAGACAGAGACAGATATTGTAAAAATTTTTTTTTACTTTTGAACATGGACTTACTAAAAATAGTGCTTCATAGTGCTTTCAGCACGCACACACAAACGCGCGCGCGCATGCGCGCGCGAGCATGCGCGCACACACACACACACACACACACACACACACACACACACACACACACACACACACACACACACACACCACGCACGCATGCGCGCACCGACAGACGCACGCACACCCGCGATTGCACACACACACGCACACACACACACACACCCGCACGCACGCACGCACGCACGCACGCACGCACGCACACACACACACACACACACACACACACACACACACACATTTTCTGGGTGCGTCTGCTGAATCTTGTTTACTTCCATTTATTTGATTGGTGCTAGGGTTGATGGTTGTTCTGAATATGTTATAACCTGGGAGATACTTTGTCTGTCAGCTGGATCATCAAGCCTTCTGAGAAGTACCGACTGCTAGAGAGAGAGAGAGAGAGAGAGAGAGAGAGAGGAGAGAGAGAGAGGAGAGAGAGAGAGAGAGAGAGAGGAGAGAGAGAGAGAGAGAGGAGAGAGAGAGAGAGAGAGAGGATTCTTTACTGTGAAATCGAAATTTTAATCGTACATTCGAACATGGGTTTACTTAAACATCGATGCATTTGATTGTGCTTTCAACACACACACACACACACACACACACCACACACACACACACACACACACACACACACACACGCGCGCGCGTGCCTCCTTTCTTTCTTTTTTTGACTCTCCCCACCTTTTTCCTGTCCGCATCTCCCCCATATTCTCTCTCTTATTTTCTTCATCTCCCACAACCCTAACCGTCTCTCTCCCACCTCCGTCTCTATCTTACCCACAGCCCCCTCTCTTTCCATACCCCCTCCCACCTCTCTCTCTATCTCTCTCTCTCTCTCTCTCTCTCTCTCTCTCTCTTTCTCTTTCTCACACTGATTCGCTCCCTTGACTCTCTCCATTTCCTTTCCACCTCACTTTGTCACCCCCGCAGTCTCTCCAGTCCCACCTTCCCACTTCCCCTCCCCCACCCGCCCAGTTGAGCTTCTCTACCTAAAGGGGTTCTACTTGACTTTACTCTCCCTTTCCCACTCTCACCCCGCCGACTGCCCCGCTTTTCCCCCCACTCTCTCTTTCCCTCTCTCCTCTCTCTCTCTCTCTTCTCTCTCTCTCTCTCTCTCTCTCTTCCTACCCCTCTTCCCCGCCTCCCGCACTCCTGCCTCCTCTCCCTGTCTCGCTGGGGATTGAGGACGGCAATATAAGTTTCGGTTTATTTCGTGAACTCTTCAGTAATTCAGATCGCCCAAGGGGCATTTTTCCTTCCCTGAATGGGTTTTAAGGACTCTAAGTTTGGAAAGGGGAAACAGGGTGCATGGGAGATTGGTGTAGCAAAAGGAAATGTTTTCATTGTGTTTAAAAACCCAAACAAAACAAAAATGCTGGCAAGGGTTACGCGCGCGCGCGCGCGAACACACACCCCACGCGGCGCGCGCGCGCACGCACGCAGCCCCGCACGCACGCAGCACGCACGCACGCACGCACACACACACAAAACACCACACCCACCACACACACACACACACATTTTATGAAATCTAGAAGAAAACACAGGCATACTAGGAGAAAAAAGCACGCACACATACAGACCAACCACACATACACACATGCACGCACGCACGTACACACACACACACGCACACGCACACACACACATACACACACGCACGCACGCACACGCACGACGCACGCACGCACGCACGCACGCACGCACGCCACGCACGCACGCACGCCGCACGCACACACACACACACACACACACTGCTGAACTGAAACCACCTTCATATTCCATGTGAAGTAAAAGTCATAATGAAAAAACCTGGCAATAATAAACTTCTTTTTGTAATCATCAAGTCATCTCTAAAGAAAATAAGATGATGATGAATACAAAGACAAAGAAGACGGAATGAGAAGAAATGGAACGGGAGGCGAGGGAAGGGGATACATTCGGGTTGGGGTAGGTAGGTAATATTAACGAATTTGTCATAAATGAGAACGAAATTATGTACAACAAAGCAAATGTTCAAAGTAAGATCCATTCAGGCATACACTTCCATTCCTATCGATTTATAACACACACTTTACACACATAAACATGTACGTTGAGAAAAAACACTTGCAATGACTTAACAATGTATACAAAAATACAGACACAGAACGTTATTTGAAATGTGATGAGAGAGAGAGGAGAGAGAGAGAGAGAGAGAGGAGAGAGAGAGAGAGAGGAGGGGGGGGGGAAAGAGCAAGACAAGAGAGGAGACAAAGAGAGAGAGAGAGAGAACGAACGAACGAACGAACGAACGAATTTTATTTTAAGAGGGTAGTGGATTAAGCATGAATACTTTTTTTACACCAGCCCTCTGGGGAAAAAAAAATATATAGTAAAAAGCAAATCAGAAAAAAATGCAACAATTCCTTGCATGGGAACCTTTGACAAAAAAGAGTAGAAGAAAAGAAACCAGTGAATACCACCACCACCACCCCCACCACCACCACCACCACCACCACCAACAAAAAACAAAAACAACAACAACAACAACAAACAACACAACAACGAGAAAAGTGATCAGGGCAATAGGGGGGAGTGTAAATGGACAGAGAGAGAGAGAGAGAGAGAGAGAGGAGAGAGAGGGGAGAGAGAGAGAGAGAGAGAGAGAGACCGACCGACCGCCCCGACCGACCGACTGACCGACCGACCGACCGACCGACTGGCAAAAGAAAGGCAGAGATAAAGGGAAGAGAAAGACAATAAAGAGCTATAGATAATCACCTACAAAAAACTTGAAAAAACACATTAATGGCCCAGGATGATCACTGCAATTTGCTTTAGAATTAAGTCAACTTCGAACATCACATGTTTGTTAAAGTGAATCTGAATTGAGAATTATCAATACATTTTCGGGTTTTAGGCAGTCAAATCTGAGACATTCATAAGATATTTGTGAAAATTAGACTTGAACTTTTTAAAGTTTGATTGTTTTTTAAAAGTTCTTCGGAAATACGGTTCCATAGCCAACCCCGGAATACCCCAGACTAGACTTGTATAGATTAATCATGGCAAACGGGAGGTTTATTTTATGTGAATGTCGATAGTCGTTAAAAGTGAACATATTTGTTAGAGAGAGTGGGCATTTCCATGGAATACCTTATGCATAAAGAGTCCTTTATTGTATAGAAGTTTGGCTTTAAAATGGGAGAGAATGCCTGATTGCTTATAGTCTGAATCTACCAGTGAAGAGGATGACCTAATGTTATTTTGACAGCTCTTTTGTGAGGCAAATTAGTGGTTTGAGTGAATTCTTGCTCGCTGAGCCCCAAAGTGTTGAGGATAGTCGATAATAGGCTGAATATAAGAGTGAAAAAATAGTTTTCTTGCATGCAAATTTAAGAAGTTCTTAATCCTTTTTAGAATGTAGTTTTCTTGCAACGTTTTAGATAAAAGACTTAAGTGTTTTGACCAAGTTAGATTATTATTATTGTTTTTCCCTAAGACTTTGTGACTGGATACTTCTTCGATGGTTTCATTAGAAATACAAAGTACTGGCAGATTCTGGCTTAGAATTTGACGCTTCTGTCTAGTAGTTATCATCATGAATTTAGTTTTTGGGGATGGTAGCCATGTGATTAAATCGTGTCCATTTAACCCAAAAAGATTGATGTTTTCTTGGATGTCACTGCAAACCTGTTGGGCATCAGAATTATTGTGTCTAAAGTTGTATCATCAGCGAACATTTCGCTGTTTATTTTAAAGTACAATGGCAGATCATTGATGTAAATGAAAACAACAGAGGCCCTAATAGGGACCCTTGTGGGACTCCAAATTTGTTGGGAAGAAAATTAGATTTGTATGTTTTTACGGACACAATTTGTTGTCGGTTGGACAGAAAAAGATGAAATCAGTTTCGTGTTTTGTATGATAGCTTATACAAAGTTAGTTTTCTGAGTAAAAGTTCATGATTTATAACGTCGAAGCTTTTGCGAAATTACGAAGAGAATTCCTGAAAATTGTTTGTAGTTCATGTTTAATAGCCATCTATCTATTAGTTAGTTAGCACTGTGTGGCATGAATGGTTTTCTCTGAACCCTGATTGATTTGGGTGGATTAAATCGTATTTTACTGCATGGGAATGGAGCCCTTATTGATGTGGAGTTCTAATGGCTTGGAAAGAAAGATAGATCGAAATAGGTCTATAATTTGAGGATCAGTAGTGTTTCTGATTGTGATTGGTATGATTTTTGCCTTTTTTAAGGTATCTGGAAAGCATTGTTTATCTTACAGAGGTTGTAAATGTAAGTTAACGTTTCTGCGATAACGGGTGCGGAGAGCTTTAGAATTTACCGTCTATCCCGTCAATTCCACGAGTGGCTGTCTGTTTCAATCGCCTAAGTGACACGAAAACGAATGAAAAATCTAGATGGCTGATATCTAATCTAAATGGATATTTTTTCCCCCTGCAGTATGTTTGTAATTCTTCTAGGTCATTATCATTTGATTTATCATCATGAATTATTTGATCTGCTCTGTTGTAAAATGGTGATTTAGTTTACTGGCAGATATATCATTCATAATATTTGGAGCAGAGGAAACATGTTTATTTGTTAATCCAGGGGATGGCTTTCCATACGGACTTGCTGTCTTTTCTTTTCACGAATTAAGTTTGAAAAATATTTCTTTTTCTCTGCTCTAATGAGAGAAGTTACTTTATTCTTTGTTTTTTATATTTCTTCACGAGGGCCATTTTTTAAACAGGTACTCTCTTTGGTAAATAGCGTTCTGTATCTCATTTGTTAGCCAGGAGGTTTTACCCGAATTTGACTCTTTTGGTTTGGAGCGGGGCATGTTTGTTGTTATTACTATAGAAGATGGAGTACCAAGCTTCTAGACCCTGATTGGGTTTGTATATTGATACACTATATTTAGAGGTGAATTTAAAAGGTCAGAGATAAATTTGTCACGATCAAATTTTGAAAAGTTTCTAAAGGTAATCGTTTATGGTTTTAAACCTTGGAATTTTGATACCCTTTTTTGACCAAGTGCAACAAATCGGGAAAGTGATCACTGCATCCATAAACAGGACACCTTGTCTCAAGAATGGTTTTGGATTTGTAAATTAAATGGTTTTCCCGTGTTTCAGAAATCTCAGTGACCTTGTAGGAGTGTTGATTAGCTGAGGGGAGACCAAGTGACTCAAAAACATAGTTCCACTGTTTATTTAATTTTTAGTAGTCTATATTAAAAATCCCCTAATATCATGATGTCTTTCGATTCGTCATGGCGTTTTCCATCATTAACATGAAACGGTAAACCCCAGTCGACATGTTCAGCTGGATTTCTGTACAGAAAAACATATAAGTATAGGCTTATTAAATTTAAGCTGGATCTCAATCCAGATTGTTTTCTACATTAAACTGTTCTAAAAAATGGATCCTCTGAAATTTTACTGACTGATGAAGATATACAATAATCCCAGTTTCCATGTTTTGTTTAGGATCTCTACGAAAAACATTAAAAACCTGGGATTGGCAGTGTCGTTATTTGATATTATACTGGACAGATGTGACTCCGAAAATCCAAATATTTTGAAAGTTTTTTCCCGAATTTGATATGACTGATGGTATTTCAGTCAAATTTTTTTAATCGCCATGGTTGACATGAGATGCCCAACTCTAAGTCCATCTCTTTTCAGCCAAGGGTTGTTGTCTTCTGTCATATCTATTATAGTCAATACTATAACAAACTTAACACACAATGATAATAACAGCAGACAAAGCTCTTACAGACTAACAAGTAAAGGGTTTTACTGAACGAATAAGAAAAAAAAATTGTCAAGGGAAACTGGATTACAAACACATTAATAGCAAAAAAAGAAAAAAGTTCAATTGTAGATCAGTAAACAATGGCGAATCCCCGAAAGGACGAAAGCAAAAAAAACTGAAAATCAAAGGCAAGTGTATATAAAATATTAGAATGACTTCAAAACTCCAGCAGAAATCTACCGTATTCCAATACGTTTCCAGTCAATCAAATTTTTTCGGGTGAGATCACAACTATAAATACATGCAGAGCCGGCAATTTCCACACCACACACACACACACACAACACCACACCCCACACACACACACACACACGCACGCACGCACGCACGCACGCACGCCGCACGCACGCCCCGCACGCGCGCACGCGCATGCACACACATGCATGCAAGCACACACACACACCAACACACAACACACACACCACACACCCACACCACACAACACACTCACTCACTACACACAAAACACACACACACACAAAACACACACACACCACACACACACACACACACACACCCCACCACACACAACACACACACACACAACACACACGTGCTCGCGCACGTGCGCGCGAGCCTTTTAACACTATTCACAGGAAAATTAAATTTAAATCAATGCTGTGGGCAATAGCTGCGATGCCATCCCGCACAGTTCAAGAGCATAGGCATTTACAACATTTCCCATCAGGAGCCGGATGATTAGACCTTTGACCCGGTATATTTTGTGGGTATGTTGGGTTTTGGGGGGAGCGGAATATTCATTAGAATAATTTACGTTGGTGGGCTTAAATGGCTAAAATGGAGGTGGGATTCGCTCTGCTCTGTTTACATTACTGGGGAGGAGTCTTTTTGGAAGAAAGGGGTTGAGAACATGGGGAATCCCTCGGAGTTGGACGGGGATTCAAAGATGGATAGTGAAAAAGAGATGAAGGATTTGGGTAATTTGGGGGGTAATGTGCGGTATTCCTTTGGGAATTGCAATGGAGGGAAATTTGGCTTGAGAAGCATCATTCTGTCAGAGAATAAATTCCTTGGGTGTCTCTTGATGTGGGACACTCTGATAATAGTCCCTTGACGGATTATTTCTGACTGGCGGCTTCCCCTGCGCACATCCGGAAAGCCGGGGACACGTTTCCAAAGTTGGGTTTTGTAGTCTGCCTGTGGTTTTTCAAGTCTGCCGCCAGTTTTGCTGTGCCTTTGACGCTTGGGTGGAGCAGGTCTTGGTAAACGCAAAACGAGGGGGGTCCGGTTGGAGTGGTGAAGTAGGATCATGGTCGATGTAAGTTGCACCCACACTTTCACACACAGTTTGAAGATTATAGTTGGATGGTCGGATGATATTGTTCAAATGATGCCGACCTCTGGCAGGGATGATGGAGCTGAAGGTCAGTTTGGCATTTGGGAATGTTTTGCAGCACAGGGAAATAAGGTTCATCCAGTCTTCCTTTGGAATGATCCCTGAACGACAGGAGTTCACCCCCATGTGGACTGTGAACATGTCTCTGCTTCGGCAAGGGCTGGAGTGACAGCAGCCAGGAAATCAGGTCATTACTGTCATCCCCGGCACGCAGATCTTGTACATGAATCACTCCTTGGGGCCAGTCTTCTTGGATTTATGTATCGGAGAATGGAGTCTCCAATTAGTAACATTGAAGCTCTTTCCGGAATAGAAAGGGTTTTCAAAACGTTCATGGGGGGGGTGGCTGGTTGGTTTGGGGGGGTCCTCTTTGGAGGTTCTTGATAGCTCCGGTGCGATGTTTTCATTCGTTTCACCCACGTTTTCCAGCACAGAATACGTGTTTTTTGACAGATATGGCGTACTTTAGGGCGCAGTTTTCCCTTTTTATCACGTGTTTTCTCTGGCTCATCGTCAGAGGGGATGTAATCCTGCTGGGATGTGTATCTGTCACGTTTTGTGAGGATATTTTCAACATGACCCGAGGGTCAGTTGACTGGAGTGACGTGTGCCAGGTTCAGACCGACGCAAAACTTTGTTTTCAAGTGAACTGCGGGACGAGGGAAATTCTGTAGATGTGGATTGAATTCCGATGGTTTCTGTTTGCTTTGTTTTTTTTAGTCTCTTTATTCCCGGGTTGCCAGTGTCCCTTTAAATGAGTTTTGCAAGAGTGTACTTCTCTGTCTGGCGGCTATTTTCCTCTTTTAGACTGGTTATTTGTGATTTGAGTTCATTAATGTTGCTGTTCATTGTTTCAGTTATGTCTTTACAAAAAATGCCAATTTCCCTTTTTTGCACAAATTCTTGCATCTTCTATGTGCGTAGACGTTCTGTTGTCCAGTTCTCTTTTCATTGTATGAAGTTCTTCCAGCTCTCGTTCAAAGTGCTCCCAACGAGTTTTGCAGAGGGGGGTAGGTGTTTGGAGGACAGATTTTGACGTTTTGGAGTCAGACACAAAGTCGTCTGCGCATATTATTTTTTCCCTTTTTGTTCTTCAAACCAAGTTTTAGGGTTTCCGTCTTTGTGTCGGGCTTTATTTGACAACATCACCTCCATCTGGATTTTGTGAAAGTTGTGCAGGACATGAGGAAAGTGAAGACAAACCCTTGTCCTGTTCATCACTTGCTTCCTTGGGCAGTGATGGGGTTGGAGGGAAAATAATTACTTGTTTGTTAAATCACATCGGAATGAATGTCATCAGACAACAAGGAAGTTGAAAAACAGTGCAATGGGGAGCAGTGTGCAGGAAGTACAGACGGTGGAGAATCTGGCATTTCTATTTCAGGATTCTGAACCCTGGGGGTTCCCGGAAAACAGGTAACGAATGTGATGGGTTTTGTGGAGCAAGGATTGGTCAGCTGAGAGTGTCCCTGTTCTCCAAAAAGGTGGTGACGAAAATTTTGAGAACTTCGCACTCTCGTCGATCCCCTTTCACACACTCTCTACCCTGACAGAGGAGAGTTCATGTAAATCATGAGTAAAAAATAAAAAGATTGTCCACATTTACAGAATCACAATAGAGTCGGGAATTGGTTTGCGCTAAATTGCTGGGAAGAGATTCCTGCATTAGAGAGTCTGTTGTAGAAATAACAGTACCCCTGGCATCATAGTCAATTATTTTAAAATTGATCCTTGGTTCATTTATTTCTGAGTATCGGTAAATGAGGACTATTCCTCCATACTGCCAGTTCGTCACAGAACAGAAAAATCGCTTCTGAATCATGTTCTGGTAGGCAATAGCTTCCTTGCTCTTCCGTTGTCTGGATAACAGTCAGCCATGTTAAAAACAAATCACCAAAAAACAACTACTATCACTCAGACGACACTGATCCATTCGGTCACCGGCTCTTTTGCATGTTTCATAAGAATTTTTCTACTTTTTCTTTTTTACGGCACCATGTTCGTCTTTTTTTATAATGAGGAAAAAAGTTTTTTAAGCGCCTGTGTTGTTATTTACAAGAGCCAGACAGGGCCCTTTTTTAGTACACATGCACCACATTCACAACAACAGAGTTCCGGTGAGCAGTTTGCACACGCCGGTTATCCTTGGACACAACGCAGGGCTCGGTTGACAGTCCTGTTGCACGTGCGGTCAGAAAGAGAGGTCCGTGAATAATGTTTGTGATGAAAACCGAAATAATTCCTTCACGTCCCATATGAATTAAGAACTTGTTAATCACAGGCTTGCTATTGATTAATTCATAGAAGTGACTTCACTTCGCGGCACACACCTTTACAAACCACCATGCAAAATTATTCCCCGATCAGGTAAGTCTAACCAGTGCACTTTCAACTTGAATGTTAGAGAGTTGAGACACCGTCTTGCGTTTCATTTCCGACCGTCTCTGGAGAAGAGAGAGGATGAGAGGGGGAGAGGGGGAGAGAGAGAGAGAGAGGAGGGGAGAGAGAGAGAGAGAGAGAAAAAAGAATCGGAAAGAGTTGTCAGTATCAGACTGGGACACGCGAAAAAAAAACCCAACCCCCTCCCCAGCAAAAAGGTGCTATGTACAGCAGGGTGGGGCGTAAACCACGAGGGAGGCGCATCGGCCACAACACTCAACATGATGTATTTGGGGAAAGGGGGGGTTCAAGCACTCGTTCCCAAACCTTTCTCCATTTCAGACAAATTAGCCCAGACAAAGAACTAAACGATGACAAAAGACGAGACGGAGCCGCTGAAAGTGACGCTGTCATTCTTTCGGCACTCTGTTGAGAGGAACTGGAACAGAAGTTTTGCTTTTCTATGGGAGAGGCTCGAGTCAAACAGTCGAAATTCTGGCACAAATCATGGCGTGATGAGTCAATATGCACTATAAAGGTAATTGGAGTGAGTACAAGTAATTACAGGTGTGACGGTTTCTTTCCTCCCCCCCCCCCACCCCCAGTTTGTTGGGCGTGGGTTCTTGGTGTGTAAGCAGTGCTTGGAGGCTGAAATGTGGAACAGGAGTTTTGTTCTGTTGTTATTCAGGTCAGCATAATGACCTAAGACTTTCTAGTACCTGAACCCACTTTAATATGCACAAGCACAAAGAAGACCAGATACACTTGTTAACATCCTGTTAGCAGTGTCAGTGTTAGTAGAATTTAGAAACGCACAGAAAAAATATCCATCATGCATTTTATAGAAGCGCAGAAAAAAAAACCCCAGCTTGCACCCAGAATCTTAGAGGGGAGATAGACATCGCACGAATTGACCACATCCCATTGAAATGCCGCGATGAACTCGAATCAACAATCGAGGGTGCAAGTGTCTGTTGCGTCAATTGTACGACTTATCGAATAGACAAATCACACATGTACAAAAAATAGTTGTCGCATGCGTAATTACTGCCTTTGGACATGCACATGATAGGTATTTTAGAGAACAAAAAGGTGTAGAGGCTGGAAGGATATCATTATTTATACACCTTACTTTCATCACACAAAATATCTTCTTTGCTGCTGAAGGTTCAATGATTACCGTTTTCTTTGACACGCCAT
>CM031602.1:70756059-70761059 GCA_018398815.1 Conus ventricosus
ACTGCTCAGAAACAGGGACACACAAGCAGCATTCCAGATCAGCCTTTCCAACAGGTTCCAGCCGCTACAAGAGCTGATAGAAGATGGGGACATCGAAACAGTGGGAACACTGCAAGAAACTCTGGCATGACACATGGAAGAGATCCTTGACAAGAAGAAGACCCAGCACAAGGAATGGATCTCTGCTGACACCATCCACAAGCTGGAAACAAGGAGAGAGAAGAAAACTACGCTGAACACGAGCCGAACAAGAGCAGCTAAGGCAAAGGCACAGGAAGAGCACACTGCAGCGAACAGAGAAGTAAAGAGGAGCATCAAGAAGGACAAGAGGGACTACTTTGACGACCTGGCCAGTCAAGCAGAGGCAGCAGCCGGACAAGGGAACCTGAAGGACCTGTACCTGGTGACCAAGAAGCTGATGGGCAAGTTTCCAGCAGACAGACAAGCCAGTGAAGGACAACAATGGAAACCCACTGACAACAACCGAGGAACAGCTGAAACGATGGGCAGAACACTTCAAGGAGCTGCTGAACCGCCCTGCCCCTGACGCACCACCAGACATCCCACCCGCGGAGTCAGAACTGCCCATCAGCTGCGACAACCCCTCAAAGGCAGCGATCAAGAAGGCCATCATGACTCTGAAAAATGGGAAGGCTGCAGGGCCGGACGAGATACCGGCAGAAGCCATCAAAGCGGACATAGAGACAGCTGTCAACATGCTATACAGCCTCTTCAGCAAGATCTGGGAGAAGGAGGAGGTACCGGCCCAGTGGAAAGAAGGAATCATCATCAAGCTGTCAAAGAAGGGAGACCTCAGGGACTGCAGCAACTACCGAGGGATCATGCACCTCCTGTCAATGCCAGGCAAGGTTCTCAACAGGATTCTACTGGAGAGGATGAAGGAGGCTGTCGACCCCAAGCTCCGAGACCAGTAGGCAGGCTTCCGGGAGAACAAATCATGTGCCGACCAGATCGCCAGCCTGCGCATCATCGTGGAGCAGTCGCGGGAGTGGAACTCCCCCCTCTACATCAACTTAATAGATTATGAGAAGGCCTTCGAAAGTGTGGACAGAGAGACGCTGTGGAAGCTACTGAGGCATTACGGAGTCCCCGAGAAGATCATCTCCCTCATCCGGTGCACCTACCAGGACATGAACTGCAGGATTGCCCACGCCGGCCAGCTGTCCGAAAGTTTCGAGGTGAAGACCGGAGTTCGGCTGGGGTGCCTGCTGTCGCCGTTCCTCTTCCTCCTGGTCATTGACTGGATCATGAAGACCACTACAACAGGCAGGAACAACGGTATACAGTGGACACTCTGGACGCAGCTGGACGACCTTGACTTCGCTGACGACCTGGCGCCCCTGTCACACAGCCACAGCCAGATGCAGGACAAGACCACTCGCCTGGAGACCACATCAGCCGGGACAGATCTCAAGATCAACAGGAAGAAGACCGAGCTAATGAAAATCAACACCACTGCCAGCACATCAGTCACAGTTGGTGGAGAGCCCATCAGGGAGGTGGAGTCTTTCGTCTACCTGGGAAGCGTGGTTGACCAACAGGGAGGCACGGACCGAGACATTACAGCCAGAATCGGCAAGGCAGAGCAGCTTTCGTCATGCTCAAAAACATCTGGCATCTGGAGGAATCGGCATAAGAACCAAACTCCGCATCTTCAACTCAAATGTGAAGTCAGTTTGCTCTACGGATGCGAGACATGGCGGACAACACAGACGATGCAACAAAAGATTCAGACATTCTTCAACACCTGTCTGAGGCGCATCTACAAAATCCGATAGCCAGAGAAGATCCGAAACGAAGATCTATGGGAGCGTGCGGGACAGGAACCAGTGGCCAAGCGCATACTGCGAAGGAAGTGGGGCTGGATCGGACACACCCTCCTCAGGAAGCCAGCGCCAGCACCAAACGCCAAGCCCTGACCTGGAACCCGCAGGGAAAGAGGGAGAGAGGCCGGCCTTGCAACAGCTGGAGGTGAGACACTGAGGCAGAGTTGAAACGCCAAGGGACCAACTGGACTGGAATGACCAGAACAGCCCAGAGCAGAGTGCGATGGCGAAGGGTCGTCGATGGCCTATGCTCCACCGGGAGCGATGGGCATGAATGAGTGACAACCTGGAGATAAACAGCTGCAATTTAACTCTTCAGATTTTGGAGAAGTCACTGAAAACAGGAAGGGGATGATGGATCCATACTTAATGAACCAGAAAAATGTGGACAGCTATCAGGAGAGAGACAGATACGGGGAGAGTTGGGAGAATGAGGGTTTGCACAGAGAGAGAGAGAGAGAGAGAGAGAGAGAGAGAGAGAGAGAGAGAGAGAGAGAGAGAGGAGAACTGAAACTAAAATTTTTAATTGTAAGGCCACCGACCTGTATTCAATGGGAACACGTCTGCTGAGAATAAAATGAAAATGCGTACGGGTCATCAGCAAAAGGAAGTAATTTCTTTCCAGAAACACATAAACAAACAATTACAAGGGAAATAATTCAAGGAAACAAAACAAAATAAACACAAATAGTTTCACTTGCGTTTGAAACCAATCACAACACATACTCATATATCTAGTTTCCGTTCATAAGTTGGAGAGAGAGAGAGAGAGAGAGAGAGAGAGAGAAGAGAGAGAGAGAGAGTAGAGAGAGAGGAGAGAGAGAGGGAGGGAGGGGGAGGGAGGGAGGGAGGGAGGGAGGGAGAGAGAGAGAGAGAGAGAGGAGAGAAGAGGAGAGAGAGAGAGAGAGAGAGAGAGGAGAGAGAGGAGGAGAGAGAGAGAGGAGAGAGAGTATTCGTGTGCGTTAAATGTTACTGGGATAGTTTCTCAAGAGATTTGATGCCTCAGACGACTGAACCATCGCGACAGAGTCTGGGCTTGGAATTGAAGCCTTAATTAATGTAAACACATTTCTGTTTTCAACAACCTGACGTGATTAACCCTCCGTCAACGCAGTCAGCATTTTCAACTCTAAGGCACGCGCTCTTGGTTCACACTTATTTCTTTCAACCTTTTTTGCTGTTTTTATCGTCATGCTTGGTTCACTTTCGCTCATGACCTGTTGTTAGTTGTCACTGTTTTTTTTTATACATCGTGAGGCATAATCCCATTCCATGTTTATAGCTCCCCGTGATTCACACTATAGATCTTCGCGCAAGAGAATGTAGCTTCATCTGATCCAAGATTCAGCCCCTCCAGTTCTTAGGCAGTAAACACATAATGGAAGAGCAGCTCTCTTGACCCTCCCTTCCTATCCCAATGTCTGAATCCATACCAGCAGAAGACAGGACGGCGATTTGCGCCAGGGTAAAGAGAATGTTAAGTTCAGCTGGGTATAAACGGCTGTAGAACCAGTATCAGGTTTTGAAATAAATCACTTCTAACATCTCGGGTGTTTGGTCACGCTGAAGAGCGTAAAACTATCATACTCACAGCCTAATCCCTGTGTGATTTCTGTTTTCCTGATTCTTTGGACTTATTCCACCCAAGCACAGAAGCAGTGCTAAACAGCAACCAATCAATGCCCCCCTCCCACCACCTCTCCGCACCCTCCCCCCCCCCCCCCACCCCCCTTCAGTGACGGCCTGCCTTGTGCAACCTATGTCACACGTGCGCGGCGACACACGCTCAGTTTCCTTTTGATCCCTCCACGTTGCGTCCCATTGCCTGCAGAACCGACAGCACTGGCTGCAGGATACGTTTCAACATGACGCTGTTGAACGCTTTAGCCTCCAGATGTCTGTTTTGCACGTGGAAGATGAGGCAGACAAGGGCTAAATTAATGCATCAACACGTCGCATTATTTAGTTCATGGTGAATATGATGAGAGGCGTTACTCGGTGGAAGAGCTGCATGGAGGGAGCGGTAATAGAGGTCTGTGAACAGTGTTTCACATGAGAGAGAGAGAGTCGAGAGTTGAGAGAGTAGGGGAAGTAATGAATAGGCAAAAAAAAAAAAGAAAAAGGAGTCGATCTTGCACTTAGTGCTTCCCAGGCGGCAGCGATGTGACAATGAAATTACATGTCACTATATACTCTCTATGCACCTATTTTCATTCCTGTTTTCCCCCTTTGTGATAGATTCCATGTGATGGAGGGGAAGATGAGCTGTTTTGTCATAAGAGCTTGTTGACAGAACGCGAGGGGTGTTTTGCTCCATTGTCAGGTTGACGTGATGAATATCAGTTTCACTACGACGTTAATATCAGTTTCCTTCACCCACGAGTCTCACATGTCCTGTAAACTCGCTCTCAACTTTTAAAATATTTTTCGTTTGCATTGCACTTGTTCAGATATATCTGTAACAGAGAGAGAGAGAGAGAGAGAGAGAGAGAGAGAGAGAGAGAGAGAGAGAGAGAGAGAGAGAGAGAGAGATTAATTGATTTTATTTAGTCCAATAGTAGCAGATACGTAAGACTATATAATTTTCACAGTCTGGCTTTTGTCCCTTGAGGGACTAAGGATACTGACAACACAAACAGTTCTACATAACATAGAACTGATTATAACAAAACGTTGATGTTCATAGGAAAAAAAGAAACGGATATAAACATTAAAACCGTCTCTCTCTCTCTCTCTCTCTCTCTCTCTCTCTCTCTCTCTCTCTCTCTCTTCACACACACACACACACACACACACACACACACACACACACACACACACACACACACACACACACTCATACGCACACACGCACGCACGCACGCACACATGCACACACACACACACACACAACTTAGTGCATAATTTTCAATTGTGAAAAAGGATAATAAGAAATATCAGTCACCAGAACAGCATCATCACCATACTTGAGGAGGAATGAACAGTGATTCTTGAAGCAGTCATGTTGCTGCTGTGCTGCTGCTGCTGCTTGCGCTGCTGGTGCTGATGATGATGATATGATGATGATGATAATGATGATGATGATGGTGATGATGATGATGATGATGATGATGATGATGATGTGTGATGCTGGTGGTAGTGATGATGATGATG
>CM031602.1:70768531-70773531 GCA_018398815.1 Conus ventricosus
CTGTCTGTGTCTGTGTCCTTGGTATCGTGGAAAGCTGAAAAACAGAGTGTTCTCTTTAATCAATATTGTTATTGGACTTTTTATTATCAAACTCTAAAAAGAACTCGGTATACAGGCACAAACCCACACTAGAGACCTCTCTCTCTCTCTCTTCTCTTCTCCCTCTGCTCGTCTCTCGTCATTCTCCAACTCGTTGTCATCGTTCTCCTCTCTCTTCTCTTCCGCTATCTCTCTCTCTCTCTCTCCCCGAAATTGCATGCAGCTACAACCTGAGATTCCCCTGTGGTTTGCATAGAAAGACCACTGGCCAGCCATGCAAGTCCGTAAGAGGTCGACTAGGCGGACCACCCTCGCCCGGAGGATAAAGGGGTTTGCGTAGTGCTAACAACCCTACCTGTAAAATAAGACCAGTTTACAGGAAGCAAACGACGACATATGAACCCAAACATTCACCTGAGGCAAGGAAGGGTCTCCATCCCTAAATATGACCAGTGCAGTGAAAGCCGAAAGGAACTGCAAGCTGACTCTCCTTCTCACACCCAGGACAACCAACGAGAGTAGCCACATGGAACATCAGGCCGATGTATGAAACAGTAAATAACCCATCCAAGTTGCAAGAGAGATGAAAAACACACAAGAACGGAGTGCTAGGACTAGAGTGAACAAGGTGTCTACAGGTCCAGGACTGCTGAGACTGACATTCTGGTGAACAGCTGCTGTACTCAGGACACACAGAGGATGGAGCCCCCCTCCCTGGAGGTGTGGCCCTGATGGCTGCACCGGAGGGCACAGTGGGCACTCATCGATGGAACCTGTCCAAATCCCGCACATCACAGCTGTTAACGCACGAAGAGAGATAGAATGATACATCAGGCTGAACATCATCCTGTGCTATCTCCCACCAATGATGCGGAATGAAGAGAAGACAAGATGACTTCTACCAGCAACACAGACAGTGATAGACAGAAGAGAGCAAGGCACAGAACATACTGAGATGGGAAAGATTTTAAACGCCAAGATTGGAAGGGACAACACAGCTACAAGGGCAACATGGGGACACCTCGACTGGGACAGATGAATAGATTGGTGAGCGCTTTGCAGCCTGTACCCCTGAACCAGCTGGTGATAGGACACGCACTTCCCACACAAATCGCATCCCAAGTGCCAAGTGAGACCGCCCAGAACCACGTCACGGAGAACCAGATTGACCACATCTTCATTAGCCGCCAAGTTCAGGAGATCATGCGGGATGTATGCGAGTGAGATAGGGCAGATGTCATCAGACCACGCACCTTCGTTAACAACAGTGAGACTTTCGCCTTCAAAGGAAATCACCAACGTCCACAACAAACACGCGACAAGGTAAAATGTCCGAGACTGCTCAGAAACAGGGACACACAAGCAGCATACAATCAGGCCTTTCCCACAGTTCCAGCCGCTACAAGAGCTGATAGAAATGGGGACATCGAAACATGGGAACACTGCAAGAAACACCTGGCATGACCCATGTGAAAGAGAGATCCTTGACACAGAAGAAGACCCAGCACAAGTAAATGATCTCTCTGACACCATCCACAAGCTGGAAACAAGGAGAGATAAAAAACTAACGCGAACGACGAGCCTGAACAAGAGCCAGCTAAGCAAAGGCACAGGAAGAGCACACTGCAGCGAAACAGAGAACAGTAAAAGAGGAAGCTCAAGAAGGACAAAATGGACTACTTTGAACGACCTGGCCATCAAGCAGGAGGCGAGCACCGGACAAGGTACCTGAAGGACCCTGTACCTTTGACCAAGAATCTGAGGGCAAAGTTCCAGCAGACAGACAAGCCAGTTGTAAGGACAACAATGGAAACCACTGACAACAACGAGAACAGCTGAAACGATGGCCAGGGGGTAACACTTCAAACGGCTGAACCGCCCTCCCCCTGACGCACCACCAGACATCCCACCCGCGAGTCAGAACTGGCCCATCAGCTGCGACAACCCTCAAAGTGAGCGACCTAAGAAGCCATCAGGAAACTCTGAATAATGGGAAGGCTGTGCAGGGCCTGACGAGTACCGGCAGAAGCCATCAAAGCGGACATAGAGACAGCGTCAACATGCTATATCAGCCCTCTTCAGCAAGAATCTGGGAGAAGGAGATGGTACCGGCCCAGTGGGAAAGAAGGAATCTTCATCAAGCTGTAAAGAAGGAAACCTCAGTACTTTGCAGCACCTACCGATGGAAATCATGCACCTCCTGTCCAATGCCAGCAAGTTCTCAACAGGATACTACTGGAGAGATGAAGGAGCTGGCGACCCCAAGCTCCGATACACAGTAGGCAGGCATCCGGAGAACAAATCATGTGCCGACGCAGATCGCCATCCTGCGCATCATCGTGGAGCGTCGCGGGAGTGGAACTCCCCCCTGCTACAACAACTTAATAGATTATGAGAAGGCCTTGCGAAAGTGTGGGACAGAGAGGACGCTGTGGAAGCTACTGAGCATAACGATCTCCCGAGATGATCATCTCCCTCACCGGTGCACCTAACTCTACCAGACATGAACTCAGATTGCCCACAGCCGGCCAGCTGTCCGAAAGTTTCGAGGTGAAGACCGAGTTCGGCTTGGGGTGCCTGCTGGTCGCCGTTCCTCTTCCTCCTGTGACATTGACTGATCATGAAGACCACTACAACAGGCAGGAACAACGTTAACAGTGGACACTCTGGACCAGCTTGGACAACCTTGACTTCGGCTGAGCGACCTGGCTCCCCGTCCAACATCCCAGCCAGATGCAGGACAAGACACACTCGGCCCTGGAGAGACCACATCACCGGGACAGATCTCAAGATCAACAGAAGAAGAACCGACTAATAAAAATCACACCCACTTGCCAAGCACATCAGTCCCACAGTTGGAGTAGACCCATC
Organism: Conus ventricosus; assembly: GCA_018398815.1. Taxonomy (NCBI): domain Eukaryota; kingdom Metazoa; phylum Mollusca; class Gastropoda; order Neogastropoda; family Conidae; genus Conus; species Conus ventricosus. The sequence continues at coordinate 70,771,442 of CM031602.1, forward strand.
AGGGAGGTAGTCTATTTCGTCAAACCTGGGAAGCGTGTTGACCAACAGGAGCACGGACCGAGACATTACAGCATAATCGGCAAGGCAAGAGCAGCTTTCGTCATCTCAAAAACATCTGGCAGCTGTAGGAATCGGCCATAATAACCAAACTCCCGCATCTTCAACTCAAATGTGAAGTCAGTTCTGCTCTACGGAATCCTAACATGCGGACCAACACAGACGATGCAACAAAAAGATTCAGACATCCTTCAACACCTGTCTTGAGCGCAACTACAAAATCCGATAGCGCAGAGAAGATCCGAAACGAAGATCTAAGGGAGCGTGCGGGACAGGAACCATGGCCAGCGCATACTGCTAAGGAAGTGGGCTTGGATCGGAACACAACCCTCCTCAGGAGCGCGCCTGCACCCAAACCGCCAAGCCCTGACCTAGGAACCCGCAGGGAAAGAGGAAGAGGCCGGCCTTGCAACAGCTTGAGGTGAGACACTGAGGCAGAGTTGAAACGCCAAGGGACCAACTGGACTGGAATTACGACCAGAAGCACCAGACAGAGTGCGATGGCGAAGGGTCGTCGATGCCATAATCTCCCGGGAGCATGGGCATGAATGAGTGACAAACTGTGAGATAAAACATGCTGCAAATTAACTCTTCAATTTTGGAGAAGTCACTGAAAACCGAAGGGGATGATGGATCCATACTTAATGAACCAAAAAATGTGGACAGCTATCAGAGAGAGACAGATACGGGGATAGTTGGAGAATGAGGTTGCAACAGAAGAGAGAGATAGAGAAGAGATAGAGAGAGAGAGAGAGAGAGAGAGAGATAGGAGAGAGACGAAACTAAAATTATTAATTGTAAGGCCAGCCGAACGTATTCAATGGGAACACGTCTGCTGAGAATTAAAATGAAGAGAATGCGTACGAGTACATCAGCAAAAGGAAGTAATTTCTTTCCAAAACACATCAACAAACAATTACAAGGAAATAATTCAAGGAAACAAAACAAAATAAACACAAATATTGTTTCCTGCGTGAGAACCATCACCAATCACATACGCATATATCTAGTTTCCGTTCATAAGTTTGGAGAAGAGAGAGAGAGAGAGAGACTGAGAGAGAGAGAGAGAGAGAGAGAGAGAGGAGAGCGAGGGGAGGGAGGAGGGAGGGAGGGAGGGAGGGAGGGAGGGAGAGGAGAGAAGAGGAGAGAGAAGAGAAGAGAGTCGAGAGAGAAGAGAGAGATAGAGCGAAGAGAGAGAGAGAGAGAGAGAGAGAGAGAGAGAGTATTCGTGTGCGTTAATTTACTTCGTATAGTTTCTTCAAAGATTTTGATGCCTCAGTACGACCTGAACCATCGCGACAGAGTCGGCTTGGAAAGTGACAGCCTTATTATAAATGTAAACACATTTCTGTTTTCAACACTGACTGATTAAAACCGCTCCGTCAACGCAGTCAGCATTTTCAACTTCTAAGGCACGCGCTCTTGGTTCAATACTTATTTCTTTCAAAATCCTTTTTTGGCGTTTTATATTCGCATGCATGGTTCACTTTCGCTCATGACCTGTTGTAAAGTTGTCAATGTTTTGTTTTTATACATCGATTGGAGAGCATAATCCCATTCTTCCATTGTTTATAGCTCCCCGTGAATTCACACTATAGACTTCGCGCAAGAGAATGTAGCATTTTCTGATCCAAGATTCAGCCCCTCCAGTTTTAGGCAGAAAAACACATAATGGAAGAGCAGCTCTCTTGACCCTCCCTTCCTATCCCAATGTCTGATCCATCCAGCAGAGACAGGACGGCGATTTGCGCCAGGGTAAAGAGAATGTTATTTCAGCGGGGTTATAAACGGCTGTAGAACCAGTATCAGGTTTTGAAATAATCACTTCTAACATCTCGGGTGTTGGTCACGCTGAAGAGCGTAAACTATCATATCCAGCCTAATCCCTGTGTGATTTCTTTTTTCCTGATTCTTTGGACTTATTCCACCCAAGCCCCGAAGCAGTGTAAAACAGCAACCAACCCAATGCCCCCTCCCACCCCCCTCTCCCACCCTCCCCCCCCCCCCCCCCCCTTCAGTGACGGCCTGCCTTG
>CM031602.1:70782498-70787498 GCA_018398815.1 Conus ventricosus
TGTAACATATAAATGGTCTATCAGTGTTTCAGAAATCTCAGTGACCCTTGTAGGAGTGTTGATTAGCTGAGTGAGCCCAAGTGACTCAAAAACATAGTTCCACTGTTTATTTAATTTAGTAGATCTATATTAAAATCCCCTAATATCATGATGTCTTTCGATTCGTCATGTGCGTTTTCCATCATTAACATGAAACGGTCAACCAGTCGACATGTTCAGCTGGATTTCTGTACAGAAACATATAAGTATAGGCTTATTAAATTTAAGCTGGATCTCAATCCAGATTGTTTCTACATTTAAACTGTTCTAAAAAATGGATCCTCTGAAATTTTACTGACTGATGAAGATATACAATAATACCAGTTTCCATGTTTTGTTTAGGATCTCTACGAACAACATTATAACCTGGGATTGCAGTGTCGTTATTTGATATTATACTGGACAGATGTGACTCCGAAAATCCAATATGTGAAAGTTTTTTCCCGAATTTGATATGACTGATGGTATTTCAGTCATTTTGTTAATCGCATGGTTGACATTGAGATGCCCAACTCTAAGTCCATCTCTTTTCAGCCAAGGGTTGTTGTCTTCTGTCATATCTATTATAGTCAATACTATAACAAACTTAACACACAATGATAATAACAGCAGACAAAGCTCTTACAGACTAACAAGTAAGGTTTGACTGAACGAATAAGAAAAAAAAAATTGTCAAGGCAAACTGGATTACAACACAATTAATAGCAATAAAGAAAAAAGCTTCAATTGTAGATCAGTAAACAATGGCGAATCCACGAAAGGACGAAAGCAAAAAAGCTGAAATTCAAAGGCAAGTGTATATAAAATATTAGAATGACTTCAAAACTCCAGCAGAAATCTACCGTATTCCAATACGTTTCCAGTCAATCAATTTTCTCGGGTGAGATCACAACTATAAATACATGCAGAGCCGGCAATTTCCACCCACACACACACACACCACACACACCACACACACACACACACACACACACGCACGCACGCACGCACGCACGCACGCACGCACGCACGCACGCACGCGCGCACGCGCATGCACACACATGCATGCAAGCACACACACACACACACACACACACACACACACACACACACACACACACACACACCACACACACTCACTCACTCACACACACACACACACACACAACACACACACACACACACCAAACACACACCACACACACACACACACACACACACACACACACACACACACACACACACGTGCTCGCGCACGTGCGCGCGAGCCTTTTAACACTATTCACAGGAACAACTTAATTCAAATCAATGCTGTGACAATAGCTGCGATGCCATCCTGCACAGTTCAAGAGCATAGGCATTTACAACATTTCCATCAGGAGCCGGATGATTAGACCTTTGACCCGGTATATTTTGTGGGTATGTTGGGTTTTGGAGGGGGAGCGGATATTCATTAGAATAATCACGTTGGTGACTTAAATGGCTAGATGGAGGTGGGATTCGCTTGCTCTGTTTACATTACTGGGGAGGAGTCTTTTTGGAAGAAAGGGGTCTGCAGAACATGGATCCCTCGGAGTTGGACGGGGATTCAAAGATGGATAGTGAAAAAGAGATGAAGGATTTGGGTAATTTGGGGGGTAATGTGCGGTATTCCTTTGGGAATTGCAATGGAGGGAATTGGCTTGAGAAGCATCATTACTGTCAGAGAATAAATTCCTTGGTGTCTCTTGATGTGGCACACTCTGATAATAGTCCCTTGACGGATTATTTCTGACTGGCGGCTTTCTCTGCGACACATCCGGGAAAGCCGGGGACACGTTTCCAAAGTCTGGTTGTGTAGTCTGCCATGTGGTTTTCAAGTCTGCCGCCAGTTTTGCTGTGCCTTTGACGCTTGGGTGGAGCAGGTCTTGGTAAAACGCAAGACGAGGGGCTCCGGTTGGAGTGGTGAACGTAGGATCATGGTCGATGTAAGTTGCACCCACACTTTCACACACAGTTTGAAGATTATAGTTGGATGGTCGGATGATATTGTTCAAATGATGCCGACCTCTGGCAGGGATGATGGAGCTGAAGGTCAGTTTGGCATTTGGGAATGTTTTGCAGCACAGGGAAATAAGGTTCATCCAGTCTTCCTTTGGAATGATCCCTGAACGACAGGAGTTCACCCGATGTGGACAGTGACATGTCTCTGCTTCGGCAAGGGCTGGAGTGACAGCAGCCAGGAAATCAGGTCATGTACTGTCATCCCGGCACGCAGATCTTGTACATGAACTCACTCCTTGGGGCCAGTCTTCTTGGATTTATGTATCGGAGAATGGAGTCTCCAATTAGTAACATTGAAGCTCTTTCCGGAATAGAAAGGGTTTTCAAAACGTTCATGGGGGGGGTGGGCTGGTTGGTTTGGGGGGGTCCTCTTTGGAGGTTCTTGATAGCTCCGGTGCGATGTTTTCATTCGTTTCACCACGTTTTCCAGCACAGAATACGTGTTTGTGACAGATATGGCGTACTTTAGGTCGCAGTTTTCCTTTTCATCACGTGTTTTCTCTGGCTCATCGTCAGAGGGGATGTAATCCTGCTGGGGATGTGTATCTGTCACTGATTTTGTGAGGATATTTTCACACTGACCTGAGGGTCAGTTGACTGGAGTGACAGTGTGCCAGGTTCAGACCGACGCAAATCTTTGTTTTCAAGTGAACTGCGGGACGAGGGAAATTCTGTAGATGTGGATTGAATTCCGATGGTTTCTGTTTGCTTTGTTTTCTTTTTGTCTCTTTATCTCGGATTGCAGTGTCCTTAACTGAGTTTTGCAAGAGTGTACTTCTCTGTCTAGGCGGCTATTTTCCTCTTTTAGACTGGTTATTTGTGATTTGAGTTCATTAATGTTGCTGTTCATTGTTTCAGTTATGTCTTTACAAAAAATGCCAATTTCATTTTTTGCACAAATTCTTGCATCTTCTATGTGCGTAGACGTTCTGTTGTCCAGTTCTCTTTGCATTGTATGAAGTTCTTCCAGCTCTCGTTCAAAGTGCTCCCCAACGAGTTTTGCAGAGGGGGGATAGGTGTTTTGGAGGACAGATTAGACGTTTTGGAGTCAGACACAAAGCTCGTCTGCGCATATTATTTTTTCCCTTTTTGTTCTTCAAACCAAGTTTAGGGGTTTCAGTCTTTGTGTCGGGCTTTATTTGACCAACATCACCTCCATCTGGATTTTGTGAAAGTTGTGCAGGACATGAGGAAAGTGAAGACAAACCCTTGTCCTGTTCATCACTTGCTTCCTTGGGCAGTGATGGGGTTGGAGGGAAAATAATTACTTTGTTTGTTAAATCACAATCGGAATGAATGTCATCAGACAACAAGGAAGTTGAAAAGCAGTGCAATGGGGAAGCAGTGTGCACGGAAGTACAGACGGTGGGAGAATCTGGCATTTCTATTTTCAGGATTCTGAACCCTGGGGGTTCAGGAAAACAGGTAACGAATGTGATGGGTGTGTGGAGCAAGGATTGGGTCAGCTGAGAGATGTCCCTGTTCTCCAAAAGGTGGTGACGAAAATTTTGAGAACTTCGCACTCTCGTCGATCCCATTTCACACACTCTCTACCCTGACAGAGGAGAGTTCCATGTAAATCATGAGTAAAAAATAAAGAGATTGTCACACATTTCACAGAATCACAATAGAGTCGGAACTTGGTTTGCGCTAAATTGCTGGGAAGAGATTCCTGCATTAGAGAGTCTGTTGTAGAATAACAGTACCTCTGGCATCATAGTCAATTATTTCAAACTTGATCCTTGGTTCATTTATTGCTGAGTATCGGTAAAAGAGACTATTCCTCCATACTGCCAGTTCGTCACTAGAACAGAAAAATCGCTTCTGAATCATGTCTCTGGTAGGCAATAGCTTCCTTGCTCTTCCGTTGTCTGGATAACAGTCAGCCATGTTAAAAACACAATCACCAAATAACAACTACATATCACTCAGACGACACTGATCCATTCGGTCACCAGGCTCTTTTGCATGTTTCATAAGAATTTTCTACTTTTTCTTTTCTTACGGCACCATGTTCGTCTTTTTTTATAATGAGGAAAGTGTTTTCAAGCGCCTGTGTTGTTATTTACAAGAGCCAGACAGCCTTTCTTAGTACACATGCACCACATTCACAACAACAGAGTTACCGGTGAGCAGTTAGCACACGCCGGTTATCCTTGGACACAACGCAGGGCTCGGCTTGACAGTCCTGTTGCACGTGCGGTCAGAAAGAGAGGTCCGTGAATAATGTTTGTGATGAAACGAAATAATTCCTTCACTGTCCCATATGAATTAAGAACTTGTTAATCACAGGCTTGCTATTGATTAATTCATAGAAGTGACTTCACTTTACGCGGCACACACCTTTCACAAACCACCATGCAAAATTATTCCACGATCAGGTAAGTCTAACCAGTGCACTTTCAACTTGAATGTAGAGAGTTGAGACACACGTCTTGCGTTCTCATTTCCGACCGTCTCTGGAGAGACGGAGAGAGAGAGAGAGGAGAGAGAGAGGAGAGGAGGAGAGAGGAGAGAGTGAGAGAGAGAGAGTGAGAGAGAGAGAGAGAGAACAGAATCGGAAAGAGTTGTCAGTATCAGACTGGGGACACGCGAAAAAACACCCAAACCCCTCCCACCAGCAAAAGGATGCTATGTACAGCAGATGGGACGTAAACCACGAGGGAGGCGCACTCAGGCCACAACACTCAACATGATGTATGGGAAGGGGGTGTTCAAGCACTCGTTCCCAAACTTTCTCCATTTCAGACAAATTAGCCGAAGACAAGAACTAAACGACTGACAAAAGACGAGACGGAGCCCGCTGAAAGCTGACGCTGTCATTCTTTCGGCACTCTGTTGAAGAGAACTGGAACAGAAGTTTTGCTTTTCTATGGGAGAAGGCTCGAGTCAAACAGTCGAAATTCTGGCACAAATCATGGCGTGATGAGTCAATATGC
>CM031602.1:70792498-70799448 GCA_018398815.1 Conus ventricosus
TACTCAGGACACACAGAGGATGGAGCCCCCACACTGAGGGTGTGGCCCTGATGCTGGCACCGGAGGCACAGGGGGCACTCATCGGATGGGAACCTGTCAACTCCCGCATCATCACAGCTATGTTTACCACGAAGAAGAATGACATCAGGCTGAACATCATCCAGTGCTATGCTCCCACCAATGATGCGAGAAAGAGAAGAAAGATGACTTCTACCAGCAACTACAGACAGTGATAGACAGAAGAGGAGCAAAGCACATAACCATACTGATGGGAGATTTTAACGCCAAGATTGGAAGGGACAACACAGGCTACAAGGGCATCATGGGGACACACGGACTGGGACAGATGAATGAGAATGGTGAGCGCTTTGCAGGCCTGTACGCCCTGAACCAGCTGGTGATAGGAGAAGCATCTTCCCACACAAGCGCATCCACAAGGCCAAGTGGAGACCCCAGAACCACGTCACGGAGAACCAGATTGACCACATCTGCATTAGCCGCAAGTTCAGGAGATCATGGCGGGATGTACGAGTGATGAGAGGTGCTGGACGTGTCATCAGACCACCACCTTCTGTTAACAACAGTGAGACTTCGCCTCAAGAGATTCACCAACGTCAACAACACGCGGACAAGGTACAATGTCGGACTGCTCAGAAACAGGGACACACAAGCAGCATTCCAGATCAGCCTTTCCAACAGGTTCCAGCCGCTACAAGAGCTGATAGAAGATGGGGACATCGAAACAGTGGGAACACTGCAAGAAACTCTGGCATGACCACATGTGAAGAGATCCTTGACAAGAAGAAGACCCAGCACAAGGAATGGATCTCTGCTGACACCATCCACAAGCTGGAAACAAGGAGAGAGAAGAAAACTACGCTGAACACGAGCCGAACAAGAGCAGCTAAGGCAAAGGCACAGGAAGAGCACACTGCAGCGAACAGAGAAGTAAAGAGGAGCATCAAGAAGGACAAGAGGGACTACTTTGACGACCTGGCCAGTCAAGCAGAGGCAGCAGCGGACAAGGGAACCTGAAGGACCTGTACCTGGTGACCAGAAGCTGATGGGCAAGTTCCAGCAGACAGACAAGCCAGTGAAGGACAACAATGGAAACCCATGACAACAACCGAGGAACAGCTGAAACGATGGGCAGAACACTTCAAGGAGCTGCTGAACCGCCCTGCCCCTGACGCACACCAGACATCCCACCGCGGAGTCAGAACTGCCCATCAGCTGCGACAACCCTCAAAGGCAGCGATCAAGAAGGCCATCATGACTCTGAAAAATGGGAAGGTGCAGGGCCGGACGAGATACCGGCAGAAGCCATCAAAGCGGACATAGAGACAGCTGTCAACATGCTATACAGCCTCTTCAGCAAGATCTGGGAGAAGGAGGAGGTACCGGCCCAGTGGAAAGAAGGAATCATATCAAGCTGTAAAGAAGGGAGACCTCAGGGATGCAGCAACTACCGAGGGATCATGCACCTCCTGTCAATGCCAGGCAAGGTTCTCAAACAGGATTCTACTGGGAGGATGAAGGAGGCTGTCGACCCCAAGCTCCGAGACCAGTAGGCAGGCTTCCGGGAGAACAAATCATGTGCGACCAGATCGCCAGCCTGCGCATCATCGTGGAGCAGTCGCGGGAGTGGAACTCCCCCTCTACATCAACTTAATAGATTATGAGAAGGCCTTCGAAAGTGTGGACAGAGAGACGCTGTGGAAGCTACTGAGGCATTACGGAGTCCCCGAGAAGATCATCTCCCTCATCCGGTGCACCTACCAGGACATGAACTGCAGGATTGCCCACGCCGGCCAGCTGTCCGAAAGTTTCGAGGTGAAGACCGGAGTTCGGCTGGGGTGCTGCTGTCGCCGTTCCTCTTCCTCTGGTCATTGACTGGATCATGAAGACCACTACAACAGGCAGGAACAACGGTATACAGTGGACACTCTGGACGCAGCTGGACGACCTTGACTTCGCTGACGACCTGGCGCCCCTGTCACACAGCCACAGCCAGATGCAGGACAAGACCACTCGCCTGGAGACCACATCAGCCGGGACAGATCTCAAGATCAACAGGAAGAAGACGAGCTAATGAAAATCAACACACTGCCAGCACATCAGTCACAGTTGGTGGAGAGCCCATCAGGGAGGTGGAGTCTTTCGTCTACCTGGGAAGCGTGGTTGACCAACAGGGAGGCACGGACCGAGACATTACAGCCAGAATCGGCAAGGCAAAGAGCAGCTTTCGTTCATCTGCAAAACATCTGGGCCATCTGGAGGAATCGGCATAGAACCAAACTCCGCATCTTCAACTCAAATGTGAAGTCAGTTCTGCTCTACGGATGCGAGACATGGCGGACAACACGACGATGCAACAAAAGATTCAGACATTCTTCAACACCTGTCTGAGGCGCATCTACAAAATCCGATAGCCAGAGAAGATCCGAACGAAGATCTATGGGAGCGTGCGGGACAGGAACCAGTGGCCAAGCGCATACTGCGAAGGAAGTGGGGCTGGATCGGACACACCCTCCTCAGGAAGCCAGCGCCAGCACCAAAACGCCAAGCCCTGACCTGGAACCGCAGGGAAAGAGGGAGAGAGGCCGGCCTTGCAAACAGCTGGAGTGAGAGACACTGAGGCGAGTTGAAACGCCAAGGGACCAACTGGACTGGAATGACCAGAACAGCCCAGAGCAGAGTGCGATGGCGAAGGGTCGTCGATGGCCTATGCTCCACCGGGAGCGATGGGCATGAATGAGTGACAACCTGGAGATAAACAGCTGCAATTTAACTCTTCAGATTTTGGAGAAGTCACTGAAAACAGGAAGGGGATGATGGATCCATACTTAATGAACCAGAAAATGTGGACAGCTATCAGGAGAGAGACAGATACGGGGAGAGTGTGGGAGAATGAGGGTTTGCACAGAGAGAGAGAGAGAGAGAGAGAGAGAGAGAGAAGAGAGAGAGATGAGAGAGATGAGAGAGAGAGAGAGACTGAAACTAAAATTTTTAATTGTAAGGCCACCGACCTGTATTCAATGGGAACACGTCTGCTGAGAATAAAATGAAAATGCGTACGGGTCATCAGCAAAAGGAAGTAATTTCTTTCCAGAAACACATAAACAACAATTACAAGGGAAATAATTCAAGGAAACAAAACAAAATAAACACAAATAGTTTCACTTGCGTTTGAAACCAATCACAACACATACTCATATATCTAGTTTCCGTTCATAAGTTGGAGAGGAGAGAGAGAGAGAGAGAGAGAGAGAGAGAGAGAGAGAGGAGAGAGAGAGAGAGGAGAGAGAGGAGGGAGGGAGGGAGGGAGGGAGGGAGGAGGAGGGGAGAGAGGAGGAGAGAGAGAGAGAGAGATGAGAGAGAGAGAGATGAGGAGAGAGAGGAGAGAGAGAGAGAGAGAGAGAGAGAGGAGAGATATTCGTGTGCGTTTAAATGTTACTGGGATAGTTTCTCAAGAGATTTGATGCCTCAGACGACTGAACCATCGCGACAGAGTCTGGGCTTGGAATTGAAGCCTTAATTAATGTAAAACATTTCTGTTTTCAACAAACCTGACGTGATTAACCCTCCGTCAACGCAGTCAGCATTTTCAACTCTAAGGCACGCGCTCTTGGTTCACACTTATTTCTTTCAACCTTTTTTGCTGTTTTTATCGTCATGCTTGGTTCACTTTCGTCATGACCTGTTGTTAGTTGTCACTGTTTTTTTTTATACATCGTGAGAGCATAATCCCATTCCATGTTTATAGCTCCCCGTGATTCACACTATAGATCTTCGCGCAAGAGAATGTAGCTTCATCTGATCCAAGATTCAGCCCTCCAGTTCTTAGGCAGTAAACACATAATGGAAGAGCAGCTCTCTTGACCCTCCTTCCTATCCAATGTCTGAATCCATTACCAGCAGAAGACAGGACGGCGATTTGCGCCAGGGTAAAGAGAATGTTAAGTTCAGCTGGGTATAAAACGGCTGTAGAACCAGTATCAGGTTTTGAAATAAATCACTTCTAACATCTCGGGTGTTGGTCACGCTGAAGAGCGTAACTATCATACCACAGCCTAATCCCTGTGTGATTTCTGTTTTCCTGATTCTTTGGACTTATTCCACCACAGCACAGAAGCAGTGCTAAACAGCAACCAATCAATGCCCCCTCCCACAACCTCTCCGCACCCTCCCCCCCCCCCCACCCCCCTTCAGTGACGGCCTGCCTTGTGCAACCTATGTCACACGTGCGCGGCGACACACGCTCAGTTTCCTTTTGATCCCTCCACGTTGCGTCCCATTGCCTGCAGAACCGACAGCACTGGCTGCAGGATACGTTTCAACATGACGCCTGTTGAACGCTTTAGCCTCCCAGATGTCTGTTTTGCACGTGGAAGATGAGGCAGACAAGGGCTAAATTAATGCATCAACACGTCGCATTATTTAGTTCATGGTGAATATGATGAGAGGCGTTACTCGGTGGAAGAGCTGCATGGAGGGAGCGGTAATAGAGGTCTGTGAACAGTGTTCACATGAGAGAGAGAGAGTCGAGAGTTGAGAGAGTAGGGGAAGTAATGAATTAGGCAAAAAAAAAAAGAAAAAGGAGTCGATCTTGCACTTAGTGCTTCCCAGGCGGCAGCGATTGACAATGAATTACATGTCACTATATACTCTCTATGCACCTATTTTCATTCCTGTTTTCCCCCTTTGTGATAGATTCCATGTGATGGAGGGGAAGATGAGCTGTTTTGTCATAAGAGCTTGTTGACAGAACGCGAGGGGTGTTTTGCTCCATTGTCAGGTTGACGTGATGAATATCAGTTTCACTACGACGTTAATATCAGTTTCTTCACCCACGAGTCTCACATGTCCTGTAAACTCGCTCTCAACTTTTAAAATATTTTTTCGTTTGCATTGCACTTGTTCAGATATATCTGTAACAGAGAGAGTGAGAGAGAGAGAGAGAGAGAGAGAGAGGGAGAAGAGAGAGAGAGAGAGAGAGAGAGAGATTAATTGATTTTATTTAGTCCCAATAGTAGCAGATACGTAAGACTATATAATTTTCACAGTCTGGCTTTTGTCCCTTGAGGGACTAAGGATACTGACACACAAACAGTTCTACATAAATAGAACTGATTATAACAAAACGTTGATGTTCATAGGAAAAAAAAACGGATATAAACATTAAAACCGTCTCTCTCTCTCTCTCTCTCTCTCTCTCTCTCTCTCTCTCTCTCTCTCTCTCACACACACACACACACACACACACACACACACACACACACACACACACACACACACACACACACTCATACGCACACACGCACGCACGCACGCACACATGCACACACCACACACACACACAACTTAGTGCATAATTTTCAATTGTGAAAAAGGATAATAAAATATCATCACCAGAACAGCATCATCACCATACTTGAGGAGGAATGAACAGTGATTCTTGAAGCAGTCATGTTGCTGCTGCTGCTGCTGCTGCAGCTGCTCCCTGCTGATGATGATGATATGATGATGATGATAATGATGATGATGATGGTGATGATGATGATGATGATGATGATGATGATGATGGTGATGCTGGTGGTAGTGATGATGATGATGATAGTGATGATGATGATGATGATGATGATGATTTTTGATGATGATGATGATTGAAGATGATGAGGATCATGGTGGTGGTAGTGATGATGGCAATGATGATGATAATGATGATGAAGATAATGATCATGATGATGATAATGATGATCATAATGACGACGACGACGATGATGATAATGATGTGATGGTGATGATGATGATGATGAAGATGAGATGATAACAGTTCTTTTCCTTTAAAACAGCGTATTGTTGTCTCTTTTTAATGTGTTGTTTTACGGGCTTGCAATGATACATTTTCCGGGAAGTAAATGGAAAAAAACCAAGTCAATGCTCAAATTACATAACTGCCTCATGTTGTGAGTAGCCACAAAGATCAAGCTGGGAATTGCTGATGAAGCAAAACCTGAAAAAAAGTTTTCAGTGATTCTTTTTATTGATGCCGTCAGCAGCATTGAATAGCTGTGGACTTAGTTTTCAGAACTTATTTCTATATTTGTAATTCTTGAGAGTTTTGAACAATTTCAACATTAGAGGTGGAACAGGAGAAGAAAAGAAAGCAGGATGAGGAGAAAAAGAGCGACATGTTTTGATGACACACAAAAACAGAGAAAGACAGAAACAGGACAACAAAGACCGGGAGGGCAGATTATGGAAAGTAACCAGACTCTGCGCCAAACGAAATGCTTTTTAAACTCTTTGCAACCAGAGAATAAAATTGTAAAGCTGACGGTCAGAATACAAAGCAAGAATACGAGAAGCCCAACGAAGTCTGAAGGAGGCCAGGTCCGGATTCAGATTCATCTCATCACTTGCTTACCAGCCAGTGGACAGACTGAGAGGCCTGCATGAATGGACTACCTGTCTTTTGAAGGAAAGTGGGAGCTGACATCAGGCATGCTAACAATACTTGCCATGCGTGTTGGCGTTTTTCGGTTCCAGAGTCCTGCTATTGGGTAGGTGTAGAATAATCGAACTTGATCGTAAACAGATCATATTCAGGCTCTCTAATCAACAGAAGAAGCCGTAGGGAAGGAGAAGAAAGGAGGGAGAAGAGGATGGGCAAGGAAGATTTTAAAAAAAGAAGAAAAGGAGGAATAAAGTCGACTCCAAGAAGATGATGACGACGATGATGACAGCAACAATAGAGATAAAACTAAGGAAAGAAAAAGGAAATCAGAGATCAAAACACACACACCACACACAACACACACACACACACACCACACACACACACACACACACACACACACACACACACATACACACACACACACTGTGGAGGAAAATGAAATAAAGAACAGGAAGACAAAGTCCACACCTGTTATTTAAGTCCAAAT
>CM031602.1:70799548-70802048 GCA_018398815.1 Conus ventricosus
CCTATGGAGATTACTAAGACCTCCCTAACCCTATGAGCGAGTTTCCTAACATGCATTTAAGTAAAACTTAGGGCCTCGAATAGCACAAACCTGTTCTTCAGTAACGTTTTGGGCCATTTTAAAATAACACAACTAAAACACAGTGGCCACACCGGAGCGCAGCCCAAAACACAACCTTCTTGTGCGGGAGTCCGAGCAAACAATGGCGAACCCGGGCCCGTGTCACGTGACAGCCCGATACGGTGTGCCCGACGTGGAAACAATCGAGAATATTCCAAAACATTTGCTAATGCAGTAGTGCCTGCGTGCCTCCCCCGCCAGGTGTGCTTTAATTGATTTTTTGCCCGCAGTTTGTAAGCGGGCCGTGCACTGTGTGAACGAAGGCCCTTATTTTTGCGCAAGCCGGCCATAGCATAAATTAAGTGATCAGGTTTCAGCCTCGTGTCTGCCTGTCTGTGTGGCAAAGTTTTGTAGGTAGAAATTAAGTCAGAATAATTTGTGCGGATTTATGTCAAAAATATAACTTAGTTAAAAGACAAGCAAGTTTAGAAAATAAGTATTAAAAACGGATACCCTAACACAGTAGTATGTTTGAGATAATCGTTATTTTTTTGGTTATTGAAGTCTTACTTGTCAGAGAACAGGAAAAGGCGCTTTTAGGCCACTTCCCCAAAAAATTTGGTGGAGGAGCAAGGAGTTAAAAATGCCCCTTTTCCTGTTCTCTACCTCTCAAAAACGCTTTCGTGAAAGTGGAGGAATCGGGACTGTGTGGTTCCGCTCTTCTCAGCAGCCACCGTGAACCCAACTCAGCAAGATTACGAACCCGTGAGACTTTCTTCCAAAATTTAAATTACAAGATACTGGAACCTTTGAGACGAATGTGGGGCCATAGCGGAAGTCTCGCTCGCTCTCCAGCCAGCGAAGGCTCTCCATGTTCGTTCTTGTGACGGCATGAGATGGAGAGCGTCAGTAGTAAAAAAGAAACTCTGGAGAGCGTGGCAGCAGAGAGTCATCAGAAGAGAAGCCCCCTTCAAGCAAGTGTTTCGGCCCTTATCTCCTGACACTCTAGGGGGGTTGGGCCACACCCGGTTCATGACCCCGGGAATGTCCCTCGCTGCCCCTTTTCCCCCATCTTGGGACGAGCCAGGGCGGGGATTCGAACCCAGACCCTCTGGACATGCTCATTTTCCACTAAATGACTCGCACTCTAACCACTGAGCCACCGGGCCCACATGAAAATTTGTAGGTATGAAGTTCACTTTTGTTCCCCTTGACCAATCCAGCTTGAACACCTCTCTGGCCGCTTCTGCCGTTGCTTTCAGGGCTCTGGTTTTTCCCCCCCCCTCCCAACTGAGAGCTGTTCATGAGGCTGAATGCAGACGTTTCCTAAAAACCCCCTAGCCCAATTTCTGCAGTGGGGAAAATTTGACCTGATAGCCTTCTCTCCTCAGCTGTTTGCCAGATCAGAAACACTTTTCAGTCTTGTAGAATTTGAGCTGCCTCCATTCTGTTCTCATATGGCACCGGGGAGCTCGATCATAAATCACTGCTTGGTTGACTGAAGTGGACTACTATGTCTGGTCTCATGCCACTCTTGCTGATAAATCTAGGGTGACCTTCCATTCTGGAGGTCTGCAGAGCACTCCCATTATCTGCCCCGTCCAGCAGACTCTGCCTGCATTTTTTCGAGTGGCACTGTTGTTTTTGGGCCATGTTTTTGCTCCTCCTGCCCTGAAGAGATGTTGGGGGTGCTTTTGGAGTCCTGATTTTCCCTTTGTGGTGTTGGGACTAGCCCCGACTTTTTGTACAATCTCTTTGAGCACTTGGTTGTGCCTCCATGTGTACCTTCCTTGAGCCAGGGCCCACTTTACATGAGCTAGGACGTGCTCCACTGTTTGTTTTTCATGGGAGAGGGGCATGCAAAGGGTCCCTCTGTTTTTCCCCACTTCACCAGGTTTGTGTTTGAGGGCAGAAGGTCATATGCAGAAACTGAAATGAAGCTGATCTTGAGAGGGCCATGTGCCAAATGTCATTCCAAGTGAGACTTCTTTGGGGTGCATTCCCCCCCGTTGTCCATTGCCCTTGCTGGCTCTGCTGGACTGCTTTTTGGAGTCGTTTTTTGGTCTTCTTCTTTTCTCATCTCCTGAATCATCATGTCTCTTTTGGCTTTCCTTTGGGCCCTTTTACAACCATTCAGTTTTGGTCACCCCTAGTCCTTGTCTGTTGGTCTGTGTGTGTCCTGTTATTTTCTTGATCTTGAGACTTTCTTTTGCAAAATCCATCGCCTCTTGAACTTTCCATTTCTGCCCCGTCTTCAGCTGGGGCTTGATTGCTTCTACCACCTTGTCTCCCGAGTCCTCCAGCAGCTTGAAGTCTGATCTTCCCTGCTTTGTATTCTTTCCCGGATGGATTTCAGTGGTATTTCAGCTTTGCTTGCGACAGTAAAAGCGCTATGTCAGTCAGACATGGTGGGACACAAGCCATGCCTTGTGAACGTGTT
>CM031602.1:70809548-70812048 GCA_018398815.1 Conus ventricosus
CGAACACATACAACAACAAAAAAGGGATGGGGGGTGGGGATGGGTGGGGGTGGACTACTTTTTCGCAAATTCGTAATACAGCAGGAAACTGCGATAGACTACGTCTTAGCAGAACACTATTCAGAAGGAGTCACCCAGGGACGGACAGGAATGGTACCGATGGTGGACAAACTGGCTGAATAGCTGTCTGTTCCCAATACCGTCAAAGGAAGTCAGCACCCTGGAAATGGCTTTCCTCGCTCTTTAATTTAAAAAAAAGACAAGCCTTCCCCCGGACGAAGGCACCTCACCGAGAATCATTCTGGCCTCAGCCGTTGGTCGTTTCTCAGCACTGCTCTCAAGCACTCCTCGAGATTAGAAAGAACGGCGAACATCTCACCATGGAACGACAGGAAACGACACTTTTGCTCCCACCTTGGTGACCAAGGAGATCGCTTTAGAGCAAGGCAAACAAGCAAATGGCCCAGCCCTCTGGGAAGCTGGGTTTTCACTCCATTTGAACCCCCCCCCCCCCCCCCCCTCACCCCCACCCCCACCCCCCTTCCCCTCCGGCTATAAACAGTCTCAGACGAAGTATGCAGCCCACGAAACGGCATGATGGATTTCGAGTTTGGTGTAGTTAGTTCTGACCTGGGTGATGTGGGGTGGGGTGGGGTGGGAGTGGGGGTAGTTGGGGTATTGATGAGTATCGTAAGGTGCGGGTCATGGTGAATGAAGAAGGTGGTTAATTATTGCGCGAGATTAGTTCATTTTTGATGAATTATTGAGTTATGCCCTGTAAATTCCTTTAGGTGAAACGCATAGAAATAAAACCGGTGTATATTTACAGAGTTAAGAGCACGCACGCACGCACGCGTGCGTGCACACACACACACACACACACACACACACACACACACACACACACACACACACACACCACACACACGTTTGAAAACGCGAATGCGCGCACACACACACACACACCACACACACACACACACACACACACACACACACACACACACACACACACGCAGAAGCGCGCGCACGCATGCACACGCGCACACGCATACGAACTTACGTGCACGCGCGCACACACACACGCGCCGCGCTCTCTTACTCACACACACGCACACACGCTCACGTGTAGTTACGCATACACACGCATACACACTCACGCGCGCTTGACAAAACACACACACACACACACACACACACACACACACACACACACACACACACACACACACACACACTACACACACCGGGAGTTGACACATGCACTGGGTCAAGAACGGCCCATCTGTTTCCACTGGGCAAGATTCCCACGCTAACAATGTGCAATGTTTATTTCCTTCCACCCCTTTTCGGAGAAGGGGTGTGGGGTGGTGGTGGTGGTGGTAATTGAGGATTAGAACACTGAGCAAACAGTCACCAGCACGAATTTGAAAGAAAACAACAGTCACACAGTTGCTGAAAGTTGACGACAATATCCACCTATATGTAGCTAAATAGCATTTCATCTACAATTACAGCTGTTCAAAATACCATGCTTAATTTCATGAACTAAGACACATTCAGCAGACTTTCCTCGAAGAGCTGCTTGACGAATTACAAAGCTACACATTGAACCAACACAAAGACCGTCGGGGGAGAATCTGATAACGTGAGGCTGCGTTATGTATGGAACTATTAAACAAAATGGAACTCATCACCTCCATCATTTATATTGCAATTTTTACATATTTTTTTTTCTCCAACAATCCAGTCGTCCTTATTTGTTAAATTCTCGCTGATGAATGCAGCAACAACGAAATTTCCTCGATGCGATGCTATACTGATCCAGTAGTTATGTAATAAACATTAGAAAAACAACAACAAACCTTTTTCAAATGTTTGTGTATTAGACCTTTACTACGTCTTTCGAGAGACCTTTGCAGTTTGGATGAACGTGTCTTTTTAACCTGTTCCTGTATCATTACACAAAGAAGTTACAGTTATGAAACCTATGAATCCCAAGCACATTCTTCGCCCATTTCTACTGAAATTGCTCTAACGCTGTCTGTCACCGCGATGTCGTATCTGATCATAAAAGATCTAACGTGTTAATTTGTATATTCATACAAAAATGTGCATATTTTGAGAAAACCAAATCGGCCTTGAACTTGATCATTCTCACCTTGATTTTTACAGCTAATAGAATTTCTCTGTCTCAACGTAAATAATTGAATTAATAGGACATCAATTTGAACAACAACAAAATGTATTTTAGAAATCTAAGGTACGGATTTCTTTTAATGCGAAGTTTTTGAATCCCCTAGTTTCACTGCCATACACAAGGACTGGTTCAACAAGACAAAATTAGAGGGATTGAGATGGTGACATTTCGCTTTCTGGCGTTTTTGAAGAAGCAAAAAAAAAAAAAAAAAAAAGTCAAAGCATGTCTTTTTGGTCTTGTTGAAACCTCCATGCTGACCGAAATACATGAAAGAATGTACTATTTCAAAATTATGATTTC
>CM031602.1:70817048-70827048 GCA_018398815.1 Conus ventricosus
GACATTACACCGAGGTTGACAATTTATTGGCGAGCCTGCCAGGATATTCTGGCCCATTTATTATAATTGTTCAACTTCTCAGAGAGGAAGCTGGGTGGGATTCAAGTATTGTTTAAACCTAAGACAAGGGGTTGTCTTACTGTATGTTCCCAAGATAGTTAAATACTAGGCTTGGCATTGCTTCCAAGATAGTTAATACTAGGTTGGCATTTCAGCCCCAGAGTACTCATTTCGCACAGATTTCCTATAATTCGCTCTCATAGTTGGGTCAGGCGCTGGGCGTCTTATAAAAAAATAACTACGTTGTCCCAAGCTAATTTTTTCCGTATTAGGACTTGTGCTATTACGACACGCGTGTCGGTACCACCAGTTTGGCTGTCGTTGTTATAAAAATCTTGTTCAAAAAAAAAAAAAAGAGGAAGGATATAATGGCCGGAAGAAAAGAATCACCCTATTTGAAAACTTGTGAGGTCGCTCGTGATCTAGGTTACTCAGGAGAAGAGTTACGAGCATCGTTAGAAAACAGCAAAAGATGGAAAGAGAGAACGCGCGGTGGAGAAAGACGACGTGTCGCGGGAGAAATAGCCAGCGCAGAGTGAAAACAGAAAAAAAATTAAGGTTATTTCTGGCTAATGATAATAGGGCAGCGCAGGAAAAACAGAAAGGATTAAAGCTTAGGGAAAACGCAGGAAACAGGAAAGGTTAACAGGTTCAATTAGAGTTGGAGAAAGTGAGGATACAAAGGGAGACCACCGAGGATGGTAGCTCATCTTTCTGTGACTCTGTGCGCAGCTATGCCCCAGACCAAGTTGCCAAAATCTCGGAAGGGACGATCGATTGATTCATACATCAGTCGTTTCGAAACCTTTTGCGACCAGTCAGGGTTGGCCTCGAAGAGTGGGCAGTCATTTTTGTCCAGCGTTATTGACGGGTAAGGCGTTGAGATTATCACTGCGTTACCAGCAGAACAACAGTCCGATTTTGGTGTGCTGTGAAGGAGTCTTTAATGAAGGGATTTGACCACACAGAAGAAGGATTCAGAAAGAATTTCGTTCAGCTAGATTTGCAAGCAGGTGAAACGTACACTCAGTTTTGGTGCACGTTTAGATCTATTTGAAAATGGTTAGAGTTGAGTGGTTCGAATGAAGGTGTTCGCTGAGTTGAAAGAGCTAGTTATGATAGAATAGTTCTTTGTCAGGTTGCGGCCCTGAGTTAACCATCCATTTGAAAGTGTAGGACAGAGCCAGAGACAGCAGGGGAGTTGTTGAAGTTCGCTGAGGTGTATAGAGAGTCACGTTTGGGCACGAAGGTGCAGTGAGTAGAAACAGGTGCTAGGCACAGGTGTGAAATGAGTGCAAGGAGACCAAGGGGTGTTTTCTGCAAAGTCTGCAAACCCAGTGAGTGGTGGGGGCAGAAGGAAGGGCTAAGGGAAATTAGGTGTTTCATTGTCACAAGAAGGGTCATGTGGGAGGGACTGTCGCATGAGGTTACAGAAGGCAGCCAGCTTGCAAGTGGTGGATAACGGTCGATCAAGGGAAACGACTGCAGTGGAACATAAGGGATTCAGTTGAAGAGGGTGGAGTGCTAGCCTATGGCTAGCACTGGACGAGTCAGTGTCAGGATGGAGGGTAGGGGCACTTGGCTGCAGTGGTTCGTTACAGTGGAAAGAAGGGTTGGATTGGCAGCAGAGGGTGAATGAGTTACGAGGGAACTGGTTCGTTCTTGCGGGGTAGTACGAACAAACGCTGGTCGCTAAAGGGGATTTGACAGGCAAATCCAGACTGTACTTCTAATCGATGGCAATGTGAGGCGTTTCCAGTTGTAAGATAGAAGTACGTACCCTACTTCTCAGGCGAGTTGTCTGCGTTGGTGATGGAAAACCCCTTCACGATATGTTCATTGGAATATTCCAGGATGGAAGGGATCCAGGGATCCTGAGTTTGTTGACTGCTACAGGGGCATCAGGTCAAACACGGAGCAAGAAGGAGAAAAAGGTTGTTAAACGTTAGTTGTTCCAGGAAGGAAGTCGGGCATAGATGTGTCGCCTGATGTGTTTAGGGGCAGCACAAGGGAAACAAGACCCTTCGCTCGTGAAGTCTTGGAGTGGCAAGAGGGGAGGTAACAGGGGTTAGAGGAGGTGAGGACAGAATTTCTAGTGAAAGGCGCGGCTGTTGTACCGATGTGTTCACCAAGGGGAGAAGGTAAGGTGACCACTCAGTTAGAGGTACAGCGTGTATGTGACACTGTATGTAAGTGTGTCACGAGTCGATCATGGCGGGTCATCTCGGTACCAGCAAAACAGTAAACCGAACGTCTTTGTTGACTTTCATGGCAGGAGCTATGGCAAGACATAAGCGGTTTCTGCATGTCATGTGATGTGTGTCAAAGGTCAGCCACAAGAGGGTGGAAGAGGAAGGCGCCTCTTAAACATCCCCCTTAATTGAAACACACCGTCGGAGGGTGTGGCTATTGATCGATTGGCCCAATCTCGCCCTGTTCAAGGTGGGCACAGGTATGATACATGTAAGTTGCAAAGCAAGTTTGCAGATGGCATGGGTCGTAAGAAGAGCAATATGACAGGAAGGTGAGAAGCTATCCCTCAAGGTGGAGATCAAGTCTGGTACTGCTTCCCACGGTCACAAACAGCTGTGATGCATTGGAAAGGACCATTTACCATCACTGAAAAGGTCGGTCGGGATTACCGCTTGATGTGACATGGGAAACCAAAACTTTTCAATGCGAATTTTCTCCGCAAATTATTCAGCGTGCGACTCAGCACCATAGGCGCAGCAGCAATCATTGATGAGGTGAAAGAACGGACCCAGCAGAGACGGGGAGAGTTTGTTGCCCTAATTTCAGAAGAGTCATACAGGGTTTGTGTACTGTATGATGGGCTAGACAGTAGGAGTTACTATGGTTTTGTTGTCGGGAGGCGACACAATGCAGTACAGGAAAGGGGAAAGGTGGAGAAAGATGATGAATTCGAGAGACCAAAGACCCAAAACAGAAGCCAGGAGTCTGCTAGGTTTTGTTGGTTCTACAGGGAGTTTTGTCAAAATTTTGCAGCAATCACGAGTCCACTCAGAGATTTGGATCTAGGAGGGTGAAACGGCAGTGGTCGAATGGTCAGACGCGCAGAGCAAGCACTGCAGACGGTGTTGGGAAAGGGACTAAGTTCCCGTCCCATCTTGAAGTAAGATATGTCCAAAACCATTTTTGTTGCGGACAGATGCATCAGGCGGTGGGATAGGTGCAGTATTGTTACAGGAGCATGAAGGGGTCGGAGTTTCCTGTGAGCTATGCTAGCAGGGAAAGTTGACAATGTGTTGAAGAAGGGTACGCTAATCTTTGAAGGAGTGTTTCGCGGTCGAGTGGGCCCGTGCAGAAGTTCACAATCCTTGTATGGGAAAGAAAGTTCGTGATTAGAGACGATCACCAAACCATCAAATTCTGCAGGAGGCACAGCTGAAAAACAGCAGGGTTCTGCGTTGGGCAATGGCACGGCAGCCTTACAGGTACCGAGTGCAGTACATTCCTGGTCGGTCAGAATGTCGGAGCTGACTATTTAAGTCGTGTAGTCTAGCAAGCTGCAAATCAGAGGAAGTCGTCATATTCCGGGTTTGCTTTGTGATACTATGTGTTGTTTCCCAGTTATGTTGATTGGATATGGGTTCATTCCCAAGTTGGCTATGGTTAATATTTTTTTATTTGTGTGGAGACTTGTTCATTATTTTCTTTGTGAGACTTGTTCATGTGGATTGTAAGTTATGCTTGGAGCGTTCCAGTCGTTGTGTAGTGTATGCATTATTTGCAATAAGTGAGGGTTGGAGATTTCCTCCGTGAAGTGTTCATGGATCGCCGATCATATTATATTTGTTTTCATAAGAATTGTGAAAGAAAAGGAAGAGATGGCAAATCCGCAGGTAGGGGAAATTGCATAAGTGCGCCACAGAGGGTCGTTATAGAATGAGTTGAAATACGCAAGAGGCACGTCAATGATAATCATTGGAGTGGTATTCACTAATTGTATATTTTTAACTATAAAAACCGTTGGTTGTAAAGTATTTTCAAACTTTGCGCGTTGTAGCTGTGTTTTGATGTCAGCAAATTCGGTTGTTTGTCCTTTTTGTACCGTTGTTTTGAGACAATGCGGAGCATGGTTTTTTTGCGGGGGGAAATTGTCAGGACAAAAAATAAAAACAACTAATTTGGGGGAAAAAAAAAACCTAATTTGGGGGGAAACAACCTAACTTGGGGAGTCGCCAGCCAATTTTTGGGGACCTAAGTAAAAACTCAAACATTTAGGGTCAAAAGACGGGCCCATAGGTGGGGCCCGGCCCAAAAGCTTAGGGGGGAGGTTTTTACGAGACGGTCCCCCCACCCCGACTGATAAGCGGCTTTGACCCACGCCTCATGCCCACCCAGACTCAGCTTGCCACTTTTGAGTGAAAAGGTCCACACGGGGCCCCGTTAAGTAGAAAGGGGGGGAAGGGATGTGTGGTGGGGGGAAATCTAGCTAATTTTAATTAAATGACCAATTTACCACCACGAGGTAAGGGGTGTAGGGGACTGTCGTGTGTGAAAATTTCCCAAAGGTTAGAGGGGGACACCGCCCTTTGGGTTAAGGCTTTTCAGACCCCAATTGACATAGGCCCGACCCAAGCTACATCAAAAGTGTTATGCTTGCATAGTTATGTGGGGATTGTCTTCAGTCGTGACAAGCTCCCGCATAACATTACAGTCTCCCAATCCCCAAGTCGGGGTGTGGCTGCCCCTGTGGCGGGGTAAAAAAAAACGGTCACACACGTAAATGTTTTCACCCATGATGCATTTGTGCCATAGTGTTCAAATACTTCGGGTGTTCGGATGATCCCTGGAGTCTTTTTTCCAGGGTTACGACAACAACAACAACAACAGAGGGAGACAACTTCGGGGGTGTCAGGGCGGTAAAAAATACTGCCCAATGGTACTCGCCTTTTTGGACAGTCGGAACGAATAAAGGGGGTGTGAGAGTGAGAGAACAGGAGAAGGAGGGAAGAACGAACAGAGAGACAGAGAGAGGAGAGGGTTCTAGGTCTGCTTGAGAGAAAAGCAGAGAGATGAGGGGAGGAGGAGAAAAGAACCCAAGTTGAGAGATTAGCATGAGATAGTCTGCAGAGGAAGGTTTGAGGAGAGATGTGGAGAGAGAGAGAGAGTTGCTAATTTATGAAAAGAAAAGAAAGAAAAGAAAAAAAGAAAAAAAGCAACCATGTCATTGAAAAAGGGCAGACTAGGAGAGAGAGAGAGAGAGAGTGCAATGCGTTAATGCAGAAGAAAGAAAGGAAAACAGATCGATTTTGGGATTGTCACTGTTCTACCCTAACCGGGGGTTCGACCTCATACCTGGCAGCGTCACTTCGCCAAGCAGAACCACAGACCAACGCCAACAGTCTCACCTGACCAGGCGCATCGACCAACACCAGTGCCGGGAGTTGTGTCGTGTTGTGAAAATGACAGTGAAAAGAAAAAGAAAAGAAAAGAAAAGACAGTGATTCGTGAATAGTTAAGATCACCTGGCCAGGTAAAGTAGAAATCTGTTTATACCGGGTTAGTTAACGATGTTTTAGATAAATGATTTTGTGAAGTTCAGGAAAGAGAGAGAATTTTTTTTATTTCATTTGATTCCAGATGCATTGATGTTTTGTTCTATGAACATGTGTTAGTAAAATTATAGACCCTTTTCTAGTGGGTTTTATGTGACGAATGCATGATATATGAATGAGTCGTAAGCAGCTGTGAGTGTGTTTGGGCTGTGCGCTAGTCCTTCCTCACTGACATTACACCGGGTTGACACAGAGTGACAGCTTTGAACGCCCCAACTCAAGAATCCCATCTCATTGCCAAACTGGACACTACACCCCCAAGGGATCAATATCCAACAATAACCAAAACAAAACATACTCACCTCTTTCCACACCAGTTGGCAAAAATCCCCTAAACCCAAAAAACACACATACACACACACATACACACACACTTACATCACCACCCCCACTCCCTTCACTCACTTCATACAGTAGTTACAGCAACCTCCATCTATTTAATCTTAGTTTTGTATTATCCTTCCCTTAAATCCCCCCCCCCACCCCCTTTTTCTTTCTTTTTTTTTTCCCCCTATCCATTTTTTATCAATCCACCATTACCACAACCATCACAAAGATATCACCCATCCCAATAAACTGGACACACAACCCTATCATATCACACACACACCCCCTCCCCTGACGCAACCCCCCCCCCCCCTCCGTTTCCTCCCATAATCCCTGGCCGCATGTCATTTCCGCCCACCAAAACACAGGGGCAAGAACGGATAAGTCATTTTTCATTCTTTTTTCGTTTTTCGTTGTTTGTACTGTCCTACATGTTAAATGTGATTTATTTTTTCGCCTGAAGAAGACCCAAGTGGTTGAAATGCATCGTGTCTTGTCTTGTGCTTTGTTTGTCAATGTCATTGGCGGTAAGTTCTAAACAAACTCTATTCCTAATCTTGCTTCGTTCGCCGCCGTCAGTCACTCCATTTGAAACTGAATACGAGTGTACATGTCAAGAGCGTGTTTACTATTAAAAAAAAAACCCATGATCAACCAGTCAGTTATTAGATCTAAAGCTATTTAAAAATCCGTCAAATACACTACTTTGATAAATATTTCTCAAATAAAAAAGACTCACAGTCAAGCATGTGCCATGATGTATTTCGTCATTGAGGTATTCCATAAAGAAGAACAGACGCTTGGGACCGTTAGAGCCATTAGTAACGGCTATTGTGGGTATAATAAACATCGGGCATCATCTGTGACCCATAATGAACATACCTACAAATTTTGAGAAAGATCGGCCAAGAAGGTTTTGTCTGGAGCGAGTGAAACACATTTTGACCACGGACAGACAGACATACACACAGCAGCATATCTCCGTTCCCATTGTAAAGTACTCCCTGTTCTATAAGAATTGGGAGTACAAAAAGAAAAATGAAAATGAGACATTTTGTTGTTGTTGTGCTGATATGGTTGCTTTTCACTCGTAACTTTGCATTTTGAGTCTTTTTCTGTTTGCCTTATTCTCCTCGTCTTCACCCCCGAGTTCGGTTTTCAGCTTCTCAGTTTTTCTTCTGTTCTTGATTGTTGAAATTGGTTTTCTACTCTTCATCTCAATTTGCTTCTTTTCCCTCTTCTGTGTATTATTCTCTTTCTTCTTCGTCTTCTTTTTTTTTCTTCGTTTTCTTCTTCTTTGTGTCTTTCTTTTTTGTCTTTTTCTTTTCTTTCTTTCTGTCTGATTTTTCTTTCTTTCGTTCATTTGACTGTGAGCCTCGTGCCGTGCAGCGTGAGCCTCGTGCCGTTGCAGCGTGAGCCTCGTGCCGTGCAGCCTAATGGCTTATCAGATGTGGCGTGGCGTATTTGGGACTCGAGCCAAAAGACAACACTGGACCTGTTTGGGGGCATCAAAGATTAAGATGATTACACACACGAGGACGGAACTGAATCACAGACCGGGTTCTTGAATAGCTCGCTCTCTCTCTCTCTCTCTCTCTCTCTCTCTCTCTCTCTCTCTCTCTCTCTCTCTATCTACACGTGTCCAGCAACAGGATTCGCAAAATATCTACCTTTTTTTTGTCTTCGCTGATTGGTCCACACTTGTCGCGGCGTTTACGTGTCGTATTGATTGTACGTATAATAAATAATGATAAGACCTGCGGAGCTTTTCTTGGCCTGGCGGCTGCTTGCATCCCTTATTTGTTTCCCTTGTCTTTCTGTGTTTCTTCTGGCAGCTTTGGTTGGCCCAAAGCAGTGTGACGCTGACGGTGTTATTAGTTCCACCCGAGCCTGAAATACGATTCGTCCCCCCGAATTGAGAAGAGAGAGAGAGAGAGAGAGAGAGAGAGAGAGAGAGAGGAGAGAGAGAGAGAGAGAAGAGGAGGCTACAGGAGAGGAATGGGGGAAGGTTGGGGTACTTGGGGAGGACTGGGGGGGGGGGGGGGGGGGGGGGGGGATGGGAAGGGGCTGGAAGGGGTGGGGTGGAGAGTCGCTGATAAACATATAAACTCGCCCGCTGGCCCAGAGAGCTGCTATGTTAGGCTGATTTTCTTGCACGCAAATAGTGCTGATTCTTCGCGCTAAGCGGAATCAATCTCTACGACCCATTCCCTCCCATGCCACCAGCCTTCATCATAACCCCCCCCCCTCCCCAACCCGTCCATCCCTCCTTTTTGATATTCTCCCTGTCCACCTCAGCTTCGTTCTGTCTCTCCGTCTGTCTGTCTGTCTGTCTGTCTGTCTCTCTCTCTCTCTCTCTCTCTCTCTCTCTCCTCTCTCTCTCTCTCTCTCTCTCTCTCTGTGATTTGTAAGCAAAAAGAGGACAGTTCGTATTGATCGTTGGTGGTTCACAGACGTACGTGCGTGTACTTAGAGAGAGAGAGAGAGAGTGAGAGAGAGAGAGAGAGAGAGAGAGGGGGATTTGTTTTGGGACGGTTTTATTGTTCGTTCCCAAAAGTTTACAAGCGCTGATCAGCTTATCCAGGTTGAGGCAGCGAAAGGGGTGGGGAAAGGAATATTTCTTCTCTGGACTCTGACACACAGACATGGAGATGACAAACCAACTACACACACAACAACACACACACACACAACACACACACACACACACACACACAACACCACACACACACACACACACGTACACGTACACGCACCGCACAGCCACCACACACACACACACACACACACACACACACACACACACACACTTACACGACACGCACCGCCGCACCCTCACACACAATCACACAACCCTCACACACATAATGGGCAGGCAACACAACACACACGCAACACCACACGCACTCACACACACACACCAACCCACCTCACACACACACACAACACACACCATGCTTATTCACGACAACATGTCGCAGCGCGCTGCCGTTCATTCAGCCGCAATAGGCTGAAAGAACTCTCGTCCCCTAAGGTAAATGTTTTGGGAGTGACAAACGCAGCCTTCTTCAACGGGATAATGTACCAAAACGCCATGCCTTCATTTCCATGGGAAAAGTGATGACCAAAACGCCATGCCTTCATTTCCATGGGAAAAATGATGACCAAAACGCCATGCCTTCATTCCAGGGAAAATGATGACCAAAAGCCATGCCTTCATTTCCATGGGAAAAATGATGACCAAAACGCCATGCCTTCATTTCCACGGGAAAAATGATGACCAAAACGCCATGCCTTCATTTCCATGGGAAAAATGATGACCAAAACGCCATGCCTTCATTTCCATGGGAAAAATGATGACCAAGGAAAGAGAGAAGGGGACAGGGAATGGAAAGGGTGGGTGGGTGTGGGGGGGTGGGGGGGGGGGGGAGTGGTGAAAGGAAGCCGGGAGGCGTGGAGGGTTGGGGGTGAGTAGGGGGTGGGTGTGAGGAGCGGCTAGTTAACTGGTGTCGCCAACGCTTCTCATTTTGATCTTTTTTTTTTTTTTTTTTGTTGTTGCGGATTTTGTTTGTTTGTTTAAAATATCACGGTGGTGGTCCAATGCGAGAGGGGAGTTTGGAACGCTTTCACCTGGCAACAAATCCATTCACCCCCACATCCAGACCCAGTATATTGGTAAACCACAATTACAAAAAAGTAACTACATCAACCAACGTGGAACGTGTCATTCTCATTTATTTGTTTGTCTATTCACTTGTTTATTTACAACGTTTGTAATAGCTATTTATTCACTTATTCATGTTTTTTTGTGTTGTTGTTTCCTACAACGATTCAGATCAAACATGAACTGTTTCATCAGCATGATCGGAATCCGCAACCATTGATGCACACCGGTTTGCATATATATCCAATATGCATTTCGATTGGTTGAACTGATTGATTTTTGTCTGTCGGTCGATCGAACATTGATCGACTGATTGATGGCTTTGTTGATTGTCCTCATTTTCTTCGTTATGCACTGATTATACCGA
>CM031602.1:70834548-70837048 GCA_018398815.1 Conus ventricosus
GAACTTCATCAGAGTTCATGTTTCATCCACTGGGCTGCTCTCTCTCTCTCTCTCTCCCCTCTCTCTCTCTCTCTCTCTCTCTCTCTCTCTCTCTCTCTCCTCTCTCTCTGTCTGTCTGTGTCTGTCTGACTCTCTCTCTCTCTCTCTCTCTCTCTCTCTCTCTCTCTCTCTCTCTCTCTCTCTCTCTCTCTCTCTCTCCAGCGTCAGTCAGATACTGGAGCAGACAGTCTCTCAGACCAGCCAATATCGTCTTCTCGGTGTGTTGGGCTCATGTCCAGAACCTCCAGACTCGAGATCGAGAGCCGATATTGCAGGACACAAACAGTGACTGCAGGTCCTGAACACGAAGGCAAAAACCTGTAGTAGGGACCCCCCCCCCCCCCCCCCCCCCAAAAAAAAAAAAAAAAAAAAAAAAAACAGAAAGAAAAATATACACCCGAAGGTGAGAGTAGGATCCAGAGAAGTATATACTGTCCTCAACAAACCAGCTGGGAGCAATCCTGCACCACCCTTGGAAGCCTGCGCTGTGTTCACATAGGGTGAAGGCACGCACAGGGCATTCCATTAACACGTGACGGGACATAATTGCTCCCTGGCAGATGCCATTGTGATAATGGCCACTAGATGTGACATAACAGAACCTCCACGGAAGCGTTCCAGTGGGTGTACCAGCTCATATTTCATGACTGCAGAGCCCACCGGCGAACAACGCCATCGCCAAGCAAGTGCCGTGTGCATTCCGTAGCCTCACTCGTTGCTGTTCCGCTGACAGGTGATGACAGTACAACTCCAGACACGGCTAAGCTTTCGCCTTAAGGTCTTGCGTGCTCTCTCTCTCTCTCTCTCTCTCTCTCTCTCTCTCTCTCCTCTCTCTCTCTCTCTCTCTCTCTCTCTCTCTCTCTCTCTCTCTCACACACACACACATCACCACACACACCACATCACCACGACGCACATACACACACACACACACACACACACACACACACACACACACACACACACACACACACACACACGCGCGCGCGCGCCACACACACACACACACACACACACACACACACACACACACACACACACACACACACACACTTTGTGTGGATCGTCGGGGTAACTCACATGGACTGATGACTTTGCCTAACACAGTGAACCTACAGACGCCCAGGAACCAAACGAAGAAGGAGGAGGAAGAGGAGGAGAAGAAAAAGGAGGAGGAGGAGGAGGTCAGTTATAGCTTGAATGTGACTCAAACCATAAATCTCTCGGTACGAAACTGAAAAAATTCCAAAACCATTTGCAAAGAAAATAAAGGCAGCGTCCAGTTAGGGACGCAGTGTCTGTAAATTATGCAGGGATGATATAAGCGTGCAAGGTTGCGTCCCCTTTCTCGAGCGTCGTTGTCTTTCAGACTGTGTTTGTCCTAAACGCAAGATCGATCGCCGACCAAATATGTGAGGCATTCGTGGTTAAACCTCGAGCGATATGACCGCCCATAAAAAAGATTCCCCACGTGTATGACCAAGTGCACTCAAGGAAGAAATACACCCAAATACTTTTTTTTTCCCTCCCCCTTTTTGTCTCAGACGGTCTCGCGAGATTTCGTGCAAGTTAGAAACCAAAATGGATGTTGCAAAACTATGATGCAAGCTTGGGCAGAGAAGCGAACGCGAACTTGTAGGCTGCAAGACCACATTACTCCGATTAGGTGGCGACCGAACTGGAAAACAAAATGTGCATTGGAAACTTTTCTCGTCCACTGTTTTTTTTTTTCTCTCTCTCTCTCTCTAGAAGTCGTTTAAATAAATAGAGTTCTGTGGTTGTCGGGTTGGTGGTCGAAATATGTAGATGGAGTTGTAGAGAGTTTAAAGAGAAGAAGAAAGAAAGAAAGAAAGAAAGAAAGAAGAAGGAGGAGGGGAGGAGGAGAAGGATGGAGGAAAGAGGAAGGAGGAGGAGAGGAAACAAGATAGAAGGGAAAGAAGAAGAAAAGAAGAAGAAGAAGAAGAAGAAAGGGGCGAACAGTGTGAGGGGCTTCTGGTACAGAGGTTTTAGTCGTTATGGTGACCGGAAGTTGTTGCAGAGAGTCATGCAAGCCATGAGAGAGAGAGAGAGAGAGAGAGAGAGAGAGAGAGAGAGAGAGAGAGAGAGAGGAAGAGAGAGAGAGAGAGTTTTTTCTGGGGATGGCAGGACTCGATTGGTAATGATCGCCACGATGGCTGTGATCTCTTAATTTCAGCTCTAATATTAACACATGGGAACATCACCACCGCCGAAATGGGGAGGGTAAATTGATGAATATGCTTTATAACCTCTGTGAGAAAAAGAAGACATCCATCCTTGGAAAAGAACGGAAAACAGAGGAATACAAAGCCAGAAAAGCAAATAATGAAGAGAGAAGGGTAGAAAGAAAGGAAGAAATGGGGAGAAAGAGAAAGAGGAGGAGAGAGAGAGAGAGAGAGAGAGAGAGAGAGAGAGAGAGAGAGAGAGAGAGAGAGAGAGAGGA
>CM031602.1:70846621-70858484 GCA_018398815.1 Conus ventricosus
CATCCATGCTGATCCATGAAAAGAAATCTCACGTTCTGAGGCTCCTTCAAGCCCTGCTCTCATAGTGTATTATCTACAGACTTTCGTTGCTATTTGCTTCGTTTTCTTCCCCCTCTCTGTGTCATTCAAGGAGTAATCAAATCACCTTCCATCTCCTAGACTGCTCTTCTATCACTGTGGAATGGCTCGGCTGGCTACCATGACTGTGACTGTTTCAGCTACATTTCCTTTCCATGATTTCTTTGGTTTGAAACTCATCTAGATGAAGCGACTAACTCATCTGATCGTTTCAGTATTTTGCGTTTCATCATCCTTGGAAGAAAAGACTGCTGTGTTGTCCATAAAGGTTTTAAATTGGGCATTTCTATTTCCGAGGTCTAATGAAATTAAATGACTCACTGTTGCTTTCAAGATGACTTACATTGTCACAACTAGTAGTCGACAAATATTGTAACGAATAACAACTTACGCTCCAGCAAGCACACAGTTTAATAATATTTCTCCCAAGCTCCCGAGGAGATATTTATAATATTCCCTAAAGTATGGCACGAAGATTGATCATATACAGATAAGTCGTGTCAACATGGGTAAGTCTGACTATACAAGTTTAATATTCATGGAAATCAAGCAAATGAGACATCATGAAAGAAGATAACGAAAGTCTTTTCTTGTCTGAGCAAAGCAGTCCTTTATCAGTACTATAGAAATACGTCGTGAGTTTTGCATTTTTGCCAAAATAATTGAAAGTAAGCACTAATAGTGGGGAAATCTGAAATCGATGCATCAAATGAAATTAAGCGTGATGTATGTTACACCAAAATACATATGTCAAATGGTACGTCACAGTTACTTGATAATGCCCATTTGGAATAATCAGCCAGTCGTCGCCTCTCCTGGAGTCTTGAAAACCTTAGGGGCGCACAGAAGACTTCGAAACTAGCTTCGTGCACTCCTCCCAGTTCCCAGACGCTCTTAGGCAGTTGTTGAGCGTGAGGCCAGTCCATGCACTGGTGTTGTCTTCCCATCTCTTTTTCTGTCTTTCTTCATTCTGCCTCCTAACACTGTTCCTTGTAAAATGGCTTTGCCAAGTCGTGTTGATCTCAAGACATGACTATACCATCTCTTTTTCCTTCTTTCACTATGGACAACAGGTCTTAGTATGGCCCAACGGCTTGCCTTACTCTGGTCTGGACCTCCAAGTTGATAATGTGGTTTTTGTATGACATGCCAAGGATCTGGCAGAAGCATCTCATTTCTAATGGATGAATCCTTCTCTCAAGTTCAGATGTCAGAGTCCACGTCTCACAGGCACAGAGAAATATGACAATGACCATGGAGCGCATCAGTTGATCTTGGAACTGATTGTGACATTTCTGTCTTTCCAGATGGGTCTTAGTCTGGCTAGGGATGCTGTCGTTTGTACAACTCTGGAGAGCACATCAGGTTTTGATCACTCATCTGGGATGCCAACTGGCATTCAAGGAAGAAGGACGTGACAGAGCCAGCCAAGGTGACTAGTCGAGCTAGATCACTGTGCCGCAGATGAACTGTTCACCTGCAGGAGGTGATTACACGAACGAAAAATAAAAACTTGGCGGAAACGATCCCTGCTGCAGGTGTTCGTTGCGAAATCGCCAGAGTAGAGCCAGTGAAGGTCAGGACTCTTAAGATCTTGCTGTTTGATTTTCCATAACTAATAATGACACGCAGCAAACGGACAGAGAGGGGAGGGGAACGGGGGACTAATAGCGAGAGGGAAAATGGACAACAGGAGAGAAGGGAGTAGAAGGAGAGAGAGGGCAACAGAAGGAAGGCGGCATAGATGGTTGAAGAGCACTGGAAAACTAGCAACTGACCATCAAGCAAGCGAAAGAAGTGAAAAACTTACGACTTTATCCGCGACTTCTATACTGTGCTGACTGCTAGATTTCCTGCCTGTCATGGTAAGCATTACAGGAAATGTCATCGTAAAGAAACTGGTGGAACTGAAGAGGCGAAACATGCTAGTGATGCACCTGCTATTTTTCCCGTTTTAATCGTTTTTGTTTGTTCGAATTGCCTTCTCTTTCTTCATCTGGAATCACCCCTTCAAAGTGGGGCTGTTTTATTAATGGCGATTTGTTGATCATCCTGCTGAAGCAGGTGTTGTGAGGCTACAGTTATTTCTGTATGCCTCTCTCCTCCCCATTTGTCCACCCAGCTTCAGCCTTTCATTCTCTGTGGAAAGTAGGCCGATTCATCGCATCTGAGCCGCCACAAACTGCCTCTCTGGTCATTGATGTCAGACACATGGTAGGATCGAACCTACAACCTTCGGATTCATGCGCGCCCGATGCTCTGAGGCCAAACAACACACACAACACCACACACCACACACACACACACACACACACACACACACACATACACACACACACACACACACACACACACACACACACCACACACACACACACACACACACACACACACACACACACACTTCTTTTTATCAGCTTGATGTGGCTGATAAAAATAATCATTTAATTAATTATGAATATGTAAACAGCATTCCTGATTTACAAATGAAAGATGTGTACCCAAACAGAAATTTCATTTCAATATTTTGTAAAGTAAAACTTGATGCCTTAAAAACTAAATACACAAACGAAGCAAAATGTATTTGTGGAGAACGAAGAATAATCAGCAAGCATCTGCTGTTTGACTGTTTTACCTCTTCAAGCAAATTTACCACCATATCAGGCATGTCTTTGTGGATGTCTTTTCAGATGTAAAGTTTCCCTTCAATGTTGTTTTTTCTTTAATTTGTAGTCCAGTTAAGCATTTATTTTTAAGGTATTGCAGGTATGTTGTGGGAAAGTTTTAGAGGGACACTTATATGCACTTAGATAGCCATTTATGCATTCCCTTACTTTGCCCTGACATTTTTGCATCTCTCTCTCTCTCTCTCTCTCTCTCTCTCTCTCTCTCTCTCTCTCTCTCTCTTTTCTCCTCTCTCTTTTCTCCCTCTCCTCTCTCTCCTCCTCTCTCTCTCTTCTCTCCCCTCTCTCTTCTTCTCTCTCTCCTTCGTCTAATATCACATATGTGAACAGACTTTAAAACTGGGAAACTACAACAAAATTCAACACACACGACGCACCGCAACCATCCACCACCACACATACACAAAACGCCGCGGGACATCACTACAGCTGTGTTACTCCTTGTGGAAAGTTCAGAAAGAAGAAATTGCAGAGCTGTTTAGGTTTTTATATCATGCAAAGTCTTTATGTTATCTATGTCAAACGTTGCAGATCAGCGTAAAAACCCATTCTTTAGTCAAAACAAACAAAAAATTCTAAACAAAATAAAACAAAGTAAACCACACCTCAAGGACGCGACAAAAAATGGGATACTGACGAACGAATTCCACCGAACCCCCAAAAGATTAGTAGTCACTTTGAGGGAGGATTTTGTGTTGACGCTGAGGGAACCGGGGATGGGGGGGGTGGGGGAGGACAAGGAAGCCGGGGGATGGGGGAGGGGGGAGGGGGGGGGGGGGGCGAGGCAGGGGAACCGGAGGAGGGATGTGCATGTGAGAGCAGTGGCTGTTGAAGGAGAACGATACGGTTGATAATGCAGAATTTCCAAAAACATTCTTCTTTGTGTGTCGGTTCCTGTTGGTACTGGGTTTTTGTTTCAAAATGTGTGTGTGTGTGTGTGTGTGGTGTGTGTGTGTGTGTGTGTGGGGTGTGTGTGTGTGTGTGTGTGTGCGTGCGTGCGTGCGTGCGTGCGTGCGTGCGTGGCGTGCGTGTGTGCGTGCGTGCGTGCGTGCGTGGGTGTGTGCAAAGAAAGAGAGACCGAGAGAGACAGAAACAGATGGGATTTAAGTTTAGAAGTTTGGTATGTTCTCTTGAGACAGGAAATGAGAGCAGGCATGCAGGCGCGTGCACATACACACACACCCCAACACACACAAAAACCCCACACACACACAAAACAAAACACACACACACACACACACACACACATACAGACAGACAGCACCAACACCCCCCACCACCAAAACAACACACACCACACACACACACACACACACACAAAACCCACACACACAAAACCCCACACGCGTTAGGCATACATGCATGCACACACACACACACACACACATGTGCAAGCATACACACACACCACACACACACACACACACCACCACACACACCACACACACACACACACACACACACCACACACCACACACACGCACACACACACACACCACACCCCACACAGGCACCACCCCACACACACACACACACAAACCACACACAAACACACCAACACACACACAAAACCACACAACAGCACGATTTATCCAAAACTGGGACAAGGATGAAAACAATATAACCTTCCCTCCATCTTTTGACGCCCTGGATAAAGAAAAATCTGACAAGCTGAGAACGAGCCCAAGTAAATGCCTAAAACCCCAGGTGGCCGCCCAAAGAAACCAACCCATCAACCCACGTCGTGAAAAAATGATTGTAATTCAAAAAGGGAAAGCTGTTCTTGTACCACTCTCACGTCCGCCCCCTGCCCACCCCACACCCTATCCCCAAACCCCCCCGGCCCCCAGCCCCCACCCCCCCCCCAAACTCCTACCCACCGCTACCCTCATCTCCCGATAGCAGTGCTTTCCCCTCTCTCTGGTTACGGTCGTCCCCTTCATAAGACAACATCCTCGGAATAACATACCTAAATTGAGAAGCTTTTAGGTCGAAATTTCCTTTTGTTTTTACTTTTCAATTACCTCCGATTACAGTGGAACACCCGAAATGTCCTCAAAAGGGTACAAATTTTGTGAGGGATCAATTGCCTGCAGCGGAATCATTTCCTATTAAAGTGATGAAAAGCTATGTCTTTTAAAAACGGCAGTACGCTATGTTTTGTTAGTCATAACCCAGCAAAGAAATGCCATATATGTTAAATATACACTTTCATGAAAGACGTATTGCCTTCAGATAGTCGAGTTTCTTATTCTTCTGGCAAAACGAAGAAAATGTTTATCTTCAAACATTCTTCATGACATATCCCGACTATAAACCAAGTCGGGCAACAGAAATATAATTGTACGGTGAACTAAGACAAGTGTTTTATCATGGGTAATTTGTCTTTATTTCTATGATAGAAACATCGAAAGAATTTGCTCAAGAACCGAAAGTGCAGGACAGTAAAAAAAACTGCGACATTTTATTCTCCCGAGGTAAGACGATTCCTAAGTGCTGGGATGAATGAAAGGAACGGAAAATAAGAGGGGTGGCAGGAAGACAGAAACAGAACAATAAGATTGCAATAAAAGTTCTACACCCACTTCAGATGGTGTCACAGGCGGCAATAAGTGTCCAGTAAACTGTGGCATAGGAGATGACCCAGGCGTAACACTTTGCTGAGAGCAAGACATTACAAGCATGGCATTTTATTTTCAAAATGAACAAAGAAAACGTGTGGGGCACCTGAAAAGAGCTGTCATATCATAATAACTAATTCCAATCACGCAAAAGTTCCATGGGCAATACGGATGGGTGGCTGTGGGGGTTCAGTTCCTTTCTTGATATAAAGCTCTGCAAAATGGTCTGTGTATTGAGGCTGTGTTTGTTTGTTGATGTGATAGGCTGTTGAGGGTTTCTTATCACATTAGGTCGGCCAAGTTGTAATCCATGTTTAACCCTTGCCTTGCCTGCAGTGTGTATGGGTTTTCTCATTTCCTGCGTGTCCTGGACGATGCATCCTTTTCAAGTTCAGGTCATTAAATGAAGATCATTCAGGCTGGGGCGGCGCAGCATGCAGCCCACTTAAGAACACACTGGGTCAATAAATGAATATAAAAACGACAAACAATCACCCATAACTTCAAAGACAAACATGATTGTTTTGAAACAAACGTTGAGACTCTCAGGTTACACATTATCACAACGGCAATTCAATCCCTTTCTGGTGAGGCTTTAGCGATCTTGTTAAGAAAATGTGTGTCGTTGCATGGACGTTTAAGCGTACAGGAATTTTTTTTGTTAGTTCTCTTCAAAATTAACTTAAAACCTGATGAGGGGACAACATTGCTTTGACCCTGCCCCAACGGCATTCGTCCCAGGAAACGGAAGTAACTCTCACCGACCGCGAGCTCTGACACAGGTTACCTCTCTTGCTCTTTTCCGAACATTTGTTGTGCGTTTGTGCGTTTGGGGCGTTTGTACGTTTGTGCGTTTGTGCGTGTGTGTGTGTGTGTGTGTTTGTGTGTGTGTGGGGTGTGTGTGTGTGTGTGTGGTGTGTGTCTGTATGTCTGTCTATCCCTCGGTCTGTGTGGTGTCTGTATCTCTGTCTATCCGTCGGTCTGTCTGTCATTCTGTGAAAATGTGGGTGCATGCGCCGTGCGTGCAAGCGCGCATGCGTGTGCGCGAGCGTGGCGCACGCGTGCGTGCGTGAGCGCGCGCACACGCGTACATTTCGTGCGTGCGTGTGTGTGTGCGTGTGGGGTTTGTGTGTGTGTGTGTGTGTGTGTGTGTGTGTGTGTGTGTGTGTGTGTGTGTGTGTGTGGTGTGTGTGTTAAAATCTTGTCCTTCATAAGTGAACCCTCTCGCTTTTCAAATTTTAAGGTTGTTCTCTCTGTAAATAAAAAGTAGCTGACTTTTTTAGGCAGAAAATAGCTGGCATTTCCCGGACCAAAGGGACAGGCTTTTCAGGTCAGAAAAGGTTGGTCTTTTCAGTCAGAAAGCAGTCAGTCTTTTGGTCATAGAGCAATCGGTCTTACGAACCGAAGTAGATCAGAAAGTTTGTCAGACGTAACGGAGAGAAAACTACTGGCCTTTTCCTTCAGAAAGTGTCGAGTTACTGGTTAGTGGAATCATCAGCCTCCACTAATGGAAAGAAGCTTTCCTTCTTCTTAAAGTAGTCAGAAAGCAGGTGATTTTACTGTCTCGAAGAAGATGGCTTTCGAATGTCAGGCTTAGTTGGACTTCCGGTCAAGAAAATGGTTGGTCTTACCGTTCAGAAAACTACTAGCTTTTTTCCCGGGCAGAAAATTTTAGCTCCTCTCTCTCTCTCTCTCTCTCTCTCTCTCTCTCTCTCTCTCTCTCTCTCTCTCTCTCTCTCTCTCTCTTATTGCTATGCCCCTCAGTGCCACAATTCACATGCTATTCATTCTAGGCCTCCCCCCCCCAACACACACACACCACACACACACACACACGCACACACACACACACCACACACACACACACACACAACACCCCACACCACACCACACACTCACTCACTCACGCACGCACGCGCGCGCACGCACGCGCGCACACGCGCACGCACAAAATAAACCCCACACACACACACACACACACACACACACACACACACACAACACACACACACACACTCAGAGGCACACCCCCTTCCGTACCCGTTTCAAGCACAGCCGCAATACCCGGTCTACAAGGGCAACTGATATCAAGTTTCATGAAGCAACCCCCCACAAGACACACGGCACTGCAGCCGAATCCTTTCAGCTGTGTCCAGTCATAGGCGTTCCTGATCTACTTTTTTGTGGCATCAGTTGTCGGATCAATGGAACACCTAAGGCGGTTGCTTTTTTTCAACCTCCTAAGGCCGAATTCCCCTTCTTCATTTTTTGGCGCTTCATCTGAAGAAAAAAAAAGCGGAAAAGTAAAACTGGTTGTTAAAAAAAAAAAAGAAAGAAAAGAAAAAAGGAACGAAAAAATCTAGTCCCGATTTTACTAACTCCCGTACGAACGTCAATCAGCATTTAGTCCCGAAACCAGCGTTAGTATTGTCCCTGTCCAAGGGGCGCCAATACATCCATACATCCCAAAACTACGATTAGGCCCCATGAGCTTGCTGACTAGAACTCATTTTTAGGCAAAGACGTGGAACGGAAGTCAAAACCGATGGGCACCACGAAAGCAGGGCATGAAAGGCTACAGATTTTGATTTTTGATTTCTTTTCAATTACAATCGATGAAAATGCGAATGATGAAGATAATGCTCTGGAGATCCATTTTGGCCTCTGAGACAAAATGACACAGGTCTGTATTCCACGCTATCTTCTTGAAACTATGGCGTCTGCCAGGCCCGAGAGATACAGATACTGCAATGTTATGCACTATTCGAAGATACGCGTCCATGTTGTAGTTGAAAGGCCACAGGATGGTTCCATTTTCCCTACTGGAGCGCAAAAGACACTCAGCTACGGGCAGAAGCCAGAGGGGCCAAACCCCTCTCACAAATACATAGTCTGCTCTTGGGAGTCAGGGATAATTTTCGGATACGAGAATGTGTTGGGTAGTCGATGGATTTGACTGACTGGAAGATTATTTGGGTATTAGTAAGGGGGCCGAGAGTGGGGAAGAAGATGAGAAGAAGCAATCAAGAAGAAGATATCCTTATAGCCTGACTTCCCTATGGTCTTCTAATTGTTCAAATACTCTGTGAAGCACACACACACACACACACACACACACACACACACACACACACACACACACACACACACACACACACGTGCACGCACACACACGCACGCACGCACACACCACACACACACACACACACACACACACACACACACACACACACACACACACACACACACACACACACACACACCACACGCACGCACGCACACACACAGACGGATGAGTTGGCGTGATCTGAAATCCATTACATGGAATACAGGTCTTTCAAAGTATGCAAACGCGGTCGCGAACTGAACCCAGGATGGTCGATACACTGACTTCAGTTACATCCTTTGCTGGAGAAAACAGGGTACTCATAACCTGCTGACCTTATCAAAGGTTCCGGGTTCATTACGTTCGAACAGGAACCAAGTTTCGTCCAATGTGGCGCACAACTGGTACAGAGAGAGAGAGAGAGAGAGAGAGAGGAGAGAGAGAGCTTTCAATCTCTTTTTATTTCCACAGTGTCTGGACCATTCAGTGGGGTGGAGACTAATTCTAGAAATTGCCAGGGGCAATAACTGTCGACAAGAACACAATGTAAAGAAGCATAGTGAAACGAGTGAACAAAGTCTGTTTTGTGTCCGAGTGTGTTCACACACCTGCAGCGTGGAAAGAAGCAGGACACGCCAACACGCAGGAAAGACATGGACGAGGCAGGTCATGACTTGTGGATGCCCTTCTGATGCTGCCTTTTTTCTTTTTCTTTTTTTCTTTTTTGGCCTGCTGAGCTTCCAGTCTGCATCTCCTGGACAGTCGCGCGCCGCACTTCCAAGTCTCTTGGTGACAGATTTCTTCCCCACACAGCTACTGGACGCCTGTTGTGAAGAGGGTGGTGTAAGCCTTACGAACTTCACTTTGGTTCCTCCACTACCGGATCCAGCTGAAATTCCTGTCTGTTGCTACTGCTCTCGCCTTTCAAGGTTCTGGGCCCCTTCTTTCCAGTATTCGTGTGCTGTTTCATGAGGGCATACGAAAATGTAGCCCCCCCCCCCCCCCCCTTTTCCCCTGCCTTTTTTCCAACCTGGAAGGACTCTAGTGTGAAAAGCCAGATTCCTTGACACGTTTCTGTCTTGTAGAAGTGTTAGTCCTCCATTTGGGTTTCCTACGGAATAGTGAGTTCACTCTGCATCGCGTGTTGTGATGAACTTAAAGGGAGTGTAGTAATAAGTCTTATGTCACTTTTGCTGAGGATTTGGGGCGTTTGTGTTTTCATTCGGGAAGGCCTACTGTCCATGTGCAGCCATCCATCCACTCCATCCCGTAAATTCTGCTTCCGTGCTCCCGGGTGACCCAGCTGTCTCAGATCATTATACGTTGTCTCTTGCCGTGTGGAATGTCGTTGCCACAGCTTCTGCTGGTGTAAAACTTCACCATGAAGTACTAATTACATACGCAGTCTCATTAAACAGTTAGCTGTGTTTCCATGCGTCCATTGTTTGACTTAGTGTTGCTTCTTATGAACTCAGGACATGTATGAATTCGGGAATATTCCACTGTTGGTTTACCTCGTCACAGTGGACACTTAGGATCCTCCACGTCCCCCCTCTCCGCCCCATTTCAAGGTTTGCATTGAACGACAGGAGATTGTCATAATGCTGAGGAGATTGTCATAATGCAGAGGAGATTGTTCATAACGCCGAGGAGATTGTCATAATGCAGAGGAGATTGTCATAATGCAGAGGAGATTGTCATAATGCTGAGGAGATTGTCATAATGCAGAGGAGATTGTCATAATGCAGAGGAGATTGTCATAATGCAGAGGAGATTG
The DNA here is from genome assembly GCA_018398815.1 of Conus ventricosus. Taxonomy (NCBI): domain Eukaryota; kingdom Metazoa; phylum Mollusca; class Gastropoda; order Neogastropoda; family Conidae; genus Conus; species Conus ventricosus. The sequence continues at coordinate 70,856,888 of CM031602.1, forward strand.
TCATAATGCTGAGGAGATTGTCATAATGCAGAGGAGATTGTCATTTAAAGCAGAGGAGATTGTCATAATGCAGAGGAGATTGTCATAATGTTGTGGAGATTGTCATAATGCAGAGGAGATTGTCATAATGCTGAAGATGAAGCTGATCCTTGGCTTAGGGAGGTTATATGCCACATTTCATACCTGACGGGACTTCTTTGGAGCGCGCTTTCCCAGACAGTCCATTGCCCCCTCTAGCCTGGCTGGTCTGCCTGCTGGATTCGTTCAGCAACACTTCTACAGACAACAATAATCAGCCATAGCAAGGAATTCGTTTTGTATTCAAGTCCTCCCACCTATCTGAAAGATGAGAAGGTGGGGAAGGGGTGGGGGGAGAATAGGGTGCTGGAGGGATTGAAGAATGGGGGGAGGGTGGGGGGGGGGGGGGGGGGGCAATCAACCGCGGTAATGAAATCTCCCTGACGCTGTTCAGTCCCATGGGAGAGTAGAACAAACGCCGTGTTTATGGGGGCTGTCTTGTGGATGATAGCAATTTGAAGGGGACGGGGGGGGGGGGGGGGAGGTTGTGAGAGCGGTGTCAAAGGATGAAGAACTATACAGCAAATGACGTAGAACTTCTAGTAGGTTTCTTTTTCGCAATGTCAGTTACCCCTACTGAAAACGGTCAGTTTTTTCAAGGGCTAACCGTTGCGATGCATTAATATCTCGGTCGTCTGCTAAATATTGACCCAACAAAGCTTTCACCGCTTCATTCTCATCGATTGTGCTGTCCTGTTTCTGTATCCACTTCTACAGTTGTCGTTTCTTATACAAGATTGTCAGCATCCTACACTGCTCAGCTGAAATTCGGCAACACGTATGTTTGCGTGTATGTTTTGTTTGTTTTTTAATAAAGTATCTTAACTGTTTCGTCATCTATCACCTGAAAACAGAGTTAACGACTTACAACAGATTCTACTCCTATCTCTCCAACTCCAACCTCTTCCAGCATTTCTGTTGCCTTCCTTAATTGCTTCCCTATGCCGCAATGAACATGTTGAGAGCTTTCATTTAAGTATGCTCCGAAAAGATTGGGTTATTAATTCTCTCTCTCTCTCTCTCTCTCTCTCTCTCTCTCTCTCTCTCTCTCTCTCTCTTCTGTCTGTCTCTCTCTCTCTCTCTCTGTCTCTCTCTGTCTGTCTGTCTGTCTCTCTCCCTCTCTCTCTCTGTGTTTTGTATCCACCCTGCCAGCCTGCATACACCCGCCCTTGTCATCCATCTTACGATTATTGCGGCTTCTGTTCCCGCTACTGCTTTCGTTTTTGTCGCACTGCATTTTATTATCATTACGGACGAGAAGAATGCACCCCAGTGCTTCATTTTACGAGTATCGCCTTTGAAAAAAAAAAAAAAAAAAGCTACAAAGAACACGCAAGGTCACACGGGCAACGTGCCATGCCGGGAAGGATAGAAACTAAAATGGCCCGGGAGACAAAACAAACTCGGGGAGTCACGTGGAAACCAACCAATAAGAGGGGGGTAATTGCCCCCTGCGGTGAGAGAACGTAATATGCCCCTTCAGCCCACTTGTCCTCCACCGGGTTTTTTGGGGGAAAGT
>CM031602.1:70859484-70864484 GCA_018398815.1 Conus ventricosus
AGAGAGAAGAGAGAGAGAGAAGAGAAGAGAATTAATAACCCAATCTTTCGAGCATACTTAAATGAAAGCTCTCAACATGTTCATTGCGGCATAGGAAGCAATTAAGGAAGGCAACAGAAATGCTGGAAGAGGTTGGAGTTGGAGAGATAGGAGTAGAATCTGTTGTAAGTCGTTAACTCTGTTTTCAGGTGATAGATGACGAAACAGTTAAGATACTTTATTACAAACAAACAAACATACACGCAAACATACGTGTTGCCGAATTTCAGCTGAGCAGTGTAGGATGCTGACAAGTCTTGTATATGAAACGACAACTGTAGAAGTGGATACAGAAACAGGACAGCACAATCGATGAGAATGAAGCGGTGAAAGCTTTGTTGGGTCAATATTTAGCAGACGACCGAGATATTAATGCATCGCAACGGTTAGCCCTTGAAAAAACTGACCGTTTTCAGTATGGGTTACTGACATTGCGAAAAAGAAACCTACTAGAAGTTCTACGTCATTTGCTGTATAGTTCTTCATCCTTTGACACCGCTCTCACACCTCCCCCCCCCCCCCCCCGTCCCCTTCAAATTGCTATCATCCACAAGACAGCCCCCATCAACACGGCGTTTGTTCTCTCTCCCATGGGACTGAACAGCGTCAGGGAGATTTCATTACCGCGGTTGATTGCCCCCCCCCCCTCCCCCCACCCTCCCCCCATTCTTCAATCCCTCCAGCACCCTATTCTCCCCCCACCCCTTCCCCACCTTCTCATCTTTCAGATAGGTGGGAGGACTTGAATACAAAACGAATTCCTTGCTATGGCTGATTATTGTTGTCTGTAGAAGTGTTGCTGAACGAATCCAGCAGGCAGACCAGCCAGGCTAGAGGGGGCAATGGACTGTCTGGGAAAGCGCGCTCCAAAGAAGTCCCGTCTGGTATGAAATGTGGCATATAACCTCCCTAAGCCAAGGATCAGCTTCATCTTCAGCATTATGACAATCTCCTCTGCATTATGACAATCTCCTCAACATTATGACAATCTCCTCTGCATTATGACAATCTCCTCTGCATTATGACAATCTCCTCTGCATTATGACAATCTCCTCAGCATTATGACAATCTCCTCTGCATTATGACAATCTCCTCTGCATTATGACAATCTCCTCTGCATTATGACAATCTCCTCAGCATTATGACAATCTCCTCTGCATTATGACAATCTCCTCTGCATTATGACAATCTCCTCGGCGTTATGACAATCTCCTCTGCATTATGACAATCTCCTCAGCATTATGACAATCTCCTGTCGTTCAATGCAAACCTTGAAATGGGGGCGGAGAGGCGGGGACGTGGAGGATCCTAAGTGTCCACTGTGACGAGGTAAACCAACAGTGGAATATGTCCCGAATTCATACATGTCCTGAGTTCATAAGAAAGCAACACTAAGTCAAACAATGGACGCATGGAAACACAGCTAACTGTTTAATGAGACTGCGTATGTAATTAGTACTTCATGGTGAAGTTTTACACCAGCAGAAGCTGTGGCAACGACATTCCACACGGCAAGAGACAACGTATAATGATCTGAGACAGCTGGGTCATCCGGAGCACGGAAGCAGAATTTACTGGATGGAGTGGATGGATGGCTGCACATGGACAGTAGGCCTTCCCGAATGAAAACACAAACGCCCCCAAATCCTCAGCAAAAGTGACATAAGACTTATTACTACACTCCCTTTAAGTTCATCACAACACGCGATGCAGAGTGAACTCACTATTCCGTAGGAAACCCAAATGGAGGACTAACACTTCTACAAGACAGAAACGTGTCAAGGAATCTGGCTTTTCACACTAGAGTCCTTCCAGGTTGGAATAAGGCAGGGGAAAAGGGGGGGGGGGGGGGCTACATTTTCGTATGCCCTCATGAAACAGCACACGAATACTGGAAAGAAGGGGCCCAGAACCTTGAAAGGCGAGAGCAGTAGCAACAGACAGGAATTTCAGCTGGATCCGGTAGTGGAGGAACCAAAGTGAAGTTCGTAAGGCTTACACCACCCTCTTCACAACAGGCGTCCAGTAGCTGTGTGGGGAAGAAATCTGTCACCAAGAGACTTGGAAGTGCGGCGCGCGACTGTCCAGGAGATGCAGACTGGAAGCTCAGCAGGCCAAAAAAGAAAAAAAGAAAAAGAAAAAAGGCAGCATCAGAAGGGCATCCACAAGTCATGACCTGCCTCGTCCATGTCTTTCCTGCGTGTTGGCGTGTCTGCTTCTTTCCACGCTGCAGGTGTGTGAACACACTCGGACACAAAACAGACTTTGTTCACTCGTTTCACTATGCTTCTTTACATTGTGTTCTTGTCGACAGTTATTGCCCCTGGCAATTTCTAGAATTAGTCTCCACCCCACTGAATGGTCCAGACTCTGTGGAAATAAAAAGAGATTGAAAGCTCTCTCTCTCTCTCTCTCTCTCTCTCTCTCTCTCTGTACCAGTTGTGCGCCACATTGGACGAAACTTGGTTCCTGTTCGAACGTAATGAACCCTGGAACCTTTGATAAGGTCAGCAGGTTATGAGTACCCTGTTTTCTCCAGCAAAGGATGTAACTGAAGTCAGTGTATCGACCATCCTGGGTTCAGTTCGCGACCGCGTTTGCATACTTTGAAAGACCTGTATTCCATGTAATGGATTTCAGATCACGCCAACTCATCCGTCTGTGTGTGTGCGTGCGTGCGTGTGTGTGTGTGTGTGTGTGTGTGTGTGTGTGTGTGTGTGTGTGTGTGTGTGTGTGTGTGTGTGTGTGTGTGTGTGTGTGTGTGTGCGTGCGTGCGTGTGTGTGCGTGCACGTGTGTGTGTGTGTGTGTGTGTGTGTGTGTGTGTGTGTGTGTGTGTGTGTGTGTGTGTGTGTGTGTGTGCTTCACAGAGTATTTGAACAATTAGAAGACCATAGGGAAGTCAGGCTATAAGGATATCTTCTTCTTGATTGCTTCTTCTCATCTTCTTCCCCACTCTCGGCCCCCTTACTAATACCCAAATAATCTTCCAGTCAGTCAAATCCATCGACTACCCAACACATTCTCGTATCCGAAAATTATCCCTGACTCCCAAGAGCAGACTATGTATTTGTGAGAGGGGTTTGGCCCCTTCTGGCTTCTGCCCGTAGCTGAGTGTCTTTTGCGCTCCAGTAGGGAAAATGGAACCATCCTGTGGCCTTTCAACTACAACATGGACGCGTATCTTCGAATAGTGCATAACATTGCAGGTATCTGTATCTCTCGGGCCTGGCAGACGCCATAGTTTCAAGAAGATAGCGTGGAATACAGACCTGTGTCATTTTGTCTCAGAGGCCAAAATGGATCTCCAGAGCATTATCTTCATCATTCGCATTTTCATCGATTGTAATTGAAAAGAAATCAAAAATCAAAATCTGTAGCCTTTCATGCCCTGCTTTCGTGGTGACATCGGTTTTGACTTCCGTTCCACGTCTTTGCCTAAGATGAGTTCTAGTCAGCAAGCTCATGGGGCCTATCGCTAGATGGATGTATGGATGTAGTGGCGCCCCTTGGACAGGGACAATAACTAACGCTGGTTTCGGGACTAAATGCTGATTGACGTTCGTACGGGAGTTAGTAGATCAGGACTAGATTTTTTTCGTTCCTTTTTCTTTTTCTTTCTTTTTTTTTTTTAACAACCAGTTTTACTTTTCCGCTTTTTTTTTTCTTCAGATGAAGCGCCAAAAAATGAAGAAGTGGAATTCGGCCTTAGGAGGTTGAAAAAAAGCAACCGCCTTAGGTGTTCCATTGATCCGACAACTGATGCCACAAAAAAGTAGATCAGGACGCCTATGACTGGACACAGCTGAAAGGATTCGGCTGCAGTGCCGTGTGTCTTGTGGCGGGTTGCTTCATGAAGACTTGATATCAGTTGCTCCTTGTAGACCGTGGTATTGCGGCTGTGCTTGCACGGGTACGGAAGTGGGTGTGCCTCTGAGTGTGTGTGTGTGTGTGTGTGTGTGTGTGTGTGTGTGTGTGTGTGTGTGTGTGTGTGTGTGTTATGTGTGCGTGCGCGTGTGCGCGCGTGCGTGCGCGCGCGTGCGTGCGTGAGTGAGTGAGTGTGTGTGTGTGTGTGTGTGTGTGTGTGTGTGTGTGTGTGTGTGTGTGTGTGTGTGCGTGTGTGGTGTGTGTGTGTGTGTGTGTTGTGAGGGGGGAGGCCTAGAATGAATAGCATGTGAATTGTGGCACTGAGGGGCATAGCAGATAAGAGAGAGAGAGAGAGAGAGAGAGAGAGAGAGAGAAGAGAGAGAGAGAGAGAGAGAGAGAGAGAGAGAGGAGCTACAATTTTCTGACCGGAAAAAAGCTAGTAGTTTTCTGAACGGTAAGACCAACCAGTTTCTGACCGGAAGTCCAACTAAGCTCTGACTTTCGAAAGCCATCTTCTTCGAGACAGTAAAATCACCTGCTTTCTGACTACTTTAAGAAGAAGGAAAGCTTCTTTCCATTAGTGGAGGCTGATGATTCCACTAACCAGTAACATCGACTACTTTCTGAAGGAAAAGGCCAGTAGTTTTCTCTCCGTTACGTCTGACTACTTTCTGATCTACTTTCGGTTCGTAAAGACCGATTGCTCTATGACCAGAAAGACTGACTGCTTTCTGACTGAAAAGACCAACCTTTTTCTGACCTGAAAAGCCTGTCCCTTTGGGTCCGGAAATGCCAGCTATTTTCTGCCTAGAAATGTCAGCTACTTTTTATTTACAGAGAGAACAACCTTAAAATTGGAAAAGCGAGATGTTCACTTATGAAGGACAAGATTTTACACACACACACACACACACACACACACACACACACACACACACACACACACACACACACACACACAAACACACACGCACACACACACGCACGCACGCATGTACGCGTGTGCGCGCGCTCACGCACGCACGCGTGCGCCACGCTCGCGCACACGCATGCGCGCTTGCACGCACGTGCGCATGCACCCACATATTCACAGAAT
>CM031602.1:70875334-70880334 GCA_018398815.1 Conus ventricosus
CGCTTACTTTCCTTTGGCAATATACCTCCCACACTTAAAACATGTGCGTTTCACCCGAACATTCTCGTGAGTCCCACGTACCACGGGCTTAGAATGCGTTTCTAACTCGTCTCGCCTCCTGTTTGTAGGATCGGCGAATCACTCCCTGACGTGTGGTCTGGGCATTACGGGTCGACTGGTTCGATCCCTTCCCCCCATTACGCTGATCATGGGCAGATTCATACCTGTCTGCAACTTTCACTAACTCCTCTAAACTTCCTAATTCTCTTTCTGCCAAGAATACTGTGAGATCCTTCCGACAAGTGGAGAGAATTTGCCCCTTTAACGATCTCCTCCCTCAAAGATTCAAAAGTTTGTTCGATGTTTCCTAACCTTATCCATTTGTCAAAGAGAGCCCTAAGCCGATAAAGGAACTGTACGTGCGTCTCACCTGATTTACGAACGGTTTCTCTGAACAATTTCCTATATCTATCGGCGGTTACTTGATACCTCTGAAAAAAAGCATCGCGCACCGACTCATAATCTGTCTGTTTTTCGGTGGTAAGCAGAAAAAAGCATCCCTAGCTTGGGTGTCAGCAGCGCAGACAAATTTGTGGCCCACCGTTCTTCGGTAAGCCCTGATCTTGGCAATCCTTTCAAATTGCGAATGAAATCTTCTAAATGGTCCGGATTATCATCGAACCTTGGCATATTGATCAAGGGACAGACATGGTGCAAAGTTCACTTGAGGTTTTGCGTCCACGTCCCGTTCTTTCTTTCCCAAATTTTAATTTTTCTAACTCAAACTGCCTTTTCTTCTCTCTTTCTCTTTCCTCTCTTTCCCTTTCCCTTCTTTTCTCTCTCTTCTCTCTTTTCCCGTTCTCTTTCTCTCTCCTCTCTTTCCGTTCTCTCTCCTCCTTTTCTCGTTTCTCTTTCTCTCTCCACTTTTTCCCGTTCTCTCCTCCTTTTTCCCCGTTCTCTTTCTCTCTCCTCTCTTTCCCGTTCTCTCTCCTCTTTTCCCGTTCTCTTTCTCTCTCCCTCCTTTTCCCGTTCCCTTTCTCTCTCCTCTTTTTCCCGTTCCCTTTCTCTCTCCCTCTTTTTCCCGTTCCCTTTCTCTTCCTCTTTTTCCCGTTCTCTTCTCTCTCCTCTCTTTCTGTCTCGTTCTCTCTGTATTTTCTGAGCCTCAATTACACGGGCCAGTTCTCATCTACATATGCCTTCAGTTCCGGACCCTTTAGTCCTAAAGCTTTCCTTCTTCTATGAGGTCCATCTTTTTCAGTGGACCTATTTCTCAGCACCCTCTTCAGTCGACATTTTTAAGCTATCTAACCCTCGATCAGCTAGTTAATACAACCACAGTAACAAGCGAGATATCCACACCAGGGGCGATCAGTTACTTAGAGAGGGGGGGGTTCCAAATGGGGCAGGGGTCCAGGGGCCGCCCAGGCCCCGTGGGGTCCAGGGCAAAGACCCGGTGGGGGTCTGGGGGGCTTTGCCCCCCAGAAGCAAAATTTTTAGTTTTCTGAGGTGCTTTGGGGCCTCCCTGTGTCTATTACTAAAAATCGTAACAAATATTCGACTTTTTTTTTTCAAAAAAGGGGCACTGGATCAACGAAAATACATAAACTTACTTACATGGGGTTTGACGAAGGACAGGAGGGGCTCCATATTGCTCCACTTTTTACAGGAAATTCTTTGGGAGCAACTGCATAAGGGCCCTATCTTTGTACATAGGAGTCCACACTGCTTCAATATCAATGGGTAAGTCACGATGGGCCCCCATAGCCAAGACCATTCAACGGCCTGCCCCTTGATGTCGCGTGTAGGGTTTTCAAAAGACCCACCCAGAAATGGGCCTCTCACATTTAGCTGTGGTAATTGGCAAAGTGCAAACATTTTTAGCTCATTGGGTGTTGGGGGAAAATGTCCCTATCACAGCCTATAATGCTCTCAAGTGGGGGGAATGTCTTTTGCGGTTAAAATTTTCCACTTGTGCCCATCGTGAAGCCAGCAGCCCAACCCTGAGTCAAAGGGTTTGTCCCACATAACGCCAAGTGCTTTACACCGCGAAAACCCCGAAAGGGCCCCGAAAACGAACCAAGTTTTCCCGGGAAACACTGAAGTGCGTCTGGCAAGTCTGCATTCTTTAAGCGATCGTTCATCTAGTGACCAAAGTCCCAAGAATGGCACACAACGAGTCCGGAAATAACCAGCTTATCACAGGAAGGTTTTTTCCCCCAGGGGCTGCCCAGCATTTAGCCGGGGACTTGGGTGGGGGCAAAATTCTGGGCCCTCTCGGGGCTTCAAGGAAAAACCAAGAAGCGCTGAAAACATCATCAATTTGTTTTTCAGTTCCTGAGGCTGGGATGATATTGTTATTTTCCGAAAGCATCCGAATTCTCGTGCAAGCTTTGGGGTTTCCACCAAGGGGGGGGGGTACTGAGGCACCGTCGGGCCAAAAAATCATCGGGAAACAACATCGGGGATTGCATGGGGCAGACCCCGCCTTTGCAGCAGTGTCACCGTCCCAGTTTTTCTTCCTGCGTTATCTGACCCAACAATCAAACACAACTTTAGACATGGCACGAATGTCTCGAAACTGATGCCTTTTTACCCATCGGGGGCTACACAAGCCACCAGCTTCTGTCTCTTTGCGATTTGCGCTCGGCAAAAGAGGCAAGGAAGTAAGTCTGCCCATGTTGAAAATCGCTTTCCCCCACATCTTTCAAAAGAACAGCACCCCCACGATGCAGGGGGGAAAAAAGATTTGGGTTAACGTTTAACATGTTCAAATTTTTTTCTTTTCTTTTTCTGAAGATGTTTTGGGATTTTTCTTTTTTTTTAAAAAGAAATTATAAGCTGAGATTTTTTTTTTTTTTTTTTTTTTAGGGGGGGGGGGGGGGGTTCCGGAACCCCTGAACCCCCCCTCAGATCCGGCCCCCGCACACGATCACTTGTAAATAACGAAACAAATATTGTGTACACACAACAACCCAAAAGAACCAAATCAAGCAAGTTTAAATACAAGGCCCCCTCATAAAAAAAAAAAATCAAACAATCAACACATGACTAACGTCTTTCCAGGTAAGAAAAAAAAATCTAGGTTTCCACAATTACGACAAATTTCAAATCCCTTGTAATTTGAACAAAACCCAGAAATCAAAATCACTTATGGCTCATTTATGTTCATCCCGGACGACAGTCCCCAATTTGTGACGGGTCTCCGACGCTCCCCCTCGTTATTAAAATATGACTTTCATATTCAGGGATGCAGGGGATTATAGACAGAAGTAATTACGCTTTCACAACCAAAATGCGCTCTCGCATAGGCACACGCACTCTGTCACTCACATCGGGCCCGCACAAAGGTGACGGGAAACCAATAACAATTTCATAGAAAATAATCAACTTTATTTAACTTGACTCCGAGCCCCCACCCGTCACTACACAACACAACTATCTGTATCATACAACAATGTAAACATCATACAGACAATCTCATAAATCGCATCCCCTTTCCTTCAATTACTCTTCATTAACCAGGAAAGACAATAATTCCACAATTCTGTTTGCACACTTTATAAAACTTAAGAACAAATAAAACGTCCGTAACTTGCCAGCATTCCTTGGTTGATCTTCGGTTTCTCTCATCCCACTGTGCGACTACGAGCTGAAGCTACCACACTGTTGTGTCCTCCCGATTGGCCAAATCCCAGTTGGGGGACACTGGCAACATAGCTTGTGTCGCACCCTCACACCGAGTCTCCCGGACTCCACCGTACTTAGCCCTCTCCACGGAAAGGGCTCCTGTCGGCCTCTCCCACAGGTCTTCTCTGGCTGCAAACACCCCACCGTTGTCTGGCAGCCCCCTGTCTAGGCTCCAACAGGCTGACACGTCTTGCTGTCGACCGTCCCCACACGGGAGACAATTCTTCTCGTCGTCGGCTCCGAGGCTACAGCAACCTCCACTGTCATATCCCCACCCAGGAGACAACGAGGCGACAGCTAACCTCTGCTTCACGCTGTATTTTCTTGAGCCCTCAGCAAGACGGGCGAGTTCACTTTCCCTTAAGTGAGTCACACACTCCCTGGTTTTCCAAGCAGCTTATATTCATTTTCAAACAAGAGAGAACCCGAGTTTAACTGGCTCAATCAATGGAATCACGGGCACACACACATCACACGAATTGTACCAATAAATCCCCAAGTTATTTTTATTCCACCAATGGAATCACTAGTCACCTACACAAACACACACACCCAGCTGTTAGCTCCAACAAGACTCGGGTACCAAGTGGTTAATGCATAACCTCCTATTCAAACTCATGTTCGATTCCCCAAAGCTACCCATTGTACTAACAGCCTGGACTTCTCTACCAGCCAGGACTGATGCTTCGAGTAGTTACTACCTCTATAGACAACAAGGTGCAAACCACTCAATAGGCCGAAGCCTTCCATTCATTCCCCAGAACAAGGACGACTGAATGGTCGCTGTACTCTGCCTGCAGGCTGACGGTCACCTACCCGTGATGGTCACCTGACACGATCGCCTTCCTTCAGGCCCACTGGAGAACCCAGTGAATAGCCAGCCAGTGGTCGGACTGGACACTCCTCTACCCAGGACCGGCAGGTCGGCAACTACTTGTCCCTATCCCTCGACATGCGAAACACTTCCCATAACTCTCCCTCCTTCAGTATACGACTCGGGGTATTCCCCTCTGGTGATGCCTGAGTTCGCACACTTGAAGAACCCAGAACTTGCTCTCAACAACAGCAAAACTACCCTAAATGCTCGAGAACATTCGGCCGACTCATGACAATCAGGTAAGAGGGTTATGCTGCTTATCTCCGAATAGCTGAACTGTTTTCCTTATTGTAATAATCGTGTTCTCAAGGATCGCACGCATGTTTCTTGTTTTCCTGATGAAAACGAATATCATTGGTGTGACCCCTAAGGCCAAAGGTCCACATCTATTTTCCCTGTGTCTGGTGGGTAAACAGTTACTACATAACAAGGAAAA
>CM031602.1:70882834-70885334 GCA_018398815.1 Conus ventricosus
CGCATATAAACGCGCGCGCGCGCGCCCACACACACACACACACACACACACACACACACACACACACACACACACACACACCGTTAATCGTCTTCTACCATACCTTACAGACGAGCGAAAATCAATGTGCTTGCTCTTTACCAACCAGACCTTATTTGGGGGGCTCACATGTCTTGAATCACTTAGTACGTATTCATTAACTTGCCAATAAACCCACACGCATAGGATAGGTGGAGAGGGAGGGTGGGGGGGGGGGGTGATGGGGGAGGGGCTGGGGTGAGGGCGGGGGACGGGGGGTGGGGGTGAAGGAGATCTAACTCGTCATTGATGGGTCGAGAGAGAGAGAGACCTTTTGAAATGAAGAGAGGGGAACGTTTATACTGTGTATACTTTGTCCCTCCAGCCTTTCAGCTGAATGTGATACCTAGGTCATAAACCTGGTCATTTTCAGCCGGTACTAGTCATCGGGAAAAGTCATCGGTGTGCTGACTGTAAGCGTGTATGCCCAAGGTGGAATGTTATGAGCTGGCTGTGCTCCTGTAACTGTTCCGTGGAAGGCGCTGTTATATTGTGTTAGCCTGCTGCGCTGTCTTGTGTGCAGAAATGTCTGTCTGTCTGTCTGTCTCAGAGAAGAGGAGGAGAAAATGGAGAGAGAGAGAGAAGAGGAGATAAGGAGAGAGAGAGAGGAGGGAGAGGAGTGAGAGGGCCCTCTTTCCCTTACTCTCCCTATCTCGTCCCCCCCCGTTCTTTTCTTGAATGATTACATTATACACACTCTCTCCCCTAACTTCCTTCCCCTTCTCCTATATCAGTCTCTCTCTCTCTCTCTCTCCCTCTCATCTCTCTCTCTCTCTCTCCTACCTTCATCTCTCTCTTCTTTCCTGTCCATCCTCTCTTTCCTCTTCTCTCTCTCGGTGTCTTTTTTGTTCTTTTTCTAGTTGTGTTGCTTTTTCCATCTTTCTGTTCCTTTCTTTTCTCCTTCCTCTCCTCTCCGCTCTCCCCTCTTCTTTCCTCTCTTTCCTCTTCTTCTCTCTCATCTCTCTCTTCTCGCACTATCTCACTCTTCTTCTTCTTCTTCTCCTCTCATCTCATCTCTTTCTCTTCCTCTCTCATCTCCCTCTCTCTCTCTCTTCTTTCTCTCTCTCCCTTCTCTTCCCTTCTCTCTCTCTTCTCCCTCTTCTCTCTCTCTCTCTCTCTCTTTCTTCTCTCTCTCTCTCTCTCTTTCTCTCATCTCTCTCCTCTCTCTCTTCTCTCCTCTCCTCTCTCTCTTCTTCCTCTCTCTCTCTCTCACCTCTCTCTCTCTCTCTCTCTCTCTCTCTCTCTCTCTCTCTCTCTCTCTCTCTTCTCTCTCTCTCTCTCTTTCTCTCTCTCTCTCTCTCTCTCTCTCTTTCTCTTTTTCCTCTCTCTCTCTTCTCTCTCTCTCTCCTCTCTTCTCTCTCTCTTTTCTCTCCTCTTTCTCTCGCTCTCCTCTCTCTCTTCTCTCTCTCTTCTCTCCTTCTCTCTCTCTCTCTCTCTCTCTCTCATCTCTCTCCTCTCTCTCCATCCCCACTCCAGCAGGTGGAAGGCATCACCCTCACAGACTGTTGACTGCTGACACAGTTGTTATTACTCTCAAGCGATCCATCCTTGGAACACATGATGTACTTTCAGCCAGCGCACACTGGCGTCCGTTGACCCCACAGACGCCCCCAATAATGGAAACGCTTGATTCTGGATGCAGCCTGCAATAATGATTAAATGGCATATTCAGCCAGTTGCCGTGGTGGAGGGATTAGCGTTGCAGCCTTGCGAACTGGAGGTCACAGTTCGGGTCGAGGTGTGGAGTGAAATGTGCGTTGCGTTGGGACAGGAAGACTGGGATCACACACACCGTCGAGGTTCATCTTCCTCGTGGATGCTTCTCTGAAGTATGACAGAAAGAGGCAGAGACAATCAGGAACAAACACACACACACACACACAACACACACACACACACACACAACACACACCACACACACACACAACACACACACACACACACACACACACACACCGTTGAGTTTCATCTACCTCGTGGATGCTTCTCTGAAAGTATGACAGAAAGAGACAGAGACAATCAGATGAACACACACACACACACACAACACACACACACACACACACACACACACACACACACACACACACACACACACACACACACACACAGAAAGAGAGAGAGAGAGAGAGAGAGAGAGAGAGAGAGAGAGAGAGAGAGAGAGAGAGAGAGAGAGAGAGAGAGAGAGAGAGGAATATGTTCCTTGTGACTGGGTTAAACACGGACGATGATGAAGAAGATTACTTTGTCACCCGTGTCTGTAGGGAGCAGACGATGCCATGTACTGATTCAACCCTATCTGTTTGTCTGTCACTGGAGCCCACAGTTTGGTTTGTATGGAAAGTTGCTTTCCTCCCACGTTTTCCTCCCCCACAAAGACAGTGTTTTTAGACTGATCTTGCAGCTGTTTTTTATTATCAGT
>CM031602.1:70895334-70905334 GCA_018398815.1 Conus ventricosus
TTTTCCCACCTGTCCTTTTCATGATGTTCTAGTTCATCTTCCTTTTCTATTGATGTCCCTATCTATTTTCCTTTCTGGCTGTATCCAAGTCTATTTTCCTGTCTCATGATAACCTTATTTTTGTCTCCTCATGACATCATCAGCTATGTTTCATTTCTCGTTATGTCATCATGCATTTTTTCCTTTCACGATGTCCACATCCATTTTCCCTTCCTTATGGCGTCTACGTTCTCCTTTCCTTTCTCGTGACGTCTTCATCCATCTTTCTTTTGTTGTCCTTATCGAAGTATCCTTTCTCCTGGTATTTTCATCTATCTTGCCTCTGTCTTTATATCCTCGTGCATCTGTACTTTTTCATTGTGTCTTCACCCATCTTTCCTTTCTTAGGATTTCCGCATTCATTTCCCCTTTTTTCCAGTGTCCTCATCCGTATTCCATTTCTCGTGATATCGTCATCATCTTTCATTTCTTACAATGACCTCATGCAGTTTTGTTCTTTCTCGCCAGTTCTTCGCCCATCTTTTCTTCCTCATTATGTACTCATTCATCCTGTGGTTCACATGGCGTCCTCGCCCATTCTTCCTTTTGTCCTGATTTCTTACTGCTCAGTATCCTCAAACATATTTCCGTGACCATGATGTCTTCATCCATTTTCCTTTGTCGTGTTACATTTGGCTATCTTTTCTTTCTCAGCATATGATCATCTGTTTTGTTTCTCACTATATCCTCGTCCACTCTTCCTTTTCTCATGACATCCTCATGTTTACTTTCTAGTGACATCGTCATCTTTGTCATGATACTCTCATCCATGTTCCCTCTCTTATGATGTCCTCGTTCATCTTTTCTTTCAGATGACGGATCTTTCTTTTTCGTGTCCCCATCTTTCTTTTCTTTCTCTTTTTTTTTTTTGGAATGATCTCCGCATGCCAACCAATATTTTTATAACTCATTTAGCTTTAATCTATTGTTGGTCTCTCAGAATCTCCTACACGTTCTGTGCTCTCCCACAGCTTTCCTCTCGTCAAAGTGTCCGCATTTATCTTGCCTCCCACGTGAAGACTCTGTCCATCTTTCCTTTCCACTGATACCTTCCTCGATTTTCCCTCTCTTGTTATGTCCTCATTCATCACTTCTTTCTTGCGATGCCCTTTTCATTTCTCCTTTTCTCAACACGTTTCAATCCATCTATCATTTCTCTCATCTTTCTTTTTCATGATAAGATTTCACCCATCTTCCATGTTTCATGATAACGTCTTCTCATCGTGCCTTCAGTCCTCGTTTCTTCCTCGTGATGTCCTCATCCATTTCTTCCGACTATGACTTCATTCGTCTTTCTTTTCTCATGATGTCCTCATTCATCTATGCTTTCTAATGATGTCCTCATACATATCTCCTTTCACATTGTGTCCTGATTTATCTTTTATATCTTTTTGGATCCTCGTCCATCTTTCCTTTCTCACAATTTGTAATGTCCTCATCCATGTCTCCTTTCTCTCTACGACCATCTTTCCTTTCTTATGATATACATGTCCATGTTCTTGACGCCCAAACCAATATTTCATTTATCATGATGTCGGACGTAATCTGTCCTTTCTAAAGAAATTCACATCCATGCTTCCGTTTTCATGGCAGCAGCCACGTGCCTTTTCTCTAGATGCCCTCATACCCTTTCCTTTCTGCCCACACCCATCTTTCCCTTTCTCTAGATGCCCTCATACCCTTTCCTTTCTGCCCACACACATCTTTCCCTTTCTCTAGATGCCCTCATACCCTTTCCTTTCTGCCCACACACATCTTTCCCTTTCTCTAGATGCCCTCATACCCTTTCCTTTCTGCCCTCACCCATCTTTCCCTTTCTCTAGATGCCCTCATACCCTTTCCTTTCTGCCCACACACATCTTTCCCTTTCTCTAGATGCCCTCATACCCTTTCCTTTCTGCCCACACCCATCTTTCCCTTTCTCTAGATGCCCTCATACCCTTTCCTTTCTGCCCACACACATCTTTCCCTTTCTCTAGATGCCCTCATACCCTTTCCTTTCTGCCCACACCCATCTTTCCCTTTCTCTAGATGCCCTCATACCCTTTCCTTTCTGCCCTCACCCATCTTTCCCTTTCTCTAGATGCCCTCATACCCTTTCCTTTCTGCCCACACACATCTTTCCCTTTCTCTAGATGCCCTCATACCCTTTCCTTTCTGCCCTCACCCATCTTTCCCTTTCTCTAGATGCCCTCATACCCTTTCCTTTCTGCCCTCATACCCTTTCCTTTCTGCCCTCATACCCTTTCCTTTCTGCCCACACATATCTTTCCTTTCCCACGATATGCATAACCATCTGTCCTTTCTCACAATGCCCACATTTATTATTCTTTTCTCATGATGCCACACCTATCTCTTTTCTCATGATGTTCACACCGATCTTTCCTTTCTCATGATGTCCACATTCACCATTTCCTTTTTATAGTGTTCACATTTATCGTGCCTTTTTTATGATGTCCACACCCATCATTTCTTTCTCATGATATCCACACCCATCATTCCTTTCTTATGAAGCCCATTCATCGTTTCTTTCTCATGATGTCCATATTCGTCGTTTCGTTCTCATGATGTCCATATTCACCGTTTCTTTCTCATGATGTCCATATTCATCATTCCTTTCTCATGATGTCCATACTCACTATTTCTTTCTCATGATACTCATCATTCCTTTCTTTTTATGGCCACACCCTTAATTCCTTAATCGTGATGTTCACACTCATCATTCCTTTCGCACAATGTCCACACCCATAATTCTTTTCCAGTGATGTCCATACTAATTATTCCTTTCTCATTATATCCACATCCATCCTTCCTTTCACATTATGCCCACACCCAATTCTCTGCACCATGATCTACTCACTCATTTTCCCATTATTCATTTCTCCTTATGTGATCATGCATTTTTCCTTTCTCAAGATGTAATTATCCATCTTTCGTTTCTCATGATGTCACACTCATTATTTTCTTATGATATCCAGACCCACCCTTCCTTTTTCACGATGTTCACACCCATTTTTTCTTTCTCACGATGTCCTTATCCATCTCGTCTTTTTCACGATGTCTACATTCATATTTCCTTTTTCATGACGTTCACATTCGTCATTCCTTTCTTATATTGTCCACACCCATCTTTCGTATCTCACGATGTCTATACCCACCTTTTCTTTCTCACGATGTTCACGCCCATCTTGCCTATCTCATGATGCTCACATCTATTTTCACGATGTCTTCACACATCTTTCATTTCTCATGATGTCCTGATCTACCTTACGTTTTCCATTATGTCCAGATCCATTTCTCATTTGTCCTTGTGTCCTTGTCAGTATTTCTCTATTGACCTTGTCTGCGGCCATGGTTCGTTTCTCAATGTGTCCTCATCCGTCTTTACTTTTTCATAATGTCCTCATTCATCTTTCATTTCTCAGGGTGTCCTCATCCGTCTTTACATTTTCATAATGTCCTCATTCATCTTTCATTT
Organism: Conus ventricosus; assembly: GCA_018398815.1. Taxonomy (NCBI): domain Eukaryota; kingdom Metazoa; phylum Mollusca; class Gastropoda; order Neogastropoda; family Conidae; genus Conus; species Conus ventricosus. Next base: position 70,898,852 of record CM031602.1, read on the forward strand.
CTCAGGGTGTCCTCATCCGTCTTTACTTTTTCATAATGTCCTCATTCATCTTTCATTTCTCAGGGTGTCCTCATCCGTCTTTACATTTTCATAATGTCCTCATTCATCTTTCATTTCTCAGGGTGTCCTCATCCGTCTTTACATTTTCATAATGTCCTCATTCATCTTTCATTTCTCAGGGTGTCCTCATCCGTCTTTACATTTTCATAATGTCCTCATTCATCGTTCATTTCTCAGGGTGTCCACATCCGTTTTTCCTTTTCTAATAATGTCCACACTCATCTTTTCTTTCTCTTGATGTCCATAGGCATCTTTCCTTTCTCATGATGTCTGCTTCCGTCTGTCCTTTCCCAAGATGTCCACGTCCATCCTCACTGATGCTTTGCACATTACGTACTCTGTAAGAGGCACATTCGGATGCTTTCTCTTTACTTTCTTTGTCATGATGTCGTCATCTATCTTTCCATACTCATGATAACCACACGTACACTCATCTTTCTTTTTGTCATGGTTTCATAATCCACTCTCCCTGGGTTTTTTTCCTTGCTAATCTTTCGTTTCTCCTGATGGCCTCATCTTTCTTTCTTTCTTTTTTTTCTAAATGATGTCCTCATTCATTTAAAAATCTTAATGTTGCTGTTTGTCTTTGCCCTCCTCATAATGTCGTCACTTATCTTCCTTGCAGCAGGCGATATCAGGTCTATACTTGTGTACACTTGTTTGGATAGTTGCACTTATTTGGATAGTTCACTGGTCAGTTCGGGCCTGTCTACTCTTTATTTCGTACAGTTGTTGAGATAGGCGCATCGACCATTACAGGGCTGTGGGCTTATAACATTTGATTGCATATTCCGTTCAGGCATGATGCTCACATGCACCATAACTTATGTTGCAGATAATAACAAGTTCCGATTGCTTGTGTGTGGGTGGGAAAGGTTGAGCGCGGGACAGGAGGAGAACAGCGCATAAATTTGGCAGTGGAAATGACAGTTTCTATGTCGGTTGGAGCTTCCAACTGCGAACGTGGTGCGTCACTGCTGGGTCAGCTAGATTCCATTTTACTTCCGATGTAGGATATCCGTTCCATATCTGGTTCCATCTTATTTTCAGTGTAGGATATCCGTTAATATCTGAAACCATGCTATTTTCGGAGTAGGATATGCGTTCATATCCGGCGCCATGTTATTTTCGGTGTAAGAAAACATTTCATATATGCCCCCCTGTTACGTTCGACGCAGGATATCCGTTCACATTTAGCACCATGCTACTCCCTCCTTAAAATTTAGGCAGTTTGTGCACGCCTGGCATCATGTTACTTTCTCCGTAACAGGTTGAGCTTCCGTGCACACCTAGCACCATGCTTCTCTCTCTGTAAAGTGTGTAGGCTGGCATCCATGGTACTTTCGCCATAAGATGTAGGATATCCGTGCACTTCTTGCAACAGTTTACTTAATCAGTGATGTGTAGTATGTTCGTACGCATGTGGCACCATGTTACTTTCGCCGTAAGGTGTAGAATATCCGGTCCACGCCAGGCACTACTTTGTCTGTAAGGTGTTGAATACCCGATGCACGCCTGACACTATATTACTTTCGCCGTGAAGTGTATAATGCTCGGTGGACTCCTGACACTTATGTTACTTTCGCCGTAAAATGTAGGACACACTTGTACACCAGACATTGTGTTAATTTCTCCATTAAGTGTCGGATATCCGGTGCGGGCTTGGCATTATTATATTATTTTCACCATAAAATGTAGGATGCCTGGTGCACGTCTGGCATTGTGTTGGTTGCTCTGTAAGGTGTAACATATTTGTACACACCTGGCACCAGCAACATGTCCTCTCTGTGGCAGCGTCTGTCTTTGCCGTCCTCTTAGAACCTTGGAATACCTTGAGAAATAAACCCCAATCAGCTGTCTGTGATGTTGATTCAGTCACTGTCATTTGTTGTAGTCCCTCGGAACTTGGAATACCCTGAGAAATAAACCCCAATCAGCTGTCTGTGCTGTTGATTCAGTCACTGTCATTTTGTTGTAGTCCCTCGGAACTTGGAATACCTTGAGAAATAAACCCCAATCAGCTGTCTGTGATGTTGATTCAGTCACTGTCATTTTGTTGTAGTCCCTCGAACTTGAAATACCCTGAGAAATAAACCCCAAATCAGTGTCTGTGATGTTGGTTCAGTCACTGTCATTTGTTGTAGTCCCTCGGAATACCTTTAGAAATAAACCCCAATCAGCTGTCTGTGATGTTGGTTCAGTCACTGTCATTTTGTTGTAGTCCAGCCCACCACATGGAGCCATTTCATGGCTGTTAACATGCAGAGGGCAGAAAGTTTTGTCAACACACACAGACGCACGCACAGACGCACGCACGCACACACACACACACGCGCGCGCGCGCGTGCGGAAACGCACACAGGCACTTAGGCAAGCGCGCGGGCGGACACACACACACACACGCACGCACGCACGCACGCACGCACGCACGCACGCACGCACGCACGCACGCACGCACGCACGCACGCACACGCACGCACGCACGCACGCACGCACGCACGCACGCACGCACGCACGCACGACACACACACACACACACACACACACACACACACACACACACACACACACACACACACACACACACAAAGAGAGAGGATGGGGGCAAATAAAAAAAGGCAAACGTACCTACAGTCATGTAAACCTATGCGTGCTGTACAGGCTGGACGACAGGCCTTTTAAGACATACAAGATGTAAGCCATGCTGAGTGCATCAGCCATTGGATCTTGCCAAGGTAAACATGAATTTCAAGTTTGGCCTGACGATTGTTTTCGCTTTCCCTTTGTTTTTGGGTGGTTTGGACAGCTGCTTTGGTTATTTTTTTTTTCCAGTTTTGCTTTCCAGTCTTTGCTTTTGTTTTATGTTATTGACTGGTTGATGTAATTAATTGAATTACCGCTCATTGACATCACCAGGATCATAAGTCGTGACAGTCATTGTCTACGAAAAAAAAAGAGAAATATTTTTTATGTGAAAACTCTTTCATGATAAAACTTAGCAGTGAACTGGGGGCATAGGGGTTGGAAAGAGGGGCTGCTTCTCTGTTTCTCATTCCTACTGATCTGCGATCATCTCAGGCAGATTTCATGCACGTTCTGTTTTCTTACATAAGTTGTATTTCATTTGCCGTCCCTCGAAGTCGAATTTTATTTTTTCTGTCTCTTTGGTCAGTACCCTCTCCACGCTTCCCACACCGCCACCCCCCCCCCCCCACTTTGTTTTTGCACTGCAGATGTAACTGTTATTCGGTGTAGTTGTTCTTTTCCCAACTGACCATTGGATTTGCGATGTAGGATTGGATGTTGAAGGACGTGTAAAATGCACTTATTCATCACACTAAGTAATGATCATGACTTCAGAAGCTCGTGTGAAGCTATCATCTGTTTAGCTCCTTGTTCGATTACATAGCGGCGCCTTGGGGAGAGTTCAGTCAGTCATTCCCCTGACCGCTGGGGTCGTTGGGAGGACGCGATGAGCAGCCGCCGTTTCTCTCCAGGCTCTTCTGTTTGTAGCTGTCGTGACGAGATCTGGCATGGGGAGAGTTAGGACGGCCATAACCCCTTTTCTTACTGTCTCCAACGTCTGTTTTAGAACTGTCTCCCCGCTTCTTTTTCTCTCCGTTTCTTCCTTTCTTTTTTTTTTATCTTTATTTCTTTCATCGATCGGCTCTCTTAAGCATGCAAACAAGACAAGACAAAAATTAGTCTTGATGGGTGAGCAATCTGGGTGTACTGGTTGACGAAACTCTCGTTTCAAAAACTCTCTTCCTTTGCACTGGTCGCACCTTCCACGTCGAGTGCTGAAGAATCGGTTCCTTCTGTGTAATGAAGAAGCTGTCTCTACTTGTATGCGCTCACTTGTCCAGTGTGCTCCAAGATACAAAAAAAAAAAAAAAAACCCACCCCAAAAAACCTTTTCTAGTCCCGAGGAGCTAGCCTCAATAAAATCCAGAACAATGCCGCATGACGTGTGATCGGATCCACTTACCATGCTCGTGTTGCACCTGTCTCTTTGGTTCCCCTTCGCCGGTTGCACGTTGAACAAAAGATATATTCCAGTCTCGATCGAAGACCAGGCTCCAGCGTGTCCCTCTGAACCCGTCAGTCCGTCCACACCTCTTCAGTCTTCGTTCTGCTGCTGAGTCCCTTCTCTTTGGCCAAACCGTGCGGCCAACGTTCTTCTTTCTGACTTCCACATGTACAGACTTCCTTCTTTTGGGCCTAAATTCTTCGGCCAACGTTTCCGTTCATACAACGCCCCCCCCCCCCCCCCCCCATCTGTAACCAGTCCCCTTTCTTTGGTCATGAAGCAGACCTGACCACAAGTTTTACAGCTGCTGTCCTAAAATTGTTTCTTCGAAGAAGCGTTTTGACCCTTACCCATCACCCTTTTATTCAGTTTACGTCTTTTCTGACTGTTGGGCTTTGTGTGTGTTGTGTGTGTGTGTGTGTGTGTGTGTGTGTGTGTGTGTGTGTGTGTGTGTGTGTGTGTGTGTGTGTGTGTGTGCTTATGCGTGCTTGTGCATTTGAAATGTACGTGCTCGGCGCCATTGTTGACGAGATTTTGTTAGATCGTCTTGTCATGACTGTCGTGATATACTGGGCATACAGCAGCAGCAGCAGCAAGCAATAGCAGTACTAGAAATAGCAGTACTCGTTGTAAACGACAAAGAATACTGATGATTGTGATAGGTGTAAAGTTGCTGGTAATTACTGCCACGGTTGTAATTTTCAATTTTTTTTCCATGTCAGTCAGTGCTATGACTCACGTTGAAATCCGTTTTCTTCTCTTTTGTTTTTGAGACTGATCCTTTTCCCGCTTCCTGACACCCCCTCCCTCCCCCGCTTCCTCCTTCTGCCCCTCTTCCTCGTTTTAGATAAAACTGCACTAACTGGGAAACATGTTTTAGTCCGCTACGTTTTTTTTTACATTTCTTTTTCACTAAATGTAAAGCAGGTGTGTGGTATGGAATGAGTTATTCAGCAGTGTAAAGGAACAGATACAAACGCTTTGTATTCAACGAAGTATCAATTAAGGTCGATTTCGGGGCAGAAATAGCTCAGCTGGTAGAGCGCCGGACTCGTGATCCTGGGGTTTGGGTTGCGGGTTCGAATGTCGGTACAGGGGGATTTTTACCTCGAGTTAACATTGGTTCTGACTCCATTCCCCATACAGTCCTTCGAATGAGCCTATAAACCGAGGTTCCGTGTGTGAACACACGCACAACATCTTGCACACACGTAAAATCCCATCACCAACTTTCGGAAGAGAAGGCCAGTTTGGCCGTTGGTATGGATGACACGTTACACATAGCACGCACCTTCCCCGAAGTTGGAGTATGGCTGTCTTAATGGCGGGATTAAAAAAACACGGTCATACACACAAAACTCCACTGCCTGTCTATACAGGCAGTGTCCGCAGGAGTATCAGCCTGCGTACGCAGAAAGAAAGAAAGAAAAGGTCGATTTCACAATTAATTTGAACCGTTTGTGTTCGTTTGAAGAGTTTCAAATTCTTTTTGATAGGGTTTAGTATGGTATACGTGAAATGAGGTTGGAAAGGAAGTCAGTATAATTAGATTGTGACCACAATCTGACAGGTAGATACTAGTAGTTAGATTGTGACCACAATCTGACAGGTAGATACTAGTAGTTAGATTGTGACCACAATCTGACAGGTAGATACTAGTAGTTAGATTGTGACTACAATCTGACAGGTAGATACTAGTAGTTAGATTGTGACTACAATCTGACAGGTAGATACTAGTAGTTAGATTGTGACCACAATCTGACAGGTAGATACTAGTAGTTAGATTGTGACCACAATCTGACAGGTAGATACTAGTAGTTAGATTGTGACCACAATCTGACAGGTAGATACTAGTAGTTAGATTGTGACCACAATCTGACAGGTAGATACTAGTAGTTAGATTGTGACCACAATCTGACAGGTAGATACTAGTAGTTAGATTGTGACCACAATCTGACAGGTAGATACTAGTAGTTAGATTGTGACCACAATCTGACAGGTAGATACTAGTAGTTAGATTGTGACCACAATCTGACAGGTAGATACTAGTAGTTAGATTGTGACTACAATCTGACAGGTAGATACTAGTAGTTATATTGTGACTACAATCTGACAGGTAGATACTAGTAGTTATATTGTGACCACAATCTGACAGGTAGATACTAGTAGTTAGATTGTGACCACAATCTGACAGGTAGATACTAGTAGTTAGATTATGACCACAATCTGACAGGTAGATGCTAGTAGTTAGATTGTGACTACAATCTGACAGGTAGATACTAGTAGTTAGATTGTGACTACAATCTGACAGGTAGATACTAGTAGTTAGATTGTGACCAAAATCTGACAGGTAGATACTAGTAGTTAGATTGTGACTACAATCTGACAGGTAG
>CM031602.1:70915334-70920334 GCA_018398815.1 Conus ventricosus
ACTGCACCATTTTAACGCTGTCCAGATCCAGTGTTCATGAATCCATCGGTCTCACACTCCTCTCTTCTTTTCTTTCTTATCCCGTCCTTCATCGTTCTCACGTTATTTTCCCAGCCACTATTCTATCCGTCACCTTTCACACATTTATTATCATACTCACTTTCTTCTTGTCACCTCTCGTTCATAGAGATCGCTTGCTCTTTTCATCCTATCCCTCATTCATTCATGATTCTGACGCTTTAATCATCTCGATCATCAGGCATCTCATGTTCCCCTCTCGTCCGTCCTTTTCTCATTTTCCCATTTGCCTGTTTTCTTCCAGTCGGGGACCATATTCTCGTTCTTAACAGTCCGACAAAATCGTCACGGTTTCTTGTTCTCATTCCTTCCTTCTTTCCTTCCTTTGTCATATTCACATTCTCCTGTTTTTGTTCTTCATAAATCATTCATTTCGTTCAGGTCTTCTCATTATTCTAATCCCGTCTATCATTCGCTGCTTCTAGTCTTATCCTTTACTGAAATTTCTCCCGTTCTTCTCCCGTTCATTTTTCATTTTATTCACGTTCTTCTGTCTTCGCGTTTATCTGTCCTCACTGCATCCATCTTTCGTCATTCTCGTCGTTACTTCATCCATTTCTTCCTTTATCGAATTATTCTGACAATACCTTACTTTTCTGTAGTCCGTCATCCTGACGCCGTTTTCTCTCTATCTATCTTCTTGTCCCGTCCCCTGTTCATGATTTTCACCTTTTCTTCTTTTCACCTTGTGAAATATTTATTGTTCTATCGTTTCATCCCCCCCCCCCCCCCCCTCCACAGTTTTATCACCCTCACGTTGTTCTAGTTTATGTAATCTACCATTCTCATGCTCCTCTCGCCTTTTTTCCTCGCCGCATGTTATCTATCATTTTCACGCTTCTCTCGCCTTTTCCCTCTCCTGAACCCATCTTTTGTCAATCTCATGCTACTGTCCTGTCCACCGTGCATCATTTTTCACATTCTCCTCTTCACCTCTCCTTCATGGACATAATATCATTCCATCCCATCTCTCATTTATAATTGTCTATCATTCATCGTTCACGTTTTCTCCTTTCATACTTCACCATTCTTGCGTTCCGTTTTTATCCCGTCCGTTACACGTTCTTCTTACGTTCTTACTATCTCTTCCGGATTAGTTTTCGTTGTTCTATTATTCTTCTCCCATTCTTTTTTCATTTTCCTCTTGCTTTTTCATTAATTTCCTTTTCCTTGCCTTTCTCACGTTGCCTTCATGTCCCGTTCATTTTTCATCCCCCTCACGATCTAGTCCCGTCGATCAGTCGTTCACTGTGTCCACGTCCTCCTCTAACCAGTCATTCGTTATTTTCGTGTTCTTCCGTCATCAGTCATTCAGCGTTTCCCGTTCTTTTCCAGTCATTCAGTCATCGTTTTCAAGTTCTTCCCAGTCAGACGTTCGTTGTTTTCAGGTTCTTCCCAGTCAGACGTTCGTTGTTTTCAGGTTCTTCCCAGTCAGACGTTCGTTGTTTTCAGGTTCTTCTCCGGTCGGTCATTTATTATTTTCACACACTTCTCCTGTCATTTAGTGATCCTTTTCACATTCTTCTCAAGTCAGCAATTCATCGTCTCCTCACTCTTCTCCCGACAGTCAGTCAGTCATTTTCACCTTCTTCTGTTGTCAATCATCCTTCATTTTCGCGCTCGTCTCCCTTCAGTTATTCGTCACTTTCACGTTCTCCTCCCTTCTGTCATTCATCTTTTTCACGGTAAATCATAGCAACAGAGTTGTTACTAAAACCAAAATTGTGTTTTCTGATTTTCGTTTTTTCTCAAATATCTGAATCCAAATCTGTGCATAACGCGTAGAAAAATCTAAGAAGTGAAGAATAATTATAAATCCTCTTTGTAATCATTAGGAAGCCTTGTTGTGATAAAATATTTTGAGAAAACACAGGATTTCGTAACACATTATCGGAAAGCAATTTATCGTCGAGCTTCACTTCTGATAACAAAAATTGAAAAGAGAAAGATGAGACGAGACTCAATCTATCTATGAAAGATCAAATTCTTGTATTCCATACAAGGAATATACAGAATATTTGACATCTTTCTTTTCGCGTAAAATTCGTATTTTATTTGTCATAAAAATGCCAGAAGATCGTTTAAAAAATCCTCACAAAACAAAACAAAACAAAACAAACAAAACAAACAAACAAAATGTAGTGCTAGTACATTAGGTGTGTTAAAGAAAAAGGTTGAAGCACACAAGATGATTAGCGCGAAAAAAAAGAGTGAAAGGGTTAGGAATACTGTTTTACATCAGGTAGTCCAATCAGTTCAAAACCGTGATGTCAGACTCAGCAAAGAGCAAGCGTTGAAGTGCCAGTGAGCTGTTAAACACTCTGCACTAGCTTCCAGTGATGACACGCACGTGTATGCATGTGTGCGTGCGCGCGCGCGCGCGTGTATGTGTGTGTGTGTGTGTGTGTGTGTGTGTGTGTGTGTGTGTGTGTGTGTGTGTGTGTGTGTGTGCGCGTGCGTGCGTGTGTGTGTGTGTGTGTGTGTGTGTGTGTGTGTGTGTGTGTGTGTGTGCGTGCGCGCGCGCGTGTGTGCGCGCGCGCGCGCGCGTGTGTATGTGTGTGTGTGTGTGTGTGTGTGTGTGTGTGTGTGTGTGTAATACGTACGTTCATGCGTGCGCGTGCACATAGTTGATTATCTTTATGTGTGCGTGCGTGTGCGCGCATGGATATATATATATATATATATATATATATATATATATATATATATATATATATGTATGTTTATGTAGGCGATCGGGTGCGCATGCACGTGTGTGTGCGTGCTCGCGGTGTGTGTGTGTGTGTGTGTGTGTGTGTGTGTGTGTGTGCGCGTGTGTTTGTGTGTGTGTGTGTGTGTGAGCGAGATACGTGCGACGAGCATTTTGCATGCGCATGGTTGGTTGTGCACATATTGGTGCGTGCGTGCACGGATAGTTGTATATGTGTATGTGTGCATGCGTGCGCGCAAGCGCGATCTTGCCCTTGTCTGTGTATGTGTGCGTATGTGTGCGTTTGTGTGCGCGCACGCGTTGGTGTGTGTGTGTGTGTGTGTGTGTGTGTGTGTGTGTGTGTGTGTGTGTGCGCGTGCGCGTTCGTGTGAGCGCGCGCGCGCGCGTGTGTGTGTATGTGTGTGCGCGCGCGTGTGTGTGCGCGTGTGTGTGTGCGTGTGTGAGTGAGATATGTGAGACGAGCATTTTGCATGCGCGAGCGCATGGTTGTTTGTGCACATATTGGTGCGTGCGCGCGTGGTTAGTTGTATATGTGTATGTGTGCATGCGTGCGCGCAAGCGCGATCTTGCCTTTGTCTGTGTATGTGTGTTCGTGCGTGCGTATGTGTGTATTAGTGTCTGCGCACGCGTTGGTGTGTGTGTGTGTGTGTGTGTGTGTGTGTGTGTGTGTGTGTGTGTGTGTGTGTGTGTGCGCGCGCGCGCGTGCGTGCGGAGGGGGCGGGGTGAGAGGGGCGGGTGAGTTTGCATTTTCGCTCCACCGTATAAATCGATGTGTTTGTAGAGAAGGGACGGGACAGGGAACAAGTTGGGGATGGAGATGTGTGGAGGAGGGGGGCGGGAGATCATACATAATGTAACTTTTCAAATGAAATAGGTTTGTGCTGTTTTGACGAATTGTACTGTTTTAGAATGACTTTTGCCAGATATGTGTTAACCACATGTGTCTTGTAGTTTTTGTGTGTACAATATTGGGACAACGGCTTCACCTGGTCTTAGTTGCAGTGCTCTCTCTCTCTCTCTCTCTCTCTCTCTCTCTCTCTCTCTCTCTCTCTCTCTCTCTCTCTCTCTCTCTCTCTCTCTTACGTTCACTTTTCTTCATCATTGATCAATGTTTTATGGCACTGAATGCGGGATCATAAAGCTTGCTTTTACTACTTTTTATGGTGTTATAAAAAGGAATTATCGTATGATTATTATTAAAAGCTTACAATAATAAATAGTTTTAAAATGTGAAAATTAATTGAATAAGCGAAGTTCTACAACAGCCGTTTCTTAATCTGGAGAATTTGATGTGTAAGAGTTGGCAAAGTCTGTCATCTTTTCAGAATATTCATACCCCTCAATGTGTCATTATTGCTTCCGTTATGTGTGTTACTCCTACATGACCTACCTAAGCACCATCAAAAGACGTGCATACGGTATGATATTCAGACGATATTTCCATCTAGACAAACGCAAATCAAAGAAGATGAGGATAATAAATCATGCATACTCAATTTATTAACTGGAGATAGGTACAGTAGATATATCCGTCAGTTAACATATCCGTCACTGCCTTTCCGTCATATTCATGTGTTCGGTGGTGATGTTGCTAAAGCCTGCGGCGGCCTTGCCATTTGTCGGCGACTTTACTGCTACAACGACTTCTTCGACAGAGTGTTGGAAAGTCATCTTCATTTGATGAATCCGGAACTGTTAGCACACTTGGATCTCTTTTGCTCTGTTCATGGTAGAGCCCAAAGCAAAATTTCTTTATCTTCTTGTGACGTTTTCTTCCTGTATGAGACAGTTAACGTCTTTGTCCTGAGTGGTGCTGACTTTACGTTGGTCCATTTTTCTCAGATCTGTAGGCTTTTTGTGTTGTTGTTATCCAGGTCTCTCTCAAAGTTTTCACACTCTTATTTTCATCCCGTCTACCATTCACCATCAGCACTCCGCCAATTGACATAGGCTAGAACACCAAGGCTACATCAAAACGTTGTTATGCTCTGCATAGTTATGCGGGGATTGTCTTCAGTTGTGGCAAGCTCCTGGCATAACATTATCAGTCTCCAAAATCCCCGAAGTCGGAGTGTGGCTGTCTATGTGGCGGGGGTAATCAAAAACGGTCACACATGTAATGTTCTCATCCCCAGCTGATGATGCATGTGTACCATAGTGTTCAAGTACTTCGGCTGTTTGGATGATCCCTGGAGTCTTTTAGCGGTGTCAT
>CM031602.1:70925334-70933396 GCA_018398815.1 Conus ventricosus
GCAGTGACGCAGATACAGGCCATGGCAGGGTGGGCGTACAGTGACGCAGATACAGGCCATGGCAGGGTGGGCGTGCAGTGACGCAGATACAGGCCATGGCAGGGTGGGCGTGCAGTGACGCAGATACAGGCCATGGCAGGGTGGGCGTGCAGTGACGCAGATACAGGCCATGGCAGGGTGGGCGTACAGTGACGCAGATACAGGCCATGGCAGGGTGGGCGTGCAGTGACGCAGATACAGGCCATGGCAGGGTGGGCGTGCAGTGACGCAGATACAGGCCATGGCAGGGTGGGCGTGCAGTGACGCAGATACAGGCCATGGCAGGGTGGGCGTGCAGTGACGCAGATACAGGCCATGGCAGGGTGGGCGTGCAGTGACGCAGATACAGGCCATGGCAGGGGGGCGTGCAGTGACGCAGATACAGGCCATGGCAGGGTGGGCGTGCAGTGACGCAGATACAGGCCATGGCAGGGTGGGCGTGCAGTGATGCAGATACAGGCCATGGCAGGGTGGGCGTACAGTGACGCAGATACAGGCCATGGCAGGGTGGGCGTACAGTGACGCAGATACAGGCCATGGCAGGGTGGGCGTACAGTGACGCAGATACAGGCCATGGCAGGGTGGGCGTACAGTGACGCAGATACAGGCCATGGCAGGGTGGGCGTACAGTGACGCAGATACAGGCCATGGCAGGGTGGGCGTACAGTGACGCAGATACAGGCCATGGCAGGGTGGGCGTACAGTGACGCAGATACAGGCCATGGCAGGGTGGGCGTACAGTGACGCAGATACAGGCCATGGCAGGGTGGGCGTACAGTGACGCAGATACAGGCCATGGCAGGGTGGGCGTACAGTGACGCAGATACAGGCCATGGCAGGGTGGGCGTGCAGTGACGCAGATGGGCGAAATGGAGCTGACGTGGTGCGGATACAGGGCGAGACATGACTGACATATTGGGGCAAGAGGGGCACGAATGAAGGGCATGACGTGGCTGTATTATTTGGGCAGAGGGGGCAGATGAAGGGCATGACGTGGCTGTATTATTTGGGCAGAGGGGGCAGATGAAGGGCATGACGTGGCTGTATTATTTGGGCAGAGGGGGCAGATGAAGGGCATGACGTGGCTGTATTATTTGGGCAGAGGGGGCAGATGAAGGGCATGACGTGGCTGTATTATTTGGGCAGAGGGGGCAGATGAAGGGCATGACGTGGCTGTATTATTTGGGCAGAGGGGGCAGATGAAGGGCATGACGTGGCTGTATTATTTGGGCAGAGGGGGCAGATGAAGGATTTGACGTGGGTGTCTTATTGAGGCGGGGGGGGGGGGGGGGGGGGGGGGGCACGAATGAAGGGCATGACGTGGGTGTCTTATTGAGGCAGAGGGGCAGATGAAGGGTGTGACGGGTGTCTTATTGAGGCAGAGGGGCAGATGAAGGGTGTGACATGGATGTCTTATTGAGGCAGAGGGGCAGATGAAGGGTGTGACATGGGTGTCTTATTGAGGCAGAGGGGGCAGATGAAGGGTGTGACGTGGGTGTCTTATTGAGGCAGAGGGGGCAGATGAAGGGTGTGACGTGGGTGTCTTATTGAGGCAGAGGGGGCAGATGAAGGGTGTGACGTGGGTGTCTTATTGAGGCAGAGGGGGCAGATGAAGGGCGTGATGTGGGTATCTTATTGGGGAAGAGGGGGCAGATGAAGGGCGTGACATGGTGGGCGTTTTGGGGCAGAGAGGGCGATGATGCACATGAGTGGGCGTAATGGAGAAGCGAATGGGAGAGGGGAGGGCATCATGGACCCCCCCCCACCCCCTCCTCGCTGTCTCTGCATGTGAATTATAATGCGTGCGCGCATAATGCCATATGTCTATACCTGATCATAAATCTAAGTCATTTAGCGAAAGTAACACTCTAAAAGACACCCCCTCTCTTCCCCAATCCCTTCCACCCATCCCTACTTCATGTTCGTAGGAGTAGATGTTCTTCTGGAGATCAAGAAGACGTTCCTTAATATCATGCCATCAGGAATAGACAGTAAAGAGAAGAACAAAAAAAGGCCACGACATTCTTCTGAGTCATTCCGCATGCCCTCCACGTTGTTTTTGTTTCCTGCATCGCAGAACTGCCTGCGCCGTTAGGAGAACATCGAATGCCGCATCTGACACGTTTTAATGGCCGCTTCCCGCCATTATGAAACCGGGTCAACAGTGAGGTCGGAAGCATGGGGAACCTTCACAATAAACAAACGCACTAACTCCTCTCGTTAGCAGAGGAAAGGACAAACTACTTCACGTCAGTTACGTTTAGTGCTTTGTCGTTATCTCGTTCAGTGATGGGAGAAAGTGCAGGTAAATAAGTTCGGTAACATACGTTAAAAAAAAAGACAATTACTTATTTGTGTAGAAAGTTTCTGAATGAGTTGTTTTGATGGGCGAAGTTTACTGCTCCTGAGAATTAACAATGTGCACATCCTTATTGAGAGATGTCTTTGTTTCATGTCCTTTTATACTTGTTATTGCTTTATGTTTTGTTTGTTGATTGATTGATTGATTGAGAGAGAGAGAGAGAGAGAGAGAGAGAGAGAGAGAGAGAGAGAGAGAGAGAGAGAGAGAGAGAGAGAGAGAGAGGAGAGCGTGCGTGCGTGCGTGCGTGCGTGCGTGCGAGCGAGCGTGTGTGCGTGCGTGCGTGCTTGCGTGCGTGCGTGTTTATACTGAAATGCCGTCTGCCCTAGCAATGCGACATTCTTCTTCGTGTGAATAGTTCATGACCCTTCCTTCCATCACCTATTTTTCTCCTTGAAAATACTCCTTACGACAGGGTTGAAAAACAAATCCCTGAAACTTATTCTTCAACCTTCATTAAAGACCATTTTCATTTGATCTGATTGATTCGTTGCTGCCACTGACCACTGCTGCTGTTGCTTCTGCGACTGAATTAGGATGGCGTGGCGATCATGCCAGTGTGGAGAAAAGTTAAGATGGTAAAGAGTTCTGAGCACACGACCATTATAATGGAAACAAGTCCTGAGACCATGGGGATATCAGAACTTAGCTGTGAGAACGTGCCACACTGCAGGGAGACAAACACTGAGAACACGGGCATGAGGAAAGATAGAACGGTGAGAACAAGAACATCGTGGGAACTTGTGGCCATGGGGAAGTAGAGTTACGAGAACGTGCAGCTGAGGGTGAATAGAGCTGTGGGAAGATGCGGGAATGGGGGACGAGAACTAAGGAAACATGCTGCCGTGGCGAAAGAGAATGTGAGAACTCGAAGCTATGAGGTGATAAGAGTTGTGGAAACATGTAGCCTCGGAATAAAAGAGTTGTTAAAACATGTAGCCTTATGATAATAGAGTTGTGGAAACATGCAGCCTTGTGATAATAGAGTTGTGGAAACATGTATCCTTAGGATAATAGAGTTGTGGAAACATGTATCCTTAGGATAATAGAGTTGTGGAAACATGTAGGTTTAGGATAATAGAGTTGCGAAAAAATGTAACCTTCGGATAATAGAGTTGTGGAAACATGTAGCCTTAGGATAATAGAATGGTGAAAACATGTAGCCTGGGGATAATAGAGTTGTGGCCGTCGAAACATGTAGGTTTAGGATACTAGAGTCGTGGAAACATGTAGCCTTAGGATAATAGAGTTGTGGAAACATGTAGCCTTAGGATAATAGAGTTGTGGAAACGTGTAGCCTTATGATAATAGAGTTGTGGATACATGTCGCCTGGGGAGAGTAGAATAGTTGTGGAAACGTGTAGCCTTAGGATAATAGAATGGTGAAAACATGTAGCCTTAGGATAATAGAGTTGTGGAAACATGTAGGTTTAGGATAATAGAGTCGTGGAAACATGCAGCCTTAGGATAATAGAGTTGTGGAAATGTGTAGCCTTAGGATAATAGAATGGTGAAAACATGCAGCCTAAGGATAATAGAGTTGTGGAAACATGTAACCTTAGGATAATAGAGTTGTGGAAACATGTAACCTTAGGATAATAGAGTTGTGGAAACATGTAGCCTTAGGATAATAGAGTTGTGGAAACATGTAGCCTTAGGATAATAGAGTTGTGGAAACATGTAGCCTTAGGATAATACAGTTGTGGAAAATTGTAGCCTTAGGATAATAGAGTTGTGGATACATGTCGCCTTGGGATAATAGAGGTGTGGAAGCATGTAGCCTTAGGATAATAGAGTTGTAGAAACGTGTAGACTTAGGATGATAGAGTTGTGGAAACGTGTAGCCTTAGGATGATAGAGTTGTGGAAACGTGTAGCCTTAGGATAATAGAGTTGTGGAAACGTGTAGCCTTAGGATGATAGAGTTGTGGAAACGTGTAGCCTTAGGATGATAGAGTTGTGGAAACGTGTAGCCTTAGGATAATAGAGGTGTGGAAGCATGTAGCCTTAGGATAATAGAGTTGTAGAAACGTGTAGCCTTAGGATAATAGAGTTGTGGAAACGTGTAGCCTTAGGATAATAGAGTTGTGGAAACATGTAGCCTTAGGATGATAGAGTTGTAGAAACATGTAGCCTTAGGATAATAGAGTCGTGGAAACATGTAGCCTTAGGATGATAGAGTTGTGGAAACGTGTAGCCTTAGGACAATAGAGTTGTAGAAACATGTAGCCTTAGGATAATAGAGGTGTGGAAGCATGTAGCCTTAGGATAATAGAGGTGTGGAAACGTGTAGCCTTAGGATAATAGAGTTGTGGAAACATGTACCTTAGGATAATAGAGTTGTGGAAACATGTAGCCTTAGGATAATAAAGTTGTAGATACATGTAGCCTTGTGATAATAGAGTTGTGGAAACCTGTAGCCTTAGGATAATAGAGGTGTAGAAACATGTAGGTTTAGGATAATAGAGTTGTGGAAACATGCAGCCTTAGGATAATATAGGTGTAGGTACATGCAGCTATGGGGAAACGAAGATGTGGGTACATGCAGCTATGGGGAAACAAAGATGTGGGTACATGCAGCCATGGGGAAACAAAGATGTGGGTACATGCAGCTATGGGGAAACAAAGATGTGGGTGCAAGCAGCTATGGGGAAACGGAGATGTGGGTACAAGCAGCTATGGGAAAACAGAGGTGTTCGTACATGTAGCTATGGGGAAACAGAGGTGTGGGTACATGTAGCTATGGGGAAACGGAGGTCTTGGAACATGCAGGTATGGGGAAACATGTCTCAGTGGGGACACACAGGTGCTGGAACCAACGCTTACAAGGAAATATTGTTTGAGGAACATACATTTATGGGGAAATAGAAGTTTGAGAACAAACGTCTTTAAGGAAAGTTATAGGAATATGTAGGTATGGGGAACTAGAAGAGTGGGAACACGGAACGAAATGGAGATAAAAATGTGAGAAACGTAAGCTGTAATAAACTAAAAGCACACACACGCACGCACGCACGCACGCACGCACGCACGCACGCACGCACGCACGCACGCACGCACACACACACACACACACACACACACACACACACCCCGCAGTTATAGGAAAACGGAGGCCTAAGAGCACACAACGATAGAGTAAGAGAGGTGTAATAACATGCAACTATGGAAAATACAGGTTTAAGAACACAGCTATGAGGAAATAGAGATGAAAAAACATGCACTATGGCTAAATAGATATGAACAGACAGGTAAAAAAATTTTGTGGGAAAGCCATGGCAATACGCATCTCTGGGGATACATAAGTGTGGAAATATGTAGCTATTGGGAAAGGGATGTGGGAACATAAGCTATGGGGAAAGAGAGATGGGAACATGAGCTATGGGGAAAGAGAGATGGGAACATGAGCTATGGGGAAAGAGAGATGGGAACATGAGCTATGGGGGAAGAGAGATGGGAACATAAGCTATGGGGAAAGAGAGATGGGAACATGAGCTATGGGGGAAGAGAGATGGGAACATGAGCTATGGGGGAAGAGAGATGGGAACATGAGCTATGGGGGAAGAGAGATGGGAACGTGAGCTATGGGGAAAGAGAGATGGGAACATGAGCTACGGGGGAAAGAGAGATGGGAACTTGAGCTATGCGGAAAGAGAAATGGGAACATGAGCTATGGGAAAGAGAAATGGGAACATGAGCTACGGGGGAAAGAGAGATGGGAACTTGAGCTATGCGGAAAGAGAAATGGGAACATGAGCTATGGGGAAACAGAAATGGGAACGTGAGCTATGGGGAAAGAGAAATGGGAACATGAGCTATGGGGAAACAGAAATGGGAACGTGAGCTATGGGGAAAGAGAAATGGGAACATGAGCTATGGGGAAACAGAAATGGGAACGTGAGCTATGGGAAAGAGAAATGGGAACATGAGCTATGGGAAAAAGAAATGGGAACATGAGCTATGGGGAAAGAGATATGGGAACATGAGCTATGGGGTAAAAGATTGGTAGCAGGCAGCTATGGAGAAAGAGATAGGGAAACATGAGCTATGAGGAAAGTGATGTGGGAACAGGCAACTATACGGATTGAGATGTTGGAACAGGGAGCGTTGGATAAAGAAGTGTGGACACATGTCGCAGTGGGGAAAGAGGTGTGAGAATATCAAGTTATGGGGAAAAAGATGTGAGAATATCCAGCTATGGGAAAGAGATGGGGAACAGGCAGCTATGTGAAAGAGATTTGGGAACTATAGGGAAAGAGGTGTGTGAAACAGGCAGCTATGAGGAAAGGTATATGGGGACAGGCAGCTATGGGGAAAATTGTGTGGATACAGGCAGCTTTATGGAAAGAGATGTGGGAACATCCAGCTATCAGAAAAGGGATCTGGGAACAGGCAGCTTTGAGGAAAGAGATGTGGGAACAGGCAGCTTTGAGGAAAGAGATGTGGGAACAGGCAGCTTTGAGGAAAGAGATGTGGGAACAGGCAGCTTTGAGGAAAGAGATGTGGGAACAGGCAGCATGGAAGAACGGTGCTGGAGCTCCAGGAACATAAACATCAGAACATGGAAGCATAAAAGCACAGAACGTTGAATATCAGAACAAGAACATAGACAGAGCTACGGCAACAAGCATGCAGCTGTGCGACATTTGAACCGTGGGAATGGAAACGGCTGTGAGAGCAAGGGAACTGTGGCAATGAAGCGGTGCGCTTCGGAGGTGATGGGGCACGTGCTGCTCGCCGGCTGCTCACAAATCTGTCACCGCGAACGTTTGACTGTTGACACACATCATCACTCGGCTCCATGCTGTCAACGCCAGTTCACTGGCGGGGGTGGGGGTGGGGTTGCTACGTGTTTTATGTTGGTCTTGTATCTCACAGGCAGAGAGAGAGAGAGAGGAGAGAGAGAGAGAGAGGGGAACTGGGTTCAGAAAGGCTAGCGCTAGCATGATTCTAGTTCACACAACTGTAACACAAGAGAACAAGAAATGAGGATGGGGAAGATACGGAGAACAGTGTGGAGTGAGAGAGAGAGAGAGAGAGAGAGAGAGAGAGAGAGAGAGAGAGAGAGAGAGAGAGAGAGAGGTGGGGAACAACTGGAAAGAGAGAGAGAGCGAGAGAGTTCAGACATTTTTTTCAATTGAGATCATATTTGTAGCACCAGGAAAGAACAAAAAACTTTTTGTAAAATGAAGAGCTGGTAAGGAAAAGTTGTGCACAATCAAAGCATTGAGAGAGAGAGAGAGAGAGAGAGAGAGGAGAGAGAGAGGAGAGAGAGAGAGAGAGAGAGAGAGAGAGAGTTGATATAGTCTGTATTCTTCGCAATTGCTTTTTCACTTTGAGGAAATGGATCTTGAGTGAGGTGAAATCTTTATCTACCCTTCAGAAGTGACGCAACAGTGAGAGAGAGAGAGAGAGAGAGAGAGGGGGGGGGGTGGGGGGGGGGGGGGGGGGGGGGGGGGGGAGAGGGAGAGAGAGTGTGTGCGTAGTGTGCATGGTATCTCTGTTTCGTCTGTGTGTGTGTGTGTGGGTGTTGTGTGTGTGCGCGCGCGCACGCGGCGTGCGAATGCGTGTTGTGTTCCCATGCGTGTGTTGCAGTGTGTATGGTGTGGTGTGTGTTGTGGGTTGATGTGTGGTGTGGTGGTGGCGCGGGTGTGTATTGTGCGTG
>CM031602.1:70933496-70940996 GCA_018398815.1 Conus ventricosus
CGCGCCCCGCGCGCGCGTGGGGGTTTGGGGGTGTGTGTGGGGTGTGTGGGGTGTGTGGGGTGTGTGTGTGTGTGTAGTTTTGCGCGCGCGCGCGCGCGCGTGGGGTGTGTTTATACATTGTGTATGTTCATGTGTGTGGGGTTGTTTGTGTCTGTGTGGGGTTGTGTGGTCGGTGTGTGTGTGTTGTGTGTGTGTGTATGTGTTGTGTTTTGTGTTTTTGGTTGTGTGTTGTGGGGTTGTGTGGTGTGTGTGGTCTGTGTGTTGTATGTGAGTCTGTATCTGAAATGGTGTGTGGTGTCCTGTGTGATGTGTTTTCCCAGTGGGGTGTGTGTGGGTGTGTTTTGTGGGTTTGTGTGTGTGTGTTTTGGTGTGTGTTTTTTTGCCCTGAGTCTCTGTCTGTGTCTGTGTTCATGCGTTTTTGTGCTTTGCTTTACTTTTGGTTTGCCCCCCGGTTTCTGCTGCTTTTTTTAAAAATATCTGACGCTTTGCGTTTTTCTTTTTTTTTTTTTTTTCCCCCCTTTTTAAATTTTTTAAGATTGCGTGAGGAAAACGGACAGTGAAAAATCGGGAAAACCTTTCACCCGTTTCAGTGTAAAAATTTGAAAAACCAGAAAATTAGCTGCGCGTTTCCCCGCTGTTCTGGGAGCAAGGTGTTTAGTTTTGAAGGGGAAAGGGGAAGCGAAACACCCCCAAAATTAGGTTTGGGGTATTCTCACGGGTTGGGGCCGCCCCCCCATGCCAAGTAGTTACAGCATGTTTACTTAGGGCGGGGGCCAAGAATTTACATGCAGGGATACTTGGGCACCAAAGGGTGTTACATCCCTGATGACTTGGGGCGGGCCAAGTAATTCCCACGCTTTGATGACTTGGGGGCAGCCAAGATTTAAACACCCAATAAATGACTTAGGGCAGGCCAATATTTAAAACCCCATAAATGACTTAGGGCGGCCAAGTATTTACTTTCTTTGAGGGAATTTGGGGCGGGCCCAAAGTTTACACGCTGAGACAAAAAGGGCGGGCCCCAAAGTATTAAAAACATGATACTTAGGGCAGGCCAAGTAGTTACAGCTTTATAAATTAGGAAAAGGCCCAAATAGTTACTTTAAAGAAACTTAGGGCAGGCCAAGAACTAAAAGCATAAGATTAGGAAAAGCCGGGAGGAAAAAAAATGGGGGATGGGCTTTTAAAAGGGTTCAACAATTTGGTCTCCAGTTATATTTTGGAAAAAATAGTGAAAAGCTAGGCATACAAAAACCCTCGCTGAAAGGGAAAAAGGGTGAACCCCAAAAAAACAACCAAAAAAGAAAAAATTTTTCGGGTTAAACAAAGAGGGGCCCAAGAAAATTTTCATAAAGATGTGCAAAAGCGAGCGTGTCAAGGGCCCAAAAACGTTTCAAAAAAGGAGGGCAATGCAAAAAAAAGATGAAAAGTGGCTCTAAACGGACAACACAAACGTGAAACACTAAAAAACTTAAAACCCCCATCGAAACCCTCTGAAAAAAATTTGATCCCTTAAAAAAACCCTGTCATTCCCAAAGAGTGAAAAGATGGGAAACTTGAGAGAAAGGGCCCTTTGGGAAACTCCTGTTGACAACGGAAAAAACCAACGCCCCTCCTTCCAGAGGTACTTCCCGGGGACGCGGGGAAATCGTCCCCCCGGGCGGAGTGGGCGACCCGGGGGGCTTCGAAGGTTTTCAGCCTTGGTTTGGGGCCGGAAATAAAAAAAGGGCAAAAAAAAAATTTTCGGAACAGAAAAAAAAGTATGTCATCAAAGAACATGACGACAAAGGGGTAGACGTCAAAAAAAACCCCAAGGGGTTAAACTTACGCCCGGGAAAAACCAAACGACACCCCCCGTTTTTGGGAAAGATTCAATCGTGAAAAAATTTGACGGAACGTTTGGGGGCCTGTCAATGGCCTGCGTTTTTTGAAAAGAAAAGCTTTTACTCGGGGACGAATGCCAGCCTGTGATTCAAAGGGGGATAAATCCAATCCTGATTGGGGTTGGGTTTACCTTGGGGGGGCTAATGATCTGAAAGGGAAAGACCCCACTGTTGTAGAAACAAAAAAAAAAAAAAGTGTGGGGACGTAAAGAAAAAATTCCCCAAACCCCCCGGGGTGTAATAAGTCGGGTTTGCCCCTTTTGGGAACAAAACTTAGACATAAAAGGGGGAATTTTTTTCCAACGCCGGGGAAGGGAAAGTCAAAACGGGCCCGGTTGAAAAAGATATCAGCACTTTTTCAACAACAAACCTTCAAGCCTCCGAAAAATCAATTTGGCCCCTGACGTTCCACCCCACTGCAAAAGGAGCCAGCGTTTTGCAAGGACCCCGGGGTCGACATCTCAATCATTGTTTTGGGGAAAAACCCAAGAAAAAAACGAGGTCCCCCCCTTAAACACCATGCGGGGTTTTTTCCTTCCACACTTCTTTACCCCCCATGGCTGTTCAAGACGCAACGACCTAAAGCGATGCCCTTTCCCTGCAGGCACGAGAGCAAAAACTATTTGGGCTTCTACAACAAAACGGGCTTTTTTTTTTTTGAAACCGTCATTTGCTACCTGTTAAAAATTTGCTTTTTTCCCCAAAAGTCAAAACAAATTTTTTTTGAAAAAAATTGTTTTTTTAAATTTTTTTAAATGAATTTAGCTAACAATTTTTTGAACTTTTAATCCCAAGGGAACGGGCAATCAATTGTGAAAAACTTATTTCCAATTAAAAATCACATCTTTTTCCAATAACAAATTGGGGGGAAAACGGGGCCTTCAAACCTAAATGCTGAACCTTTTAAGTTGCAAAAATTTCGTGTTTTTATTATCCACCTTTAAAAAAAAATACGCAGTGTTTTCTACTAAAGGGGTTTTCAAACTAAAATTTAGGGTCAATCAACCCCGAAATTTCAAAATCCTCTAAAGTATTATTCAACCATTCCCAAATTGTCATTGAAAACGTTTTTGCTACTTTCCCTATGGTTAAAGGGAACAAAGATTTCGTGTAAACATACTTTTTTTTTTACTATCCAAATGGGCCCCAAAAGCTGACCCAAAACAGAATTTGGGTAAAAATTTTCCCAATATGAATAAAAAAGGGAAATTTTGGGGGGGATTTCCCAAGGGGCATTCTCCTTTTGGGGGGAAACCCGATTGCTCTGTTAAAAAAATTTCAAAACGATTTTTAGAAAATTTTTGATTCCAATTTAAAATAAAAATGAATGACGCAAATAACAAAATGCCCCGATAAAATCCCAAAGCATAGACCGACCCCACGATCTCCCATTAATTTCCCCCTGATTTGGGCCCTTTTAATGCTACTTGGACAAAAAGAAGGGTGATTCCTTTTTTTATTTATCATTTTTCCCATTGTTTGGGAAAAACACCCACAAATAGTTGACGAGGAAACAAATTAAAATTTAAAAAACCAAAGTTTTTAAAATAAAAAATGCGATGGAATTTTTTTTGAGTCCAAACCCCTTTTATTATAGAACGGGGCCTTATTGAACACAAGATAATTTAAGTCTTTTTTAACAACTTTTTAAAAAACTATTATACTGCAATTTAGAAAGCCCTGCCAAAGGGGCAAATCCCTTTTATAGAAAAAAAATATAAGGAAATATTTTGGGGAAAAGAAGAATTTCAAAGCCGAACTAATAAAAAGAAAACGTACAAAACGTTGGGTCAAAGATAGAACTGAGAAAAAATTTTTTGAAAAAAAAATGCAAAAAGCCACAGGAAAAGGGTTGTCGCAAAAGCAAAACCCTCAAAATTTTAAACATTTTTTTTTCATTCAGATCTTCAACTAAGGACATCACAGATATGGAAAAAAAAAAAGGGAAATTAAAAAAAAAAAATATTAACTGCCTTCCTAAACCTATTAAAAAAAAAAAATAAATTTCTATTCCCAAAATCACAGAGAAAGCAAAAAAAACATTTGTACAACTTTTTCAAAAATAAATCATCAACTAGACTACTCCCGATTTCTAAAAAAAAGCAGAAACTAGAGGAGAAAAAGGTTAAATTAATTTTGAACCCACCCCCGGATCCATACCCTTTCTTTTAAAAGCATCAAAAACATTTTTAAGAATTTTTAAAAAGCACTAAGTCCAAAACTCCCGAAAAGACAGCTGTTGGGTTAGATGGGAAAAATTTCCCAAAAAAATTGCTTGGGGCCCCTTACCTTTGTGCGGAAGCAAAATTTCTTTTAATCTTTTTAAAACCCAAAAAAGTTGGGTTTAAAAGGGAAATCTTCCACTTTCCCAAGAGGGAAAAATTAATAAAACCGGTTTTCCCAAAAAAAGGGAAAACCCCCGGGCTTTCCCAATTTATAGTTTCCCGCCCAAAGCATTAAAAAAAAACAAAATTGGGAAAAAAATTTGAAAAGATATTGAAAAAAAGCCTTTTACATTATTGCGAAAAGAATAACATAACCCCCAAATCAAGCAGGTTTCCCCAAAAGGGGAGACTTTCAATCGATCACCTTGTAAAAATTTCCCCAAATCCTGTTAAAAAACAATTTGCTCGGGAGAAAAATACACTTCCCAAATTTCTTTTTACATCAAAAAGCAATGAAAGTGTGTGGCATTTTCGGTTTAACCTTTTTAAGGTTTAAAAAAATTGGGGTTAAAAGGGTGCAAAAGAAAACAAATTTAAAAAAAACTTTCTTTTAAAGAAGATCATTTGTACTAGGGTTTGGGAACTGTTTTCACTTCCCTTTAAAAATATTGGGCCCCCGGATCCCTCCCGGGGTTTCCAAAATTTTGCCCTATTTTTTTTTACAATTTTCCCTTTACGAACTTCCTAAATACAAACTAAAAATATGCATGAAAAGGGAAAAAGGGCCCATGATATTGCAAAGTGGGGAACACAAACATTAAAAAAAAAGACAAAAAAAGAGAACCATGTTTTAAAAACAAAAAAAAATCAAAATTGAAAAACAAATTTAAAATAGAAAGAAAATGGACTAAAATATCAGTAGAAAAGACACAATTAATGGGTTTTTTAACAAAGGGAAAAATCCCAAAAATTTTTTGCCTTTAACTTTTGGGTGGAAAATAAAACTCTTCAAAATCCAAATAAGTTTAAATTTTTTTTGGTGTTTATTTCACTCCAAAATTAAAAATGGGGGAATTTCCCTATTGAAAAAATCTTAAAAACAATGCCAGACAAAGGGTAACTTTACTAAAAAAAAAAAAAATCTTGCACAATCTTTTGGGGCAAGAAAATCCAAACACTTGTGCATCTTTTTATTAGTCGGTTCGTTTTCAAAATTAAAATTAAAGGAAAGGAAAAATATATTTTCAGCTTCTCAAACATTACTTAAGCGGTTACAAAAGGTTTTAGACAGTAAACCCATTAAAAAAAAACCCCCTTGGGGTTCCAGCGCATTCTAATCTTTTTAAAACATATAAAGAAGCAATTTTCTTTTCACTTTAAATCAGCGCAAAACTACAACCCCAAATTTTGACCAGAAGTCCTTTTTGAACAAATTCAGTAACAAATGAAATATTTCTTGGGTTCCCAAAAAGGATTTTCCTAAAAAGGGCACAGAATATTTCTTACCGCAGCCCTTTTGAAATTATCTGATGAAATTAAGAAAATGTGACATCGAAATTAAAATCCATTTCCAAAAACCCCCAAATAAACCCACGGTTCCTCAATGGGAAACATATTTTCCCCCAAAAAATTTTTAAATAAATTCCCCTACTTTTAAAAAAAAAAAAATAATAACAATTTGATATCAGTAGAAGGGAAAAAACATCTTGAAAACACATATCCCCCATCATCCTTTTTTTAAAATCTAAAAACGGATTTCAGTTTTAGAATCTTATACAAAGGGGTTTGAAATTTTCCCGTTTAAAAGAAAAAACTTTTTGTTTTTGGAAAGGGAAATTTTTTAGTTTCACTGCAACAAAAACGCAAACCTATGGCCTTAAACTTGGATATCTTTATCTTAATGGGGAAAATTTAAAAGCTTTTAAACTGTTTTTCCCCTAAATCTGAAATTTGAAACTTCCCAAATTGGGGTGCAAATGTAAGGAAAAGACCTAATTTTTTAATACAAAAATTTATGATACATTCCGTTAAAGGGGAAAGGGAAATTTTGTAGATTTTTTCTGGAAACCCAACCCAAAAATGTTGGGGGGGGTTTGGGGGGGGGAAATTTTTAAAAATAGGGGTTGGAAAAAAAAATTAAACAAAAGGGGTGCCCCTTTTGAAAAAATCCCGATAGTAAATTAAAATAGGAAAAACAAAATCAGTTCTCTATTTGAAAATTTTATATGAAAAATGAAAAACTTCCGGCAAAAAAGAAAACGTTTTTATGTCAAAAAATCGGGGGGGTCCAGTATAATTTATAAAATTCCCTTTAAAACTTGTGGAAAACCAAAATTTTTTTAAGGATGTAATTTGGGTTTTGGTTTTCCCATTATCTATTCAACATTTTTCCTTTTTTAATGTCCAGTTTTCCCAAAAATCTTTTTTTTAAAAATTTTTTTTAAAAATTGATATTGCTTTTATTAGGGGCTTTACAAAAAAAAATTTTTTCAGCCCCCCAAAAAAATTTAAAAGCAAAAGGGGTATATCGAGTTTCTGTTTTTTAAATTTAAATTCTTTTAATTGATTTACATTATAATTTCTTTTTTGGTCGTTTAAAGGGCCCAAAATTTCATGTATTTTTTTGTCTCTCCTCTCCACTCCACTCTCACATACACACACCGGTGCGCGCATGCATGCACACAAAGCACACCACACTCGCCTCACAAAACTCTCATTTTAACCACTTAAAACACAAACACACATGTATATAAGGTGGGGGGGGGGGTTGATTTTTTTTTAAAGTCTAATATCACCATCGTTGTGAACAGACTCTAAATTAAATCAATCAATGAAATCATTAGGGCAGGCCAAGTAGTTACATGTATGATGACTTAGGGCAGGCCAAGTAGTTACATGCATGATGAGTTAGGGCAGGCCAAGTAGTTACATGTATGATGACTTAGAGCAGGCCAAGTAGCTACATGCATGATGAGTTAGGGCAGGCCAAGTAGCTACATGCATGATGAGTTAGGGCAGGCCACGTAGCTACATGCATGATGAGTTATGGCAGGCCAAGTAGTTACATGCATGATGACTTAGGGCAGGCCAAGTAGCTACATGCATGATGTGTTAGGGCAGGCCAAGTAGTTACATGCATGATGAGTTAGGGCAGGCCAAGTAGTTACATGTATGATGACTTAGAGCAGGCCAAGTAGCTACATGCATGATGAGTTAGGGCAGGCCAAGTAGCTACATGCATGATGAGTTAGGCAGGCCAAGTAGCTACATGCATGATGAGTTAGACAGGCCAAGTAGCTACATGCATCAGTTAAGGCAGGCCAACTAGCTACATGCATGATGAGTTAGGGCAGGCCAAGTAGTTACATGCATCAGTTAGGGCAGGCCAAGTAGCTACATGCATGATGAGTCAGGACAGATGAATGCAGGCTAGTGAATGCATGCATGCGTGT
>CM031602.1:70948496-70973496 GCA_018398815.1 Conus ventricosus
TCTGTCTGTCTCTCTCTCTCTCTCTCTCTCTCTCTCTCTCTCTCTCTCTCTCTCTCTCTCTCTCTCTCTCTCAAGATGAAAGATATTTTGTACATGTGTGCATATGTTCCGCCTGAGGGGTCACCATTTTATTCTTTTTTTATGTAAACAATGGCACTGGTCTTCTGCAAGAATGCTTGTCAGATTGTTCAGCTGCATTTCATGATGTATACATAGCATTGTCGGGAGATTTCAACAGTCGAACAGCTGATATAAACATTGATGACTTTTGCAGTGAACATGTTATTAAAACCCCTTCACTGCCACAGTATAATAGCACATTTGAAAATCTGTCTGCCGTGGTAAAATTGAGCTTTTTGGGGTAGTGCTCACTTATTTCTTGACAGATCTCTTTGATTTTTTCATGTTTTGTTGTTATACATTTGTCTACAATGTTCTATCAAAATGGCTTGATTATGTTGATAATTAGTATAGCAAAAAGTAGATTTTTCTGCTTTCTGTTACGAAGTTACGACGAGACACTCTCGTCCGGGGCGTAGCGGTTTTCTGTTTTCTGCGGCTTTCTGGACGAGCGTTACTCGTTCCAGGCAGGGAACGGGTTTAACTCATTAAAAACAAGCAATTCGATCAACACAAATAGGAAATCTCAAGACAAAGTGCTGAATAACTATGGTACACTTATGTTGAATTTATGTAATTCTTTTGATTTTACGTATTCTGAATGGTGAAATGTAAGGGCCCGACCACTAGGGTTTGCTACACATACATATCAGATTCAGGTATTAGTGTAAATGA
Source organism: Conus ventricosus (assembly GCA_018398815.1). Classification (NCBI taxonomy): domain Eukaryota; kingdom Metazoa; phylum Mollusca; class Gastropoda; order Neogastropoda; family Conidae; genus Conus; species Conus ventricosus. The sequence goes on from CM031602.1 coordinate 70,949,292, forward strand.
TTACATTTAATGTCAAATGACATGTTTGCCATATTTGAATCTTTAGTGTGAACTAATATCATGATGTTTCATTCGGATCATATGCCACAATGAATTACACTTACATTTTTCGGAAGGGCATGGCAGTATGAAATCTCCAGATGTGAAGCAAACATTAAATAGGATAGTCTGGAACAATAATGCACGCCAGTGTTTATTAACTCAACGCACTCTGAGGAATCTCGAAGAATATTAGAGCTGGCTGTACGTTTAATCAATTATGATATTGACAAAGCTTTGTCTACTTTTAACGATTGTATTAAGCGATTTTCTGAATGCATGAATAAACAGATCAGCACTGGTGATAAAGATAAAATCAGATGACTGGTACGATCATGAATGTAAGACAGCCAAAGAAAAATTTAAGAAAGCTTTACAGAACAGCCCGTCGAACAGGAGATCATGAAGACGAAAAGGCTTTTTGTATCGCACATAAAGAGTATAAGCAATTGTTAAAGCGCAAAGAGAACGATTTCTATAAGTCGTTGTTATCTTCTGTAAATTATCAAAGCAATTTTGGGAAAATGTACATAAACTTTCGTGTAAAAGAAAACACATTTATAATAAAATCACTCTGGATGATTGATTTCAAAACTTCAAAATTTACTCGAACAAGAAAGTGAAGCAGATGAGGACAAATTGAAAGTTGATGGTAATGATGATCATTTCATTCGACCAATTTCAAAAGAGGAAGTTCTTTAGCAATTAGAAAGATGAAAATTTTAAAAGCTGCTGGACCGGATGGAATAATTGAAGAGTTGTTAAAAAATGCAGGTGATTGTGTTGCAGATTTCTTTGTCAATACTTTTTAATGCTTTGTTTCAGAAAGATATATTCCCTGACACATGGACAGAAAGTATTGCATTCCCTATATACAAAAAAGGTGATGTCAAGAATTACAGTGGGCGTTTCGCCCATGCAATATTAGTAGTAAAAATTTATAGTACAGTTATCAATCATCGTTTACAAGAATGGGTTAAAGAAAACAACATTACTGGGGAATATCAAGCAGGGTTCAAAAAAGAACTATTCGACTATTGATCACATGTTTATTTTGTTAGCTCTTGTATAAAAACAGTTCTCTTTCGACAGAAAATTATATGTTGCATTTATTGATTTTGAGAAGCTTTGGATGCAATAAACAGGAAAATTCTTCGGTCAATTCTAGTCAAAAATGGTATAAATGGTAATCTATACCATGCATCAAAAGTATGTATAATAATGTTAAAGTTAAGGTACGGTGTGGATATAAATTAACTGATTTTATCATGTGCACTTACGGTGTTTAAGCTGGTGATGTGTGCAGTCCAGTTTTATTTTCTTCGCTTAGTAATGAACTTGCCCTAGAAATAATTCAAAAGGATAAGCATAGTGCTATGTTTACAATCGACTATTTTGATTTCTTTATCTTACTACTAGCAGATGATGTTGTACTGTTATCAGAGACAATGTCAAGGAGCGTGAAACCTCTCACAAAAGGCATTAGACGCTTGGAGACAAAGGGACATTGTACGTGGTATACAAATAGGTAATTGCCCAATTAACCAGGGTACCTTACCCACCGCACACGGCCGAACTGTGTGAAGGAGGCCGGAGTGGTCAGATGACAAACAACACCTAGGAGAGAGTTCGGACCTGCCGGTGGCGAAAGGGGGAAGGAATGTAACCACTACGACCTCGGCACCCCAAGTGAGCGCTAAATGCTCAGTCAGCTGAGGTTCTTGTGTAAACAGTCAGTGAAGAGCAGGAGTCTTGGATTTGTTTGGATGGTATTGCCGTGGGTCACTGTGTTGGTTCTATTGTCAGGCTGGTGGAATGCGTGTGGAGGTTGTAGTAACCCTCCTTAAGATAATTACTGTGTTAACTGACCACCGAAGTCGGCGGGAATTTTCGATGTCCATCTGGGGCTAAGTGTGTGTTTCCTAATCAATTACGTAGGGGTGTGTGTAAATGCTGATGTGTGTGGAATGTAGCGAGTGGAGAATTCAGGGTGCTTGTGAACTAGGGGTTTGAGAAGCAGCGTGGACAAAGGCATGGCCCGAAGGGGAATCCTTTGTTTCCCTCCCTATATAAACTGAGGGAGAACAACGTGTCGAGGGAACAACACCAGGAGAGAGAGAGAGAAGGCAGAGGAGAGAGAGAGGGAGAGGGTGAGCAGGACAGAGAAAGGGTCGAGAGAAACGTGGTCTGGAGATAGAAGAGACAGCAAGGTCTTAGAGTTAAAGACAAGCTGGAAGAGAAGGAACTAAGTTTGAAGCCCAGAGGTGGGTGAAGACAGACAAACTGAATTTGAACCCAGAGGTGGGTGAAGAAGACGAAGAAGAAGAGTTCGACGTCGAGATCCCAGAGACGACCACGAAGACCCAGTCCTGAAGCCTGGAGCCAGTCAACCAAGGGCATCACCATCAAGCAGTGCGGAAGAAGACGTGAAGAGACTTTTTCAAGAACTGTGGTGTGGTGTGAAAGCGTGGTTGTGTGTGTGAAAACCTGGCCAGGTAAGAAGTCATTTCATTATAACCCGGGATTAGGATGTATTGATCTTTTATGTTTTGATATTTCATTGTGTGTGATTTCATTGTACATGATTAATTATAAGTAGCATAGAAATTGTATTTCTTGTTCTCAGTCGTGTTAGGAGAGAAACGAATGCGTGACATCCCATTCCCAGAGAGGTGAATGTTTGGTGTGCGCATGAGTGTGCATATGTGTGTATGAGTGCAACGATACCCTTGGTGTGTTAAGCCTGACTAATAATACATCAACTTAGTGCACTTAAGCAATACCATCACGATTTCCCCCGTCCTGGACAGACAATAACTGTTTTGCAAACTCAGTTAAATAGTCTGCAACGCGCAGTTTTTTCTCTTGATTTGAAAGTGAATTTAAGTAAAACTAATATAATTATGTTTAGAAAAGGTGGTTATTTAGCAATAAGAGAACGTTGGACGATAATCATGCTGTGATGCCTGTTGTAAATGCTTATAAATGCTTGGGTATACTGTTTTCAACAAAACTCAACTTCACATTGGCATGCAATAACCTGGTAAGTAAAGCAAAGAAAGCTCTGCTCTGCATTATGAGAAAACTTCATGTTATGAAGAATTCTAGTTTAGATTTATTGTTGAAGTTTTTTTTTTTATTTCCAGGTTCAACCCATTGCTCAATACGGTGCAGAATTTTGGGGACAAGACGTTGTAGCCCGCCATTGCGAAAAACGTACACCTTTTTGCCTTAAAGGACATTTTCAGGAGTCGAAATGCGAACACCCAATGACTTTGTCTATGAAGAGACTAATAGATATCCTATTTATTTCAATTCTATATCAAGCTGTATTCGGTACTGTTTGAAATTAACTAAAATGAATGATCATACATTACTACGGAAAGCCTGTATGATGTTATACGACCTAGATGCAAGAGATAAAAGAAACTGGGTGTCACGTATACGTAGTCAATTATATCAATTTGGATTTGGTTATGTTTCGATGAACATAATGATAGCGTGCAAAATGATAGATTATTTCTATGTGAATTTAAAGAAAGATTGATTGCGTGCAGGTGGCAAGAATGGGACGCTCATGTCAAAACTAGCGACAGATTTACCATGTATCGGACATTTTGTACAGTTCCCTATGTCAAACTTTATCTGCAAATGGATTTAGGCAAACGCTTGAAGTTTATTATGACCAAATTTCGACTTGGAATTTCAGACATTGCACAACGCCGGTATCGTTATGGTAAATATACTGAAATGGATTTGACTTGTCCACTTTGCAATGACGGAAAAGAAGACGAACTGCATTTTGTTTTATGCTGCTGCAAGTTGTCTAGCCTAAGAGCACAATATATACCAATTAAGTTTTCCATGGATCCCTGTCAATTTCGGTTAAGTCTGCTTATGGCATCTGAGAATGAAAGTATAGTCAGAAATTTCTCAATTTATTTGCTCAAGGCATTTCAATTTCGATCAGTTATGACTTCGTGAGAGAGAAGTTCATGCAGTCTTTGTTGAGTTATGTAAGATTCACATAGTGTTGTTACTTTCTCCATACTCCCCTTCGTAAGGGGCAATGGCCTTTATATGAAGTAAACAATCTGAGTTCTGAGCTTGTTCTTCTATTATTTTATTTTCTTTATCAGCCCATGCTGTTAATCGTTTATTCATAATATGCGTATACATTTTACTTAATATGCTAGTCAAAGCAATGCCACGATAATTATCAGGGTTATTAGAATTATCCTTTTTATAAAGGGGAATTATTATGGATTTAGACCACAGTTCAGGGAAGATTCCTTTATCGAACAAAGAATTAAAAAGTGTTACTAAGAAATCAATAATGACAGAATTACCATTTTTAAACATTTCACTAATTATTCTGTCGGGACCTGCACTCTTGGCACATTTAAGATGCTTTATGCTATTTATGATCTCATTTCTTGAGATAGTTTCATTAAATAGGGGTTCATCAAGATAGTATTCTTCACTGTCTATTACTATGTTTATATCATCAGCTACGTCAGTAAATCCATTGAAGACACCAAAGAAATGTTCGTACCATTGTTGAGAGCTTATCTCGTTATAGATAACTGCTTTCCTGCTGATTGATCTAATTGTTGACCAGAAGAGTTTAGTGTCATTCACGCTAGCTTTTAGTTTCTCTAATCGTTCTGCGTCAAATTTTCTTTTCTTCTCTTTCCTGAAATCAATATATTCTTTTCTTTCTTTTACATAATTTGCTTTATATTCGATCCTCAGATCTACAGACTTAACTCTTTGGTAACGTTTTAACCAACTTTTTACCTTCCTTTTCTTCTTTTCACACTCCCAATCAAACCAATCATCCACTTTTTTATTTCTTTGTCCCACAACTCTCACCATACAGGCAGCAGCACTACATAAAGCATTTGTAAATAACTCTATACACATGTGTATATCTGTAGTAATATAAAGTAAAGCTCTTTCTAGACATTGTTTAAAATCATCTGAGTTCAATTCTTCCTTGTAAATTTCCTCATTGTCATCTGACCACACAAAGCGTTCTTCCCGACACACCTGTGATGATTTTTCTGTCTTGTCTACAGTACTGGTTTTCCATTTCAATTCTAAAGGCAAATGCCAAGAAAACAAGCTATCACCAACAATCACTCTGCAATTACATAGTAAATCTTGAGAAGCAATATAATAGTCAACAACACTACTACCATTACAGGAAACAAAAGTGAACTCTCCGTTCGAATCATCTATACATGTTCCATTCAAAATCCCAAGATCAAACAAAAAACACATGTCTAATAAGGATTTTCCAAACTTATTTACACGTATATCTTTAGAACGACGTTTAAAGTCATGTTTTATATCAGTATTATCATATAACATGTAATTCGAATCATTCACACCATAAGCACAATCCAAGTTACCATCATCATCAACAATATCACAATAACCATCACAATAAATGTTGTGATTAATATCACTACCACCACCATCCTCCTCATCATCACCGTCATCATCATTATCAGTATCTTGAAAATAGGAAGATATATTCTCATGCATTGGCTGCTGGCTTCCTGTTCGAGCATTAAAGTCCCCACACATAAGGATATTAGCATCCTTATTTTCTAGTATATCTAATAAAGTATCCTCTACAATCATAATTCTATCTTTAACAGTTAAGTCATCATAAATTGGCCCTCCTTCTGGTACTACATAACAACCCACCAGTAGTAAATCTTTAGATGTGTTAAATAATGCTTTATTTGCTTTCAAAACAACCATATTATCACAACTAACATTAATTTGACTAACAAACTTTTCGTAAGTTCTTTTAACCATAAATAAAACCCCACCAGAATTTCGGACCTTTTGTAATAATTTTTTTGCTGGTGCATGGTATTTCACAAAGTTAAGAAAGATACCAGAAAAATCAACTTCTTGTCAATAAACGTTTCAGTTAAGCACACAATATCAAAAGTATTTACATAATTAATAAATGATGCATCATTTAGTTTAGAATATAAATTTCCTGTCAATTTCGGTTAAGTCTGCTTATGGCATCTGAGAATGAAAGTATAGTGAGAAATTTCTCAATTTATTTGTTCAAGGCACTTCAATTTCGATCAGTTATGACTTCGTGAGAGAGAAGTTCATCCAGTCTTTGTTGAGTTATGTACGATTCACATCGTGTTGTTGTTACTTTCTCCATACTCCCCTTCATAAGGGGCAATGGCCTTTACATGAAGTAAACCATCTGAGTTCTGAGTTCTCTCTCTCTCTCTCCACAAATGCCCGCGCGCGCGCACACACACACACACACACACACACACACACACACACACACACAAACACGCACGCCTCTCTCTCTCTCTCTCTCTCTCTCTCTCTCTCTCTCTCTCTCTCTCTCTCTCTGTGTGTGTCCCTCCCTCTCTATCCATCTGTATACATACATGCGTGCGTGCGTGCGTGCGTGCGTGCGTGCGTGCGTGCGTGCGTGCGTGCGTACGTACGTACGTACGTACGTACATACATACATACATACATACATACATACATACATACGCAGAGGTGTGCGTGCGTGCGTGCGCGCGTGCGTGTATGTGTGTGTGTGTGTGTGTGTGTGTGTGTGTGTGTGTGTGTGTGTGTGTGTGTGTGTGTGTGTAAAAATTTACCTTTTTTTTACTGTGAAGTTCAAATCTATGAACACTACACCAAAAGCCATATGGGCTCAAGAACAATGCGGTACATGGAAACTAGAAATGATGGTAAATCCAGGCCCTGGCGCCTCAAACATGAATGAAAGTGGATCCCACATCAAAACCCCATCCCGGTATAAATCTATTACCTTTACCCCACATGGCGACCTATAGGGAAAAAAGAAGGGGGGGGGGGGGGAGCGTATAAATCAGAATCCTTCTCCAATGAGCTTTCTGTAAGCAGGATTTCCCATCCGTAGGTGAAGTCAGTGGTCCAGCAAGATGTGACTGTTTCATCTCAGAAAGAGCTCATCAGAACTGCGATTGACTCCTGGTTGCCACCTAGAGAGAAACTACAAAAGCAGAAAACTTAACTCCCCGAAATCAGGTTAATCGGTCTGCCTGTATGTCTCAAAGAAAATCATGAGCATTTAGAGATGAGGAAAAGGTACCCCAAAAAATGGAATGACAAGATAGCTTAAGGTTAACCTGACATCGAAAGGTGGAAATATAAAATGACAGGACATTATTATTCTCAGCCTATCAATTGTGTGTTTCCTATTTATTTTCCTTATTGAATACATCATTAGATCCTGTCTAAAATACATGTACGTAGACATTTCTTTCCCCCTTCTAAATTGTTTCACACACACACACACACACACACAACACACACACACACACACACACACACACACACACACACACAGAGAGAGAGAGAGAGAGAGAGAGAGAGAGAGAGAGAGAGAGAGAGAGAGAGAGAGAGAGAGAGAGGAGAGAGAGAGAGAGAGAGCAGACTGGGAAGGAATTGAGACGTTCCCACAAGGCTGTCTCAAAGAATAGTTAAAAGCTCTGCGTCTTTCTGTCTGTCATACCTTGAGTCAAATACTTCATGATTGTAGGATTGATACGGTATTCACTTGCTTCTCTCTACTATTCAGCTAATCAGTAATCACACACACGCACATACACACACACACACACACACACACACACACACACACACACACACACACACACACACACACACACACACACACACATAGGGGGAGGGAGGAGTGACAGACAGATATTTAGATACATAGATAGATACATAGATAGAACGATAGAACGACAGATAGATAGATAGATAGATAGATAGATAGATAGATAGATAGATAGATAGATAGATAGATAGATAGATAGATAGATAGATAGATAGAAAAGAGGTAGAGGGAGACAGACAGACAGACAAGCAAGCAGGCAGAATGTGTGTGTGTGTGTGTGTGTGTGTGTGTGTGTGTGTGTGTGTGTGTGTATCGTGTGTGTGTGTGTGAGAGAGAGAGAGAGAGAGAGAGAGAGAGAGAGAGAGAGAGAGAGAGAGAGAGAGAGAGAGAGAGAGAGAGAGAGAGAGAGAAAAGTTGAAAAATCTCTTCCCACAGTCACAACTTCAATGTTAATAAATCGAGCTTTTGCTACAAAAAGAATAGTGTATGATATCAACTTTTTGACGTACTAAAACAATATTCTAATAGTTTGACACTAAAGCAAGGAGGTATGTTTTTAATTCAAATTGTCTCTGTGCAGTGCACGAGCTGTTTAATTTCGAACTGCGATTTTTTTTAAAAATCAAATAATATTAGAGCTTACAAGTGAAAGAACTGAGATTTTTGCGCACTAATGTACAGTGAATGTATGCAATTATGTTCGCCGTGATAATCCTGATGTGGGTGTTAACAGAAGCTTTACAGTAAAGGGGAAAAAACTGTAGACAGTCTCCATCACAGTGGCGTACATGTCTCTCCATCCACTGTTGTTGGTGGGCTGTTGTTCGTCTGTCTCTCTGTCTTCAATTTTTCAATACGGTTTTGTTGTTGTTGTTGTTGTTGTTGTTGTTGTTGTTGTTGTTGTTGTTGTTGTGTGCTGCTGCTGCTGCTGCTGTTGTTGTTGTTGTTGTTGTTGTTGTTGTTTGTTGTTGTTGTTGTTGTTGTTGTTGTTGGCCAAGGGTATACAAGTTTAATTTGTGATTTTGGAAATTTAACGTAAATCAAGTAAGTAAGCGGTAGTTTTCGTCATCAATACACACCTTGCACACACTGCGGGGGTTTCTAGGTTGACCTATAAACTTAGAGAGAGAGAGAGAGAGAGAGAGAGAGAGAGACAGAGACAGAGACAGAGACACAGAGACAGACAGAGAGACAGAGGCAGACACAGAGACAGACAGAGAGACAGAGGGAGGGAGAGAGAGAGAAAGAGAGAAAGAGAGAGGCGTGAAAACTGGAGAGAGAGAGAGAGAGAGAGAGAGAGAGAGAGAGAGAGAGAGAGAGAGAGAGAGAGAGAGAGAGAGTAATTATTAACAGTTGATTTCACCTTTCTTTTTCTTTTCTTTTTTTCTTTCTTTCTGTCAAACTAGTCTCCCATGACATCACAAACGAAGCATGCAGTTCCCCCCGCTCTGATCGGCTTCGATAAGAAAATGACGAGTTGTTTCGCCAGCGACTTTGACACAATCTTAACAACGGATTCGCTTTCCCTGTTGGGGGGTTTCCTGCAGATTAGAGGCAGAAATGAAATGAAAACCCAGACGAGGATGCAAAGTGCAGTGGGTGGAAAATTGCAGTGAGACAGACACATTGCTTACACCCTGCCGTGAGGGAGTGAGAGAGAGAGAGAGGGGGAGAGAGAAGTGGGTCGGATGCATGCTAGTCGAGAAGCCATCATCGATCACCAAGGATCACGTTCGTCATCAACGAAGACTTGGTCGATGTTCCCTTCATTCTCTCTTTCTTTCTCCTTTCTTTTTTTGGTTTGCTTTTGTTTTTTCTTTCTTGAACCTGTTTTTTTTTTTTTTTTTTTTTACTTATCATGCCAGGAAACAGTTCTCCGTAGACAGTCAACAACACCCAACACTTTTAAAGAAGCGACAATCTTCATTGTATATATTTTCTTTTCAAATTACTTTCAAAGCATTGACTATGTAAATAAGTTATGTACTATATCATCAGATGAGGAAACAGAGAATGATGAAAGTGGTGTAGAGGAGACGGTTTGTCAGAGGGAGAGCGGAGAGAAGTTGGAAAGAGAGGGGAGTTGGGGTAGGTAGGGGTGGGGAGAGGGAGGGGATGAAATATAAATGGCAAATGGATATAAATATTTTGTAGATGTTATTTGTGTGCAGTCATACTTTCGACAGAAGCTCATTAGCAGACAAATAAACCTCTTAAAAATAGCGGCAGCATTAGCTATGACGTCGGAGCACGGATGAAAAACAACAGCGGCGGATGTGGCAACGTACCACAGTGGTGTAGTGATGGGTAAACCTGTGTGCTGGTGGCTCGGAGAGCGAGGATTTGAACCAGTCGAGGTGAAGAGGGCCATAGATTAAAACAGGGAAGATTTGAGCGGCACAGTGTGCTATGGGCCCCAAGATGAAATCTGGAACAACACGGTATGCTAATGGCTCCATTATGAAATTTGGGACAAAACAGTCTGCTATGGGCTTCAGCATGAAATTTGGGACAACACAGTGTGCTGAGGGCTCCAATATGAAATCTGGAACAACACAGTGTGCTGAGGGCTCCGATCTGAAGCTTGGGACAACACAGTGCTCTAAGGGCTCCGATCTAAAGTTTTGGACAACACAGTGTGCTAAGGGCTCCTATCTGAAGCTTGGGACAACACAGTGTGCTGAGGGCTCCTATCTGAAGTTTGGGACAACACAGTGTGCTGAGGGCTCCTATCTGAAGTTTATGACAACACAGTGTGCTGAGGGCTCCGATCTGAAGTTTGGGACAACACAGTGTGCTAAGGGCTCCGATCTGAAGTTTGGGACAACACAGTGTGCTGAGGGCTCCGATCTGAAGTTTGGGACAACACAGTGTGCAAAGGGCTCCGATCTGAAGTTTTGGACAACACAGTGTGCTGAGGGCTCCGATCTGAAGTTTGGGACAACACAGTGTACTGAGGGCTCCGATCTGAAGTTTGGGACAACACAGTGTGCTTAAGGGCTCCGATCTGAAGTTTGGGACAACACGGTGGGCTCCGATCTGAAGTTTAAGAAAACACAGTGTGCTAAGGGCTCCGATCTGAAGTTTGGGACAACACAGTGTGCTTAAGGGCTCCGATCTGAAGTTTGGGACAACACAGTGTGCAAAGGGCTCCGATCTGAAGTTTGGGCAACACAGTGTGCTTAAGGGCTCCGGGATCAAATTTGGGACAACACGGTGTGCTATGGGCTCCGAAATGAAATTTGTGACAACACAGTGTGCTATGGGCTCCGAGATTATATTTGGGACAACACAATATGCTATGGGCTCCGAGATGAACTTTGGGACAACACAGTGCGCTAAGGGCTCAGAGATGAACTTTGGGACAACACAGTGTTCTATGGGCTCCGAGATTAAATTTGGTATATCACAGTGTGCTATGGGCTCCGAAATAAAATTTGGGACAACACGATGAGCTATGGGGGGCATGGGTTAAGATATGAAATTTGGAACGACACATGTCAGTGTGCTATGGGCTCTGATTTGAAATTTGGGACAACACAGTGTACCATGGGCTCTGATATGGAATTTGGGACAACACAGTGTGCTATGGGCTCCAAGATGAAATTTGGGACAACACAGTGTACTGTGAGGTCAAAGGGGAAGACTGGAATGACACAGTGTGCTATGTATTCAAAGGGAAGACTGAGACCACACGTTGTGCTGTATGGCTCAAAGGGAGGACTGGGACCACACGGTGTGCTATAGACTCTACGGGGAAGACTATAGTGTGTTATGGGTGTAAAGGGGGAAAACTGAAGTCTACACAGTGTGTTGTGAGCTGTGAAAGGAAGACTGAGGCCACACTGTCTGCTGAAGTCTAAAAGAGAAATACTGTTCAACACACTGTACTGTGGGATCAAAGTGTGATAATGGCTCTACACGGTGTCGTAGTGGCTCAAAGGGAAATTCTGGATCTACACTGTGTACTATGGGTTCAAAGGGGAATTCTGGCTTTAGACAGTGTACCAAGGGCTGAAGGGGAATACTGAGTTTAAACAGTGTGCTATGGGCTCAAAGGAGAATACTGACTGTACACTGTGTGCTGTGACGGCTAGGGCTGACAGGTGGGGTCCTCTAGGGGAAGGACTCAAGAGTGTTTTGTCTTTTAAAATTATAGGGTAGTTTGCATATCAAATGTCACCCCCACCCTCCTTCTTACTGGTAATGGAGGGAACAACTTTCAAGAACTAGTCGTCGAAAGAAATCTTTATTTTTCTTGGGGCTTTTGTTTTGTTGAAAATACTCAAGAGTGGCTCAGGAATAATTCTCCTTAGGCTTGTGCACTAAAAAGTGCTTGCGCTCTGATTGACAGGCAGGGTGAGAGATGAACTCAAACGTGAAATAATCATGGACTACAAAGATCTGACACAAGTTATGTGTACTTTCACACACCAACTTTAATCGTGAATGCAATAGTAACATATACAAATTAATAGAACTTAAGTCAAATCAGTCTTTCTCTGGGCTGATTTTTCCCAACGTTATTTCATCCAAAAGAGAGGGGATGTTCTTAATGAGCTGGGTTGGAGTCCACTTGGTTACTGATCTTGTTAGCTGTAGATGTGTGTGGGTCTATCTCTGGTTGCTGGTGACAGGTCCATCTTCTCCTACAGGCAGGCTGATCTGTTTCTGGTCTGTTTGCTCATGCGGTGGCGTGGATTCTTCATCCTGTGATGGACCAGTTGCAGGAAGCCTTGTTGGAAGATTAGGAAAACTAGGAATCCAGGATCTGGTCACATGACATAACCTGGTTTTTGTTAAGTAGCTGAGAGTCTGGCTTGGTGAGTCGTCACACGTGTTCTCTGGCTTTCAGTGTGTGAAATCTCAGCTCTCAGCCAGCAAAGGATTAGACGAGCATGAATACATCTGCCGTAATTTTCAGTATCGACTTTAGTTCTTCACTCAGATTTTGAGTTGATTTTAACAGGTGGTAGGAGACGTTAAGAAACTGCTAAACAAGTGAAGGTAAACAACTCTTCAATTTTAGTTATCAACTCTGCTGAAATAACTTCGATTTCACTTTGCACAAGTACACATGTTGATCAGGGTCACCTACTACAAAGCATTAAGACAATCAACAGCATTCATAAATCACCTTGACTTTAGTGGCTTCTCTGAAGTAGAGGAGAAGGATAGGTGAATCCTTCTCCCACCGACGATCGGCCGCTGCACAATCAGATCAGGGAGGGGAAGACCGGTGCCGGGTTTGACAGTTCGCTCAACAGTTGGTCGAAATTCTCTGTCCCATTGTCGTCAGCGCCACACGCCTGCCACCGTTTCGCTATATATCAAACGTCAACCAGACAGACCGTGGGAAGAGTGTGAGAAGAGGAAGGGATTGAGGGAGTGAAGGCAGGGAGTGAAAAATGACGTTAACTGCTAACCCTGATTGCAGTTTGTAACACAGAGAGAGAGAGAGAGAGAGAGAGAGGAGAGAGAGAGAGAGAGAGAGAGAGGGGGGGGATGGGGGAGGGGGGTTGATAAGGTATGGTATGCTAGCAATTGTCACGTCACAAGTGCTATATGGGCCCAAAGGGGAATACTGAGTCTGCATAGCGTAGTATGGGCTCATAGGGGAATACAGAGAGAGAGAGAGAGAGAGAGAGAGAGAGAGAGAGAGAGAGGAGAGAGAGGGGGGGGGGGAGGGGGGAGGGGGGTTAGTAAGGTATGGTATGGCTGGCAATTGTCACGTCACAAGTGCTATGGGCCCAAAGGGGAATACTGAGTCTGCACAGTGTAGTATGGGCTCAAGGGGAATGCTGGGTCTACATAGTGTACTAGCGGCTGAAGGGGGAATATTAGATTTAAACAGTGTGCTATGGACTCAAAAGGAATACTGGCTCGACACAGGATACTGGCTCTACACAGTGTGCTACGGGGCTCAAAGGGGAAAACTGGCTCTACACAGTATGCAATCGGTTCAAAGGGGAATACTGGCTCTACACAGTATACGATCGGTTCAAAGGGGAATACTGGCTCTACACAGTATCCAATCGGTTCAAAGGGGAATACTGGCTCTACACAGTATACGATCGGTTCAAAGGGGAATACTGGCTCTACACAGTATGCAATCGGTTCAAAGGAGAATACTGGCTCTATACAGTATACGATCGGTTCAAAGGGGAATACTGGCTCTACACAGTATGCAATCGGTTCAAAGGGGAATACTGGCTCTACACAGTATACGATCGGTTCAAAGGGGAATACTGGCTCTACACAGTATGCAATCGGTTCAAAGGAGAATACTGGCTCTATACAGTGTACAATGGGCTCACAGGGGAAAACTGGTTAAACACAGTGTGCTAAGGGCTCATGGGGGAAGATAGGGACCCCAGAGTTTGCCATGGGATGCAAGGGGAAGCCTGGGACCACACAGTTTAAAGGGAAGAACTGGGTCTACATAGCGTGCTATGGAAAGCTGGGGAAGGCTGGGACCACACAGTGAGGCATGGGTTCAAAGGGGAAAACTTGGGCCACACAGTGAAGTATGAGTTCAAAAGGGAAGGCTGGGACCACACAGTGAGGTATGGGTTCAAAGGGGAAGACTGGGACCACACAGTGAGGTATGGGTCAAAGGGGAAGGCTGGGACCACACAGTGAGGTATGGGTCAAAGGGGAAGGCTGGGACCACACAGTGAGGTATGGGTTCAAAGGGGAAGGCTGGGACCACACAGTGAGGTATGGGTTCAAAGGGGAAGACTAGGACCACACAGTGAGGTATGGGTCAAAGGGGAAGGCTGGGACCACACAGTGAGGTATGGGTTCAAAGGGGAAGACTGGGTCCACACGGCGAGGTATGGGTTCAAAGGGGAAGACTGGAACCACACGGCGAGGTGTGGGTTCAAGGGGGAAGACTGGGACCACACAGTGAGGTATGGGTTCAAAGGGGAAGTCTGGAACCACACGGCGAGGTGTGGGTTCAAGGGGGAAGACTGGGACCACACGGCGAGGTATGGGTTCAAAGGGGAAGACTGGAACCACACGGCGAGGTATGGGTCAAAGGGGAAGACTGGGACCACACGGCCAGGTATGGGTTCAAAGGGGAAGACTGGAACCACACGGCGAGGTATGGGTTCAAAGGGGAAGACTGGAACCACACGGCGAGGTATGGGTTCAAAGGGGAAGACTGGAACCACACGGCGAGGTATGGGTCAAAGGGGAAGACTGGGTCCACACGGCGAGGTATGGGTTCAAAGGGGAAGACTGGGACCACACAGTACCAAGAGCTCAAAGGGAGGACTGTGAACCACATAGTCGCGGACCATCTTTCTATCCGATAGATTCGTCTCTAAGTTTCCTTGCATTGTGTGTGTGACTGACACTTAAATAATAATAATAATGATGTATAATACTTATATAGCGCATTTCTTGTTGTACAACTCAATGCGCTTACATCCACCATTTGCACTTATTCATACAATATTCATGCACACAGCAAAAAGAAAATACACAATTGCAGACGCACCTACATGCATAAACTGCCTCACCAAACTAGTTGTGGAGAAATTTAGGAGAGATCTAGTCATATACAGAAGAGAATAGGCCTTTTTGAAGAGGTAAGTTTTGAGCTGAGATTTAAAAGAAGAAAGAGTAGGCTGATTACGAAGGTCTTCAGGGAGGGAGTTCCAAATAGAAGGTGCTCTAAAACTGAAGGCTCTTTCGCCAACAGATTTCAGAGAACGCTTAGGGATTTTCAAAAGTTTTTGTGAAGAAGAGCGAAGGGTACGAGAGCTTTGGTAGGTGCAGAGAGAAGAAGAGAGATAGTGAGGAAGAGATTCATTGAAGTGGCGGAAAGCAAGAACTGCCAGTTTAAATTGCCACCGATACTGTATGGGAAGCCAGTGCAGTTCGATCAGCATGGGAGTGATGTGCTCACACCTCCTCCTCTTCAAAACAAGTCGTGCAGCGCTATTTTGGACTCTCTGCAGCCGAGCAATCTGTTCTGTGGGAAGCCCAGCATAAACAGAGTTGCAGTAGTCCAATCTTGACATCACCATGGCACAGACTAGCCTGACAGCTACTTCCCTGGATATAAAGCGTCGGATGGAAGCAATACGTCTCAGCTCTAAAAAGGATGAGCGACAGACTACAGATATTTGATTCTGCATGGTCAGACACTGATCAATGGTAACACCAAGGTATTTGACAGACTTATTGAAAGGTAATTCGGTACCATCAACAACCATTGACTCTGACTAAAACGAGTTTGAGGCAGGAGGAGGTTCCAACGGGCTTGACTTCAGTCGTTTCACAATTTAATTTAAGCTTATTACTTGTCATCCACTCCTGCACACTGCTGATACACCGAGACACCCCAGATTGAACAGAAACAAACTCATCAGGTGTGCCACTCTTAGAAAGTTCAGTGTCATCAGCATACTTGTGAAAATCACAATCATGGTCCGAGATAACATCCGACAAGTCCCATTTTCCTGTCTTGTCATCAAAACAATTTCAGCTCCTCTTTCCCTACATTCAAATATCTGCAGTGTATTAGTATACTTATTTGTATATATATATATATGTATATATATATATATATATATATATATATATATATATATATATACAAATTGGTTGAGCATTTTTAGACTTATGAGTGGTCTTTTAACTCTAATTTTATATATATATATATATATATATATATATATATATATATATATATATATATATATATAATACAGACTAAATACTGTTCTTGGGATCGTTGAAAAATACTTGAGATGTACTCGTGCCCCCTACCTCCCCTCTCCTCTGCTTTTTCTCCCCTTCAGCTTAATATATATATGTATATATATATATATATATATAGAGAGAGAGAGAGAGAGAGAGAGAGAGAATGCTGAACAATTAAGCAGTGGGGGAAACAAGCGCAGGCCAACAATTCTTCAGTCGTTATAGTAATGACTTGGCAAAGATTTGAACTTTAAAAAAATTTAAAAAATTGAAGATGAAGAAAATGGGGGAATATATTATAAATATGAGAAGCCCATCACTAGCTGCCTGAGGGAATCATCGTAATCTCTCTTGAAAGCACATTTATTTGTATTGCCTGCTCCTAGGCCTTTCGTCCGCTGGATCGGACTCATCAGGGAGACACGGCTGATTGTGTCAGTGCTCTTGGTGTCAAATAGAGACACACCACAGTCCATAATTCTGTGGTGTTCTCATCACCAAGGGTTCAAAAAAGAATCCAACAGCACCCTCAAAGCAGCCAGCAAAGGGTAGTAAATGGAACAAAACACAAGTGTGGAGATGAAAAAAGTTGCTGAAAAACTAAAAGCATTATTCAAACAATATATAATATATGGGACAATCTTTGAGCCTATACTATATATATATTAGTTTTATTTGTAATTCTGCTGTTTGATTATTCTTCGAAACTAATCATTACTACTATAATGTGGTTTACTGAGCACATCAGTCAGCGTCAGAAAATTATTTGAATCCTATTTACCCGAATTTGTCTTGGAAAGTGTACCGCAACCAGCGTTGGTATACAATTTTATTTCAATGTATCCCACTGCGTTTTCTGAAATAAACATGTCTCGCCTTGTCTTGTCTTTTAAGGATCTCCAGCGTGGATAGGAGAAACGAGGGACATCACCAGAGAGACTGGTGGTAATTGCTGTCATTAGAGGACTAATCACGTGGTAGCCTGCTGAGGATGAATGATGATAGGGAACCGCCTGGTGTGATCAATACAAATACAACACTACTGGGACAGCGCGGAACGTAAGAGAAAGCTAACGAGAAGTAAACATTAAACTGTCGATTTCTTTCAATCCTTACTCGGATGAAGGGACGAAAAAGCAACAACAAACAAACAAACAAATCCTTCATGCCTGAAAGGGGATTTTTCGGTAAAAGAAAAAAAAAAGCGAAAATATGACTATTAAACAGTCTGAGAGAATTTTGGGAATCTGGACTAGATATATATAATAAAACATTAAGTCACCTCAGCAAAACCTACTATTATTTTCTAATACATTCTAAACTCACTCTCTCTCTCTCTCTCTCTCTCTCTCTCTCTCTCTCTCTCTCTCTCTCTCTCTCTCACACACACACACACACACACACACACACACACACACACACACACACACACGTGCACGCACGCACGCACGCACGCACACACACACACACACACACACACACACACACACACACACACACACACACACACTTATACGCCTGTTTGTACTTTGTGGTTGATTTTGTTTTTGTGTGTGTGTGTGTGTGTGTGTGTGTGTGTGTGTGTGCGTGCGTGTGTGTGCGTGCGTGCGTGTGTGAGTGTGTGTGTGTGTGTGTGTGTGTGTGTGTGTGTGTGTTTCTTTTATAAACGTACTAAGGAAGGATGTGTCTCAGTAGCAAATATAACGTCTCTATGTTCTACAAGATCAGCCTAAGGTTCAATGACCTGGTGTAACGCTCCACAATTACTCCACACTCAGAAATGTCTCTGGGTGGAAGAGAAAGGGCACATACCCAAACTCACCCGCCCTATGTGACGGGGAGGTGGAAATGGACATGTGTCTCTACTCCACAGAGTGTTTCTTAATCATGTCCGAAATCACTCACTGGTGGTTGGTTATAAGCAGATTTGGCAGCATTTCTGGCTCACGTCCAGAATTACACATGCCCCCTCGCCTCTCCCCTACCCCCCAAATTCATTTGCAATGTGCTTTGATTCAAACATTTCGTCGTCTGAGACACCTTGAAAATTCTAAAGGAGGAGAGTGGTTGATTTTGGAACAGACGGAGAGGTCGGTCCGGATTACTTTCCAAGGGTCCAGTTTGGCCATATGTCCTTTTTCAAGCGCCGGGGAGAGATTTTTGGACGTGGAGTGGTTACAGAACGTTACACCGGATTTTTTTCCCATTAGAACCTTTAGGCTGGTCTGAATTTACTCCCCGAAAGTGAGTTTGCCCTTTCTCGCCCACCGGAGAGTGACTTTGGACGTGGAGTAATTGCAGAACGCTAAACCGGTCCGGGAATTGAACTTGCTTACTGAGAAAGAACCGAAAAATCTTCCAGTTTCACTGAAGATATAATCTGTAGCTGACATTCCGGTTTCATGTTTTAATCGTTAGCGCCCAGCTGACCACACTGAACCTTTTCGGGACGGTGAAACTCACATAGGGAAAGAAAACCCGTCACATCCTAAACATGTCAGATCATCGAAAACAAGATTGAAACCCTGAAAGGAAACAAACAAGAAAATCAGTTAATGACATGTTAGCTAAACTGTTGACATCTTACAACGCGTAAAGTGAAGCTGTGTAGAGATCGCCACGTTTTCTCTTGAATATTTCGTTCCAAGACATCGTGGCCAAAAAAAAAGTAATGAAAAACTTCTAAACGCCAATAAAATGTATTAAAAGCTAGAAGGGCGAATCGACACCGCAGAATAGACAGTTAATATCCATCCTGGACATTGTGTATGTTTCTCTCTCTCTCTCTCTCTCTCTCTCTCTCTCTCTCTCTCTCTCTCTCTCTCTCTCTCTCTCTCTCTCTCTCTCTCTCTCTCTCACACACACACACACACACACACACACACACACACACACACACACACACACACACACACACACACATACACACACACACACCACACACACACACACACACACA
Source organism: Conus ventricosus (assembly GCA_018398815.1). NCBI lineage: Eukaryota > Metazoa > Mollusca > Gastropoda > Neogastropoda > Conidae > Conus > Conus ventricosus. The sequence continues at coordinate 70,968,683 of CM031602.1, forward strand.
CACACACACACACAGAGGCATCGCTAGCTATGCGAGAAATGAGCACACCAGAAGAGCAGACACATATTCAAACATTTATTGTTTTCAGTCAAAATGAAAGCATGCATCACGTTAAAGCCGATAGCACAGAAACGATAATGCAATGATACTCGTGTAAATTCACCTCGTTTGTTAGGGAGGAAGACGAGAGATTGTCACTCGTTCTCCGACCCACAGACACTACATAACAATCAGGGAGAGAAAAAAAAAAGAAGAAGAAAAATAAATTTCCTTATGACGTTCAGTTACTGATGCGACATTGTACGTCCTTCAGCACATGCACGGACATGTTTTGTTTGATTCACTTTATGTTGTGCTTAACTCACGGCAAGATACGGGAGATGCTTTTCTCAATCATGTCTTTTTTTTCTACGACAAAAACAAACAAACAAACAAAAATATTTTCATCCTCCACTTTATAGAGCATTTCGACCTTCTGCCCTTTTAATTTCACCCCATAAAATCTTACTCAGCTAATTGCTGGACAGAGCATATTGTCCATTTACGCGCTTTTGGCTACTTAGAAACAAAAAATAAAACCGTATGCGCGCGCGCGCGCGCGCGTACGTAGACACACACACACACACACACACACACACACACACACACACACACACACACACAAGCGCGCGCGCGCGCGAATGCAAGAAGTGCATTGTAATGCCAACAGAAAGTTGAATGTGACGTTGTTTTTGAAGGACATATTTGGTATGTATGGAAGCAAAGTATGAAACTGTCCCTATATGCTTTCAGAAAAACAACAAACAATAATTTTTCTGATTTGTTTTTCTTTAAGTAAATGTCAACATAAAATGTTGTGGTGGGTTAGGGAACTTCCGTGTGCAAGTCATTAACGTCTCATGGTATAGACTGGCCCATAAAACAAATTCACTATAAGGAAAACGAAATAAAACTACAGACACAAAAATAATTATAATAAAGAAAACATGAGCCAGTCTAAGTAAAACAACTGGTTCTGTAATAACATACCAAAAACAATACTGTGCTTGCAAGAGAATGTCCTCCTGGTTTTCAGGACGGTTCGCCCCGAACTACAAAGCAAACAGAGCTGAATTATGAAATGAATGCAGGTTTACTGCAGTATGGCCAGAACAGAGTTCTGTAAAAGAAAGAAATGAATTTGAAATTCTCCTGCAGCTTGGCTCTCCTTACATCGTCAGTATATACGAACAAAACGTGGAGAAAAAATTCATAAGGTCACCGAGGAAACGAAAAGACATACACATAAATCATCATTCAATCCATTCAACTAGTTACACAAAGAAATAATTATGATATTGTTATATATATATATAAGTTATATAAAAGTATTTTCTGATAATGTAGATAGATAGATAGATAGATAGATAGATAGATAGATAGATAGATAGATAGATAGATAGATAGATAGATAGATAGATAGACAAATGATGCTTGATCTGACTGTGCAATGTTAACAAAATTAATGCTTTCCCCGAGAATGAATTGAGGACACTGTATGAAGGAAATACGTTCCTTGAACAGAGCTGAACATTGGGGTGAACAGAATGTCAGTGTATGCTGGACTACAACAAACAATGGGACAGGCATGACTTCACTTTTAGATGCACAAACTAAACCGATGGATACGCGAATCTTAACTCTTGGATGGACAGAGCTAAACTATTGGATGGACAGAGCTAAGCTGCTAGACGGACAGAGCTGAACCGATTGGATGGACAGAGCTAAACTGTTGGATAGACAGAGCTAAACTGTCGGATGGACATAGCTAAACTGTTGGATGGACATAGCTAAACTATTGGATGGACATAGCTAAACTGTCGGATGGACATAGCTAAACTGTCGGATGGACATAGCTAAACTATTGGATGGACATAGCTAAACTGTCGGATGGACATAAACTGTCGGATGGACATAGCTAAACTGTCGGATGGACATAGCTAAACTGTTGGATGGATAGAGCTAAGCTGTTGGATGCTCATAGCTAAACTGTTGGATGGACAGAGCTAAACTGTTGGATGGACAGAGCTTCACTGTTGGATGGACAGAGCTTCACTGTTGGATGCACATAGCTAAACTGTTGGATGGACAGAGCTTCACTGTTGGATGGACAGAGCTTCACTGTTGGATGGACAGAGCTTCACTGTTGGATGGACAGAACTAAACTGTATGTTGACAAAGTAAACCTACATGATGCACAGCGCTGGAGTATTGGAAATACAAAGCTAGACTAAAGGGTGGACAGAGATTGAGTACTGGAAAGACAAAGCTAGACTAAAGGGTGGACAGAGATTGAGTACTAGAAAGACAAACCTAGACTAAAGGGTGGACAGAGATTGAGTACTGGAAAGACAAAGCTAGACTAAAGGGTGGACACAGATTGAGTACTGGAAAGACAAAGCTAGACTAAAGGGTGGACACAGATTGAGTACTGGAACGACAAAGCTGGACTATAGGGTGGACAGAGATTGAGTACTGGAAAGACAAAGCTGGACTATAGGGTGGACAGAGATTGAGTACTGGAAAGACAAAGCTGGACTATAGGGTGGACAGAGATTGAGTACTGGAAAGACAAAGCTGGACTATAGGGTGGACAGAGATTGAGTACTGGAAAGACAAAGCTGGACTATAGGGTGGACAGAGATTGAGTACTGGAAAGACAAAGCTGGACTATAGGGTGGACAGAGATTGAGTACTGGAAAGACAAAGCTGGACTATAGGGTGGACAGAGATTGAGTACTGGAAAGACAAAGCTGGACTATAGGGTGGACAGAGATGGAGTACTGGAAAGACAAAGCTGGACTATAAGGTGGACAGAGATGGAGTACTGGAAAGACAAAGCTGGACTATAGGGTGGACAGAGATGGAGTACTGGAAAGACAAAGCTGGACTATAGGGTGGACAGAGATTGAGTACTGGAAAGACAAAGCTGGACTATAGGGTGGACAGAGATTGAGTACTGGAAAGACAAAGCTGGACTATAGGGTGGACAGAGATTGAGTACTGGAAAGACAAAGCTGGACTATAGGGTGGACAGAGATGGAGTACTGGAAAGACAAAGCTGGACTATAGGGTGGGCAGAGATGGAGTACTGGAAAGACAAAGCTGGACTATAGGGTGGACAGAGATGGAGTACTGGAAAGACAAAGCTGGACTATAGGATGGACAGAGATTGAGTACTGGAAAGACAAAGCTGGACTATAGGGTGGACAGAGATTGAGTACTGGAAAGACAAAGCTGGACTATAGGGTGGACAGAGATTGAGTACTGGAAAGACAAAGCTGGACTATAGGGTGGACAGAGATTGAGTACTGGAAAGACAAAGCTGGACTATAGGGTGGACAGAGATGGAGTACTGGAAAGACAAAGCTGGACTATAGGGTGGACAGAGATGGAGTACTGGAAAGACAAAGCTGGACTATAGGGTGGACAGAGATTGAGTACTGGAAAGACAAAGCTGGACTATAGGGTGGACAGAGATGGAGTACTGGAAAGACAAAGCTGGACTATAAGGTGGACAGAGATGGAGTACTGGAAAGACAAAGCTGGACTATAGGGTGGACAGAGATGGAGTACTGGAAAGACAAAGCTGGACTATAGGGTGGACAGAGATGGAGTACTGGAAAGACAAAGCTGGACTATAGGGTGGACAGAGATTGAGTACTGGAAAGACAAAGCTGGACTATAGGGTGGACAGAGATGGAGTACTGGAAAGACAAAGCTGGACTATAGGGTGGACAGAGATGGAGTACTGGAAAGACAAAGCTGGACTATAGGGTGGACAGAGATGGAGTACTGGAAAGACAAAGCTGGACTATAGGGTGGACAGAGATTGAGTACTGGAAAGACAAAGCTGGACTATAGGGTGGACAGAGATTAGAGTACTGGAAAGACAAAGCTGGACTATAGGGTGGACAGAGATTGAGTACTGGAAAGACAAAGCTGGACTATAAGGTGGACAGAGATTGAGTACTGGAAAGACAAAGCTGGACTATAGGGTGGACAGAGATGGAGTACTGGAAAGACAAAGCTGGACTATAGGGTGGACAGAGATTGAGTACTGGAAAGACAAAGCTGGACTATAGGGTGGACAGAGATTGAGTACTGGAAAGACAAAGCTGGACTATAGGGTGGACGGAGATGGAGTACTGGAAAGACAAAGCTGGACTATAGGGTGGACAGAGATTGAGTACTGGAAAGACAAAGCTGGACTATAGGGTGGACAGAGATTGAGTACTGGAAAGACAAAGTTGGACTATAGGGTGGACAGAGATTGAGTACTGGAAAGACAAAGCTGGACTATAGGGTGGACAGAGATGGAGTACTGGAAAGACAAAGCTGGACTATAGGGTGGACAGAGATGGAGTACTGGAAAGACAAAGCTGGACTATAGGGTGGACAGAGATTAGAGTACTGGAAAGACAAAGCTGGACTATAGGTGGGACAGAGATTAGAGTACTGGAAAGACAAAGCTGGACTATAGGGTGGACAGAGATGGAGCATAGGATGTCCAGTGTTGCAGCATAGGGGGGACAGAGTTGGACTGTTGGAAAGACAAAGCTGGGCTCTAGGATGGACATAGGTGGACTATATGAAAGACAACATTGGACTATAGGAAAGACAGAACCGGAGTACAGGAAAGACAGGGGTGGACTATTAGATGGATACAGCTGGAGTATACGAAAGACGGAACTGTAGTATAAAAAGACAGAGCTGGACTATAGGGAAGACAGCGCTGGAGTATAGGAAAGACAAGGCCGGACTATAGGAGGGAC
>CM031602.1:70978496-70985996 GCA_018398815.1 Conus ventricosus
TGAAGAATGAAACAGATCGCGGCGTAACTGGAAACGAGTCCGTATCCAAATCAACACTCTAAAACCAAGTAGACAACAGCGCCTCTTCAATTCAGACTACAAAACGGACAAATGAATTTCCAACAAACAGGTCTTCCTCAGACGTCACCGATAGCTGATGCCGAAGAAAGCACAAAACAATGTTCTTCGCATGGTTGTTAGTAGGTAAAGATTCGCCTGTCTGTTGGTGCTGTATTGTGTATTTTTTAAAAAAAAGTGTTACTTTACACCCTGTTTTGTGTGTTTAACTGCAGTTGTGTTTTGGCTCGCATGTTCACGCGTATGAATAGAAGGCAGATAGGGGGAGGGAGGTATGTGAAGCTTGTGATATGCTGACACGGGAGATCTCATGGAGAGGGAAAAAAAACCGCTCCACACATCTAGTTAATACCATAATAGCCAAGCCGACCACTCCATTTCCAGGGCTGTTGAACTCACACGGGAAAAAAAGTTAACATACAGAAAAAAGTCCATCATGTCTTATAAAGAAAGTGTTATGTCCTGAAACAAAAACAACAACAACAACAACAAAAACAACATTTGACATGGCAGCTTAACTGTTGACGTATGTAGGGAGGATAACAACTACACCATGTCGAAAAAGCCACCCATTCCGCCTGACCTTAGACCTCACATTGTCAAACATCGTAAAACAAAAGTTAATTACAAACATTCAAATGTAACAAGAACCATGTATAATAAGTTATGTGACCAAGAGACCTTAAAACGGACAGCTACTGTCCACTTTAGACGGTATGCACTATTCTGACTACCGACTCGCCCGATTACAATTAAAAAGGAATACTGACATGCCATTAATTGCGAACGACGAACAAAAGAAGTGTAAGGAAGTTCCCAGAACACAAACAGAATGGTCCTTAAATGCAGAAAAACAGCAGGCGACAGTAAATAAAAGCAGAGTGAAAGCGAATGACAGTGTAAGTTACTTGCATGGAAATTTCATAAGTTGGACCTATTGTGTCAACGCATGGGGTGAAAAAATGCTCCATGGTTCATTAACACAGTCAATGACCAGGGTCGGACGTAGTGCAGTAAATAAGTATGTGAAGGATTCCCACGTTTGATAGAATTGATTGTAATCTATGGAGTCGGTTACTAGCTTCAAAAGCCCATACTACCCGCTTTGTCAAAACAGTAACAAGCATCAAGAAGACAGGGATCGTTGCTGTCTTCATTGATGCTGTTGCTTCATAGTTACACGTTTTCTTGTTTTTCAGCTTGATACAATGGTCAACAGTAATTACCTTGGAAACAGTGATTGTAACAGCTCACGGAAACAGGCAAAGTTATGTTATGATTCATGTGCGCTGGTATCTTCGTCACATGGTAGGGGTTTATAAGATTCCTCTACAAACGTACAGAACGCCAGAAGCCTGGAAATAATGGCCATGATTAGCGGTTTTCGTTGCTTGTGGCTAACTAAAGTCAAAAGGTGGTTTTCTGCCTTTTGTCTCACTACCAGTAGCTAATGTCCTAACAACCTAAAAGCTAATGACGTTAGTAAATGTCACGTCAATTGGCCGTTTTCACGCTATAATTACCTTTCCTTCGTGGTGATCAATATCGTGTTTATTTCAAACAGTTACTATTACTCACTGCAGCAAGTAAGCTGCTGCAGTATTGGATCTGCTTCTTTGCATCGCCTTGATGTGTGTACTGCACCAGATACGTATCTGTGGTGTCTGTACATGCGTATGTGGATGCGCATGTATACGAATACGTGTGTCGCGCGTGTCTATGCAAGGTATATGTATATGTGTGTGCCTAACTTCAGGCATGCGTAATTTCTTTTGTTTGTTTTCTGATTCTTCTTCTTTCTTACTTTCTCGTGACTCGGTGAAGAGTCCTCAGGGGTGGCGCACTAAAGAACTGCAGAACAGATTACTCCAGCTGTGTCAGTCGTGTGCCAAGGTCTGGATCTTTTGTACATGATTTCCCTGTCTGTTCTGGAAAGCTGTCAGTTCATCGCTTTTCTTTTTTTTCACAGTTCCTTGCAGGACTGTTTTATTAAGACCGTTAAAAAATCTTAATAAGTGCCCATATCTCTTCTTCACTAATGCCAGCGCATCTTCACATGGTCTGGCGTGCTGTTTGATTAGATGGTGTGGTGCACTTTCTCAATGGCGACATCAGTATATTAGATTTTCAGTCATTGCGAGAACACCTCATTTCAGTGGCTTGGATTCCTCGTTCTAGATCCGCTGTGAAGGTCCATGTCTCGCATACATTCAGGAAGATGGAATATGCTAGTGCACGCAGGATCCTTATCGTGTGTTCAAAGAGCTTTCGTTGTTCTTCCATACAAATTTAAGGCTGGACGGTGCTGATGTTTTTGCTGTCCGTGAGAGGATTTGTGGTTCGGATTCCTCATTACTAATGACGGATCATATGTGAGCGAACTCTTCAACGATTCCTAGCAACTGCCCATAATCAGTAATATCTGTAGTAATGATGATGTTGTGGCTGGCCATCAATCTAATCTTCCCGACCGTGATCTATATGCCGTATTTTGTTGATTCTTCAATCAGTCTTTCAACAAGCTCAGTGAGTTCTTGTTTACTGTCTGCGAGGACGTCAATGTCATTTCCAAAGCAAATGTTCGTGAAGGTTCTTCCTCCAATGCTGACTGTGCTGACATGACGATCATGTGCATCAGTCATGATGCGTTCAAGCACTATGATTTAAAGTTTGGGAGATAGACGGCAGCCCTGCCGAACCCCATTTGAAGTATGGAACCACTTTCCAGTAGCATCCTGTGTGAGTAATGCACTGAACGCTTTAGAGCATAGCTGCTGGATGGTGTTGATTAGTCTTTGCCCAGTGTTAAATCTCTTCATTGTAGCCAACAGCGCCTCCTCGAACGCCTTGTTAAAGTCTATGAAGATATGGTAAAATCCCTTCGGTGCTGAAATATCCTTCGGAGGGTGTTCGCAATTTAACGATCTGTTCGATGTACTACTGTCTTATCGGAATCCAGCTTGCGGGTTTACCTTCTTGGAAAGCGCGATGGTTAGTAACTGCTCCAATTGGAAATTCAAAGTTCGTTAAATATCTCTTGTAGCAATTTATCTACGCATTTCTTATGATTATCCACTTTGAGAGAGAGAGAGAGAGAGAGAGAGGAGAGAGAGAGAGAGAGAGAGAGAGAGAGAGGGATGGACAGATAATATAGAGAGTGAGATCTGTCAATCCCTGAAATCTGAGCCAGGCGTGCCTACGGTTCCTGGTTTTACCGAGGCTGAGAGAGAGAGAGAGAGAGAGAGAGAGAGAGAGAGAGAGAGAGAGAGAGAGAGAGAGAGAGAGAGAGAGAGAGAGGGTGTGTGTGTGTCGGGGACTGGGGCAACAATTGGACGCCAGGAAGACAGACAGACGGACAGACGGCTTAATATTCTGCACGAGCTGAATTTTTTGTCATACGAAGGGTAGTAGTGGAAGGTGTGTGGATGGGGGGACGGGGGTGAGGGGAGAAATGTCCGGAGATGGAGGGGGGGGGGGGGGGGGCGCGTGGGGGGATACTTAATCGGCTTTCACGACTGGGCTTAATCATCACAGGCTATTGCCACCTCACTCTGCGATTCTGCCGACAGCCGCTACTCTCGGCTGCTCGAGTCTATTGCCTTATGGAATGGTTATTGCTATCATCATCATCATCATCATTTCATCCTCTTACTTCCGTTGCCATAAATCGGCAGAATATTTATTATCATACATCTTTTTTTTTCACGTATCGTCGATTGCTGGTCTTATTGCTGATGTTAACGTTTATCTTTTTTTTTGTCTACTGCTATTACTATTGTTGTTGTTGTTCACTTTTATTTCTTCTTTTAAAAAAAGTATAGTTCAAACATCAGTGTATCAGTCACTCACATCCCTCCCGTCTCATTCCATTAAAAGATATTAGTGTATGCCTTTTAGTAATACGTTTTGAAGCTTACCTGCTCCACAGAATCTTACGTTTCTCAGTGAAAATGGATATTCATTTAGATACGTGTGTATGCAAACGAACTAATGAGAGAGAGAGAGAGAGAGAGAGAGAGAGAGAGAGAGAGAGAGAGAGAGAGAGAGAGAGAGAGAGAAAGAAAGAGAGAGAGAGACTGATGGACAGACAGACTCAGATGACCCTTTCATCAACTTCTGTTCAGCGGGACAGACAGACTGAGAGGGAGGAAACAGAGGCGGTGAGAGAGAATTTGTTGTTGTTGTTGTTGTTGTTGTTGTTGTTGTGTGCGTGCATGCGTGCAGACACAGACAAATAGACAGCGAACGTTTCTCGAACATTACATTGGCCTCAGTAACTGCCGTCCTAGTCCATTCCGTGGACGATTCGAACACAACGCGCACTTCAAGCCTTTGAACGGAAATATAGCCATATGATTTGTCCACAAAGTCAGGCAATACTACGGCAATATCAATACATCTCAAAATGTGTCGTAAGAGCTGGAAGAATGGAAAGACAGCAACAGATTAAAACTTAAACCGTTTGCCTTTATTGTAGATAAATCCGCCACAGGATGCCTTCGAAAGGGACGAAGTTGTGTGCCTTTCAGGATAGTGACTGTGAAAACAGCTGACCCTGGGACATACTGACTGCCACTGCGCTTGGAGGCCAGAAGGTTAAAGAGCGGTATCCACATACGCCTCTCTCTCTCTCTCTCCTCTCTCTCTCTCTCTCTCTCTCTCTCTCTCAACGTGGAGGGAGGGGAGGGGTCCCCTATCCCAGCGTACTTTCTATCCTATCCAACTGAGCAGGGTAACAGGAAAGGTTACAACAACAAAAAAGAAAACAAAACCCAGCCCAAACGCAATACGATTATTACAACGTACCAATCACGCCCACCTGAACTTATACGACATCGTACATGCATTGATAACCATTCAGGGGGAGTGTATACGAAAGGGATCCGTCTATACTACATATCTACCACCAGAACGAAAACTTCAACTTACAACGTGCCGGGAAGGGATCCGTCTATAGATATTACATCTCTACCACCAGAACGAAAACTTTTAACTTACAACGTGCCGCGGACAGACCAGTATAGTGGGCGCCGCGAGATCCGAACACCAAACCTTTAAAATGCAAGCTGTAACCTGACTCTGCTGGCTATTCTGGCGCGCATAGTACTGGTCGCATCGCACGGACACAAAGAAAAAAACGTTGCCTACACCAAGGCTTTCTGGTTATGACTGAGGAATTGCAGTCATGCTCTCTTTATGTGGTATTTATAGTCATTTGGTGGAAAAGATCGGCGGGTGAAACTGTGGCAGCAGCAGTAGTACTGAGAGTAGCACACGACACTATTAACAATGATCACATTCATTCCAACAAAATACACATCTAGAAGAGCAGTAGTAGAAGTAGTAATAGTGGAAGTAGTAGTAGTAGCAGTGGTAACAATGGTGGCGGTGGTAGTAGTAGTAGACCAGTGGTAGCAGCAGCAGCAGCAATAGCATAGTAGTAGTAGTAGTAGTAGTAGCAGTAGCAACAATAGCAGTACTAATAGTAGTAATTGTAGTATTAGCAGATGTAAAAAGAATAGTGGAAGTAGTAGTAGTAGCAGCAGCAGTAGAAGTAGTAGTAGCAAGTGTTTTATCTGCGTATACAATCCAATATTTATCTAATAATTTCGTATTTTGTACACCATCTAATGAATTTCAGTTGTGCAAGGCTACCGAGTTAAAGTTTTCTACAAACTCCCAAGTTTGGCATTAATCAAAGGGTTGAAGGAGGAAAAGGGTACTACACACTACACTGTTCCGTTTTGTTCTTTACAACAATGACAACAGAAGCCTGGTGCACATCTTTTCAGAGTCAAAATTATAAACCCACCCCCGTTTAAAGTGATCTGTGTGTATGGGGAGGATGCCGGAATACTGCTCCACTTCTCGGGGGGGGGGGGGTTGTGGTTCCGTTTAAAGAGGTATAAATGACATCACCAAAAAATACACACAAAATGAGAAATAGGTAAACATAAAAACACACTTACTTACTTACTTGCTTACTCACACACACACACACACACACACACACACACACACACACACACACACACACACACAACTTCGGACACACACACACAACTATGGACACACACACACACACACACACACACACACACACACACACACACACACACACACACACATACACACACACACAGCGAGCACATTTTTTTTCACAACAGTCATTTCAGTCCCTACTTTAAACGTATGGTGAAAATAAAGGGACAAAATAAGTCTCAAAAAGACGTACAGAGATCTTTTTGTTTTGTAACACCCCATTGGGCGTGTCCAATTTACTTCGTCTCATATGGACGGCATGAGGGTTAGAGTAAAAAAGAAAGAAAAAAAAAGAAGGAAAGAAAAGCAGAAAGAAAGGAAAGAAAAGAAAGAAAACCTTGCACTGAGCAGCATTATAAACCGTCTGTTTAGCAATCTCAACAATTCACAGATCAGCGTAATCAGGTCAACTCGTGCTGTTTGAAGACCACGGAGTCGACCCGGCACCCCAACACAACACCAGACCCATTCAAAAGGTGACGACCAGCAACCGTTTTCTTCATCGTGCGGTACAAGCCTACAAAATAAATGCCGTCCGATTGGCCGACTGTTTCAATATCACATATTTTCCCATTGACGTCGAAGATCGTCGTCATCATTGGCCGAGTGCAGCAGCCGACACTTTCGGGTCATTAACGCTTTACCTTCTTTAAGCTCAGCTGGCGGAAGTTTCTGATGCTGTTAACATCGCCACATATAACCTTTTTTTTTTCCTTTTTTCTTTTTTTTGGGGGGAGGTGGGGAGGGGGCGGGGAGGGGAGGGGTCATTCACACATATCAACTGGGAACACAAAACACACGAACACAAGCCATCAAGTTTCCTCAATGACGAGAACTTGGAAGGAGAAGCCGTCAGTTATCTGCTCAACATGTGATAACTCGTTAAAACGCAGGTGTTCCCTCCCTGCCTTGTTCGTGTCCTCGTCCATGTTCGAGTTCTGTATCAATACACATGGTCTAGACATTATGACGAAATCACCATACGTTGGTAGATCACACATCCGCGAGTTTTGTGTCTGTGGATAAGATGAATATGTAGCTATTACCATTGCACTGAAATTTTACGTCATTTGCGGTGGTGGCGGAAAAAAAAAACAGCACTGGATTGCTTTAACCAAAGCCCTGGACTGTCCAGCGAACAGGTCCTCCTCATCTTGGAAAGCTGGCACACACAAAAAACAAAAAACATGCGCACAGAGGCTTCTTGATTCCAGCACTCATGAGCAAGCCCCGAAAAGACCGCGGCGTCCGCCTACACAATCATGTTACTAAACTTCCCCTCGTCCCTGTCCCCTCGGGCAAATCCTCGTGACTGAGGATGTAACTGCCCGAGGTCGTGCTCGTGGTAGTCCTGTCATCTTCGTCATTTAAGCTGGGTGA
>CM031602.1:71003496-71013496 GCA_018398815.1 Conus ventricosus
TTCTGATAGAGATTAACATTTATATTTTGATCTGAGATTTCACAGTAGAAAGATTTAAACAAATTTTCGGATGCGTTTTCAGAAGGTGTATTTTTAAAGGATTGTGTGAATGAATAACTTTGTGAGTTGACTTCAAAACGGTGACAGTCCTGATATGGCCCTTTGCGGTCTGCTTGGCTATAAGCAACATTACCTTACCTAAGTTCAAACACCTTAATTAATTTCATTGATCAATATCACCCCAGACTTGCACAGTGATCAAACGCCCATAACTTATGTCACTAATAAGCACTAGGCCCAACTTGCAAAGTGGTCAATCATCGTTATCTATGGTGCGACTTAGTATCAGCAACTTGCATACTGGGCAACTTAGTATCAGCAACAACTTGCATACGGGTCAAACATGTAGTTCAAGTTGCCACTCAGTATATTAACCATAACTTGCAAAGTGGTCAAATACCATGATACATGTCACGACCTAGTACTTATCAGCCACCACTTTGCCCACTGGGTCAAACACCTTTACGACCGCGTTGGTGCCCGTGTTCACTCACCTCCTCTTCCTGCACAGGGTGCAAGTGGGGGGTGTCGTCCGTGGCCACCCGGTGACCCTGGGGCCGGGTACTGTACCCGAACGTGTACCCTGCATCGCGGACCCGTTCTCTGCACTACTCTGCAATCACATGGAAACGCAACAGTCAGGACCCCTCATTGCAAAGGCTGTGAGTTCGATCCCCATGCCGCGCAACATAAGATCCGACATGCCACATGCCAAACTGTTACCGTTCTATTGTGAGGCAAAGATGGAACTAATTCTGTTTATATGTTATCGTTCAGGGGGCACTGTTAGACAGGTCCCTTCTCCCATTCCCCTCATACAGCCTCGTCTCAAGTTTCAATCTGAATACAATCTGATTCGCTCCGAGCTATGCTGATCGTGAATTCTGTCACCGATCGGCGGTACTAAATCAGCCGTCCATGTGTTTGGAGTAATGGTAGTTTAGAAATAGCGTGTGCGTGTGCATATGTGTATATGTGTGTGTGCGATGTGGCGTGTGTAAGATTGGGGTTTTGTTAAGGAGGAAGGTTAGGCTAGGTAGGGGCGGGGGAAATAAGACATACAATATTCTTGAGTTCCAATCTTGACTTGTTGAAGGGATGAAAGCGGGAGGTTGGTTTCGTTTCCGATTGTTACCCTTTTGTTACTTTGGTTCTACGCCAGAAAGGCGGGCAGGATATGGGCTGTTGTTGTTGTGTTGTCAAGTCTGAGTTGTTGTAGTAAATTGTTGTGTTGTTGCACGAGCAACAAGTAGTCGTTGGTCCGGCTGTCAGCTCTGCGGAGGGATACGCAGCTCTGACCAATCGCTGTTTTGTGTTGTGAGTAGAGTTCGCTTGATTCCGACCAGAGCGGAATGCGTTGGGGTAGCTTCACTTCGGTCCCTGGTGTTCGTCGGAGTGGACGCGCCTTGTAGTTGCGGCGGTAGCGCCGTTAGTCGAGCTGATGACTTCGAGTCATAGTCAGTGCCAGGTCCTCGTCGGTCTGGTGTGCCCTTGGCCTGTGCCGGGTTCTGTGTCGTCTCTGTTGGCAGCCACTTCAGCCAGTTGCAGAACTGGTGTGGTTGAACGTCTGTCTGTCCAGTTGGTGATTTGTTAGGTTCATGGTGGTGTCATTCGTCATGTTTTGTATTATGGCGAGTTGTACTGTAGTTGTCTCATGTTATGTTTAGTTGTATTATGTTTGTTGCGTATACTGGTTGTCTGGTATGATGTCGTCTTGGTTCTGTAATTGAAACTTTTGTCAGCCGGTTTGTGTTACCTCTTTCTGTATATTCTGTAAGTAGTGTACATAGTGGTTCCTATTGTTAAGTGTTCATTATTATTGTTCCTGAGTTCGATTGTCATGTGACAGGTTGGCTAGACAATGTGGTTCGATATAATAACCGTTGATGAACGGTGGTGTAGATATTGGTTGTGATTAGTTTATGTTAATTTCAGGGGGTTAGTAAGGAAGTAATACGAGGTTGCATTTTGTTGAGGATCATAGAAATGAGTCGGGTGCAGAGGTGTCGGCGTGAATGGGTAAAGGGATTGTGCTCAATTTCTGTTGTAATAGTATAGTTCGTTGAAATTGAGTAACGATTTCGGAGTTGACCTGCACAGCATTGAATCGGTTAACTGTACAGTAGGGCCAAGGCTAATTGGTAGTCGATGTTTATACTGGAGTACGGTCGTGACTATTCAATTCATATTGGTGTCTTTTTCACTTTCGTTACGAGTCTGGTTCTCGACGGCGGGTGTCGTGCGCGTGCAGACTGAAATTTGTGACGTACGTATTTGGTACAGGACAGTGAGTCCATATGGTTAAAGGTGGTTTTGTTGTTTTTTTTTTTTAAAGTAAATGACAGTCGACACACGCAGGATGTATGTGTTTGTGACAGAATAGGGTTGGAGAAAGATATTTTAGGTTGCGGGGAGACAGTCCCATTATGAATTTAGTAGTCGGAAAGAAGGGTAAGGTAAAGTTAAGGGGGGTAGTTCAGCAGTTGATAGGATAAAAACGGAGGATGTGCAGCATGTAATATTGTATGAAGTATGGTTGTGTTGGCATAACAAGGAAAAACCACTGGGTTGTCTGACAAGAGATGACATGAGAGTGGGGTGCTGGATGGAAATTTTGGCGGACAAATCATGGGTTGATATACGATTATAATTGACAGTGCAAAGAGGGGTAAAAATGTGAAGGATTGTGGCTGCGAGCCGATTCTCTTGTATGAATATGCTAGAACTGTGAACCGTTGATAAGTTTTGGTTCTTTTGTTGTTGTTTTTTGAGATGTATATTACTACTCATTACTGTGTGGAAACATTTCCTTGTCAGATTGCCCAGTTCATAGTTTATTTAGTATTTCCTAAGGGGGCCCATGGAGTCCGTGTTGGATTGCTTAGATTGGTTTTATTTCTCCGAGAATTATGTGCGAGTCATAATTTCAGATGTGTGAGCCATAATTTCATGTGTAATAGCGTAGATTGGCTCAGAGAGAATATGTGTTACTGTTGTTGTAAAGGTTGGCAGGGAATGGATCTGATAACCCCAAAGTAACGGGTTAGGGGGTGTATTCGAAATTCAAGGGTCACTCTCATGCCCGAGTGGGGGGTAGCAAGGGAGATGGAGAGTTAAAGCTTTACCATGTATCCTATGAGCCTTGATGACTCGGGAGTAGCAAAATTACAGTAGTGGCCTACAGTTGTGTTAGCAGGTATCCTGTTTTCCGTCCTGAGGCTGGGCCAGACCACCGCAGTCTGCTGCCGCGTGCCGGCAGGTGAGCGGCGGTGTCCAGTTGCCTGCTGCTTTCCCCGGGAGAGGGAGACCATCCAGGCCGTCGGCCGTCTGTGAGGCGGCTATCTTTCTGCTGCCGGGGTTCTCCCGGGGTTCTTTCCCGCCACCTGTTGTCTCTACCCGGTTCGGCGTCCTGTGAGGGGGCGCTGCACCAGACCTTCCCTCACCCTCAGGGTCCGGCGGGGCCGTCAGAAGAGGAGGCGTCCTTCGAGCCCCGGACTCGTCGAGAGGGCGTCTGGTGTGTGTGGTGCGCTAGGTGTCGTGCCCAGCGCAGGGGAGGAGTCAGACCGTGAGGAGTCACGGTCGCCGCCGGGGCGTAGAGTCTTCGGGGAGTTGGACTGTGGGAGGCCACGGTCGGCGCTGAGGTGCAGTCTTCCGGGAGGTGTCAGCCGTGAGGGGCCAAGTCCAGCGCCGAGGACTGGAGCTCTCCGGGCCGGGATGAGTTGTCCCATAGTTGTAGTATAAAGGGTGTAGTGTTAGGCAGTAGGGTTAAGTGTGTGGGGTTAGGTAGTAAGGTAAGGGTGTTAGCTACTGCCTCCTTTTGGGACGTAGTGGCCAGCATAGTGTAGGGCACTTGTCGTTGCCTCCCTTAGGGACGCAGTGACCAGTGCGATAGTGGTCCCGTTCAAAAGAGAAGGGTGGGTCCTGGGAGAGGTTGGGTGGTAGTAGTTTAGATATAGAGTCCCTTGGGTTTGTCCTTGTCCCTATTAGTTAGCCACCACGTGTGCGGGCTATCTCTGCGTCCCTAGTCGCAGGGATATACCGCAACTGGTACTGTAGCATAGGTTAGGATTCTCAGGTCGAAGCAGGTAGGGTGGGTCAGTGAAGAAGTGGGATACCGGTGTGTGGCTGTAGATGGACGTGAGTGGTGGCGCCATGGTATGTTTGTGTGTGTGAAATAAAGAGGTGCGCGTGATTGTAAAGCTGGGTTAGTGTGCTGTGTTGTCTGCTATAGTGTGTTGTAGGTGTGGGTAGGGGTGTAGGGCCGTCCGGCTTAGCGACCGTGACAAATTCCAAAGGACACTGGCGGGTTCGATTTGATTGATGCACTTTCCTGCGGATTATCAAGACCTGAAATTTCACATGGCTGTTTTCAAATCGCTTGACAAGTATTAGATGGGCATTTGCAGACCATTTCGCTATGAACGACTAGAACTGACTGGATCTCAATACAGCACCCCCGTTGCCTTTTAATCCAGTCAAGTTAATTATCATGAGAAATATGACAAATACTTTCATTTCAAAATTACATAAATGTCACGGCCAATGCTTACCCTCTCCACATCTAAAACAACACAATTTTGAAATAACTAACAGAGTTTTTGCTTCCAGAAAAAAAATCCCCATGGAAAAACACTTGAAATAATAATCACTTAATGGACCACTGGAGGAGTGAAAGAAACAGATTGTTGTTTCTGACCTTTACGCTTTGACTGAACCCATCAATACACGAGAATGCAGCATACGTACATGTGTGTGTGTGTGTGTGGGGGGGGGGGGGGGGGGAATACGTGCGTGCGTGCGTGAGTAGGGCCTATGTATGCACTGTTAAATTTCCATCGTTAGTGTAGTGCATAAAATCAGTTTATTGGTACCACTCTCCAAATGTTAACAAACCTCAACTATTTCACACACACACACGCGCGCGCGCCAGGCAGACACGCGAGGAAAAGTTTCGCCGTCATCTGTTGTGGAAGCAGCCCCTCCAACAAGCAAACAAAACAGCAGGTACACTACTCACTAGGTCCGCACTGATTGGCACTGTTTGTCTTTCTACTCGGCTCCAACAGCAGCAGACGACTAATCCCACCCCCGTGCTGTGCGTCAACATTGACACACGTGGCAGATCCCAATCGTCCCCCCATGTCGATCCAAACACAGTTCGCTCAGCCCTATAAAAGCAAAAGCCGCCAATTGTCCACACGTCCTTCTGGCTTCGCTTAGAGATTAATGACGTCCTAAGCCCAGGCGTTGGGTCCTAACACAAACCCCTTGTTTTGACTAAGAGAGAGAGAGAGAGAGAGAGAGAGAGAGAGAGAGAGAATGATTTGGTATAGGCCTACTGTATGTAAAATCATTGAAGAGAAAGAGAGAGACAGAAGAGAGAGCGAGAGAGAGAGAGAGAGGGTGGGCAGGTTGTGGAGGGGGGGAGGGGGTGTAGAGGAAGGCTGCAGGACCTCAGTCCAGCAATACCACAGAAACTCTGATCTTCTGGATGACTTGGCTGACAGAAAGTGTCTATAAACCCCGGCCTGGAATCTTCAAGACTTTCAGTCAGCAGAAACTCTGATCCGTTTACTTCGTTTGGGGAAACAGGAAAAGCTGTGGAACCGACGAACCTTCAGGGCCTTGTTTGGCCGGTATTGTTAATATTTCCTCACAAGTTGACACTGCTAAACTCCATGAAAATTCCGAGTCGGCAGGATGTTTATTGGATGTTTGCAGAAAGGATCTCGAGGGAGTGGTGTTGGGATCGGCCAGCTCTCGGACAATTTAGGCCTTTCATGGTTCCGTGATTGGGCCCAATTCTTACCTCCACCGCCCCTTTCTCGCTCCTTCCCAACTCTCATAACGTTATTCATGACTCTCTCTCTCTCTCTCTCTCTCTCTCTCTCTCTCTCTCTCTCTCTTTCTCTCTCCACTCTTGCCCCTGATTTCCAACCATCCACCCACCCCTTAGCAGCCTGCCTTTTTCTCTCACCAGTCTTTCCCCTTCCTCACAGCAATTAGAATGTTCACGCGAATCTTCCTCAACACTGAAAGATATATGACTGGCAGTACAGAAGATTATTGAGAAGATACGATAAATGCCAATTAAATCTGGGTAAGAGAACTTCTTGGGAGTAGAGATATTTGAAACAAAGAATGAATCGACTTTCTATGTGGATTTATCTTAATGTAACCCACATCGCCATCCTCCCACAATGTAACCGCGAAAATATCGTAATGCGAAATGTGAGAATGCGCTTGAGATGGACACATGAAAGGAGATGAAGGGAGATAGGGAAGGGAGAGAGGGGGGGGGGGGGTAAGAGAGAGAGGGGGGTAATAGAGTCTCAAAGACTGATGGACACAAAATCCTCCCCCTCCTCCTTTCCTTCTCTCTCTCTCTCTCTCTCTCTCTCTCTCTCTCTCTCTCTCTCTCTCTCTCTCCATTTTCACAGAGTTTTCCTGCATCTTTCACCTCACACTATGTTGTCCTGTTTTCTTCTTCATCCTCTTTTTCATTGATCGTCATGAAAAAGCAACCAGCTCCGCGCTCGAAATACAATAAAGAGAGATGTGACAATTGCTTGAGGGAGACGAGTTTTTAAAAAAAAGGGAGAAAGTGAGTGAGTGAGAGAGAGAGAGAGAGAGAGAGAGAGAGAGAGAAGGGGAAGGGGTCAATGAGAGAGAGAGAGACAGACAGACAGACAGACAGAAACAGAGAGTGAGAAAAATTGTGGGTGGGGTGGGGTGGCGGGGGGATGGATGGAGTGAGGCAAGGAAAAAAGATGATGTGTTTCCAAGAGCGGGATCTCGTTTCTTTTGTTCTTTTCACTCAATTTGTTTTGCTTTCTCTGAGGCAAAGGATTGACAAGAAAATAAATTATGGACCCTAAAAGACAGGAACATTGAGGACAGTTTCTCTTCCCATGCAAATACCTCCTAAGCCACGGAAATTGAGCCTGCCCACAACAGAGATCCGGGTTTTAGCCGACATTTCCAAATAGCTGCTACTCTCTGCCCCCTCCCTCTCAGTCAACATTCCCCCGCCCCCTCCTCTGGCCCCTTTCTCTGTCTGTTTGTCTGTCTGTCTGTCTCTCTCTCTCTCTCTGTCTCTGTCCTCTTCTCCTCTCTCTCTCTCTCTCTCTCTCTCTCTCGCTCTCTCTCTCTCAGTGCCTGTCCGTCTCTCTCCCATTCTGTGTGTGGTGTGTGTGTGTGTATGTGTGTGTGTTTGTGAGCGCGCGCGCGCGCGTGTTTGTGCGCGTGTATGTGTATGTACACTTTCTCTCTCATATTCTCTCTCCGTTCTCTCCCATTTCTCCTCTCTCTCTCTCTCTCTCTCTCTCTCTCTCTCTCTCTCTCTCTCTCTCTCTCTCTCTCTCTTACTGCCAGTCTCCACTTGTCTGTCTTCCCCCCCCTCCACATCTCTCTCATATTCTCTGTCTCTCTACCATTTTCTCTATCCCATGCTGTCTATCTGTCTGTCAGTCTATCAGTCTCTCTCTTTCATTCTCTCTCACTGATGCAATAAATTGAGTGCGCGCACGCACGCACGCACATGTGCATACATATATGCGCCCGCACACGCACACACACACACACACACACACACACTCACATATGCACGCACACACACACACACACACACACGCACACACACACTCACACGACACGACACGGGTCATTTTCTTGTCTTTAGCGAGCCAGCAGACCCATAAACTCCCATGACGGCCCGGGCAGGACGGTCAGAACGGGCCGACAATATATTAGGCCCAGCGCAAGTAACTGCTCACAAGTCGGCCCGGGGGCAGGGCTTTTTATGTACGTGGTGAGGGCATCAACACGCGCAGACTGATTCCTCCTAACCCCCCCCCCCCCCCCACCACCACCACCACCCCCCCTCCCCTTCCTCCACCCTCGCAACCCCTTCCCCACACGCGCACCTTTCATCACATCTCTCGTCTTTTACGTTCGATACCCTCCAGACCTGCAAGAGACCAGACACCTTCGCTCTTTCCTTAGCGTGTTCCCTGAGGGTGAACGTACCATCCAGTGAAAGAAATAAAATAATGCTGTGTTGCTTTTTTCTCCTTCTTCTCCACATTCGGGAAGGGAGAAGAGGGCTATGCGGACGGGGATGGGATGGGAGTGGCGGGGGTGTATTCAAAACAGGTTTCCTTCCCACGGAAAGACCATTGTCAAAAGCATCTGAAAATAATATCCATGGGTAGAAAAATAGCCACCGGTCAATAACAATGTCATTTGGAGCAGGAAAAAAAAAAGTTATGTCAAACGTAAAAGAATATCCAAGCGAATTTGTAACGAAATTGTTATTCCTTTTACTCGCAATACACTCTCACACGCACATGACACGCAGATAGCCGAGTGTGCTCTCTCTCTCTCTCTCTCTCTCTCTCTCTCTCTCTCTCTCTCTCTCCTACCTTTTCTTTCTTTCGCAATAAACGCGCGCTCGCACACACACACACACATATACAGAGAGAGAGAAAGAGAGAGCGAGAGGAGGGAGGAGGGAGGGAGATAGAGGGGGGGGGGGTGAGAAAGAGAGAGGACACAGCAAGACAGACAGAGAGGAGAGAGAGAGTGTGTGTGTGTGTGTGTGTGTGTGTGTGTGTGTTGTGTGTGTGTGTGTGTGTGTGTGTGTGTCTGTGTGTGTGTGTGTGTGTGTGTGTGTGTGTGTGTGTGTGTCTGTGTGTGTGTGTGTGTGTGTGTGTGTCTGTCTGTCTGTCTGTGTGTGTGTGTGTGTGTGTGTGTGTCTGTGTGTGTGTGTGTGTGTGTGTGTGTGTGTGTGTGTGTGTGTGTGTGTGTGTGTGTGTGTGTAAGTGCAAAGCAAAGCAATGCAAAACCAAACTTCTTTGTCAAAAAAGAAATCAATGGCCTGATAGCGCTGTCAGCGAGTGGTCCCCCCCCCTCCCTTCTAATCTACCCTGCAGGGATAAGTGCTTTCAGGATCTTCCGTTATATACTTATTTGCTTCAGCTGAATTCAGTGCTGTCTGTTTCCGACACTGTGTGTGTTTAAATGCCGGAAGGTCGAGAGGGGGGGGGGGGGGGGGAGGAGGAGAGACAGACGAAGGGAGACACAGAGAAGTATGGAGAAGGGTCGAGACGACTATGGGCAGAGAGGAGGACAAAGACGCGAAAAGGGGAGGGGGGGGAGAGAGAGAGGGGAGAGAGAGAGAGAGAGACAGAGAGAGAGAGAGAGGGGGGGGGGGGGGGGGGCAGAGAGAAAAACAGACAAAGACACTGATAAAAGGGGAAGAGAAATTCGAGGGAGAACACGGTGGGGGATGGGGGAAAAGACGGAGAAGAGGGAGTGGGGAGGCGAGGGGACATGTTACGTCAAAAACGGGAGAGAGAGGGAGGAAGGGAAAAGAGGAGGGGGGTGGGCGGGTGGTAGGGATGGCCGCGTAGATGAGAGGAATAAGAAAGGGCTCAACAGTTGTGAGACGGTGAAACTTCCTGGCAATAGGACGGATTTGGACGTGCACACGGAGAGGGAACACACGGGAAATAAGTGTGCGTGTGTGTGTGTGTGTGTGTGGGGGGGGGGGGGGGGGGGGGGCTATAGGGGGCAGGGGAAAGGGAGGGGAGTGGATGGAGAGAGGGTGAGGAAATAACAAGGGGCAGGAAAAGGTCAAGACAGAGAGCAAGAAGCTGATTCTGTTAATGACGTCATTGAACTCTGGGTAGCTTTCGTTTCACGTTTGGCTGATTCCTGTTTGTTTGTTTGTTTGTTTGCTTTAGAGGGGAGCAAGCAGAGAGGTCAGGGGATGGGAGTTGGGGGTAGCGGACAAGGTATGTCTGATTGTTATTCGTCGCAAAGTCTTTTTTTTTCATCGGTGAATGAATATGCTGTTTGTGCTAACATGAGGGATCTATTTCCTTGGCTTGAAAAAAAAAATGTATGTTCAACATACAGACAGACTGACAGATGGACA
>CM031602.1:71020996-71030996 GCA_018398815.1 Conus ventricosus
AACAACACTCACCAACTCTTTAAGCTTCTCCGTAGCACCTTTGAAGGTGGTCAGGTTGTTCCCAGACCCGGAGCTGGTGTTCAAAGACCCTACACCCTCATCCAGAGAGAAGCTCACCTCCTTCTTCTTGCTGTTCCTCCCCGCGCCCCCGTTCGCCGAGGAGGCGGACTCGTTGCTGGCGCTCCCGCTGCTGGAGTGGGGCGACGACAAGTTCATGAACGCGGCCTCCTGGTTCTTCAGACGGAACATCTTCTCCTCCTCCACCTTGGAGATGGCGGCCGAACGCTTGGCCTGTCTCTCCTTGTCGATGTGCCGGATGAGGCAGATGGTGATGAGCACGGCCAGGGCCAGAACCACAGTCACGCACACGAGCACGATGACGATCATCACGTTGTTGTCGTCCTGCCCGTCGGCTTCCATCAGTGTCATGTTCCCTGTCACTATGGTGATGTGCAGCTCCGTCTGCTGGATGAACGGCGGGTTCCCGCCGTCCTTGACCTCAATCTGCAGCAGGTGCTCTTTGACGTCGGCGGGGAGGATGGTCCGGGCCAGACGCAGAGTGCCGTCGCGCTCGTTGAGGTCAAAGAGGCGGGAAGGATCGCCGTCCACGATGATGAAGGACAACCTGCCGAAGACCCCCTCATCCTCGTCCGTGGCGTTGATAATCAGGAGGAGACTTCTCTCCCGTATGGCATAGGACACGTTGATGGAGTTGTTGCCCTCGCGCGGGTAATGGATGACCGGTGCATTGTCGTTGTCGTCCAGGATCTGAACGGTTACGTTGGCCAGGTCGTAGAACACCTCCACCTGGGGGTCTTCCACTTTGACCTTCAACCTGCACAGAGAATATGTGTCTTTAGTTACGTTGGAAATCTGCAGTTAGGGTGAAGCACTGTTAAATAACTATGAAGCTCCATCATGAAGAAACGATCCCGTTTTCTTCTTTACTGTATTGCTCACATCAGATCAGAGTCAGCCCTTCTTTGCGTCCCAATGTTCACGTTTCCCTGCCTCCCTGCGCCCTGCATCATATCCCATTTCCGTCTCTCTCTCTTTCCCTGTTTCTGTCTGTCTTACGATAGAGGGGTAGGGATGTAGAGTGGACAGGTGAGGTCAAGGGGAAGGTGAGGAGGAGTGCTGATGATTTTTTTTTTTTATCACAGACGTGAACATCCAACCTACCTGAATGAATCCCTCCTCTCGCGGTCAAAGATGCCCCTGGTGCGGAGCACGCCGGTGTCGGGGTCTAAGGAGAAAAGTAGGTCATCGCCTACCCCTGCACGATGGAGAAGCGCATATGGGCGTTTCGGCTGCTGTCCGCGTCCTCGGCTGTAAGGTTACACACCCGAGTTCCTGCTGGCTGCCGTTCCAGAACGTAGCACTGGAACAGGGACCTGCAGCAAACAACAGAAAGCATATATTACAACTGGGACCCTCCGCCAAACCAGCAATGGCTGAAACATGCAATCACTGCAATCTGCGTCGGTGTTTGATAACAACAATCACTGGAACTGCCATTCGCTGCAAAGGCAGAAAAGTACAATGTATTGAACTGGGACAGCTGCACTGGGGCACCTGCAATGAAAAGCGCAACTGCCGGGACTGAAACCGGGAGTAATTACAGAAAATACAATCACTGGAATTGGCAAGCAAAGCGATGGTTGAGAAAGACAAACTCTGAGACAGACAGACAGAGAGAGAGAGAGAGAGAGAGAGAGAGAGAGAGAGAGAGAGAGAGAGAGAGAGAGAGAGAGAGAGAGAGAGAGAGATTCTCAAATGTTTCATGACGAAAATCAAAATGTTCATACCACCACCAAAGATGCGTACATATCACCCATAAAACACACACAAAACTCACGCAACTTGCATCCGTCCATGCAAAGCACCCAATCCTATACGGAATATTCTCTTCATAGAATAGTTAAGGGCCGGTCAAACGAACGTACACGATCCTTTAAACGTTTGCCAAAATGAAAGGGTCTCATAACTTGTATGAAACGTAGCTTTCCCAAGCTCAAAATTACACATTGTGTTTCAATAGAAACATTCCAGGTAAATTTTAGGTAGTTACTGCGCCTTGCTAACAGTGAAGCGAATATCATTTGTGGAATACACTGGAGTGGTTTACCCAAGCCCTATGAAATCGGTGCGAAAGATGCCTGGGCAAAAACTGAGGAAGAGCCGGGTTCTGGCCAATTGGGTTTTCTAAACAGACACACAGACGAAATAATGCAGTGTCGCGACATGCCTCCAGACGAAAACTGAATAACATGCACACGGTAAGAGCAACAGCATAGACGCAAGATGGTGTTTCTGCTAGTCAGGTGATGACTCAAAGATTAGCTAGCAGCTGACTGAGGCAGCGGTGTCGGGCAATGGAAGGGAGCAGGAACGATGATGTGGGGGTCCCCGAGGTCACTCCATCAAGGGAGGATCGCCCCCCTCCAGAAGAAAAGCCTCCCCAGCAAAGAGCTGAAAACTAAAAACGACATCGGGGAAACCCCTTTCGATTGCCCCCACATACTGTATCCGTCAAACTTTCGAAACCGCTTACAGGACTTTTACTTTCATTAAAAAACCGCCAGTCCAAAAACCACACTGAGTCAAACCATGGGAGCGGGCCCCCCCGGGGGCCTGTGCATACAACAAGTGAGATGGCAACATCAGCAGTGGCCAAAAGGTAGGTTTTCGAAGAGTCTGTTTTTTTTGCACGGTGCCAGCGACTGGCGTATCAGAGTCTGGAGCGTCCCAGGAATACCGTTTCCCCAGGGGGCCGCTATTCGGGAAAGAAAATGGGGTTTTGGGGGGTTCTGGGGAAAAGGGTGAGGGGGGATCAGCGCCGTTAAGGGCACTTTCTACCCCTGTAATGGGAAATACTCATCGTACCTAAAAGTATCTTGCGCCCCTTTGTTTTTTTCGCCTCCAGCAGACGGGTCTGATGCAGTATTCCCAAAGGGAAAAAGCCGGCCCCCTTTTTTTTCGAGCATGAAAACCCTTTATACACAAAACAAGCCAGGGGTCAAAAGAATACCCAAAACTGCGAACTTCGAACGAACCGGCAAAGATCGGGGGAACGACCTTTGGGCTCGGTTTTTAAAAGCGATCTTCTCCCTGCTAAAACTCCATCTGGTGCTGCAACTGCTCCAACCAGAGGGTCTGGGAATGCCCCCGCTGTCCCCTTTCAACCTGCTTCACTCTGTATGGGCCCGTGTGGTTGGGGGGCACGGAGGTCACACGCGCTAAAAAACACGGTTTGTCAAAACCCCCGGGGAAAACCCGCCACCCTGAATTTTTAATTGAAAAGGGGTGTCCCCAGTGTAACATCCTCCCGCCCCCGTTTTTTTCTACCGCGTTTAAATAGTAATTTTTTGTCCCACCCACCCCCCCTCAATTTTTTTCAAGGAATAATGACAAAAATCAAAATTTTTGGGTTTTTCAGTTCCGTTCGTGGTTGCCTTTGTGATTAACCCCGCCCCTAACTTTCTTTTTTGTGTAGCGAGGGGGGGGGGGGGGGGGGGGGGGGGGCATATGGAACAACAGTCTTTGAATACTTTTCATGAGTCGGCCGAATGTTCTCGAGCATTTAGGCAATTAAGGGTTTGTTGCTGTGTTGGAGCACGTTCCTTGGGTCTTCAAGTGTGCGATTCAGGCATCACCAGGGGGGGATACCCGAGTCGTATACTGAAGGAGGGGAGTACTGGGAAGTGTTTCGCATGTCGAGGGATAGTGAAAAGGGAGTTGGCGACCTGCCAGTCCTGGGTAGAAAAGGGAGGGGTCCACTTTGGCACTGGCTATTCACTGGGCTCTCCCGGGGGCCTGAAAGGAAGGCGATCGTGTCAGGTGACCGTCAGGGTTTAGGTGACCGTCAGCCTGCCGACAGAGTACAGCGACCATTCAGCGTCCCTGTTCTGAGGAATGAATGGAAGGTGCGGCCTATCGAGTGGTTTGCGCCTTGTTGTCTATAGAGGTAGTAAAATCTTGAAGCATCAGTCATGGTGGTAGAGAGGGCCCAGGCTGTTAGTTCAATGGGTAGCTTCGGGGATCGAACATGAGTTTGAATAGGAGGTTATGCATTAACCACTGGGTGCCCAGCTTTTTTTTGCGCTAGCAGCTGTGGTGTGTGTGTGTATGTGTAGGTGACTTGTGATTCCATTGGTGGAATAAAAATAATTGGGGATTTATGGTACAAATCGTGTGATGTGTGTGTGCCAGTGGATTCATTGGTTTGACCCAGTTAAACTCGGCTTCTCTCTTTCTTTGAAAACGAATATAAGGTGTTGGAAAAACCAAAGGAAGGGTGTGACTCACTTTAGGGAAAGTGAACTCGCCGTCTTGCTGTGGGCCCTCAAGAAAATACAGCGTGAAGCAGAGGTTAGCTGTCCCCTCGTTGTCCCCGGGTGGGGACGTAAGACAGTGGAGGTTTGCTGTAGCCTCGGAGCCGACGACGAAAAGAATTGTCTCCGTGTGGGGACAGTCGACAGCAAAAGTTTTCAGCCTGTTGGGCCTAGACAGGGAGCTGCCAGACAACGGTGGGGTTTTGGGCAGCAGAGAAGACCTGTGGGAGAGGCCCGACAGGAGCCTTTTCCGTGGAGGGCGAAGTGTGGTGGAGTCCGAGAGACTCGATGTGAGGGTGCGATCTAAAGTACGTTGTCAGTGCCCCCCAAAACTGGGATTTGGCCAATCGGGAGGGACAAAAACAGTGTGGCAGCTTAGCTCGTGGTCGCACAGTGGGATGAGAGAAAACTGACAGTCAACCAAGGAATGCTGGCAGTTTGGACGTTTATTGCTCTTAAGGTTATAAGTGTGAAAACAGAATAGTGGAATATTTTTTCCTGGTTAATGAAGAGTAATTGAAGGAAAGGGGATGCGATTTTTGAGATTGTCTGTTGATGTTTACATTGTTGGATTTTTACAGATAGTTGTGTTGTGTAGTGACGGGTGGGGCTCGGAGTAAAGGGTTAAATAAGTTGATATTTTCTATGAAATGTTATTGGTTTCCCGTCACCTTTGTGGGGGCCCGATGTGAGTGACAGAGTGCGTGTGCCTATGCGAGAGGGCATTTTGGTTGTGAAGCGTAAATACTTCTGTCTATAACCCCCTGCATCCTGAATATGAAAATCATATTTTATAACGAGGGGGGGCGTCGGAGACCCGTCACAAATTGGGGGCTCGTCCGGGAGGGAACATAAATGAGCCATAAGTGATTTTGATTGTGGGTTTTGTTCAATTGCAAGGGATTTGAAATTTGTCGTAATTGTGGAAACCAGATTTTTTTTTCTTCCCTGGAAAGACGTCAGTCATGTGTTGATTGTTTTGATCTTTTTTTTTTCATGACTGGGCCTGTTGTTTGAACTTGCTTGATTTGGTTGCTTTTGAGGTTGATTTGTGTGTAGCAAAACTATTTGATCGCTTATTTATAAGTGATCGTGGGGATATCTCGCTTGTTACTGTGGTTGTATTAACTAGCTGATCGAGGGTTAGATAGCTTCAAAATGTCGACTGAGAGGGTGCTGAGAAAATTAGGTCCACTGAAAAAGATGGACCTCATAGAAGAAGGAAAAGCTTTAGGACTAAAGGGTCCGGAACTGAAGGCATATTGTAGATGAGACTGGCCCCGTGTAATTGAGGCTCAGAAAATACAGAGGGGACGAAAAAGAAAAGAGAGGAGAGAGAAGAGAACGGGAAAAAAAGAGGAGGAAAAAGGGGAAAGGGGAAAAAAAGGGGAGGAGAGAGAAAGAGAACGGGAAAAAGAGGAGAGGAGAAAGGGAACGGGAAAAAAAGAGGAGAGAGAGAGAGAACGGGAAAAAGGGAGAGAGAAAGAAAAACGGGAAAAAAAGGGAGAGAGAAAGAGAGGGGAAAAAAGGAGGAGAGGAGAACGGGAAAGAGGGGAGAGAGAAAGAGAACGGGAAAGAGAAGAGAGAGAAAGAGAACGGGAAGGAGGAAAGAGAAGAGAGAAGATAAGGCATTTTTGAGTTAGAAAAAAAAATTGGAGAAAGAACGGGACGTGGACGCAAAACCTCAAGCGAACTTTGCCCCCACATGTCGTCCCTTGATAAATATGCCAGGTTCGATGTTAATCCGGACCATTTAGAGGTTTTCATTTCGCAATTTGAAAGGATTGCCAAGATCAGGGCTTACCCAAAGAACGGTGGGCCACCAAATTTGCCCGCGCTGCTGACACCCAAAGCTAGGGATGCTTTTTTCTGCTTACCACCGGAAAACGACAGTTATGAGTCGGGGGCGCGATGCTTTGTTTCAGAGGTATAAGAAACCCCCGTTTAGTATAGGAATTGTTCAAGAGAAACCCGTTCGTAAATCAGGTGAGACGCACGTACTTTCCCTTTATCGGCTTAGGACTCTCTTTGCCAAATGGATAAGGTTAGGAAACATTGAACAAACATTTGAATCTTTGAGGGAGGAGATCGTTAAGGGAAAAATTCTCTCCACTTGTCGGAAGGATCTCACGTATTTTTGGCAGAAAGAGAATTAGGAAGTTAGAGGAGTTAGTGAAAGTTGCAGACAGGAAATGAATCTCCCCCATGATAGCGTAATGGGATGAAGGGATCGAACCAGTCGACCGTAATTGCCCAGACCACACAGTCGGGATGTGTTTCCCCCGCACCCTACAACGGAGGCGAGACCGCAGTTAGAAAACGCATTCTAAGTCCCAAGGCAACAGTGGGATCAAGAGAATGTTAGAGTGAACGCACATGTTTAAAAATGTGGGCGAGAGGGTCATATCGCCAAGGAATGTAGCGGACTGCGAATAATTCTTTGGGTTGCCGTTGATAAAATTTCCCACAGAAAGGGCAGGTACCACCACCAACTACTAGGGCAGTAGTAAACGGGGGAAACGGTGACCTGCTTATTAGATACAGGACTGACTCTAGCGGCAATGGTAGAGCCCGGTTTTGTGAGAGAGACAGACTATACCCGGGGGAAAACCCCTGCGTGCGATTGAAAATGGAAAAAATTAATCGGCTTACCTTTGGCCCGTGTCAGAGTTGGTCAGAGTTTGTCAGGAGTACTCTCACTGCAGCAGTGAAAAACAATCTTCCCTATCCAGCTTTGTTAGGGGGGGGGTATTCACCCCGAAGCCTAACCAGGCTGCCAGTCAAGTGGGGAAAGCAAGGGCAGTGCGGGTAGGAAGGTAAACAGAAAGCAGGTGGGTGCCAGGCGCCGCTAGCAGTAGGCTAGTGTAGGCCATGAAGGTTTGGGCCCTGGTGGTGGTGTGCAATGGACCATGAAATAGGTCGTTGTGGGGTGCCGTGGCCATGGAGGTGGCCGTAGTTGTTGGTGCGTTTGGCCTGGAGGTGGCCGTTCGGGGCGGTGCGTAGGCCATGGTGGCCGTTGTGGTGGTTCAAAAGTTGTTGGCGTTGCCGTGGCAGTCAATGTAGGAGCCACGGTGGCGGCCTCAGGGTCGGGGCCCTGGACCACAGGAAACTGGAACCCCGCAGCTGGGTTGGGCCAGGGAGGCAGTCAATTAACGCCCTGGCAAGAGGTCGAGGGGACCAGCTATCGTTAGAAATGCCAAAGATAGTCAGCTCAAAAGGAGCAGATAAACCAGTGTCAGGAAAGGGTAAAGTAAACCAGGCTCATCAAGTAATGGGCATAGGCCATGAGGGGTTTTGAACCAAGGAATTTCCTCAGAGAGAAGGAAAATCGGCTCGGATGGATGAGTGAGGGATCTCTCTTAACATTTTGAAAGGGGAGATGTTTGTCGTCGCAGGGGATGGGTGCGACAGGCTAAAGAGGATCGCGCAGATTTCACGCGCTCCTTTAAGGACTTAAAAAGTGTGAAAGGTGCGCTGACTCTCTTGTAAAGCCTGGAATGCGCAAAATATCGCTCCAGGTACTATTGGCGAGCCACCCAAACGGCGGTCAAGATTGAGAGGGGCAGGAGTAGGTCAAGGGTTGGAGTGTGTCTCCAGGGTGTTGATGTTGTATTGTGAACAACAGAAATAGAACAATGGTAGGGCGGGTGCCTACGGGTGCTGGGGATTGTGGTGGTGGTGTGAGCAGTTCATCTGTTACGGACAGCTACTGTGTAAATAATGTAGTGGCCAGTTGTGTTATTGATTTTGGGTTGCCAGTATAGGGCGGGGGTTGAGCCTATGTTCTGTTTATTTCTCTCTTTTTTTATTGATGGTTTCAGTTGTTTTTGTTGTGTTTATGCCATTATGATTGAGTGCATGCTCACGTGTTATGAGTTTTCATTTTTTTGGTTCATATCTATTTGCTAATGTTGTTTTGTCACAGCTCGGTAAAGTGTGAAATGTCTTATTTTGTGACATCATGATAAGTGGTTGATTTGCATTTGTGTGTGAGACCGTGTGAGCAGATTGGGGCCAAAACGCCTGAATTTGATTTTGATGTTACGTAGCTGGGCCATACTCTGGATTTGGATCTTGTGTCAATCAGGGTTGGGCTATATAGAAGTGAATGGAAATGATTAATTAACATGTAGGGACATGTGATAGCTAACGCTATGGACAGAGTTCTTGATTTTTGTGAGCCAGTTTAGAGTTTAAATGTTTTGCCAGTCGTTTATGATTGAGTGATTCAATGGAGTATCTGACTGATTTATTATTTTTAAAAGGATTACATTATCCTTTTTAGAGATGTTGATGGAAGTGTTGTCTTGAAGCATGGGGTAAATACTGTTAAATCGACCCATGCAACTGAGTTTGTTTTATCCAATTGGAGAACATTCGTCCTGGAGGAAATGTTGATTGGAACAAACATTCTTAGGTTTCGGGGGTGTCATGAGTCGGCGAATGTCTCGAGCATTTAGGCAAATTAAGGGTTGTTGCTGTTGTTGAGAGCACGTTCCTTGGGTCTTCAAGTGTGCGATTCAAAGGGATCCCCCAGGGGGGGATACCCCCAGTCGTATACTGAAGGAGGGTGAGAGTACTGGGAGTGTTTCGATGTCCGAGGGATAGTGACAAGGGTTGGCGACCTGCCAGTCCTGGGTTTGGAAGAGTGTCCACTTTGAGCACTGGCTATTCACTGGGCTCTCCGTGGGCCTTTAAGGGAAAGGGGATCGTTTTCAGGTGACCGTCCGGGTAGGTGCGTTTGCCTGCCGGGCAGAGTACAGCGACCATTCAGTCGTCCCTGTTTGAGGAAAGATGGAAGGCTGCGGCCTATCGAGTGGTTTGCGCCTTGTTGGGCTATAGAGGGTAGTAAATACTTGAAGCATCGTCATGGCTGGTAGAGAGGTCCAGGCTGTTAGTTCAATGGGGTAGCTTCGGGGGATCGAACATGAGTTTGAATAGGAGGTTATGCATTAACCACTGGTGCCCAAGTCTTTGTTTGCGCTAGCAGCTGTGGTGTGTGTGTTGTGTTGGTGACTTGTGATTCCATTGGTGGAATAAAAATAAAACTTGGGGATTTTTGGTAACAAATCGTGTGATGTGTGTGTGCCGTGATTCCATTGGTTGAGCCCGTTAAACTCGGCTTCTCTCTTTCTTTGAGAACGATTTTAAGGTGCTTGGAAAACCCGGAAGGGTTGGGGACTCACTTTAGGGAAAGTGAACTCGCCCGTCTTGTGAGGGCTCAAGAAAATACAGCGTGAAGCGAGGTTAGCTGTCGCCTCGTTGTCTCTGGGTTTGGGGGCGTAAGACAGTGGAGGTTGCTGTTAGCCTCGGAGCCGACGACGAGAAGGGAATTGTCTCCGTGTGGGGACAGTCGACAGCAAGGACGTGTCAGCTGTTGGAGCCTAGACAGGGAGCTGCCAGCAACGGTGGGGTGTTGCAGCCAGGAAGACCTGTGGGAGAGGCCGACAGGAGCTTTTCCCTGGAGGGGGGCGCAAGTGTGGTGGAGTCCGAGAGATCGATGTGAGGGTGCGACTCAAGCTACGTTGTCAGTGTCCCCACTGGGATTTGGCCAATCGGGAGGACACAACAGTGTGGCAGCTTCAGATCGTGGTCGCACAGTGGGATGAGAGAAACTGACAGTCAACCAAGGAATGCTGGCAAGTTATGGAGTATTATTTGCTCTT
>CM031602.1:71035278-71047778 GCA_018398815.1 Conus ventricosus
CCCTCTCTTTCTCTCTTTCTCTCTTTAAGCTGAAAACCATAAACGTAGATATATGTGGGACTGCCGAGTGAAGATTGGAAACAATTATCCGGTTCACCATCGCGATATACCCGGTGCTGACAGGTCTGACGATCCCGTTTTCAAACAGCCCGCAGGGAGGATTCTGGATGACTAGACGTCCCCCACCCCACCCCACCCCATCCGCCCCTCAACCTATTCCCTCTTTTTCTCTCGCCCTTCCCTCTCACTCCTCAACCCCCTTCCCCCACCTATCCCCCCCCCCCTCCTCACTTCGGACATTGTGGTAACCCAAGTCATCCCGCAGGGAATGTTTTAATTCACTGAAAAGTTCTCCGCGAGCCCGGCAGTCGTGGGACAACTCAAGTGGTGCTGACATATCATAATGTTAGTTCCCCTCCCTTCCCCCCCTTAAGTGTGTGTGTGTGTGTGTGTGTGTGTGTGTGTGTGTGTGTGTGTGTTTGCGTGCGCACATGTGTGTGTGTGCGTGTGCGTGAGAGAGAGAGAGAGAGAGAGAGGAGAGAGAGAGAGAGAGAGAATGCGCGCGCTCGCAAATGGAACAACCCGCATATTGTCATCTCTCTCTCTCTCTCTCTCTCTCTCTCTCTCTCTCTCTCTTTTCCTCTCTCTCTCTCTCTGTGCGTGTGTGTGTGTGTTTTGTGCGTGTGTGTGTGAAAAGACAGAATGATGTGGACATGGTCGACAGGGGGGAACGGTGGGAAGCCGAGAGGAGGAGGAAATGATTGGGGAGAGGACAGAGTGAACGGCCACGCAAGCGTATTTTATTGACTGCCTCTAGATGGATACTTCTTAATCACGAAGCGAAGTTTACAGTTTTACCCAGTGGCAATATGCAATCGTGTCAAAGCCAACCGACTAGTCATAGTAGTAGTAATGGTGTGATGGTGGGTGGCAGCAGTAGCAGTAGGAGTATTAGTAGTAGCAGTAGAAGTAGTACCAACAGTAGAAGTGGTGGTGGTAGTAGGGGTGGTGCTTAGTAGAAGTAGTAAAAGTAGAAGTAGTTGTAGTAGTAGTAGTAGAGATTATAGTTGTGGTGTTAGCAGAAGTAGTAGTAGTAGTAGCAGCAATAATACTAGCAGTAGTAGTAGTAGTAGCAGAAGTGGTGGTGGCGGTGGTGGTAGTAGTAAAAAGTCGTGATGGCAGCAGAAGCAGTTGTAGTAGAAGCAGCAGCAGCAGCAGCAGCAGCAGTAGTAGTAGTAGTAGTAGTAGTAGTAATAGTAGTAGTAGTAGGAGGAGGAGGAGTAGAAGGAGAAGAAGTCGTAGTAGAACTACCTCTCCTTCAAGAAAGGAGCACTGCTTCAGCAAGATTACACAAAAAATTGTTTTTTTTTTCGATGTCCACTTCGTTCACTTCTGCCGCCTTCTTTCTTCTTCTTCTTCTTCTCGAACACTCTAGATGGGAACGCCAGCTCCCCATGACGAATGCTGCCGTGCGCTGTAATGTTTAAGCCAATGGATTATAATTCTCCAGTCACACGGAAACGTGGACACTATCAGACCGTTTTTAGTGCAAAGATAAATGGCGGGCTATGCAGACTCACTCCGTCAGTTCAGCATTACGCCTCCTCCGCCCTCACCTCTCCCCACCCCCATCATTCCTTCCCAAAACCGTACTCAGACATCGACACAAACGGACACCGCCTTTTCCTCACACTAGCTTTTAAAATGTTTTCAGCTCGGAGAGACTCCCCACCCCATTTCTGGTCCACGGGAAATTTTTATTTTAAAAAACGAGTATAGTCTGTTGGGGTGACTTTCAGGAACTAGTCGAGGGAACGGATTGTTCACATTTTTCATAGGGAAACAACATGCGCATGACGGAGATCGCAGACCTCCGCCAGCTCTGGCTCCGGATGTACACCATTACTGAATGGGTTCAGTCTTACGCCATATTCCACCTTTCCGCCAGGTTCGTTAAAATCGGCTCCGCATTCTTTCCGTGATCTTGCGGACAAACAAACGAACACAGGCCGGTGAAAACATCGCCATCTTGGCGGAGGCAACCATTGTTCGTATCCTAACGAGGAGCAGACTCTGTGGCTTTGGCATCTGTGACTTAAGGAAATGCCCTTTCGGAGAAAGAATTTAAAAAAAAACATTAAAGATCGTCTCACGAAGAAAACGAACAGATGACAAAAACGAAGCAGCACTCTGAAGGTCTGCCAGGGCGAGTTCAAACAAAACAAAGAAAAAAAATCCTTTCACTTTCCACAGAGTGTAAAATAAATAATTGTTTCTCTTTCCACAGCATGTGAAATAAATAATCTTTTCTCTTTCCACAGAGTGTAAAATAGCCTTTTCTTGTCTGATATTTCTATTTATCTAAATCTGGTCAACTGGCTCTCAAAACATAATTCCTTGTAACTGATGTTCTGACTAAGTCCCAGTCCTAACTTGCAAAGTTCCAAACACCAAAATCTGTGTTAGCCACACACACACACACACACACACACACAATGTATCGCAACGAACTGCATAGTCCAAACTCAGGTTCGACTTGCAATATGGTCAAACGCCATAATTCATGTACAGCTCGTATAAGCCACAACTTACGAAGTGGTCAACCACTGCGTTTTGACTCAATATCAGTCATAACTCAAAAAGTGGTCAAACTCTATAGTTGTCGCAAATTGCTCCCAACTTGCAAAATGGTCAAGCACACAAATTTATGTTGTGACTTCGTACTAGTCCCAACTTGCAAGACAGTCCCCCCAATTTGCTAAGTTCAGAGATGTTCACCTGATGTGGTCTTTGAATTTCTGATAGAGATTAACATTTATATTTTGATCTGAGATTTCACAGTAG
This sequence comes from Conus ventricosus, assembly GCA_018398815.1. Classification (NCBI taxonomy): domain Eukaryota; kingdom Metazoa; phylum Mollusca; class Gastropoda; order Neogastropoda; family Conidae; genus Conus; species Conus ventricosus. The sequence continues at coordinate 71,038,123 of CM031602.1, forward strand.
AAAGATTTTAAACAAATTTTCGGATGCGTTTTCAGAGGTGTGTATTTTTAAAGGATTGTGTGAATGAATAACTTTGTGAGTTGACTTCAAAACGGTGACAGTCCTGATATGGCCCTTTGCGGTCTGCTTGGCTGATAAGCAACATTACCTTACCTAAGTTCAAACACCTTAATTAATTTCATTGATCAATATCACCCAGACTTGCACAGTGATCAAACGCCATAACTTATGTCACTAATAAGCACTAGGCCCAACTTGCAAAGTGGTCAATCATCGTTATCTATGGTGCGACTTAGTATCAGCAACTTGCATACTGGGCAATTAGTATCAGCAACAACTTGCATACGGGTCAAAATGTAGTCAAGTTGCCACTCAGTATATTACCATAACTTGGCAAAGTGGTCAAATACATGATACATGTCACGACCTAGTACTTATCAGCCACCACTTTGCCACTGGGTCAAACACCTTTACGACCGCGTTGGTGCCCGTGTTCACTCACCTCCTCTTCCTGCACAGGGTGCAAGTGGGGGGGGTGTCGTCCGTGGCCACCCGGTGACCCTGGGGGCCGGGTACTGTACCCGAACGTGTACCCTGCATCGCGGACCCGTTTCTGCACTACTCTGCAATCACATGGAAACGCAACAGTCAGGACCCCTCATTGCAAAGGCTGTGAGTTCGATCCCCATGCCGCGCAACATTAGATCCGACATGCCACTGCCAAACTGTTACGTTCTATTGTGAGGCAAAGATGGAACTAATTCTGTTTATATGTTATCGTTCAGGGGGCACTGTTAGACAGGTCCCTTCTCCCATTCCCCTCATACAGCCTCGTCTCAAGTTTCAATCTGAATACAATCTGATTCGCTCCGAGCTATGCTGATCGTGAATTCTGTCACGATCGGCGGTACTAAATCAGCCGTCCATGTGTTTGGAGTAATGGTAGTTTAGAAATAGCGTGTGCGTGTGCATATGTGTATATGTGTGTGTGCGAGTGTGCGTGTGTAAGATTGGGGTTTTGGTTAAGGAGGAAGGTTAGGCTAGGTAGGGGGCTGGGGAAATAAGACATACATATTCTTGAGTTCCAATTCTTGACTTGTTGAAGGGATGAAAGCGGGAGGTTGGTTTCGTTTCGATTGTTACCCTTTTGTTACTTTGGTTCTACGCCAGAGAAGGCGGGGCAGGATATCGGCTGTTGTTGTTGTGTTGTCAAGTCTGAGTTGTTGTAGTAAATTGTTGTGTTGTTGCACGAGCAACAAGTAGTCCGTTGGTCCGGCGTGTGTCAGCTCTGCGGAGGGATACGCAGCTCTGACCAATCGCTGTTTTGTGTTGTGAGTAGAGTTCGCTTGATTCCGACAGAGCGGAATGCGTTGGGGTAGCTTCACTTCGGTCCCTGGTGTTCGTCGGATGTGGACGCGCCTTGTAGTTGCGGCGGTAGCGCCGTTAGTCGAGCTGAGTGACTTCGAGTCATAGTCAGTGCCAGGTCCTCGTCGGTCTGGTGTGCCTTGGCCTGTGCCGGGTTCTGTGTCGTCTCTGTTGGCAGCCACTTCAGCCAGTTGCAGAACTGGTGTGGTGAATCGTCTGTCTGTCCAGGTTGGTGATTTGTTAGGTTCATGGTGGTGTCATTCGTCATGTTTTGTATTATGGCGAGTTGTACTGTAGTTGTCTCATGTTATGTTTAGTTGTATTATGTTTGTTGCGTATACTGGTTGTTGGTATGATGTCGTCTTGGTTCTGTAATTGAAACTTTTTGTCAGCCGGTTTGTGTTACCTCTTTCTGTATATTCTGTAAGTAGTGTACATAGTGGTTCCTATTGTTAAGTGTTCATTATTATTGTTCCTGAGTTCGATTGTCATGTGACAGGTTGGCTGACAATGTGGGTTCGATTAATAACCGTTGATGAACGGTGTGTGTAGATATTGGTTGTGATTAGTTTATGTTAATTTCAGGGGGGTTAGTAAGGAAGTAATTACGAGGTTGCATTTTGTTGAGGATCATAGTATGAGTCGGGTGCAGAGGTGTCGGCGTGAATCGTAAAGGGATTGTGCTCAATTTCTGTTGTAAATAGTAGTAGTTCGTTGAAATTGAGTAACGATTTCGGAGTTGACCTGCACAGCATTGGAATCGGTTAACTGTACAGTAGGGCCAAGGCTAATTGGTAGTCGAGTGGTTTATATGGAGTACGGTCTGTGACTATTCAATTCATATTGGTGTCTTTTCACTTTCGTTACGAGTCTTGGTTCTCGACGCGGGTGTCGTGCGCGTGCAGACTGTATTTGTGACGTACGTATTTGGTACAGGACAGTGAGTCCATATGGTTAAAGGTGGTTTTGTTGTTTTTTTTTTTTAAAGTAAATGACAGTCGACACACGCAGGGATGTATGTGTTTGTGACAGAATAGGGTTGGAGAAAGATATTTTAGGTTGCAGGGAGACAGTCCCATTATGAATTTAGTAGTCGGAAAGAAGGGTAAGGTAAGTTAAGGCGGGTAGTTCAGCAGTTGATAGGATAAAAACGGAGGATGTGCAGATGTATATTGTATGAAGTATGGTTGTGTTGGCATAACAAGGATTAACCACTGGGTTGTCTGACAAGAGATGACATGAGAGTGGGGTGCTGGATGGAAATTTTGGCGGACAAATCATGGGTTGATTTACGATTATAATTGACAGTGCAAAGAGGGGTAAAAATGTGAAGGATTGTGGCTGCGAGCCGATTCTCTTGTATGAATATGCTAGAACTGTGAACGTTGATAAGTTTTGGTTCTTTTGTTGTTGTTTTTTGAGATGTATATTACTATCATTACTGTGTGGAAACATTTCCTTGTCAGATTGCCAGTTCATAGTTTATTTAGTATTTCCTAAGGGGGCCCATGGAGTCCGTGTTGGATTGCTTAGATTGGTTTTATTTCTCCGAGAATTATGTGCGAGTCATAATTTCAGATGTGTGAGCCATTAATTTCATGTGTATAGCGTAGATTGGCTCAGAGAGATATATTGTGTTACTGTTGTTGTAAAGGTTGGCAGGGAATGGATCTGATAACCCCAAGTAACGGGTTAGGGGGTGGTATTCGAAATTCAAGGGGTCACTCTCATGCCCGAGTGGGAGGTAGGCAAGGGAGATGGAGAGTTAAAGCTTTACCATGTATCTATGAGCCTTGATGATCGGGGAGTAGCAAAATTACAGTAGTGGCCTACAGTTGTGTTAGCAGGTATCCTGTTTCCGTCCTGAGGCTGGGGCCAGACCACCGCAGTCTGCTGCCGCGTGCCGGCAGGTGAGCGGCGGTGTCCAGTTGCCTGCTGCTTTCCCGGGAGAGGGAGACCATCCAGGCCGTCGGCCGTCTGTGAGGCGGCTATCTTTCTGCTGCGGGGTTCTCCCGGGGGTTCTCCAGCCACTGTTGCTCTACCCGGTTCGGCGTCCTGTGAGGGCGCGCTGCACCAGACTTCCCTCACCATCAGGGTCGGCGGGGCCGTCAGAAGAGGAGGCGTCCTTCGAGCCCCGGACTCGTCGAGAGGGCGTCTGGTTGTGTGTGGTGCGCTAGGTGTCGTGCCCAGCGCAGGGGAGGAGTCAGACGTGAGGAGTCACGGTCGCCGCCGGGGCGTAGAGTCTTCGGGGAGTTGGACTGTGGGAGGCCACGGTCGGCGCTGAGGTGCAGTCTTCCGGGGAGGTGTCAGCCGTGAGGGGCCAAGTCCAGCGCCGAGGACTGGAGCTCTCCGGGCCGGGATGAGTTGTCCCATAGTTGTAGTATAAAGGGTGTAGTGTTAGGCAGTAGGGTTAAGTGTGTGGGGTTAGGTAGTAAGGTAAGGGTGTTAGCTACTGCCTCCTTTGGGACGTAGTGGCCAGCATAGTGTAGGGCACTTGTCGTTGCCTCCCTTAGGGACGCAGTGACCAGTGCGATAGTGGTCCCGGTTCAAAAGAGAAGGGTGGGTCCTGGGAGAGGTGTGGGTGGTAGTAGTTTAGATATTAGAGTCCCTTGGGTTTGTCCTTGTCCCTATTAGTTAGCACCACGTGTGCGGGCTATCTCTGCGTCCCTAGGTCGCAGGGATATACCGCAACTGGTACTGTAGCATAGGTTAGGATTCTAGGGTCGAAGCAGGGTAGGGTGGGTCAGTGAAGAAGTGGGATACCGGTGTGTGGCTGTAGATAGGACGTGAGTGGTGGCGCCATGGTATGTTTGTGTGTGTGAAATAAAGAGGTGCGCGTGATTGTAAAGCTGGGTTAGTGTGCTGTGTTGTTGCTATAGTGTGTTGTGGTGTGGGTAGGGGTGGTGGGCCGTCCGGCTTAGCGACCGTGACAAATTCCAAAGGACACTGGCGGGTTCGATTTGATTGATGCACTTTCCTGCGGATTATCAAGACCTGAAATTTCACATGGCTGTTTTCAAATCGCTTGACATGTATTAGATGGGCATTTGCAGACCATTTCGCTATGAACGACTAGAACTGACTGGATCTCAATAAAAGCACCCCGTTCCCTTTTAATCCAGTCAAGTTAATTATCATGAAAAATATGACAAATACTTTCATTTCAAATTACATAAATGTCACGGCCAATGCTTACCCTCTCACATCTAAAACAACACAATTTTGAAATAACTAACAGAGTTTTTGCTTCCAGAAAAAAATTCCCCATGGAAAAACACTTGAAATAATAATCACTTAATGGACCTGGAGGAGTGAAAGAAACAGATTGTTGTTTCTGACCTTTACGCTTTGACTGAACCCATCAATACACGGGGAATGCAGCATACGTACATGTGTGTGTGTGTGTGTGGGGGGGGGGGGGGGGGGGATACGTGCGTGCGTGCGTGAGTAGGGCCTATGTATGCACTGTTAAATTTCCATCGTTAGTGTAGTGCATAAAATCAGTTTATTGGTACCACTCTCCAAATGTTAACAAACTCAACTATTTCACACACACACACGCGCGCGCGCCAGGCAGACACGCGAGGAAAAGTTTCGCCGTCATCTGTTGTGGAAGCAGCCCTCCAACAAGCAAACAAAACAGCAGGTACACTACTCACTAGGTCCGCACTGATTGGCACTGTTTGTCTTTCTACTCGGCTCCAACAGCAGCAGACGATAATCCCACCCCCGTGCTGTGCGTCAACATTGACAACACGGGCAGATCCCCAAACGTCCCCCATGTCGATCCAAAAACCCGTTCGCTCCAGCCCTATAAAAGCAAAAGCCGCCAATTGTCCCCACGTCCTTTGGCTTCGCTTAGAGATTAATGACGTCCTAAGCCCAGGCGTTGGGTCCTAACACAAACCCTTGTTTTGACTAAGAGAGAGAGAGAGAGAGGAAGAGAGAGAGAGAGAGAGAATGATTTGGTATAGGCCTACTGTATGTAAATCATTGAAGAGAAAGAGAGAGACAGAAGAGAGAGCGAGAGAGAGAGAGTGGGGTGGGCAGGTTGTGGAGGGGGGGAGGGGGTGTAGAGGAAGGCTGCAGGACCTCAGTCCGGGAATACCACAGAAACTCTGATCTTCTGGATGACTTGGCTGGACAGAAGTGTCTATAAACCCGGCCTGGAATCTTCAAGACTTTCAGTCAGCAGAAACTTGATCCGTTTACTTCGTTTGGGAAACAGGAAAAGCTGGGGAAAACCGACGAACCTTCGGGGCCCCTTGTTTGGCCGGTATGTTAATATTTCCTCACAAGTTTGACATGCTAAACTCCATGAAATTCCGAGTCGGCAGGATGTTTATTGGATGTTTGCAGAAAGGATCTCGAGGGGGTGGTGTTGGGATCGGGCCAGCTCGGACAATTTAGGCCTTTCATGGTTCCGTGATTGGGCCCAATTCTTACCTCCACCGCCCCTTTCTCGCTCCTTCCCAACTTCAAAACGTTATTCATGACTCTCTCTCTCTCTCTTCTCTCTCTCTCTTCTCTCTCTCTCTCTCTTTCTCTCCACTCTTCCCCCTGTTTTCCCAACCACCCACCCCCCCTTAGCAGCCTCCCTTTTTCTCTCACCAGTTTTTCCCCCTTCCTCACAGCAATTAGAATTGTTCCGCGAATCTTCCTCAACACTGAAAGATATATGACTGGCAGTACAGAAGATTATTGAGAAGATTACGATAAATGCCAATTAAACTGGGTAGAGAACTTCTTGGGAGTAGAGATATTTAAAAACAAAGAATGAATCGACTTTCTTGTGGATTTATCTTAATGTACCCACATCGCCATCCTCCACAATGTAACCGCGAAAATTATCGTAATGCGAAATGTGAGAATGCGTTGAGATGGACACATGAAAGGAGTGAAGGGAGATAGGGAAGGGAGAGAGGGGGGGGGGGGTAGAGAGAGAGGGGGGTAATAGAGTCTAAAAGACTGATGGACACAAAATCCCCCCCCTCTCCTTTCCTTCTCTCTCTTCTCCCCCTTTTCTCTCTCTTCTCTCTTTTCTCTCTCTCTCTCTCCCCATTTTCAAAAGGTTTTCCTGATCTTTCACCTCACACTATGTTGTCCTGTTTTCTTCTTCATCCTTTTTTTCATTGATCGTCTGAAAAAGCAACCAGCTCGCGCTCGAAATACAATAAAGAGAGATGTGACAATTGCTTGGGGAGACGAGTTTTAAAAAAAGGGAGGAAAGTGAGTGAGTGAAGAGAGAGAGAAAAGGGGAGAGGGGAGAGAGAGAAGGGGAAGGGGTCAATGAGAGAGAGAGAGACAGACAGACAGACAGACAGAAACAGAGAGTGAGAAAAATTGTGGGTGGGGTGGGGTGGCGGGGGGATGGATGGGTGAGGAAAGGGGAAAAAAATGATGTGTTTCAAGAGCGGGATCTCGTTTTTTTTGTTTTTTCACTCAATTTGTTTTGCTTTCTCTGAGGCAAAGGATTGACAAGAAAATAAATTATGGACCCTAAAAGACAGGAACATTGAGGACGTTTCTCTTCCATGCAAAAAACTTCCTAAGCCACGGAAATTGAGCCTGCCCACAACAGAGATTCGGGTTTTAGCCGACTTTTCCCAAATAGCTGCTACTCTCTGCCCCTCCCTCTCAGTCAACATTCCCCGCCCCTCCTTGGCCCTTTCTCTGTCTGTTTGTCTGTCTGTCTGTCTCTCTCTCTTCTCTGTCTCTGTCTCTTCCCCTCTCTCTCTCTCTCTCTCTCTCTCTCTCTCGCTCTCTCTCTCTCAGTGCCTGTCCGTCTCTCTCCCATTCTGTGTGTGGTGGTGTGTGTGTATGTGTGTGTGTTTGTGGAGCGCGCGCGCGCGCGTGTTTGTGCGCGTGTATGTGTATGTACACTTTCTCTCTCATATTTCTCTACGTTTCTCTCCATTTCTCCTCTCTTCTCTCTCTTCTCTCTCTTCTCTCTCTCTCTCTCTCTCTCTCTCTCTCTCTCTCTTTACTGCCAGTCTCACTTGTTGTCTTCCCCCCCTCCACATCTCTCTCATATTCTCTGTCTCTCTTACCATTTTTCTATCCCGTGTCTATCTGTCTGTCAGTCTATCAGTCTCTCTCTTTCATTCTCTTCACTGATGCAATAAATTGAGTGCGCGCACGCACGCAGCACATGTGCATTACATATATGCGCCCGCCACGCACACACACACACACCAAAAACACACTCACATATGCACGCCACACACACACACACACCACGCACACACACACTACACGAACGACACGGGTCATTTTCTTGTCTTTAGCGAGCCAGCAGACCATAAACTCCCATGGACGGCCCGGGCAGGACGGTCAGAACGGGCCGACAATATAATTAGGCCCAGCGCAAGTAATGCTCACAAGTGGGCCCCGGGGGCAGGGCTTTTTATGTACGTGGTGAGGGCATCAACACGCGCAGATGATTCCTCCTAACCCCCCCCCCCCCCCCACCACCACCACACCCCCCCCCCTTCCCACCCTCGAAAACCCCTTCCCCACACGCGCCCTTTCATCACATCTCTCGTCTTTTACGTTCGATACCTCCAGACCTGCAAGAGACCAGACCCCTTCGCTCTTTCCCTTGCGTGTCCCTGAGGGTGAACGTACACCCAGTGAAAAGAAATAAAAAAAATGCTGTGTTGCTTTTTTTCTCCTTCTTCTCCATTCGGGAAGGGAGAAGAGGGCTATTGCGGACGGGGATGGGTGGGAGTGGCGGGGGTGTATTCAAAACGGGTTTCCTTCCACGGAAAGACCATTGTCAAAAGCATCTGAAAAAAATATCCATGGGTAAAAAAAAATAGCCACGGTCAATAACAATGTCATTTGGAGCAGGAAAAAAAAAGTTATGTCAAACGTAAAGAATACCCAAGCGAATTTGTAACGAAAATTGTTATTCCTTTACTCGCAATACACTCTCACACGCACTTGACACGCAGTTAGCGAGTGTGTCTCTCTCTCTCTCTTTTTCTCTCTCTCTTCTCTCTCTCTTCTCCTTTTCTTTCTTTCGCAAAAACGCGCGCTCGCAACACACACAAAACTTATACAGAGAGAGAGAAAGAGAGAGCGAGAGGAGGGGGGAGGGAGGGAGATAGAGGGGGGGGGGGTGAGAAAGAGAGAGAGGACACACAAGACAGACAGAGAGAGAGAGAGGTGTGGTGTGTGTGTGTGTGTGTGTGTGTGTGTGTGTGTGTGTGTGTGTGTGTGTGTGTGTGTCTGTGTGTGTGTGTGTGTGTGTGGTGTGTGTGTGTGTGTCTGTGGTGTGTGTGGGTGTGTGTGTGTCTGTCTGTCTGTCGTGTGTGTGTGTGTGTGTGTGTGTGTTGTGTGTGTGTGTGTGTGTGTGTGTGTGTGTGTGTGTGTGTGTGTGTGTGTGTGTGTGTGTGTGAAAGGTGCAAAGCAAAGCAATGCAAAAACCAACTTCTTTGTCAAAAAAGAAATCAATGGTGTAGCGCTGTCAGCGAGTGGTCCCCCCCTCCCTTTCTAATCTCCTGCAGGGATAAGTGCTTCAGGTTTCTTCCGTTATTTTACTTATTTGCTTCGCTGAATTCAGTGCTGTTTTTTTCCGACACTGTGTGTGTTTAAATGCCGGAAGGTCGAGAGGGGGGGGGGGGGGGGAGGAGGAGAGACAGACGAAGGGAGACACAGAGAAGTATGGAGAAGGGTCGAGACGACTATGGGCAGAGAGGGGACAAAGACGCGAAAAGGGGAGGGGGGGGAGGGGAGAGGGGAGAGAGAGGAGGGGAAGAGAAGGGGAGAGAGAGGGGGGGGGGGGGGGGCAGAGAGAAAAACAGACAAAGACACTGAAAAAAGGGGAAGAGAAATTCGAGGGAGAACACGGTGGGGGATGGGGAAGAGACGGAGAAGAGGGAGTGGGGGGAGGCGAGGGACATGTTACGTAAAAAAACGGGAAGAGGAGGAGGAGGAAGGGAAAAGAGGAGGGGGGTGGGCGGGTGGTAGGGATGGCCGCGTAGATGAGGGAATAAAAAAGGGGGCTCAACAGTTGTGAGACGGTGAAACTTCCTGGCAATAGGACGGATTTGGACGTGCACACGGAGGGGGAAACCCAAACGGGAAAATAGTGTGCGTGTGTGTGTGTGTGTGTGTGGGGGGGGGGGGGGGGGGCCTATAGGGGCAGGGGAAAGGGAGGGGAGGGGGATGGAGAAGAGGGTGAGGAAATAACAAGGGGCAGGAAAAGGTAAAGGGACAGAGAGCAAGAAGTGATTCTGTTAATGACGTCATTGAACTCTGGGTAGCTTTCGTTTCACGTTTGGCTG
>CM031602.1:71055278-71090278 GCA_018398815.1 Conus ventricosus
CACACACACACACACAAACACACACACACACACACACACACACACACACACACACGTACACGCACGAATTCTCATACACTCTTCCTCAAATACCCACTCTTCCTATTTCATGTCAGACACCTCGGCGTCCTTCTCCATGCACATCCCCCCCCCCCCCCCACCCCCCTTCCTTGCCTGCCCACCCCTCCCCTCTCAACCCAGAAAAGCACAGCCGTCAACAACACTCACCAACTCTTTAAGCTTCTCCGTAGCACCTTTGAAGGTGGGCAGGTTGTTCCCAGACCCGGAGCTGGTGTTCAAAGACCCTACACCTCATCCAGAGAGAAGTCACCTCCTTCTTCTTGCTGTTCCTCCCCGCGCCCCGTTCGCGAGGAGGCGGACTCGTTGCTGGCGCGCCCGCTGCTGGAGTGGGGCGACGACAAGTTCATGAACGCGGCCTCCTGGTTCTTCAGACGGAACATCTTCTCCTCCTCCACCTTGGAGATGGCGGCCGAACGCTTGGCCTGTCTCTCCTTGTCGATGTGCCGGATGAGGCAGATGGTGATGAGCACGGCAGGGCCAGAACCACAGTCACGCACACGAGCACGATGACGATCATCACGTTGTTGTCGTCCTGCCCGTCGGCTTCCATCAGTGTCATGTTCCCTGTCACTATGGTGATGTGCAGCTCCGTCTGCTGGATGAACGGCGGGTTCCCGCCGTCCTTGACCTCAATCTGCAGCAGGTGCTCTTTGACGTCGGCGGGGAGGATGGTCCGGGCCAGACGCAGAGTGCCGTCGCGCTCGTTGAGGTCAAAGAGGCGGGAAGGATCGCCGTCCACGATGATGAAGGACAACTGCCGAAGACCCCTATCCTCGTCCGTGGCGTTGATAATCAGGAGGAGACTTCTCTCCCGTATGGCATAGGACACGTTGATGGAGTTGTTGCCCTCGCGCGGGTAATGGATGACCGGTGCATTGTCGTTGTCGTCCAGGATCTGAACGGTTACGTTGGCCAGGTCGTAGAACACTCCACCTGGGGGTCTTCCACTTTGACCTTCAACCTGCACAGAGAATATGTGTCTTTAGTTACGTTGGAAATCTGCAGTTAGGGTGAAGCACTGTTAAATAACTATGAAGCTCCATCATGAAGAAACGATCCCGTTTTCTTTTTCTGTATTGCTCACATCAGATCAGAGTCAGCCCTTCTTTGCGTCCCCAAAGTTCACGTTTCCTGCCTCCCTGCGCCCTGCATCATATCCATTTCCGTCTCTCTCTCTTTCCCTGTTTCTGTTGTCTTACGTAGAGGGTGGGTTTTTGGGGACGGTGAGGTAGGGGAAGGTTGTGAAAGAAGTAATACTTCTGTCTATAACACCCTGCTATCCCTGAATATGAAAATCATATTTTTATTATCGAGGGGGGGCGTCGGAGACCCGTCACAAATTGGGGCTCGTCCGGGATGAATAAATGAGCCATAAGGGATTTGATTGTGGGTTTTGTTCAATTGCAAGGGATTGAATTTTGTCGTAATTGTTGGAAACCTAGATTTTTTTTTCTTACCTGGAAAGACGTCAGTCATATGTGATTGTTTGATCTTTTTTTTCATGAACTGGGCCTGTGTTTGAACTTGATTGATTGGTTGCTGTTGAAGGTTGTTTGTGTGTAGCACAAACTATTTGATCGCTTTATGTATAAGTGATCGTCGGGGATTATCTCGCTTGTTATGTGGGTGTATTAACTAGTGATCGAGGTTAGATAGCTTCAAATGTCGACTGAAGAGGGTGCTGAGGACAATAGGTCCACTGAAAAAGGATGTGTGGACCTCATAGATGATGGAAAAGCTTTAGGAATTAAAGGGTCCGGGAACTGAACGGCATATGTAGATGAGGAAACTGGCCCGTGTTATTGAGGCTCAGAAATACAGATGAGACGAGAACAGAAAGAGAGGTGAGAGAAGGAGAACGGGATAAAGAGGAGAGAGAAAGGGAACGGGGGAATAGAGGAGAAGAGAAAGGAGATCGGAAAAAGAGGAGAGAGAAGGGAAACGGGGGGAAAGAGGAGGAGAGGAGAAGAAAACGGGAAAAAGAGGAGAGAGAAGAGAACGGGGAAAAAGTGGAGAGAGAAAGTGAAGGGAAAAGGGAGGAATAGAGAACGGGAAAGAGGGGAGAGAGAAAGAGTACCGGGGGAAAGAGAAGAGAGAGAAAGTGAACGGGAAGAGAGGAAAGAGAAAGAGAGAAGATAAGGCAGTTGAGTTAGAAAAAAATAAAATTGGAGAAAGAACGGGACATGGACGCAAACCTCAAGCGAACTTTGCACCACATGCAGTCCTGATCAATTGCCAAGTTCGGAATGATAATTCCGGACCATTTAGAGGAGTTCATTCGCATTTGAAAGGATCTGCCAATGATCCAGGGGCTTTCACCTGAGATAACGGGGGCCACAAATTTTGTCCGCGCTGGCTGTCACCCAAGCTAGGCGATGCTTTTTTCTGTTACCACCGGAATAACAGACAGATTATCGAGTCGGTGCGCGTTTGCTTTGTTTCAGACGTATCAAGTAAACCCGCCGATAGATTAGGTAATTGTTTCAGAGAAAAACCGTTCGTAAATCAGGTGAGAGCAAGTAAAGTTCCTTTATCGGCTTAGGACTCTTCTGTGACTAAATGGATTGGTTAGGAAACATTGACAAACATTTTGAATCTTTGATGGGTGGAGATCGATAAGGAGCAAATTACTTCACTTGTCGGAAGGATCTCATCTGTAGTTCTTGGGCAGAAAAAAAAAAAAAAAATAAAGAGAATTAGGGTTTAGAGGAAGTTAGTGAAAGGTTGAGACAGGTATGAATCTGCCATGATCAGCGTTTAATGGAGATGATAGGGATCGAACCAGTGACCGTACTGCCAGAACCCCACACCAGTCAGGGTGTGATTCCCCGACACCCTACAAACAGGGGCGAGACCGCAGGTAGTTAGAAAACGCATTCTAAGTCCAAGGCAACAGTGGGACTAGAGAATGTTACGAGTGATGAAACGCACATGTTTTCAAATGTGGGCGAGAGGGGTGCCACTCTCACCCCCGAGCGGAAACAATTAACTTTTAATTTTATTTAGCAAGGAATGTAGAGGAACTGCGAATTACATTCGTTGTTTGCCGTTGATTACAATTCAACAGCAAGGCTGGTGTACCCCACCAACTTCTATGGCAGTAGTAAACGGGTAGACGGGACCTGCGATTAGATACGGACTGACTCTTGCCGGCAATGGTAGAGCCCGGTTTTTGTGAGAGAGGACAGGACTATTACCGGGGGAAACCACCTGCCGTGCGATATGCAGATGGAAGAATTAACGGCTACCTTTGGCCGTGTCAGAGTAGAGTCCAGAGTTGTCAGGAGTATCTCACTGAAGCAGTGCAAAAGTCAATCTTCCTAATCCAGCTTTGTTTGGGTGGTAGGTTATAACCCCGAAGCTAACCAGGTGCCAGTCAAGTGGGGAAAGAAAAAGGGCAGTGCAGGGTAGGAAGGTAAACTGAATGCACGGTGGACGTGCAAAGGCGCCGCATAGCAGTAAGAGCTAGTGTAGGCCATGATGGTGGCCTGGTGGTGGTGCATTGGACCATGTAATAGGTCGTAGTTGGCGGTGCCGCTAGGCATGGAAGGTGGCCGTGCTGGTTGGTGCCGTATGGACTTGGGAGGTGGCCAGTAGTGGGGTGAACGTTGGCATGGTGGCCGTAGTGGTGGTTCAAAAGTTGTTGGCGTTTGCCGTGGACAGTTCAATGTAGGAGCCACGGTGGCGGACCTAGGGTCGGGGCCAACATGGACCATAGAGAAACTGGGGAACAGAGCTGGGTTGGGCCAGGGAGGCAGTCATAACGCATGGCATGAAGGTCGAGCGTGAACTCTGCTATCGTTAGAAAATGCCAAAAGATAGTCAGATCAAAAGGAGCAGATATGCCAGTGTCGGGAAAGGGTAAAGTAAACAGGGCTCTTAAGTTAATGCATGGCATGAGCGGGATTCGAACCAAGGAATTTCCTCAGAGAGAGGAAAAATTCGGCTCGGATTGGATGAGTTGAGGGATCATCTCTTAACATTTTGAAAAGGGGAGTAGACGTTCGTCGCAGTGAATGGTGTGTGCGACAGGCTAAATGAGGTTTCGCGCAGATTTTCACGCGCTCCTTTAAGGACTAAAATGTGTGAAATGGTGCGCTGAACTCTCTTGTAATAGCCTGGAATGGAGCAAATATCTGCTACAGGTAATTATTGGCGTGCCACAAACGGCGCGTCAAGATTGAGATGGTGGCAGGAGCAGTAAGGGTTGGTCCTTCAGTGATCTCTTCCAGGGTGGTGCGGTTGTATGTGAACAACAGAAATAGAAACAGGGTAGGAGCGATGCCTTCGGTGCTGTGATTGTGGTGGTGGTGTGAGCAGTCGTCTGTTTACGGGACAGCTACTGTGTAAAATAATGTAGATGGCCAGTTGTGTTATTGATTTTGATTGACAGTATAGGGCGGGGTTGGAGCCTATGTCATGTTTATTTTCTTCTTTTTTTTATTGTGGTTATCAGGTTGTTGTTGCTTGTGTTCATTGCATTTGATTGTGTGCACTGATCCACGTGTTATGTGTTTTGCATTTTTTTGGTTCAATATATATTTGCTAAGTTGTTTTGTCACAGCTCGGTTAAAGTGTGAAAAATGTCTTATTTGTGACATCATGATAAGTGGTTGATTTGCATATTGTTGTGTGAGACCGTCGTGAGCAGATTGGGGCCATCACGCATGTATTTGATTTTGATGTAGTAAGCTGGGCCATACTCCTGGATTTGGATCTTGTGTCAATCAGGGCTTGGGGCTATATAAAGAAGTGAATGGAATGATTAATTAACTGTAGGGACATGCTGATAGCTAACGCTATGGACAGAGTTCTTGCATTTTTGTGTGCCATTTAGAGGTTAAATGTTGTGCACAGTGTTTATGATTGGAGGATTCTAATGGAGTATTGACTGATTTATTATTTTTTAAATGGATTACAATTTTCCATGTTTAGTGATTTCGTTGATGGAAAGTGATGTCTTAAGCATAGGGGGTAGTACTGTTAAATGACCCATGCAACTGAGTTTCATTTTATCCTATTGGGAGAACATTTCGTTCCTGGAGGAAATGTTTGATTGGAAATCAAACATTCTTAGGTACGGGGTGTCATGAGATCGGCCGTATGGTTCTCGTGCATTTAGGCAAAAATTACTAAGGGTAGTTGCTGTGGTTGAGAGACGTTCCTTGGGTCATCAAGTGTGCCCCGAATTCAGGGTCCTCACCAGGGGGGGATACCCGAGTGTATACTGAAGGAGGGAGAGTACTGGGAAGTGTTTCGCATGTCGAGGGAATGTGACAAGGAGTTGGCGACTGCCAGTCCTGGGTAGAGAAGGTGTCCACTTTGAGCACTGGCTATTTCACTGGGCTCTTCCGTGGGCCTGAAAGGAAGGCGATCGTTGTCAGGTAACCGTCACGGGTAGGTGACGTCAGCCTGCGGCCAGAGTACAGCGACATTCTGTGTCCCGGTTCTGAGGAATGAATGGAAGGATGCGGCCCTAGCGGTGGTTTGCGCCTTGTTGTCTATAAGAGGTTAGTTAATACTTGAAGCATCTGTTCATGGCTGGTAGAGAGGTCCAGGATGTTAGTTCAATTGGGTAGCTTCGGGATTCGAAAACATGTGTCTGAATAGGAGGTTTTGCATTTAACACTGGGGGTGCCAAGTCTTTGTGTGCAGCTAGCAGCTGTGGTGTGTGTGTTTGTGTAGGTGATTGTGATTCCTTTGCGTGGAATAAAAAATAACTTGGGGATTTATTGTTACAAATCGTGGTCCTTCATTTTTGTGATGTGTGTGTGACAGTGATTCCATTGGTTGAGCCAGTTTAAAACTCGGCTTCTCTCTTTCTTTGAGAACGAATAAAGGTGCTCCTGGAAAACCGGAAGGGTTGTGACTCACTTTTAGCGGAAAGTGAACTCCGCCAGTTCATCTGCTGAGGGCTAAGAAATACAGCGTGAAGCTGAGGTTTGCTGTCGACCTCGTTGTCTCCTGGGGGGGGACGTAAGACAGTGGAGGTTGCTGTAGCTCGGAGCCGACGACGAGTAGAATTGTCTCCGTGGGGGACAGTCGACTGCAAGACGTGTCAGCTGTTGGAGCCTAGACACGGGAGCTGCCAGAACAACGGGGGGTGTTGCAGCCAGGAGGAAGACTGTGGGAGAGGCCGACTGGAGCCTTTTCCGTGGCGAGAGGGCGAAGTCGTGGTGGCAGTCGAGAGACTCGATGTGAGGCGTGACGACCTAAAGCTACGTTGTTCTAGTGTCCCCCAAACTTGGGATTTGGCCCAATCGGAGAGGACACACAGTGTGGCAGTTCAGCCGTGGTTCGCACCAGTGGGATGGAGGAAACTGACAGTCAACAAGAATGCTGGCAAGTTTATGGACGTAGATTTGCTCTTAATGTTATTAGTGTGCAAACAAGAATAGTGGAATTATTGTCTTTCATGGTTAATGAAGTGTTATTGAAGGAAAGGGGATGCGATTTATGAGATTGTTCTGTATGATGTTTACATTGTATTGGTGATACAGATAGTTGTGTGGGTAGTGTCGGGTGGGGGCTGGAGTCGAGTTAAATAAGTTGATTTTTTTATTTTTCTTTGAAATGTTTTTGGTTTCCTTCACCTTTGTGCGGGGCCGATGTGAGTGACAGAGTGCGTGTAGCCCTTTGCGAGAGTGCATTTTGGTTGGAAAGCGTAAATATTCTGTCTATAACCCCTGCATCCTGAATATGAAAATCTTTTTTTATTAAACGAGGGGGGGGGCTCGGGACCCGTCACAAATACGCATTTTTGAATGCACATGTTGCAAAATGCTGGCCATTAACATGATATGACGGTCGTTTGATGGAAGAAAGGAGTGAAGAGTGAGTGCGAGTGAGTGAGTAGAGAAGAGAGAGTTGAGAGAGACAGACAGACAGACAGAAGGCAGGCAGACAGACAGACAAAGATTTCCTCGCCAGCCAGCCCCCAACTGCTGTTGTAAGGCTTCTCGTCAATTTCTAGTCCTCCACGTGATGGAGACCACGGTCGACTGACGTCAGGATGGAGTTAGTGTGCGTCGACCATGGCCAGCACGCGCAGGTCGTAGCGCGAGTGCTGATCGCGGTCGAGCGGGAATCTTCGAAAACCCTCAGCCAGCAGTCAAGGGTTCCAGGATGTATGAGACGGGTGACCGTTGGGGAACCCACGGGGGTCCAGGTGGGATCTCCACCCTCCCCGACCCTGCCCTGTGTCCGGGTCATGGGCCGACACCTGAAAGGTCAAGAGGCAACAGATCAGCATGAGCGGGAGCGTGCTTCCCAGTTTTCCTGATCTCGTCGTCATGGCGATTGATCGTCTCATTGCAACAATTATGACCGTTATAGGATTATAATTAATGGCGCTACGGGCTACAGTGCTTCCAATGAGGACAAGAGGGTAATGGGCCGGGCAGACCAGAGAGAGCGACAGTGTGCGAAGAGGGAGGGAGAGGAGTAGCGAGAGAGAGAGATGATGAAGGTAGAGAGAGAGATGATGCGAGAGAGAGAGCGTGGCGAGAGAGATGAGAGAGAGCCGGTGAGAGAGAGAGAGAGAGTGTGAGAGTCGAGTAAGCGGAGAGAGAGAGAGAGCGAGAGGAGAGAGTGAGAGAGCGGTAGAGGCTGTGTGAGAGAGAGAGAGCGAGTGAGTTGGGAGAGGGGGGAGAGAGCGAGAGCGAGTGAGAGCGAGGGAGAGAGAGAGAAAAAGAGAGAGAGCGAGAGCGAGTGAGCAGCGCAGTGAGAGAGAGAAAAAAGAGAGAGAGGAGAGAGAGAAGATGAGCGGTGCCGAGAGTGAGGGGAGGAGAGAGCTGAGAGAGAGAGAGAGATGAGAGAGTGTGAGTATGGGAGGTGTTGCGCGTGGGCACTGAAATAAGTGTGACAGAGACAGGAAGTGGGAGTGGAGTAAGGAGGGGGGGGGGGGCAGATAGAAATGTGTGTGTGTGTGAGCGTGTGTGTGTGTGTGGTGAGCGTCGTTGTGAGCGTAGTGTGTGTGTTTGTGTGTGCGGTGTGGTGTGCGTGTGTGAGCGTCGTGTGTGTGTGTGTGTGTTTGTGTGTGAGCGTTGTGTGTGCGATGTGTGTGTGTGTGTGTGTGTGTGTGTGAGCGTGTGTGGGTGTGTGTGTGTGATGTGTGAGCGTGTGTGAGAGTGTTGTGTGTGTGTGTGTGTGTTGTGTGTGAGCGTGTAGTGAGCGCTGTGTGTGTGTGTGTGTGTGTGTGTGGTGTGAGCGTGTGTGAGCGTGGTTGTGGAGCGGCGTGATGTGTGTGAGCGTGTGTGGGTGTGTCGTGTGTGTGTGCGTGCTTGTGCGTGCGTGCGTGCGTGAGTGCGTGCGTGCGCAGCGCGCGCGACCTTCGTGCGTGCGTGTGTTGCGCGCGTGTGTCTGTGTGTGTGTCTGTGCAAATCTTTTGAGTGCGTGCATTTGACTGGTATTCCTTTACTTTCTGCATTTGTCAGGCTTCAAATAGCTTCTACAAACGTGTTCTGAGATCGGGGAGGGCGTGAGGGCGGCTGGGGCAGGATGCGATCTACACAACACACACACACTCTCAACACACACACACCACACACAACACAACACACACTTAAATGCATGTACCAATTTTTAAAAAGCAAAATGTGCGTTAGCTGTACCACAAATGCCACAGTGCGCCCCCAAATGAACAGTGATGAATGGTAAAAATTCACGGAATGAGAGGTCAAAGTAAAAACAGCTTGAATGCCTATTTAATTTTATACACACACGCTCGCACGCCACTAGTCATTAATTCATATGTCTCTCTCACTCTTCTCTCTCTCTCTATCTCTCTCTCTCTCTCTCTCTCTCTCTCTCTCTACCTCGTCACATCTACTTTTTGACGATAAAAATGAAGTAGCAGGAAGGAACCAATGATCACTCAGCCTATTGTATTCAACAGACGTACTTCCAAACTCACCTGCTGCAAGTCGATGACGTCCAGCTTGTTTCTACCGGACGCTGGCCAGTCCGTCAGCTTGCTGAGTGAAGAGGGCGTGCGTTGTCATTTGACGTCGCGCACGTGCCGGTGTGAAACCCCGTGTTGTTGACCAAGGGGGATCGCCCGCAGGTCCCGGGACAAGTGATGGGTGACGCGGTGGGAGGTACGACTCTCGTAGTCCAAGGGCCGAGATCAGCAGCCACCTTGTACTTGTTGTTGCGCAGCTGGTCGTAGTACTTCCTGCAGGGAGAAGTAAGCGTCCTGCATGCCGCAGGACCAACATGCTGTTCTGGCCACGAGTCCGGTCCGAAACCGACACTTGGGCGATGGAACTTGCACACGGCCTCGTCTCCGTGATGTTGTTGCCGGCCCGGGGTGAGGGTGATGTTGATCTGCGGGGCGTTGTTCGTTGACGTCCTCACGTTTGTGGATCTCCCATCGTGGTCTAACGACAGCTGGGGGACTTCCCTGTTCCTGGGCCTCCACCTGGAACTGGTACTGCTGCCTTACTCCTAGTAGTCCAGGGTGCATCGTGGCGGTGATGTTACGCCCGTGTTGAAGTCCATTGGAAGTGGGAAAATTTTTTTTTTCTGTCAACATCTGGGCCACTCGGCGTCTGAAGCTGTTGGTGACCTGTCCGATGGGGCACGGACGGATCGGATTCCTGAATCCTTCGCCGACACCTGCAGAACGGGCCGGCTTGGCGTCACGTTCTCCTTCACCGATCACGTTGTAGGAACTCCGGACGTAAAACGGGCCGGTTTTCGTTGACGTCGGTCACTGTGAGGTTGACAGCTAATGACCCCGTTTTGTGCGGTTACCTCGTCCGTAACCACCACCCTCAGTGATAGAACTCCTGTGATTCTCTCGGTTCCAGTGCTCTTTGATGACGATGCACGGTCGTGGACCCGTCCGGATTTTCCATCACCTTCGATCCGAAGCGGAACTGGGAGGAGATAACCGGTACTCTTCGAACAGAGTTGGTTGCACCCCTTATCCTAGTCCTCGGCTCGCTGGTGCGAAGACCGTGACACAGCGGTGGGACAGACTCCGGCACGGTGAGGGCACGAAGGGCTGGGGGAAGGTGGGCGCGTTATCGTCATGTCCACGATGGTGATGACGGGTATACTAGCTGATCAGGTCAAGGGCGCTGCCTTCGCTCGCTTGTACATCGCGATGCTCAGGCGGACCTCACAGTCCCGCCTGTGCGGGCACTCCCTCTTCTCGATCGATCTCTCCGGGTTTCGGCTAGTGCTGGTGTCTATTATGTTGACAGAGAGATTTGGGCGGGTTCCGTGACGAGAGGGTGTACTTGAGGACGGACGGTCATGAGGGTCCCAACTCCTTGAGTCAACATATCTCGCTCCAGGTTTCCTACAAAAGTTCCCGCTAATCTGTCTTCGCGAAGATGGTAAGTCACTGAGGCGGACATTGTCAAGTACCAAAAAGACGAGACTTGAAAGAATAGGAACAGATAAACCTGCGTAGTTGTCTTACAATCATGTTTGCTGGGGTGTCTTTCCTTTTTTTTTTTTCTCTCCTTGTTTTCTAACGGACAGATAAATCCGATGCTCTCAATGTTTGTCAACACTCAGGGTCAACATGTCTTCATCGAAACTCATCGCTGTTCTCTTTGCTGACACGTCGAAATGTCGGTTCGTGTTGGTCAACATTATGTAAGCTCGGAGACACGCCTGTCACCACAATCCCTTTTCACCTGTCCCTGCCAGGGAGGCCTGTCCTCACCCGGGTCTCGGTTCGTTTCCGGTGTCTTCTCCGTGACCACTCTCCGTCCAAATCGGTTCGAAGGATTGGGGGTGTCAACAAGTGGCCGTGGACTTGTCCTCTTTGGCGGGGGGGTTTACGGCCCCCTCCGTAATGGCTCTCTACAGCACGCCTCCTCTGCGCCCCACGGACACGCGATGACGTCTCCGGCTGTGGGGGGGGGGGGGGGGGGGGGGGGGGGGGGCGTAGCTCGGTGTCTCCCCCTCCGATGGACAGTTCTCCAAAGGCCCGCTGTTCTCTGCTGGTCAGTCTCTGGTACAGTCGCCGTGCATCTGGAGGCACGTGTCGTGAACCCGTAGTCGGGGCGCGCCTATTCGCGCGCGCTGTCAATCTGCCATCCGGATTTGCCGGTCTGAGAGCCTCCTGCTGCGACACAGTAGGTGAGAACCCAAATCGTTACTGCACTTCGCTAGGATCTGCCGGGTGAGGGTCTCTTGTTTGTCTGCTTTTGGAGGGTAAAGGATGGAGGGGGAGGTGGGGGAGGTGGGGGAGGGGTTTGTGCGTGTCTCGCGAAACAAAAACTGGCCTTGGGGTCAAATGGATCGTTCATGCAGCCTGTGCCACTGTCAGCGGAACCGAAAATAGTCATGATTTGATGGATGTAAAGGGTGTGCCTGTTGTGGGGGGGGGGGGGGGGGGGGGTATTGTGTGTGTGTGTGTGTGTGTGTGTGTGTGTGTTGTCGTGCGCGCGCTGGGTGTGCGTGTACCAAACGTGCGTGCGTTGCGTTGCGTGTGCGCGAGCATGCACCCGCACACATTCAGAATATGGTCTTGTGTGTGTGTATGTTTGCTGTGTTTGTGTGTGTGTGTGCCCCCCAACCCTCTGTGTGTGTGAGAGAGGAGAGAGAGAGAGAGAGAGAGAGATAGAGTGCAGAGACGAGATCGGGATGAAGCGAGAGTGTGACGAGAGACGGAGAGAGAGAGAGAGAGGGATTTGTGAGTGTTAGATCGTTTTGCGTTCGCGCTTTCTACCCGCATGCAAGCGTGTTTGCTTATTCACAATAAATATATTTTAACAAAAATCACGGACGTAACACACACAAACACACAAACACACACACTCAGTGTCACAAACATGAGAGACAGACAGACCAGACTCGAACGGACTGACAGACAAACATCAATAAACACAGTATTCGGATGGTGTCTGGCCGATTTGATACATAGAAATGTTGGTTTTTTTTTTGAATACTCCCAACAGTACAATTCTACTCTTTTTAAAATAAGCCAGAATGAAAACTGGTCGGTTCCGTGTTATTACTCATATGGAACATATGATTTTCGTAATCCCAAGGCTGCGACACAGAGGAAACGCAAATACACCGAATAACAACTAACACGGGAAATAATATCAATTTGCCAAAACGAAGTTACAGAGACAGAGACAGATGATGAGAGACCGAGATGAGAGGAGAGAGTGAGAGAGATGAGAGAGGGGCAGTGGGAGGCGAGCGAGGGAGGGAGGGAGGAGTAAAAATATGTTAAAGAACAAAAAGGCCGTGATGTCTTTTATATTTATGCGCTATTGTCGTTGATGCTACTGGGTTAACATTAAATGCAGTTCTACAGGAATAATTATACAACCATAGTAAACACTTTACTAACACTGAGAACAACACTAACACGAACTCCTTCTCCACCAGACTACACATCCGGTTTCGGGCCCTGAGATGCTTCAACACTTGAGGCGCTCGTCAGTAATAACGACCATGCTAAATTACTACTTATCTATTCTTTGTGTGTTGTGACTGCCCTGGGATTGTAGCATGTTTGTTGCATGGATTCATCACAGAAACTTTCAAGTATGCTTGATGCGGTAATAAATATTGTATTGACTCAGGTCTTCTTGACGGTCTGCCATACAACTGTTATCATCAGAACGTGGCTCTAAATGTAAAAGCATCTTGATTATGTCCCTGGGATCAAAAACCCGTTCACAAACTACATTTTTTCTCATCGGATAGCCATGATCAAAATCCCACCAACACGCACCTGTCTCTCTCCCTTCTTCACAATACTTCGGTGCAGACATGAAATAATCACACTCATTCAACTTGCAGAGTTTCAAAATAACGTCACAACAAATTGTTCATAAATATAATTATTCTCCGACCTTCTTTTCTTTATAATGGTTTGTGGCTTAAATCAATATGTTAAATCATCGTAGTATCACGGATATTTAGATCAGGAAAATGTTCTAATTTCCAGGTGCGTTCAGCAACCAGCTAACTTTCTTGTTATCAATACGGTAATTAATGTATTACCTGTACCGAAAAAACGACCCATCCAGAACGCGAAAATGGTAGTTTCTTTCTTGAGATCCACAACAACAACCAACCAGCTTCACATTCCTCAGTCCATATTGACAAGCAATGTAGTGAGCTACCCTTACATCACCTCGGCTAAGACGTATTTTGATAACGAACCCTCACCAGCCCCTCCCCCTCCCCCCCCTCCCCTTCCCATTATCCAATGCCCATCCCCCACCACCCCTTTTCTCTGGTCACAAGATCACTCGCGACCGCTCGGTTCCTACGAAAATGAGACCGGCGGATAGTAACCCCTGACGGCACGGGGAAGCGGAAATGGGGGTGGGGGTGGCGTGGGGGTGGGGGGTGGTGTGGGGGTTGGGGACAAAAGGTTTTGCAGCCAACTGCAGTCACGAGGCGTGAGGCAGTTTGTATCATACGTGTGGACGCTCCCAATTTAGAGCTTCGGTCAGGGCACGTCAGACCCCGGGACCGGCCAAGGGAAGAGGACGGGGAGGGGATGGGGGGAGGGGGGCTGGGCGGTCGAAAGAGAAAGGCGTTCGATGGGAAATGGGGTGTGGAGGTGCGCGTCAGTCCCACCCCCTCCCCCCCCCACCCCAATGCTTTCCCTCCACTCCCTCCCCTCCCTGCATATGTCAGGTGGCTTTCCTTCCGGTCAGATCAATATTGGTGTAGCCACTCGGCCAATCTGGGGGTTCATGATTCCGCTCGGTCGAGTCTCTCGAGATCCTATCGAGTCTTTTGAACGCGGTGCTGGCTGTGATCGAGAGTCCATGTATGTCAGCAGGGGGCGCGGGGATTATTTTGTTGATGGTAAAACAGTGGGAAGGATCCGCGAGTCAACAAGAAGGTAAGATAATTACACATATAAAATATGCTTCCCCTGTAATGAAAAAAAAAAGGTTTAAAGACCTGTTGTAGCCCTGGTAATTGTTATGTTACGCTAATAGAAAACACAGTTGTCGAATATACATAAGAAGGAGCGAAAAGAACGTGAGTGAAAGAGTCAGAGAGGAATGAGAGGAGGGGAGGGGGGGGCGCGGGGGGGAGGAGCAAGGGCGGAGAGAGAGGTGAGGGTCGTGGGCGAGGGCGAGGACGAGAAGGGGGAGGGGGGGAGAGAGAGAGCGAGCGAGCGTGTGTGTGTGTGTGTGTGGGTCACGAGTTTGTCACGTGGGCATACGACGTTTGGACCCAAACTGGGGGTGGCGGAATTATTCTTTTGTTTATTGTCGTCGTTTGTTGTTGTATATCTGCTCATTAATGTGGCTGTGGTACTGTGGTTGCACCTTTGGATGTGGTTTAGTCTGGTTTTAGGTTACTTTCTCTTCTCTCTCTCTCTCTCTATTCCACTGCCCGTGCATTCATTCCTGCAGGTTCTCATGGGTGGTGGGTATCTTTTTTCTTGTACTGGCTGTCTATCGGCCTCTAGCCTGTCTTTTTACCTGTCGCACGTTGCTTCATTTCTTTTTGTTTGAAGTATGCTCACTCTGTGTCCGTAGCGTGGCATGTTGGCCGCCATCGCTGAGGGTGGTTAGCTCTTCACTCGAGCGGAAGATGTCTCTGGGTGCGCCTGCTCCGGTCTTGGTCTTCACCGTATCGTCGAAGGTACAGTCGGTATCTTCAATTCTTTCAGTCGGCTGTAGGAGAGGGAAATCACTTCTTTTTCCGCAATTCTACGCTCTGTTCCTCTCCGACTGGACAGAGGGCAGAGAGAGTCGTTTTACCCGCTTCTTCGGGGTTACCACGGGTAGCTGGTAAGCATCTGTTTCGTGGTTTGTTTGTTTTGGTTTGTTGTTGTTAGACCGGCTTAATATTCTGCTTTTGGCTATTTTCTTTTGTTTTCGAATTGTAAGGAGAAATATTGTTTGAGACCTTTTCTCTGTTATTTCATTCTTTAACCTGGCCATTCTAAATTATATCCTAAATGTCTTTCTCCTGTTTATGCATCTGTGAGGCGGTAGTCGTTGGGGATGGGAGAGGAAACTGGTGATTCAGGGTTGGTACTTGCTTGGTCTCGCTCTCGTCCGCCCCTGTCACATTCGCGGACTCTTATCCGTCAGGGCCACCGTCTGTTTGTGGGTGCAAGAGAACGAGTTTATTTTGCGTTGCGTGCGTACGCATGATTTTTCGTTCGATGCGTGTGTTGGAGATTGTGTTATTTTAAAATGTGGCTATTAATTGTGACAATTATGCATTTTGAATTATTACTTGCAAATGTGGTGGAGGTTATAAAGCGAGTCGCTGTGTTGGTTTATTTCTAAGAAAGGAAATTGTTACTCGTGGTGAGAGAAGGGTTGTAAGATTATTCATATTTGTTTTATAGCCTGTTGATTAATGCTCAGTCTTTTACCTGCTTTCGTGTGAGAAGACTTTTATGAAATTCCTGATTTGGTTGCGTGTGCTGTGTTACGCTCGGTCTGTGTTGTTGAGCTGGCGTTGTGGTGTGTTTAGTAGACCTCCCCTCGACCATCATGCGATGGCTGTTTGGTTTAAACAGCATTTGGGTCAGGACTGTACTGACGGCGGGGTTCCAGTAAACTTCTTCCTTCCCTCCTTTCTTCCCTCTCCTTCCCAGCTTACCTTTTTCCCACTTCCCGGGGGCTTACCCGGAGCCTGGACATGGTTGGTTCGGCCACGAGCTGTGTTTGGTGCCACGTGCTGGTTTGGGGCCACGCTTGGTTGGGCGCCACGCTATGGTTGGGACATGCGGACTGGTTGTGCCACGTGCTGGTGACGGCCTCGCTCTGGGTTGGGACCGCGGGACTGGTTGGTTGCCTCCGCGCTGAGTTGAGGCACGCTCTGGTCGGGACCGCGGACTGTAGAAAAAGCCCGACGGCTTGACTGGCCGCCTGATCCCCGTCCAGACCTCCAAGTAACCAATCGTCAACCGTTTCACCCCCCCCCCCCCCCAGGACGCGCTCTTCTACTGACTGCTGGTGTGTGTCGTGGGTGTCGGCCTTGATCGACTCTCTTCAAGAAAACCGACCGGTGAAGCACTAGTGCGACAGGGTGCTACCAGTAGGACTTGAGAGAGGGCAGGGGTGAGGAGGCCACTCCTATGGTGTGAAAGGGATGATGCTGGAAATGTTATTTATAAATTGGGAGTATATGTATTATGTGTTTAAATGCTGTGATTATGATTGTATACGTCGTATGGTGAAATGTTTATTCTATAATTGTGCATGTTGTGTGTGTTGGAATGCTTGAAATTGTGAATTGTGCATGTTGTGTGTGTTGGAATGATTATTTATGACTGTAGGTTGGGTGGTGAATAATTGGGGTGTTTGTTTCGTAAATCTTTTATTGTGTGGTCTCTTACGGGGCGTGTGAGGTCAGTCACTCCCTGCCACTCCACCTGATCCGATAACTGTTCAGGGCAGACCTCAGGCGGTCGGTTTCTGAAGTGTGTGTGTGTGTGTTTGCGAGGAGAGAGAGAGAGATTGAGAGATGAGAGAAGAGAGAGATGAGGGAAGAAGAGAGAGAGAGAGAGGAGAGAGAGGAGAGGAATATGAGTACACGAAGATTTATTCAGGTGTAAGGCCATAGCACATACTGAAAGGGGTGGTACCCATAGCGTACCATCTTCCATGAGAAAATTGAAAAGAAAGCAAGTACATATGCTCATTCAATGATATTTGAATACAAGGAGAGAGAGAGAGAGAGAGAGAGACCGTGAGAGAGAGAGAGAGAGATGTTGGAAAAAGCGGACAGTTTGGAATTAGCAATCAATGCGGCAGCAGGAGGGGAAGAGTGAGTTAAGCCGGAAAGACAGTGGATGCTTTTCCGATACCTTTCCCAACAGGTGGCTGGTGGAACAGGAAAATAAGGAGAACAATTTCGCCCTCCTTCAGCTTACAAGTTGTTGGCAAGGGGGGACAAGCGAGGGTGAGAAGGCCTGACCACCAGCTGGCGGAGAGAGCTCAGACAAATATCCGCTTGAAAAGGTCGACTAGGATGAGAGTCGTGTGTGGAATGTGAGAAAAGAGAGGAGAAGAGACAGAGAGGCGAAGGAGGGAGGAGAGAGAGAGAGAGAGAGAGAGAGAGAGAGAGAGCGGAGAGAGAGAGAGAGTGAGGAACAGGGGACAGACAGGTGACAGACAGACACAGGAGACAGATAAAGGGGCTTGTAAGCTGTGGGCTTTTAGTCGAAAAGGATTACATTATACCTGTCTGTCTTTGTCTGTTTCTCTTCTTCCTTCAGCCTCCCATCCCCCCACTATGTTGTCCTGGCTGTTCCTGTCTGTCTCTCGCTCTTCTGACTTCTCTCTCTTTCACTCTCTCTCTCTCTCTCTCTCTCTACTCTCTCTCTCTTCTCTCTCTCTCTCTGAAAACAGCTTACAGAAGCAGAGACCGCGGTAAACAGAATTACTATACGGGACCGAGAAGCTGGGATGCCTATGTACGTTCGACGCGAAGAAGGATTGGAAAGGTGAAAACAACTTGGCAGAGGCTGACAGCTCAAGCTTCATGACACACGATCATGCACAACACATACATCCGTAGAGAGGGACATGGCTGTCCGGTGGTTTCATGCATTCATCCCTCGATGCGACAGAATCCACGTCCAGGTGTTTCGATCTCATGTAGAGGTTGGACGACGGTATATTCGGAGGCGGCAGAGAATCCAAAGAGAGGTTCCGTGAGCTGCTTGCAATTAGCGGCGTTAAAGAAACCAGGGCATTAGCGCGGGAGATGACCCGGACAAAACCGCCGTGGAACGTCCCTTTGATAGATACAAAAGGGTATGTCGACAGGATTAAATAGGGAGAAACATTACAGGTAGCGTTGTAATTTGTAGATCGCAGTCTCTCCCCAGGGCCAGTGCAATAATGTTTTATCAAACGGTTTATTGTTGGGAAGAATGAACAACAATACATGCTACTTACATACACAAGTATATTTCATACAAACTGTATTTGAATACGTGTTTTTGTTTAGCCCACCTGACCGCGCGCATGGAGCCATGTCAGAGCTGTTCTGAGTTGCTGCAATATAAAGCCTTTTTTTAAAATAAAAAATAAATTTTTTATATAAAAGCTAACAATATAAAGCTCAGTTAGAAAACCAACCTCAGTGAGAGAAACAGTCAGCGGTTTATTACAAACCAGTTACAAGATTAATCGCCGCATACATACAAAGCCTGAGAGAAGATCAATTACCACGTTGAAAAGCTAGAGAGAGTGAATCCAGCAACGATGCAAAGCCAGACAGAAGATCATCGACGCGATTATGCTGTAAGTGAAAAGATCGTTCAGCAGCGACTGAATGGTCGGAGAGAAAATAAATCCAGATATGAAGCCAGTTAGGAGGAGATGGGTCATGAATCGATGCAATGCCAACACACAAATGACACGTGCATTTTCAGAAAAGGACACAACAGCGAAAGCTATGGTGTAGTGATCTTGTAGTCACGGTAACCTTGTGGTACATCAAGAGTGGAGATTGTTCGAAACAAAAAGACTGCACTGAGTCAAAGTGACTACCGCATGGAAGAATCAGTGGAAAACCGTAATGAGTATCTATGGGAGAGAAGCAGCATCGGACCATGCAATAAATGGGGTTTGGGGAGTGGGAGTGAAGCCGTGGCAGGAACCGAGGGAAGACGAGGAAAGAAGGATGTGACATGAAAAGGCGGAACAGCTACAATAGCAATCCCAGACCGGTTTCCCCCCCCCCCCTTCTCTCTATCTCTCTTTCAATGTGTGTGTGGGTGTGTGTGTGTGTGTGTTGTGTGTGTGTGTGTGTGTGTGTGTGTTGTGTCTGATGTTGTGTGTGTGGTGTGTGTGTGTGTGTGTTGTGTGTGTGTGTGTTGTTGTGTGTGTGAGAGAGAGGCATGCACGCCAGGTTGTGTGCGGTCTCGTTTACATGTTGTGTGCGCGGAGTGAGAGAGAGAGAGAGATGGGGGGGGGGGGTGTGTGTGTGTACTGGTGTATGTGGGTGTGTGTGAGTGTGTGTGTGTGTGTGTGTGTGTGTTGTGTGTGTGTGTGTGTGTGTAGTGTGTGTGTGTGTGTGCTGTGGTAATCTGCTCACTTGGGTAATATATTATGGTAATATAAGTTGTCAGCAAAGGCTTATTTTCCAACCCAAAAAAAAGTGGCGGGGGCGGGGGGTTGTGGGGGTGGGGGTGGGGGGTGGGACATCCTGTGGCTGGGGAAATATCAAACATATCAATATTTCAATGAGGATGGATGAAATTGAATGTCAAAAGGCGGTATCTTTGTTCGTTTACAGTGCAAGAAAGATTTTGCTGAAATAAGGGGTCTGATAATACCATAATAGGAGAATCTCTCTCTCTCTCTCTCTCTCTCTCTCTCTCTCTCTCTCATCACACACACACACACACACACACACCACACACACAACACATCTCTCACATCACACACCACACACACCACAGTTTGGGAATGGGTTTAAAAAATAAACATCTAAAGGTTGTTTTGCGCAATAGCAGGTGATTGAAACGATGCATTCTCTTCAGTAAAAGCTCTGCAAGTTCTTGAGTATAGTTGATGATCCTGCATCGGTTCAAACGCACAAAAAAGAAAGAGAATTAGACGATGGTATGACAGGTCAACATAGCCATAACGAACAGCACATCAACATGAATTCTGATTGGAGGGGGTAAAAAAAGGACAAACAAACGACAAACAATTCCGCCCCAAGACAATCAAATCTCATCTTCTTCGATGATCCTGCAAACGAACGTTGTGAGTGTGTGTGTGTGTGTGTGTGTGTGTGTGTGTGTGGTGTGTGTGTGTGTGTGTGTGCGCGCGTGCGTTGCGTCGTGATAAAAGAAGTGATAAGAAAAACGATGGAACTAAGAGCAATCAATGCTCATCACATCTTGACGATATGGCGCAAATCAAGATCCGGGGTTTTTTTAAAGAGGTGGATGCCGAGCCTCTTACTGTCATCACATTGCAAAAGCCATTTTTTTTCCACATCTCTCCGAGAAAGGCTGAGTGCTCTTTTTTGCATTCCTCTTGACCGAGAGAAAATGAAGCAGACAGAAAAGGAGGCACAACCTATTTGGGGTTTGTGTAAACTGCACTGTATGGCGCCACCCGGATGATTGAAATGAGGACCTCCCAGGGTCTGTCTGTCGCCGATCAGTGTGCCGCTGTTGGTTTGAGTGATGTGCTCAGTAGCTTTAGTCTGATTTCCCGAGGGGGGGGGGTGGGGGGGGGGGGGGGGTGGGGGGTGGTGGGCGGGTTTGTCTCTCTTGGCTTTACCGCTTAAAGGAAGTCGCTGAAATTCTGTGGGTTTTCATCGTCAGGGGGTTTTGTAGGTGGCGACACCTCTGCCGACTACCGTGATTTGGCTCGGCTGGTTTCTGTTTCACGTCAATGTGTTTCTTATAGGACTAGTTCATCCGTATTTCTTTCCGATAGTCATTCTCTGTCAAAAACTGCTTCAAGTGAAACATTGTTGTAAGTGAGTATCGTCCTCTCTCTCTCTCTCTGTCGTTTGCTTTGATACTTTTAGTTCTGTTCCTCTTACAGCCTGACTAGGGTATTCACTTTTTTCCTCACTTGGTGCCTGCTTTATTACTTGGTTAGTTTTCCATGTGCTTTTTGCCTTCTCTTTTCCCCCCAGGGCTGGGTGGTAAAGAACGCATGTGCAATGTGCTTACCTCATTACCCTGTTAAAATTAAACTCTTCTCGCTCTCTCTCTCGCTCTCCTCTCTCTCTCTCTCTCTCTCTCTCTCTCTCTCTCTCTCTGCGCGCGACTGCGAGTGCACACACGAGTATATTTAGTGTACTTCACTATCTATCTCCTCCCTCTCTCTCTCTCTAACTCGCTCGCTCGCTTGCTCACGCACCCACCGCACCCCCCCCCCGCCCCCCCCCCCACACACACACACACCAGCTCGGCTAAACTATGACGAGCAATTAACTAACGTTAATGGCGAACCGAAGTGAAGTGCTCTTTTGACTGAAATAACCCCTGCCGTAATGATCATGAACAAGTTCAAGATTCCGGTCTCCTGTAAAGGGCTGGAAATGGAATGTTAATCTGCTGATTCAGAAATACGAGGGACGGGTGGGAGGGAGGGAGATTGAGAGATGAGAGAGGAGAGAGAGAGAGAGATGGAGAGAGAGAGAGAGAGTAGAGAGCTAGAGAGAGAGAGAGAGACGAGAGAGAGAAGAGAGAGAGAGAAGAGAGAGGGAGAGAGAGAGAACATGGGGTGTTGTGAGAGGGCTTTGGATTTGAAATCACACCTATGCCCCCTTCCCTTTCTCTCTGTTGAAGAGAATTTAGAACCCTCTCTGAATGAAATGATTCAATTCCCGGGCGGGGGGGGGGGGGGGAGGGGGGGGGAAGGGAAGAGAGAGAGGAGAGAGTGAGAGAGAGAGAGAGAAGAGACAGAAGACAGAGAACAGAGAGTCAGACAAAAGACAGAGGACAGGGACAGACCGGAGTCAGATTGGACAGCGAGAGAAGCAAAGGAATTAGAGAGGACCCAGACGACACAACAGGACACAGGGACAGACAGAAGATAGACAGACTGCGGAATTGACAGGGATCAGGGAAGGAGAGAGAGGGAAGATAGACAGACAGGCAGGCAGGGACCGACAGGTCACGACAAGTCTATGCAATCGTGTGCTGCATCTTCAGAGGGTTTTTTTCATGTTTGTGTTCGTTACATTTTTTCTACTCTTCTTTTCACTGTACTCGAGGTGTTATTATCTGTTTAACCTTTGTCTGTCTTTTGTGCCGGCGCATTTGGGATTCTTTCACAATTAAATTCTTGTTGTTTATAAGACAAACAACGACAGAGGGCGGAGGGCGAGGGCAGGGGCTGGCATATCAAGAGTTGTGACTTCGTCTTTATTGATGCCATACATTTTATTTTATTGACATGACTGACACTTCTCTCAAACGTACTCGAAAACTCCTTGAATAAAGTTTTCTATGCAAACAAATTCTGAATCAAACAAAACAAAAAATTGATCTCTTTCAGAAACTCAGAAATATCTCCGGTGTGGAACTTTTCCAGAACGTGGTCTTCTTGTATTCCGCCTTGAAATGTTTACAGAACGTGGTGCTTCTTGTATTCCGACTTGAAATGTTTACAGAACCGTGAGTCTTATTGTATTCTGCCTTGAAATGTTTTACAGAACGTGGGCTTTCTTGTTATTCCGCTTGAAAATGTTTCAGAACGTGGTCTTCTTGTATTCCGCCTCCGATATGTTTACAGAACGTGGTCTTCTTGTATTCGCCTTGAATAATGTTTAGTCGAATGTCATGTAATCCGAAACATTCTGTGAGCACGAATCAAGTTCATGACGTGGGCAGCATTAAGCCACTCCAGCTTTTAACAGATTTCAAGCGTATGTTGAAAGAGTGGCTGTCGGGTAAGCACAAATACTGATTCTCACAAATGGCACGGGACTATAAAGGTCACTCGAAGCCTTTTTGAGGAGGCATGAATGGAGTACTAGATCCAGAATCGTGCGCTCTTTCTGGTGATTTATGGGTGTATTCTCCTTCGTTTTGGGTAGTATTATCCATAGTTTTGGGTGTATTCTCCGTAGTTATGGGTTTTAGTCTCCATATGCTGCAAGTCTGCTGTGCACTCCCAGTCATCCACTTCATCTGTATTCCTCTTGCCTGGGTCCAGAAGGAGCTGTTCCAGATCGTGATTTGCTGACTTCTGCTGGCCGAGCTTCCGGCTGGCGTGGGTGTTTCTCTGGACAGTAACACAGCATGTGCGATCTCTTTTAAGCATTGTAGCTGCACATCCGTGTGCATCTTCCCTGTATTAGAGCTGCTTGGCAGTGTGAACTCGGGACCAGGTTCCACTATGTTTTGCCTTTAGCATAGTCAGCATGCGGGTGCACCGCTGTCCCGTTGCACCAGTTTATATTCGGGGGCAGGAAGTAGTTAGAGGATCTGAGGATGAAGCTGATCCTCAGAGGTTGCGTGGGCGTGTTTCATTCCAGCTGAGTTTTTTTTTAAAGTGCGCTTACCATTTGACTTGCTGCTGGGCTTTAGATAACTGGCACTCTGGGATTCTTTTGGTGTCTTTCCTATTCATCATACTCCTCTACTTCACGTCTCTCTTTGTTTTTCCCCTTTGACCACCATGTCTTTTTGTGATCCCAGTCGCCGTCTGATGATTTGTGTGTGTTCCTGTTATCTTCCTTTGGCTTTATGATTTTACTATGGCAATTCTACTGCCTCCAAGAACTTTTCCTTTTTATGCTGGTCTTCGACATGGGCTTGTTTATCTCACAGATTTGTCTCTCGAGGCGGCGGGTCCGTAAAATAGTGCCCTTTTCCACATTTTTTGCAATCGTCTTTGGATATGTTTCGAAATAAATATGAAAGGACTGTCATTGCAAAATATTCGTGTTCTTAGGGCTTGTTACGATGTTTGAGGAAGTAGATCTGGTTGTTTTTTTTTTAAATTCAAGATAGATTTCTGGTCGTGTTTGATTTCACAAAGGAAGTAAACGAATTTCATATTTGACCTAAAACAGTCTGTGCAACTTCTGTCTTTTCTTAGACTGTTCGCACATGCATTCCTTAACTAAAATCTACCTGGTTAACGTCTTTATTTAATAATCCTGCACTTAAGCATGTTTTTATTCGGTTAGTTTTGGTACTTCGATGCAAAAAACTGTTTTGGAACGCTTCTACTCTTTTGTTGTTCTCCGGCAAATTTGGTGTTGATAATCCTAATTTCTTTTCCATGGCATGTTTTGTTCTTTCTCAAAACACTACGTGTTGATCTGTCTGTCTGTCTGTCTGGCTGTTCTCCCACCCTCTGTGTGTGTGTGTGTGTGTGTGTGTGTGTGTGTGTGTGTGTGTGTGTGTGTGTGTGTGTGGATGGTGTGTTGAGAGAGTGAGATAGGAGTGTGTGTGTTGTGTTGTGTGTGTGTGGGTGTTGTGTGTGTGTGTGTTGTGTGTGTGTGTGTGTGTTGTGTGTGTTGCGCGCGCGCGCGCTCGCAAGCATGTATCACGGTTATCGGTTAAGCCCCTCTTCCCTAAACAAAACAACAAGATTATAAATAAAAAAGGAAAAGCCTTCCGCAACACGTTCAATCACGGCGCAATATGCTTTTCCCCCGAACTAGTCCAATATTTGCCCATATGTTCCTTTTTCTTGTCTGTGGGCGCCGAACAAACGTGTGCTGCCCGCATCGGCTGCTTCCTTCTCCGTCGTGGATTGCACGATAGTGCCAGTTCTGTCGGTTTGCCATTGCGCTTGCGGGCGGGGAGAATGGGACACCTATATACACTGATGAAATGATATTCAGCGGACTGTCACTCTGGTACTCCCGACACCATTACGTCTAGGGCCAAGCCTAGCGAGGGCCAAACTTTCCTTCGTCTTAGGATGATGGATGGGGACAGTCTCCCACCCACACCCCACGTGATGATGTACGTTGATATAATAATCCGGAGGGTTCAACGGGATAATCCTTCCCTAATATCGTCAATGTTCCCTGCCTTTCAACTTGGCACTGTCCATGAAATCGGTTTGATTATGGCATTCTGTGCAGACCAAACCACACACACACACACACACAACACACACACAACACACACACACACACACACACACTAACTCCTCCCTGTGGAATGAGTCTTACTGGGACACACGTTTATATTTTCCATTTCTACAATGATGATAAAGCATTTTACAATTTTTCACACTCACGCGCACACATGCACGTACACACGCACGCACACATACACACACAGCACGCAGCACGTCACACTCACACACACACACTCACACACACACACACACACAACCCTGTACGTCATCGTTACTGGCTACAGTGTCAACTACGCAGGCATGCAAATTGACAGACATGTACACGAATTCGACTGAATTGGAGGGTGTGTGAAGTGGGGTTTCTGGTGCATGTTCATTTATTTACAGCTAGGAACAATACAAATAACAGTTCATATCGAGATTTATGTCTTTCGTACACATCACACACACACCAACACACACACACACACACACACCACACACACACACAACACACACAACATTCTCATTTTCTCTGTCCTGTCTGTTATCAGCTAACGTTTCATATTCCATGTTTGGTCTTCTGACATTTAACAATGATTTATTACCGTTTCTTTCTGTCCCGCCCTCCCCTCCTTCCCTCCCGTGTGAGCTGTACTGAGCACAAAAAAAAGTCCGGCGACATGTTTAAACAATCTTATTCCCGAACCGATGCTTCTGAATTTGATGCTATCCGCTCCATGTGTTGTGCTCGCAATGGAAAAAAGCGAGTGTCTGTACAAGCTCACTTATCTTGCAAACCTTCTGCATCGCGCACCCACCCACCTTCCTCACCATCCCGTGGTCGCCTTTGATTTAAGGGGCTAATAACTTGTTCACCGTAAAACAAAAAATCGTGGTCATAGACACAAACGACCAATCCCACAGGAACTACACTTGGGCGAGGTAGGGCCTTCAGCAGAGGGACTCAACGGCCGTGCACTGAACTGAAAGCCCGTCTGGAAACTGTTAAAGCGACCCCCGTTTGTTCCTTATGAATAACATCAAGAGAGAGTGTGGGACCTAAGGATGTTGTACACTGCAAAACAAACAATCAAACAAACACCCCACCACGCGCGCGCGCGCGCGAGCGCACGCACGCACGCACGCACGCTAGCACCGCACGCACGCACGCACCACACACACACACACACACACAACCACACACACATAACACACTACACAACATGAAAGCATCGCTGAAGATAAGGCATTACATCTACCTTCTGGGTTTACGCGCGGACAAGATGGCTGACGACATGTCAGCTCAGATTTATACATCCAAGAGGTGTGACTGTATCCGTACACACAGTGATGATGGTTCCCACAGTGAGGGAATGACCATGATGCTGCACCCGAACCACGCCGTGCCCTTATCGGATGGGAACAGGTCAGTTCAAGGCATCGTTGCAGCCAAGTGTGCGTGCCACCAAGAAGAGAGTTTACAGTTTTGTTGTTTTTCATCAGTTTTAAGCGCAGCCGGCCATTAGGGCCTTTTCAGGGGCCGTCAAATTCGTACGGGGGAAAATGGTTACTCCTGAAATGATTCAGATCCTGAAAAAATAATACGAATGGCAAACGCAACAAGGGACTGACATTAATGAGAATTGGTAACTAAGCAATTAATACCCTTTAAGGCACCTATAAGACTATGCATAAGGGGTCTCCAGCCATTTGCCTGATTCTAACCTCTTTCATATCGTAAAAATAGTAAATAAACAAATAAGTAAATAAAATGCCAAATGACATCCCCCTATAAACAACCAGAGAGTGAGAGAGAGAGAGTTGAGCAGAGGAGATGAGGAGAGAGAGAGAGTGAGAGAGAGAGACCAGCAGAACAGACAGACGACAGACAGTGACAGAGACAGAGACAGAGAGAGAGAGAGGACGGACCTGCTAGTACAGGTAAATGCGAGTAAATACTGCGAAAGGGACAGCTCGTGTCCGCCCCGGACAGTGTAACAATTTCCCACTACTTTTGCCGGGCCGGAGTACACAACAACAACAACAACAACTACAACAAAAAGGGGGGCATTTCAATTAACTGCCTCAAAAAAAAAAGTGTAAAGAATTCCAATGGGGAAACAAAAAGACAGAAGAGTGTTCCTCAAGGCAGAGAAAAACAGTCGATGACAGTAAAGAAATAAAAGACGAGAGTCCGAAAGAGTGACGGCAAAGTGGGCAATTACTTGGGACAGAACTTCCAGACGGTTGCAGGCTATTTGTACAAGAGTCCATGGTATCCCCCACGGGGTATCCACCGAACTAAACGTCAACCAGCCGTAATATTCCGACCAATGACCCGAGAATGATGGAAGATGATTTCTACCACCACCTGCAGTCTGCGTGTTGGACAAAGAGGAGTCAGAGTCACACGGACCTCAGGGAATTTCAAGCCAGTGTAGGATCAGACAATCGGAGCTACGAGGAGGTCATTAGGGCAATTGGTTTACGTGGCCCAGTGTCGTAACGCTTTGAATTCATCATTTACTCAGGCGGTTAAGTGGCGTTATATTAAATATTCACTATCATTATTGATATTACTATCAAAGTTACTTCTATTGTATTTTTATTATCATTATTTATTTTTGTTATTTTTGTTGTGTTGTTGTTGTGTTATTGCTATATCCTCATCGTCATCAGGATCATCTCCCTGATCCACGGTACCAGCAGCCTGCTTGCCATTTGCAGTGGTGTCATTCGGCCCTTCTATCAGACAGCTTTTGAGATCCAAACCGGAATGGTCAGGGGTGTTTCTGGTCCCTGTCTTCCTCCGCTGTCACGGACTGGTCAGGAACACCACACCACAAGCAGGAGGAACAATGAAATACAGTGAACCACCCACAGGCATGAACATGAAATACAGGGAACACCACCACCACAGGCAGGAGGAACAACGAAATACAGTGGACACCACACAGGCAGGAACAATGAAATACAGTGCACCACCACCAACGGCGTAACAAACGAATACAGTGGACACCACACCCACAGGCAGGAACAACGAAATACAGAGGAACACCTCCACCACAGGCAGGACTAACAACGAAATACAGTGACACCACCACAGCAGGGAACTAAGGAATTACAGTGACACACCACCACAGGCAAGGAAACGATATACAAGTGAACTCCACCACCACAGGCCAGGAACAACGATTACAGGAACTCACCACCATCTGTCAGGGAACAACGAAATACAGTGACAACCACAGGCAGGAACAATGAAATACAGTGAACCACCACCACAGGCAGAACAACGAAATACCGAATGACCCACCACAGGCAGGAATACGAAAATACAGGAAATCCACCACGACAGGCTGGACATGAAATACAGTGACACCACCACAGGCCAGGGGCGAGGAACAATGAAATACAGTGACTCACCACCACAGGCAGGTAAACAAATGAATACAGTGACACCACCACCACAGTCAGGATCATGAAAATACAGTGACACACACTGGCAGGAAATGAAATACAGGAACACCACCACAGGCAGGCACAATGAATACAGGAACACCACCACCACGGCCGGAACAATGAAATACAGGTGACCACCACCCCACAGGCAGGAAACAATGAAATACAGTGACACCACCACCACTAAGCTGGAACAAATGAAATACAGTTACACCACCACAGGCAGGAACAATGGAAATCTGTGACACCACAACAGGCAGAACAATGAAATGTGTGACCACCCACCACAGGCAGGAAACATAACATTAAGTGCCACACCACCAAGGCAGGAACAACGAAATTACAGTGACACCACCACCACAGGCAGGGAACAACGAAATACAGGAACACAACCACAGCAGGAACAACGAAATAAGGGAACACCACCACCGGCAGGATCAATGAAATACAGTGACACACCACCACAGGCAGGATCAACGATATACAGTGACACCACCACCACAGGCAGGAACAATGAAATACAGTGACACCACACAGGCAGAGGAACAATGAAATACAAGGAACACCACCACAGGCAGAACAATGTAATACAGGATCACCACCACCACAGGCAGGAACAATGAAATAAGTGACACACCACAGTCAGGAACAATGAAATACAGGAACCACACCACAAGGCAGGAAAACGACTACAGTGACACCACCACAGGCAGAGGTTAACAATGAATTACAGTGACACCACCACAGGGCAGGAACAATGAAAAACAGGAACACACCACCCACAGGCTGGTAACAATGAAATACAGGAACAACCACCACAGGCAGGAACAACGAAATACAGTGACACCACACACACAGGCAGAATAAGTGAAATACAGGAACACACCACAGGAAGGAACAATGGAATACAGTGACACCACCCAAGGCAGGAACAATGAAATACAGGTACACACACCACCACTGAGCTGGAACAATGAATACAGGAAAACACCACCCCACAGGCAGGAACATCGGAAATACAGTGACACACCACCCACAGGCAGGAAACAATGAAATACAGGAACACACCCCACAGGCGGACCAATGAAATACGGTGGACATCTGGACTCTGCTTGAAGATCTCGACTTCGCTGACGATCTGGCGGATCTCCTCGCACAATGGCGACCAGAGACAGGGACGCTCCCCTGCCTGACTGTAGTAAAAGCATGGCTAGGAGCTCAGGATCAACAAGAGATAAAGCAGAACTCGTTGAAGATCAACACCACTGCAACACCCCAGTACAGTTTCAAAAGGAGTAACTGAGGGCAAGAGAATGAAGCAAAATTCAGAAAGAGAGGGGTTAGTTACGCAAAGGACTTTGGTCAAAACAAAAGCACAGGACAAGGACACAATGCATATCGACCTCTTGGTCTTCTTCAGGCACAAAAAACTGATAACATTTAACTTTTGTTCGTTACTGTCTTAATGTTAAATGTTATCGGTTTTTTGCATAAGAAGACCAAGAGGTCGACTTGGCATTATGTCTTGTCTGTGCTCAGTTTGCCAATGTCCTTCGCGGTTAACTAACCCCTCTTTACTAAATTTCAACCCAGTTACAGTTGGTGGAGACCCAGTTTAAAGAGCCGAGCCCTATGCATATCGGGCAATGTGGTTGCTAGACAGGGTAAGGGGGGTTGATCTGGGGCAGGGTGGGATGGGAGGAGGAGGGGGGGGGGGGGCACAGGGGAGTTGCAAGCACGAGGCGACCTTTGACAAGCTGAAATACATCTGGGCCTCACGGGAAATCAGTAAAGCCAAGAGTAACCGAGTACCTTTGCTCAAAACGCCAAGTCTGTCTGCGCAAAAAACTGGGCACTTCCCACTTCCCAAAAAGTCAGCCCGATTACTGGAGCGCTCCGTGACCGTGACGGAAGACCCAAACGTTACTGCAGAGATGAACAGGCTTAATTAACCACCTGTACGAGGCGCTTGCTAACATCCGAGAGGCATGTCAGCAATGAGGAACTGTGTGTGCGGGACGGAGTGCCCAATCACCCGCAGGATCTTAAGGAGGAAGGGGGCTGGATGACCACCCTAAGGAAAACCACTCCTCCGTTTCTCCGATCGTCCCCATCCCGTTTGGCTCATGCCCTGGAATCCGAACAGGAGAGGGAAGAGGGGACGAACCAGGAACAGATGGGGACAAGAGATCGTGCGGAGCTGCAGAGGAATGAAGCAGTGGACAGAGGCAGTACTGTTGTGGAGTCATGTGGTGCCTTCACTCCGTGGGGGTGAATGGCTTAAGCCAGTCAGCCAGTAAATAACTACAAATTAACATATAGATTCCAGATTTTTTTTCCCCTATCCACTCCTGAATCCCTCCCTCATACCCTCTTCCTTTCCATACCACTGTCTCTTCATCACCTAGGGTTTCATGTTCCCTGTCTGCTTATCTGACATTAACAGATGATTTATTATTTTTTCCTTTTTCCTCTTCCCGCTTTTCTTCAGTCCACTCCGGAAGCCTCTCAGACCCTCCCAACCTTTCCACAAACCCTCCTATTTATGCACACATAATAGGTCCAGTGACATGTTTAAAACAATGCAGGGAAAAAAGAATCGATGCTCTGGATTCAGATGTTATCAGTCACCTTGTCGTGTGCTCGTCGATGGATCAGGATGGCGTCCGCACAGCTCATCAATTCTTGCAAACCTCCATGTTCCCCTCCTCTCTCTCTCTCTCTCCTCTCTCTCTCCTCGTCTCGTCTCTCTCCTCTCCTCGCCATAATATCAGCAACAACAGCCAGAACGTGCAGTTCGTTCCACCCGGCGTGCAGTCCGCTTATGGGAAAAATCTTGTAATGAAAGGATAAACAGTACTGGAATCCGCGGGGTTCTCGGCGAGCGGACCATTTGGTTATGGTGAATGTCTAGTGCATGGTTGTGGATGAGATTCCAGACTTTGGACAGATGAGTGATGAGCCTTTTTATTGTCCGCCCCATCTCTATTCTCTCTCTACTCTCTCTCTCTCTCCACTCCATCCATGGGTGATGAGGAGGTTTTTTCCTGCCTGGATCATGTCTCATAATGGACTATAAAAATGTCATCCACCTCTCCAGCTTCTGCCTTTAATTTCAAACACCCTCCCATCCCTCACCCTCTCCTTCACCAGGGAAAAAACTGGAGTCATATGATTGGGTCTGATGTGGGAGTTCTTCCTGTGGTGGGACGGGGCACGCGATGCTATCATCTTACATATCGCCTGATCCTGACATTCAAGTGGTCTTGGCACAACGTATTTACATCTGTCCTCTCTCTGTTTGCGCCTGCCACCTCTCCCCCCTTTCCCTCCCCCCCCCCCCCCTTTCTCTCTCTCTTCTCTATCTATGCCCCACACACCTCCTCCATCCACCCTGTATATCCCGCCCCCCCCCCCCCCCCCCCCCCCCCCCTATCTTCCGGGACCACTTCAGTGACGCCGCACCCCCCGCGCTCATCCGAGCTCCGTGCGCATCAAAGCCTGGCTTGTCCGCCACAGCTTCAGGCATCGGCATCGCCCGGGGCGCAAATCAAGGTCAAATCGCCGTGACACAAACGCACCACAGAAGACCTCCTTAGTGGCGAGGCGTTGGTTCAGTGGTGCCCGATACTGACGACAATATTGCTTAGTCGCGGAGCCTGCGTAGTGAACTCTCCGCTCCGGAAGCGCTGCCATGTCCGTTCCGCGACAGTCCCGTGACTTCGCCGGTACCGGTTAACCCAAGCTATTCACCAAGGGCACGACTTGGAGACGATGTTGAACACCCCCCCCCCCCCCCCCCCCCCTTATTGGTCGCACGAGGCAGTGGCCATTACGGCCTTAGAATGTGGACTTCTCTACGCTGATCGTTGAGGATGAGGATGTGCAGAGGACCTACGGGAATTCCATTCTGGGACTGCGGCTGTATGAGAGGCTGTACTCCACGTTTTACTTTTATAAATAATCGGCGTCAGCGTGGGCCCGGGAGATTCAAACACTGCAGTGTCGTTATAGGATATTGGGAGCAACATTCATCGTAGACGATTCCTGTATGATACTCGACTGTGTGGTCTAGCACTTCCCAACGGACACCCGTAGCAAACTATACTCAGGCAACCACCGGCTCTGGGACAGAAAATTCCACAAATTAAAAGGGTCCGAGGGGAATCGAAACAAAGACCTTCCAAGACGGGAAATCCCCGACAGCTGACCAACTTCGTTCGGAGGCAGGGTCCTCTCATCCCTCTTGTCTCGGGCTGCATCAGTGGTGGATGCACCCGATGCGCAGTCAGATGTTCAAGTTCGAACCTGCTGGCGATGAACTCAGTTGTGCCAGTTCCGTGCCAGTCTTCGGAGTCTTCGCCTGTTGTGGTATTCAGCACGTCTGCTCCAAGTTTCTTTCGCTTGGGATGGTTGTTCGTCGGCCACACTCGGTTTACACATAAGTAAAGAACATTTTGCAGTTTTCTCCCAGAGTGGGTGGGAAATCTGTTTTGGAATGACGAATATTGATGAGACGGAGGAGTTGGCTAAGACCTGGTCGTTCAGGTTATTTTGTCAACTAGTTTGTTAACTCATAGAGGGGTCAAAGGATTTTATTACGCTGATAACGAATCGAGTGTACACCATCGAGCTGTAAGTATGTGCTGTTTACTTGCTTTTGTTTTTGTTGCTTTATTGAAATTCAAAACATCGACTGACGTAATGGAAATAAAAAACACTGGAATTTGTGACAGGAAATGGGAAAGTGCCATGTTAGGCACTTGAAGGTATGAAGATAAACACGTGTACAGGTCTCTTTAAAATGCTTGATGAAAGTTAAAAGGACATAGTAACATTTTTTTTCTTCGAAGTGTATGTGTGTGTGTGTGTGTGTGTGTGGTGTGTGTGTGTGTGTGTGTGTGTGTGTGTGTGGGTGTGTGTGTGTGTGCGTGCGTGCGTGCGTGTTACTTATGTACTTGTTAATGTGCGTGGTGCGTGTGTGTGTGTGTGCGCGGTGGCGCGCGAGCGTGCGGCGAGCATGCGATGTGTTTGTGTGTTTCGCGCGCATGGGGCATGTATGCTTCAGGTCATTGGCGAGTACGAAACACACTGGTGAAGGTCACGTGGGTGTGCTGACAACACAATCCCCTCCCGTCTTACAACCCCAACCCTCCCTCACACTACACTTTTTTTTGTTGTTTTCTTTTTCTTTTTTCTTTTTTGTGTGTGTTAAAAAACGAAAGAAAACTAATCTCAAATCATCTTCACTTCATTGACAAGTCTGAACGAAACCTCTGACGAGCAATAATGAAGACCCCGCCCTTTATCCTGACACCTTCCCACCCCACCCCCCTTCTGCCAGTCCCCCTCCCCGTCTCTACTGTGTTTATTGCGTCTGCTGGCTTGACGGTGAAACTGGGGCCCCGCTCACATCAAAAACGTACATCTCGGGTGCTCAGACGAAGCAGTGTTCCTTCCACTCGCCTTTTATTTCTTGTCAGTCGCTCCACGATGCGGGACAGGAGGAGAGAGTTTTAGCGTAGGGGAGGAAAAGGGTTCGAATCATGGACAAGATTAGAGGCAGTCAAGCGTTTACTCATTTTTCGCTTTGTTTTTATTTCGTTTCCCCCCCCCCCCCCCCCCCCCCCCCCCCCCCCACCCCCCCCCCAACCTTCCACGCACAAAGCGCGCGTATGTTGCTTGGGCTGCTGCGTCGCCAGTTTGTCTTGCCCTGCCTTTGCCTCCCTCCCCTTCCCTTTTCCCCCACCCCTCCCTCCCTCTGTTCGTGGCTGATGATATTTCGATGTGCCGACTTCGATTTCCCATATTACTTTCCATTCGTTATCTTGTTCTCCCCTGGGGCACGAAGGGAGGGGAAAGGACTCGGATCATCGTCGTACGCCCAGGGGGTCTGTAAGATTTTCTTACTGTCTGCTTCAGTCAATTGTACTGTGCGCCGCGCGCGCCCCTGTGT
Source organism: Conus ventricosus (assembly GCA_018398815.1). NCBI lineage: Eukaryota > Metazoa > Mollusca > Gastropoda > Neogastropoda > Conidae > Conus > Conus ventricosus. The sequence continues at coordinate 71,089,263 of CM031602.1, forward strand.
GTTCAGGTGTGTGTGTTTAGTGAGCGTGCATGCGTGCGTGCGTGCGTTGGTGCGTTTGCGTGCGGTGTGTGTGTGTCTGTGTGTGTGGGTTTTTTCCCAAAGAACATTCGTCCTCTGGAGGAAATGTTGATTGGAACAACATTCTTAGTACGGGGGTGTCATGAGTCGGCCGAATGTTCTCGAGCATTTAGGCAAATAAGGGTAGTTGCTGTTGTTGAAGCACGTTCCTTGGGTCTTCAAGTGTGCGAATTCAGGCATCACCAGGGGGGATACCCCGAGTCGTATACTGAAGGAGGGAGAGTACTGGGAAGTGTTTCGCATGTCCGAGGGATAGTGACAAGGAGTTGGCGACCTGCCAGTCCTGGGTAGAGAAGAGTGTCCACTTTGAGCACTGGCTATTCACTGGGCTCTCCCGGGGCTGAAAGGAAGGCGATCGTGTCAGTGACCGTCACGGTAGGTGACCGTCAGCCTGCCGGCAGAGTACAGCGACCATTCAGTCGTCCCTGTTCTGAGGAATGAATGAAGGCTGCGGCCTATCGAGTGGTTTGCGCCTTGTTGTCTATAGAGGTAGTAAATACTTGAAGCATCAGTCATGGCTGGTAGAGAGGTCCAGGCTGTTAGTTCAATGGGTAGCTTCGGGGAATCGAACATGAGTTTGAATAGGAGGTTATGCATTAACCACTGGGTGCCCAAGTCTTTGTTTGCGCTAGCAGCTGTGGTGTGTGTGTATGTGTAGGTGACTTGTGATCCATTGGTGGAATAAAAATAACTTGGGGATTTATGGTACAAATCGTGTGATGTGTGTGTGCCAGTGATTCCATTGGTTGAGCCAGTTAAACTCGTCTTCTCTCTTTCTTTGAGAACGAATATAAGGTGCTTGGAAAACCAGGAGGTGTGACTCACTTTAGGGAAAGTGAACTCGCCCGTCTTGCTGAGGGCTCAAGAAAATACAGCGTGAAGCAGAGGTTAGCTGTCGCCTCGTTGTCTCCTGGGTGGGGACGTAAGACAGTGGAGGT
>CM031602.1:71097778-71105278 GCA_018398815.1 Conus ventricosus
TAGTTGATGGATAACAGTGGGAAGGATCCGCGAGTCAACAAGAAGGTAAGAAATTACACAAATAAAATCTGCTTCCCCTGTAATGAAAAAAAAAAGTTTTAAAGACCTGTGTAGCCCCTTGACTTGTTATGTTTACGCTAAAAGAAAACACAGTAGTCGCATATACAAAAGAAGGAGCGAAAAGAGTGAGTGAAAGAGACAGAGAGAGAATGAGAGAGGGGGGGGGGGGGGGGGGGGCAGGAGCAAGGGCGGAGAGAGAGGGAGGGTCGTGGGGAGGGCGAGGAAGAGAAGGGGAGGGGGGGAGAGAGAGAGCGAGCGAGCGTGTGTGTGTGTGTGTGTGTGTCACGAGTTTGTCACGAGGCCTACGACGTTTGACCCAACTGGGGTGGCGGAAATTATTCATTTGTTTATTGTCGTCGTTGTTGTCGTATATCTGTCCCTTAATGTGGCTTGTGGTGTGGTTGCACCTTTGGTGTGGTTTAGTTCAGGTTAGGTTTACTTTCTCTCTCTCTCTCTCTCTCTAATTCCACTGCCCGTGCATTCATCCTGCAGGTTCACGGGTGGTGGGTATCTTTTTCTTGTACTGGCTGTCTATCGGCCTCTCGCCTGTCTTTTTACCTGTCGCACGTGCTTCATTTCTTTTAGTTTGAAGTATGCTCACTCTGTGACGTAGCGTGGCATGTTGGCCGCCATCGCTGAGGGAGGTTAGCTCTTCACTCGAGCGGAAGATGTCTCTGGGAGCGCCTGCTCCGGTCTTGGTTCTTCACCGTATCGTCGAAGGTACAGTCGGTATCTTCAATTCCTACAGTCGGCCTGTAGGAGAGGGACATCACTTCTTTTTCCGCATCTACGCCTCTGTCCTCTCGACTGGACAGAGGGCAGAGAGAGTCGTTTGACCCGCTTCTTCGGGGTCACCCACGGGTAGCTGGTAAGCATCAGTTTCGTGGTTTGTTTGTTTTGGTTTGTTGTTGTTAGCCGGCTTATTCTTCTCTTTTGCGCAATTTTCTTTTGTTTTCGAAATTGTAAGAGAAATATTGTTTGAGACCTTTTCTCTGGTTAATTCAATCTTTAACCTGGCCATTCTAAATTATATCCAAAATTCTTTCTCCTGTTTATGCATCTCGTGATGCGGTAGTCGGTGGGGATGGGGAGAGAACCTGGTGATTCAGGGTTGGTACTTGCTTGGTCTCGCTCGTCCGCCCCTGTCACATTCGCCGGACTCTTATCCTTCGGCCACCGTCTGTTTGTGTGTGCAAGAAGAACGAGTTTTATTTTGCGAGCGTGCGTACGCATGATTTGTCGTTCGGATGCGTGGTTGGAGATTTGTGTTATTTTAAAATGTGGCTATAAAATGTGACAATTATGCCATTGAATTATTACTTGCAAATGTGGTGGCAGTTATAAAGCGATGGTCGCTGTGTTGGTTTATTTCCTAAGAAAGGAAATTGTTAAACGTGAGTGAGAGAAGGGTGAAGATAATTCATATTTGTTTTATAGCCTGTTGATTTAATGCAGTCTTTTACTGCTTCGTGTGAGAAGACTTTAATGAACATTCCTGATTTGGTTGGTGTGCTGTGTTACGCTCAGGTCTGTGTTGAGCTGGCGTTGTTGGTGTGTTTAGTAGACCTCCCCTCGCCCATCATGCGAGTGGCTGTTAGGATTTAACAGCATGGGTCAGACTGTACTGACGGCGGGGTTCCAGTACCCTTCTTCCTTCCCTCCCTTTCTTCTCTCCTCCCAGCTACCTTTTTCCCCCTCCCGGGGGCTTCACCCGGAGCCTGGACTGGTTGGTGCCACGAGCTGGTTGGTGCCACGAGCTGGTTGGGGCCACGCTCTGGTTGGGGCCACGCTCTGGTTGGGACTGCGGACTGGTTGGTGCCACGTGCTGGTTGAGGCCACGCTCTGGTTGGGACCGCGGACTGGTTGGTGCCACGCGCTGGTTGAGGCCACGCTCTGGTCGGGACCGCGGACTGGTAGAAAAGCCCGCCGGCTTGACTGGCCGGCCCTGATCCCCGTCCAGGACCTCCAGTAACAACGCCACGTTCCCCCCCCCCCCCCCCCCCCGGGACGCGCTCTTCACTGCCTGCTTGTGTGTGTCGAGGGTGTCGGCCTTGAACGACTCTCTTCAAGAACCGACCCGGTTCGAAGCACCTAGTGCGACAGGGTGCTCCCAGTAGACTTGAGAGAGGCAGGGGTGTGGAGGCACTCCATGGTGTGGAAAGGGATGGATGCTGGAAATGTTTATTTATAATTGAGTATATGTCATAATGTGTTGAAATGCTGTGATTATGATTGTATACGTCGTATGGTGAAATGTTTATTTATAATTGTGCATGTTGTGTGTGTTGGAATGCTTGATTGTGATTGTGCATGTTGTGTGTGTTGGAATGCTTATTTATGACTGTATGTTGGTGTGAATAAATGGGGTGTTGTATCGTAATCTTTATTGTGTGGTCTCTTACGGGGCGTGTGAGGTCAGTCACTCCCTTCACTCCCACCTAGACCGATCCTGTCAGGGCAGACCTCCAGGGGTCGGTTCTGACAGTGTGTGTGTGTGTGTTTGCGAGGAGAGAGAGAGAGAGAGAGAGAGAGAGGAGAGAGAGAGAGAGAGAGAGAGAGAGAGAGAGAGAGAATATGAGAACACGAAGATTTATTCAGGTTAAGGCCATAGCCCATACTGAAGGGGTGGTACCCATAGCGTACATCTACATGAGAAAATGAAAACGGAAAGCAAGTACATATGCATCATACAATGATATTATGAATACACAGGAGAGAGAGAGAGAGAGAGAGAGAGAGAGAGAGAGAGAGAGATGTTGAAAAAGCGGACAGTTTGGAAATTAGCCAATCAATGCGGCAGGAGGGAAGTAAGTTAAGCCGGAAGACAGTGGATGCATTCCGATCCCTTTCCCAACAGTGGCTGGTGGAACAGGAAAATAAGGAGAAACATTTCGCCCTCCTTCAGCTTACAAGATGTTGGCAAGGGGGACAAGCGAGGGTGGAGATGGCCTGACCCCCAGCTGGCGGAGAGAGCTCAGACAAATACAGCTTGAAAAGTCGATAGGATGAGAGAGTGTGTGGAATGAGAAAAAGAGAGAGACAGAGACAGAGAGGCGGAAGGAGGGAGGAGAGAGAGAGAGAGAGAGAGAGAGAGAGAGAGAGAGAGAGAGAGAGAGAGAGGAACAGGGGACAGACAGAGTGACAGACAGACACAGGAGACAGATAAAGAGGGCTTGTAAGCCTGTGGGCTTTTAGTCGAAAAGGATTACATCTACCTGTCTGTCTTTGTCTGTTTCTCTCTTCCTTCAGCCCCTCCCCTCCCCCCACTTTGTCTGTCTGTCTGTCTGTCTGTCTCTCTCTCTCTGTCTCTCTCTCTCTTTCACTCTCTCTCTCTCTCTCTCTCTCTCTCTCTCTCTCTCTCTCTCTCTCTCTCAAAAACAGCTTACAGAAGCAGAGCCCGGTAAACAGACTTACTATACGGGACCCGAGAAGCTGGGATGCAAAGTACGTTCGACGCGAAGAAGGATTGGAAAGGGTTTGAAACAACTTGGCAGAGGCTGACAGCTCCAAGCATCAAGACACACGATCATGCACACACATACATCCGTAGAGAGGACATGCAGTCCGGTGGATACTGCATTCATCCACGATGCGACAGAATCCCACGTCCAGGTGTTCGATCTCATGTAGAGGTCTGGACGCCGGTATTTCGGAGGCGGCAGTGAACCAAGGGAGGTTCCGTGAGCAGCTTGCACTTAGCGGCGTTAAAGAACCCAGGGCAAAGCGCGGGAGATGACCCCGGACAAAACGCCGTGGGAACGTCCCCTTTGATAGATACAAAAGGGTATGTCGACAGGATAAAAAGGGAGAAAAATACAGGTAGCGTTGTATTGTAGCATCGCAGTCTCTCCCCTGGCAGAGCAACTAATGTTTTACTCAACGGTTTATTGTTGGGAAGAATGAAACAAAACAATACATGCATACTTACATACACAATTATATTCATACAAACTGTATTTGAATACGTGTTTTTGTTTAGCCCACCTGACCGCGCGCATGGAGCCATGTCAGAGCTGTTCTGAGAGGCAGCAATATAAAGCCTTTTTTTTAAAATAAAAAATAAATTTTAAAAAAAGCTACAATATAAAGCCAGTTAGAAAACCAACCTCCAGTGAGAGAAACCAGAGCAGCGTTATTTCAAACCAGTTACAAGATTAATCGGCCCGCAACATACAAAGCCTGAGAGAAGATCAATTACCAACGGTAGAAAAGCTCAGAGAGAAGATGAATCAGCAACGATGCAAAGCCAGACAGAAGATCATCGACAGCGATTATGCTGCCAGTGAAAAGATCGATCAGCAGCGACAGAAAGTCGGAGAGAAAATCAATCAGATATGAAGCCAGTTAGGAGAAGAATGGTCATGAATCGATGCAATGCCAACAAACAAATGACACGAGCATTTTCAAGAAAAGGACACAAACAGCGAAAGCTAAGGGTGTGACTTGTACGTCACGGTAACCTTGTGGTACATCAAGAGTGGAGATCAGATCGACACAAACAGACTGCACTGAGTCAAAGTGACTACCGCATGGAAGAATCAGTGGAAACCGTAATGCGTATGGGAGAGAAAGCAGCATCAGACCATGCAAAAACTGGGGTTTGGGGGTGGGAGTGAAGCGGGGACAGGAACCGAGGAAGACGAGGAAGGATGTGACATGAAAAGGCGAACATCAACAATAGCAATCCCAAGACCGGTTTCCCCCCCCCCCCTCTCTCTCTCTCTCTTTCAATGTGTGTGTGTGTGTGTGTGTGTGTGTGTGTGTGTGTGTGTGTGTGTGTGTGTGTGTGTGTCTGTATGTGTGTGTGTGTGTGTGTGTGTGGTGTGTGTGTGTGTGTGTGTGTGTGTGTGTGTGAGAGAGAGAGCATGCACGCCCAGGTGTGTGCGTGTGTTTACATGTGTGTGGCGCGCGTGAGAGAGAGAGAGAGAGGGGGGGGGGGAGTGTGTGTGTGTGTGTGTATGTGTGTGTGTGTGAGTGTGTGTGTGTGTGTGTGTGTGTGTGTGTGTGTGTGTGTGGTGTGTGTGTGTGTGGTGTGTGTGTGTGTGTGTGTAATCTGCTCACTTGTTAATATAATATGGTAATATAAGATGTCATCAAAGGGATTATTTTCAACCAAAAAAAAGTGGCGGGGGCGGGGGGGGTGTGGGGGTGGGGGTGGGGGGAGGGGAATCCTGTGGCTGCGGAAAATAACAAACATATCAATATCAAAGATGGATGGATGAAATAGAATTTCAAAAGGCGGTATCTTTGTTCGTTTACAGTGCAAGAAAGCATTATGCACATGAAATAAAGGGGTCTGATAATACATAAAGGAGAATCTCTCTCTCTCTCTCTCTCTCTCTCTCTCTCTCTCTCTATCACACACACACACACACACACACACACACACACACACACACACACACACACACACACACACACACCACAGTTTGGGAATGGGTAAAAAAAACATCTAAAGGTTGTTTTGCGCAAAGCAGGTGATTGAAACGATGCATTCTCTTCAGGTAAAAGCTGCAAGTTCTTGAGTAAAGTTGATGATCCTGCATCGGATCAACGCACAAAAAAAGAAAGAAAATAAGACGATGGTATGACAGTCAACATAGCCATAACGAACAGCACATCAACAGAATTCTGATTGGGGGAAAAAAAAAGGACAAACAAACGACAACAATCGACCAAGACAATCAAATCTCATCATCTTCGATGATCCTGCAAACGAAAGATGTGCGTGTGTGTGTGTGTGTGTGTGTGTGTGTGTGTGTGTGTGTGTGTGTGTGTGTGTGTGTGCGCGCGTGCGTGCGTGTGAAAAAAGAAGTGAAAAGAAAACGATGGAACTAAGCAATCAAAGCTCATCACCTCTTGACGATCTGGCAAATCAAGATCGGGGTTTAAAGAGGTGGAGCCGAGCCTCTACTGTCCATCAACATGGCAAAGCCATTTTTTTTCCACATCTCTCCGAGTAAGTCTGAGTGCTCTTTTTATTCTTTCCTCTTGCCCGAGAGAAAATGAGAGCAGACAGAAAGGAGGCACAACCTATTTGGGGTTGAAACTGCCCTGTCTGCGCCCCTCGGATGATGAAATGAGGACCACCAGGTCTGTCTGTCGCCGACAGTGGTGCCGCTGTTGGTTTGAGTGATGTGTCAGTAGCTTTAGTCCAGATTTCCCGAGGGGGGGGGGGGGGGGGGGGGGGGGGGTGGTGGGGGGCGGAGTTTTTCTCTCTTTGCTTTACCGCCTTAAAGGACGTCGCTTGAAAACTCGTGGGTTTTCACGTCAGTTTTGTCTGGTGGCGACACCTCTTCCGACTACCGATGATTTGGCTCGGCTGTTCTGTTTCACGTCAATGTGTTCTTAAAGACTCGTTCATCCGTATTTCTTTCCGAATATGTCATTCTCTGTCAAAAACTGTTCAAGTGAAACATGTGAAAGTGAGTCTCAGTCTCTCTCTCTCTCTCTCTGACGTTTGCTTTTATACTATTAGTCTGTTCCTTCTTACAGCTGACTAGTGTATTTCACTTTTTTCCTCTTTGTTGCTGCTGTATTGACTTGCGTGTTTTCCATGTGCTTTTTGCCTTCTCTTTTCCCCCAGGGCTGGGTGGAAAAAAAGCATGTGCAATGTGCTTACCTCATTACCAGTTAAAATAAAACTCTCTCTCTCTCTCTCTCTCGCTCTCTCTCTCTCTCTCTCTCTCTCTCTCTCTCTCTCTCTCTCTCTGCGCGCGACTGCGAGTGCACACATGAGTATATTTAGTGTACTTCACTATCTATCTCTCCTCTCTCTCTCTCTAACTCGCTCGCTCGCTTGCTCACGCACCACGCACCCCCCCCCCCCCCCCCCCCCCCCCCACACACACACACCAGCTCGGCTAAACATGACGTGCAATTAACTAACGTTAATGGCGAACCGAAGTGAAGTGCACTTTTGACCTGAAATAACCCAGCGTAATGATCATGAACACGTTCAAGAATCCCGGTCTCCTGTAAAGGCTGGAAATGAATGTTTAATCAGCAGATTCAGAAATACGAGGGAGGGAGGGAGGGAGGGAGAGAGAGAGAGGAGAGAGAGGAGAGAGAGAGAGAGGAGAGAGAGAGAGAGAGCTAGAGAGCTAGAGAGAGAGAGAGAGAGGAGAGAGGAGAGAGAGAGAGAGAGAGAGAGGAGGGGAGAGAGAGAGAACCTGGGTGAGTGAGAGGGCTTTGGATTTGAAACTCACACCCTCTGCCCCTTCCTTTCTCTCTGTCTGAAGAGAAATTAGAACCCTCTTCTGAATGAAATGATTCATTACCCGGGGGGGGGGGGGGGGGGGGGGGAGGGAGGAGAGAGAGAGAGAGAGAGAGAGAGAGAGAGAGACAGAGACAGAGACAGAGAGACAGACAAAAGACAGAGACAGGGACAGACAGAGACAGATAGACAGCGAGAGAAGCAAAGAAATAGAGAGACAGACA
>CM031602.1:71110278-71117778 GCA_018398815.1 Conus ventricosus
GGATTACAACAACAACAACAACAACAACAACAACAAAAAGGGGCATATCATAAACTGCCTCAAAAATAAGTGTAAAAGAATTCCAATGGGAAACAAAAAACAGAAGAGTGTTCCACAAAGGCAGAGAAAAACAGTCGATGACAGTAAAGAAAAAAAGACGAGAGTCCGAAAGAGTGACGGCAAAGTGGGCATTACATGGACAGAACTTCCAGACGGTGGCAGGCTATTTGTACCAAGAGTCCCTGGTATCCCCCACGGGTATCACCGAACTAAACGTCAACCAGCGTAATATTCCGACCAATGACCCCGAGAATGAATGGACAGATGATTTCTACCACCACCTGCAGTCTGCGCTGGACAAAGGAGGAGTCAGAGTCATCACGACCCTCATGGAGATTTCAACGCCAGTGTAGGATCAGACAATACGGAGCTACGAGGAGGTCATTAGGAGCAAATGGTTTACGTGCCCAGTGTCGTAAACGCTTTGAATTCATCAATTACTCAGGCGGTTAAGTGCTATATTACATATTCACTATCATATTGATATTACTATCAAAGTTACTACTATTGTTATTTTTATTATCATTATTATTTTTGTTATTATTGTTGCTGTTGTTGTTGTGTATTGCTATCATCCTCATCGTCATCATCATCATCTCCCTGATCCACGGTACCAAGACAGGCTTGCCATGCAGTGTTGCTCATTCGGCCCATCTATCAGACAGCTTTTGAGATCAAACCGAATTGGTCAGGGTGTTTCTGGTCTCCTGTCTTCCTCCTCCTGATCACGGACTGGCTCAGGAACACCACCACCACAGGCAGGAACAATGAAATACAGTGACACCACCACAGGCAGGAACAATGAAATACAGGAACACCACCACCACAGGCAGGAACACGAAATACAGTGACACCACCACAGGCAGAACAATGAAATACAGTGACACCACCACCACAGGCAGTAACAACGAAATACAGTGACACCACCACCACAGGCAGGAACAACGAAATACAGGAACACCACCACCACAGGCAGGAACAACGAAATACAGTGACACCACCACAGCAGGAACAATGAAATACAGTGAACACCACCACCACAGGCAGGAACAACGAAATACAGTGACACCACCACCCCGGCAGGAACAACGAAATACAGGAACACCACCACCACAGGCAGGAACAACGAAATACAGTGACACACCACCACAGGCAGGAACAATGAAATACAGTGACACCACCACCACAGCAGGAACAACGAAATACAGTGACACCACCACAGGCAGGAAACAACGAAATACAGGAACACCACCACACAGGCAGGAACAATGAAATACAGTGACACCACCACAGGCAGGAACAATGAAATACAGTGACACCACCACCACAGGCAGGAACAATGAAATACAGTGACACCACCACCACAGGCAGGAACAATGAAATACAGTGACACCACCACAGGCAGGAACAATGAAAATACAGGAACACCACCACAGGCAGGAACAATGAAATACAGGAACACCACCACCACAGGCAGGAACAATGAAATACAGTGACACCACCACCACAGGCAGGAACAATGAAATACAGTGACACCACCACCACAAGCTGGAACAATGAAATACAGTGACACCACCACAGGCAGGAACAATGAAATACTGTGACACCCCACAGGCAGGAACAATGAAATACTGTGACACCACCACCACAGGCAGGAACAATAACATACAGTGACACCACCACCACAGGCAGGAACAACGAAATACAGTGACACCACCACCACAGGCAGGAACAACGAAATACAGGAACACCACCACAGGCAGGAACAACGAAATACAGGAACACCACCACAGGCAGGAACAATGAAATACAGTGACACCACCACCACAGGCAGGAACAACGAAATACAGTGACACCACCACCACAGGCAGGAACAATGAAATACAGTGACACCACCACAGGCAGGAACAATGAAATACAGGAACACCACCACAGGCAGGAACAATGAAATACAGGAACACCACCACCACAGGCAGGAACAATGAAATACAGTGACACCACCACAGGCAGGAACAATGAAATACAGGAACACCACCACCACAGGCAGGAACAACGAAATACAGTGACACCACCACAGGCAGGAACAATGAAATACAGTGACACCACCACAGGCAGGAACAATGAAATACAGGAACACCACCACCACAGGCAGGAACAATGAAATACAGGAACACCACCACCACAGGCAGGAACAACGAAATACAGTGACACCACCACCACAGGCAGGAACAATGAAATACAGGAACACCACCACAGGCAGGAACAATGAAATACAGTGACACCACCACAGGCAGGAACAATGAAATACAGGAACACCACCACCACAGGCAGGAACAATGAAATACAGGAACACCACCACCACAGGCAGGAACAACGAAATACAGTGACACCACCACCACAGGCAGGAACAATGAAATACAGGAACACCACCACCACAGGCAGGAACAATGAAATACGGTGGACACTCTGGACTCAGCTTGAAGATCTCGACTTCGCTGACGATCTGGCGATCTCCTCGCACAATGGCGACCAGAGACAGGACGACACCACCTGCCTGACTGTAGTAAAAGCATGGCTAGAGCTCAGGATCAACAAGAGATAAAGCAGAACTCGTGAAGATCAACACCACTGCCAACACCCCAGTTACAGTTTTCAAAATGGAGTAACTGAGGGCAGAGAATGAAGCAAAATTCAGAAAGAGAGGGGGTTAGTTACCGCCAAGGACATTGACAAACAAAGCACAGGACAAGACACAATGCATATCGACCTCTTGGTCTTCTTCAGGCAAAAACAGATAACATTTAACATTTGTTCGTACTGTCCTAAATGTTAAATGTTATCTGTTTTTTGCCTGAAGAAGACCCAAGAGGTCGACATGCATTATGTCTTGTCCTGTGCTCAGTTTGCCAATGTCCTTCGCGGTAACTAACCCCTCTCTTCCTAAATTTCACCCCAGTTACAGTTGGTGGAGACCCAGTTTAAAGAAGCCGAGCCCTATGCATATCTGGGCAATGTGGTTGCTAGACAGGGAAGGGGTTGATCTGGGGCAGGGGGAGGAGGGAGGGGGGGGGGGGCACAGGCCGAGACGTTAGCAAGGCACGAGCGACCTTTGACAAGCTGAAAAACATCTGGGCCTCACGGGAAATCAGTAAAGCCAAGAGAAAACCGAGTACCTTTAGCTCAAACGCCAAGTCAGTCCTGCGCAAAACTGAGCACCTTCAATTCAAAAGTCAGCCCGATCTAACTGAGCGGCTCCGAGACGTGCCGGAAGACCCAACGTACTGCAGCAGATGATACAGGCTTTAATTAACCACCTGTACGAGGCGCATGCTTAACATCCAGAGGCCAGTCAGCAATGAGGAACTGTGTGGTGGCGGGACGGGAGCCCATTCACCCCGCAGATCTTAAGGAGGAAGGGGGCTGGATGACACACCCTAAGGAACCCACTCCCTCCCGTTTCTCCGATCCGTCCCCATCCGTTAGGCTCTGCCCTGGAATCCGAACAGGAGAGGGAAGAGGGACGACCCAGGAACAGCTGGACAAGAGATCGAGCGGAGCTGCAGAGGAATGGAAGCAGCTGGACAGAGGCAGTACTGTTGTGGAGTCATGCTGGTGGCCTTCACTCCCGTGGGGGTGAATGGCTTAAGCCAGTCAGCCAGTAAATAACTACAAATAACATATAGATTCCAGATTTTTTTCCCCCTAATCCCACTCCCTGAACTCCCTCACCTCATCCCCTCTCTCCTTTCCCTACCACTGTCTCTCATCACCTAGGTTTCCATGTTCCCTGTCTGCTTATCTGACATTAACAGATGATTTATTATCGTTTTCTTCAGTCCCACTCGAAGCCTCTCCGCCCCTCCCAACCTTTCCACAAACTCCATATTATGCACAAAAAAGGTCCAGTGACATGTTTAAACAAAGACAGGGAAAAAGAATCGATGCTCTGATTCAGATGATATCACGTCCCCTTGTGTGTGCTCGTCGATGGAACAGCATGCGTCCGCACGAGCTCACTCAATCTTGCAAACCTCCATGTTCCCCTCCTCTCTCTCTCTCTCTCTCTCTCTCTCTCTCCTCGTCTCGTCTCCTCTCCTCTCCTCGCCATAATATCAGCAACAACAGCCAGCACGTGCAGTTCGTTCCACCCGGCGTGCAGTCACTATGGGAAAATCTGTAATGAAAGGATAACAAGTAACTGGAATCCGCGGGGTTCTCCGGCGAGCGGACCATTTGGTTCTGGTGAATGTCTAGTGCATGGTGGTGGATGAGATTCCAGGACTTTGACAGATGAGAGATGAGCCTTTTTCCTGTCTCCCCATCTCTCTCTCTCTCTCTCTCTCTCTCTCTCCACTCCATCCATGGGTGAAAGAGGAGCGTTTTTTCCTGGCCTGGATCATGTCTCCATAATGACTATAAAAATGTCATCCACCTCCTCCAGCTTCCTGCCTTTATTTCAACCACCTCCCCTCCCTCACCCTCCTCCTTCCACCAGGGGAAAAAACTGGAGTCAATGATTGGGTCTGATGGTGGGAGTTCTTCCTGTTGGTGGACGGGCACGCGATGCTATCATCCTTACATATCGCCTGATCCTGACATTCAAGCTGGTCCTTTGCACAACGTAATTACATCTGTCCTCTCTCTGTTTGCGCCTGCCACCTCTCCCCCCTTCCCCCCCCCCCTCTCTCTCTCTCTCTCTCTCTCTCTCTGCCCCCCACACACCTCCTCCCTCCACCCTGTTATCCCCCCCCCCCCCCCCCCCCCCTATCTTCCGCGCCACTTCAGTGACGCCGCACCCCCGCCGCTCATCCGAGCCTCCCGTGCGCATCCAAAGCCTGGCTTGTCCCGCCACAGCTCCGGCATCGGCAATGCCCGGGGCGCAATCAAGGTCAAATCGCCGTGACACAACGCACCACAGAAGACACTGCCTTGCTGCCGAGTCGGCGTTGTTCAGTGGTGCCCCGATACTGACGAAAATTATTGCTTAGTCGGGGAGCCTGCGAAAGTGAACTCTCCGCCCCGGAAAAGCGCTCCCTGTCGTCCAGCGACAGCCCCCGTGACTTGCCGTACCGAAACCCAAAAAGCATCCCCAAGGCACAGACTTGAGCATTTTAAAACATAAGGTCGCCCGAGGCAGGAAAAAAAGGGCCTTAAGTGAACTTCTCACCTGATCGATGAGGATGGGGATATGCGTACCCTGGAAAATCCATTTTGGACTGGGGCTGTTGGGGGCTGTATCCCTTTTACTTTTTTAAAATACTCCGGCGTCAGCGGGCCCCCGGGAGATACAAAACACCTGCATGTCGTCGGGAAATTGGGCAACATTTTCGTGACGCTCCATGTATGAAATCGACTGTTGGCCTTTGCCTTCCAACGGAACCCGTAGCAAACCTACTCAGGGCAACCCCCGGTGGACAAAAAAATCCACAATAAAAGGGTCCGAGGGAATCGAACCAAAGACCTTCCACCCGAAATCCCCGCCTGACCACTTCGTCCGGGGGCGGCCCCCCTCCCTTTTTTGTCTCGGGTGGCTCGGGTGGAGCACCCGAACGCAGTAGATGTTCAAGGTTGAACCTCGCGGCCTGAACCAAGAAAAAGCCCGTTCCGCTGCCCTTTACGGGGCTTTCGCCCGGGGGATTCAGACGTCTGCTCCAAGTCTTTCGCTTGGATGGTTTCCCTCGCCACACTCGCGTTTACCATAAGTAAATGAACATTTTGCAGTTTATTCCCAGAGTGGTGGGAAACATTTTTTGGATGACGAATATTGATGAGACGAGGAAGTTTGGCTTAAGACCTGGTGTTCAGTTATTTTGTCAATTTATTTGTTACCATAGGGGGTCAGGATTTTTTTTACGCTGATAACGAATCGAGTGTACACCATCGAGCTGTAAGTATGTGTTGTTTACTTGCTTTGTTTGTTGCTTTATTGAAATTCACAACATACGACTGACGTCATGGAAAAAAAAAACACTGAAATTTTTGTGACAAAAATTTGGGAGTGCCAATGTTAGGCACTTGAAGCGTATAAAGATAAACACGTGTACAGGTTTTAAAATGCTTGAAGAAAGTAAAAGGACATAGTAACATTTGACGTGTATTGTGTGGGGTGTGTGTGTGTGTGTGGTGTGTGTGGTGTTTTGTGTGTGTGTGTGTGTGTGTGTGTGTGTGCGTGCTTTGCGTGCTTTTAAACTTATGTACTTATGTGCGTGCGTGCGGTGTTTTGTGTGGGGCGCGCGCGCGCGAGCGTGCGCGCGAGCATGCGTTCGTGTTTGTGTGTTCGCGCGCATGTGCATGTATGCTTCAGGTCATTGGCGAGTACGAAACACACTGGGGGAAGGTCACCGTGGGTGTGCTGACAACACATCCCCACCTCCCGTCTTCACAACCCCCAACCCCTCCCTCACACATACACTGTTTTTTAGTTGTTTTCTTTTCTTTTTTCTTTTTTGTGTGTGTTTAAAAACGAAAGACACTAATCTCAAATCCATCTTCACTTCATGACAAGTCTGAACGAAAACCTCCTGACGACGCAATAATGAAGACCCCTTTCTTCCTGACACCTTCCCCACCCCCACCCCCCTTCTGCCAGTCCCCCTCCCCGTCTCTCCTGTGTTTAATGCGTCTGCTGCATGACGGTGAAACTGGGGCCCCCCTCCCATCAAAACGTACTCTCCGGAGTCTCAGACCGAAGCCGTGTTCCTTCCACTCGCCTTTTATTTCTCTGTCAGTCGCTCCACGAAGCGGGACAGGAGGAGAGAGTTTAGCGAGGGAGGGAAAAGGGTTCGAATCACTGGGACAGATTAGAGCAAGTCAAGCGTAAACTCCCATTTTTCGTTCTGTTTTTCTTTCGTTTTCCCCCCCCCCCCCCCCCCCCCCCAACCTTCCCAAGCACAAACGCGCGCGATGTTGCTGGGCTGCTGCGTGGCCAGTTTGTCTGCCCCTGCCCTTTGCCTCCCTCCCCCTTCCCTTTTCCCCCACCCCCTCCCTCCCTCCTGTCAGTGGCCTGATGATATTTCGATGTGCCGACTTCGATTTCCATAATACTTTCCATTCGCTTTTCTTGTTCTCCCCTGGGGCACGAAGGGAGGGGAAAGGACTCGGATCAACCGTCGACCGCCAGGGAGTCTGTCCAAGATTTTCTTACTGTCTGCTTCAGTAATTGTGTGCGCGCGCGCGCCTGTGTGTTCATGTGTGTGTGTTAGTGAGCGTGCATGCGTGCGTGCGTGCGTGCGTGCGTGCGTGCATGTGTGTGTGTGTGTGTGTGTGTGTGTGTGTGTGTGTGTGTGTGTGTGTGTGTGTGTGTGTGTGTGTGTGTGAGTGCGTGCGTGCGTGCGTCAGTTTTTCTTGGCTCTCTCGTCCTCTCCCTCACCCCCGAAAATGAAGATTTTTCAAAGTAATCCGAAAAGCAAAATGTTGGTTGCTATAGCAGCTCTTTAATTT
>CM031602.1:71122778-71125278 GCA_018398815.1 Conus ventricosus
CACTGCGCATCTGGAGAGTGAGTGAGAGAGATACGGGGGGAGGGAAGAAGAGAGAGAGAGAGAGAGAGAGAGAGAGAGAGAGAGAGAGAGAGAGAGAGAGAGAGAAAGAGAGAGAAGAGAGAGAGAGAGAGAGAGAGAGAGAGAGAGAGAGAAAGAAAGAAACAGACAGACAGACAGACAGACAGGCAGATGGTAAGAAAGGGAGACAGACAGACAAAAAAAAAAGGAGACGGAAAAGACGTGCGAGTATCTCATCGTGTGCGTGCACGTATTTACACATTCGCACAGCTCACGCCTGCGGAACCCTAAAATTGAAAGGTGAAGAAGGGACCAGGCAGACAGGGAGGGGGGCGGAGGGAGCAGTGGCAATCCAGGGCCGGGTGAAATTAAAGCCTATTATAAGGGATGGCATCGATCCCGTCCGCTGACCTCCCCACATCAAAAGGCCCAAGGGAGGGAGCTTTAATCGTCGTCTAAGCTGACGTCCCCTGGCCTGTCTGCCACAGCTTGTGCAGCCAACCAGTGGACAGACGTTGCTAGGTTCTTTCCCTTGTCTATGCGTGCGTGCGTAGGGTAAGAGAGAGAGAGAGAGAGAGAGAGAGAGAGAGAGAGTGTGTGTGTGTGTGTGTGTGTGTGTTGTGTGTGTGTGTGTGTGTGTGTGTGTGTGCGTGCGTGTGACTCTCTCTTCTCTCTCTCTCTCTCTCTCTCTCCTCTCTCTCTCTCTCTCTCTCTCTCTCTCTCCTTTACCCTACGCACGCACGCATAGACAAGGGAAAGAACCTAGCAACGTCTGTCCACTATTCATGCCACACAGTGCTAACTAGACTAATAGATAGATGGCTATTAAACATGAACTACAAACAATTTTCAGGAATTCTCTTCGTAGATTTCGCAAAAGCCTTCGACGTTATAAATCATGAACTTTTACTCAGAAAACTAACTTTGTATAAGCTATCATACAAAACACTGAAACTGATTTCATCTTTTCTGTCCAACCGACAACAAATTGTGTCCGTAAATACATACAAATCTAATTTTCTTCCCAACAAATTTGGAGTCCCACAAGGGTCAGTATTAGGTCCTCTGTTGTTTTCATTTTACATCAATGATCTGCCATTGTACTTGAAAATAAACAGCGAAATGTTCGCTGATGATACAACTTTAGACACAAGTAATTCTGATGCCCAACAGGTTTGCAGTGACATCCAAGAAAACATCAATCTTTTGGTTAAATGGACACGATTTAATCACATGGCTATCCATCCTCAAAAAACTAAATTCATGATGATAACTACTAGACAGAAGCGTCAAATTCTAAGCCAGAATCTACCAGTACTTTGTATTTCTAATGAAACCATCGAAGAAGTATCCTGTCACAAAGTCTTAGGAATAACAATAGATAATAATCTAACTTGGTCAAAACACTTAGAGTCTTTATCTAAAAACGTTGCAAGAAAACTACATCTTCTAAAAAGGATTAAGAACTTCTTAAATTTGCATGCAAGACAACTATTTTTTCACTCTTATATTCAGCCTATTATCGACTATGCCTCAACACTTTGGGACTCAGCGAGCAAGAATTCACTCAAAACCACTAATTAGCCTTCACAAAAGAGCTGTCAAAGTAACATTAGGTCATCCATCTTCACTGGTAGATTCAGACCATTAGCAATCAGGCATTCTCCCATTTAAAGCCAAACTTCTATACAATAAAGGACTCTTTATGCATAAGGTACTCCATGGAAATGTTCCACTTTCTCTAACAAATATGTTCACTTTTAACGACTATCGACATTCACATAACATAAACCTCCCGTTTGCCATGATTACTCTATACAAGTCTAGTCTGGCGTATTCCGGGGTTGGCTATGGAACCATATTCCTGAAGAACTTAAAAATCAATCAAACTTTAAAAAGTTCAAGTCTAATTTTCACAAATATCTTATGAATGTCTCAGATTTGACTGCACTATACCCGAAAATGTATTGATAATTCTCAATTCAGATTCAATTTAACAAACATGTGATGTTCGAAGTTGACTTAATTCTACGCAAATTGCAGTGATCATCCTGTGCCATTAATGTGTTTTTTCAAAGTTTTTCGTAGGTGATTATCTATATCTGCTTCATTGTCTTTCTCTTCCTTTATCTCTGCCTTTCTTTCGCCAGTCGTCGGTCGGTCGGTCGGTCGGTCGGTCGGTCGTCTCTCTCTCCTCTCTCTCTCTCTCTCTCTCTCTCTCTCTCTCTCTCTCTCTCTCTCTCTCCATTCACACTTCCCCCTATTGCCCTGATCATTTTTTCTCGTTGTTGTTGTTGTTGTTGGTGGTGGTGGTGGTGGTGGTGGTGGTGGTATTCACTGGTTTCTTTGTCTTCTATCTTCTTTTTTGTCAAAGGTTCCCATGCAAGGAATTGTTGCATTTTTTTTTCTGATTTGCTTTTTACTATATATCGATTTTTTTTCCCCCAGAGGGCTGGATGTAAAAAAAAGTATTCATGCTTAA
>CM031602.1:71127778-71130278 GCA_018398815.1 Conus ventricosus
GGGGGGGGGGGGGGGGGGGGGGAGGAAGGGGGGAAGAGAGAAGACGGCCAGGAGAGAGTGGCGAAAACGACGGAGAATCCAGGGAACCACGGCGATACCGGGAATGTACAGGGGCGGTGGGACAGATGGAGGGAGAAGACTAATAAGGGACGAGTGGCGAAAACTATAGGAGGACTAGAGGAAACAACCAGGCACACGGGAATACGCGGGGTGACAAAGGAACGAGACACAGGGAAAAGCAGCAAAACGAGTGAGGACTACAGACGGAGGAAGAATGGGGTACGGGTCACAGATACGCAAGGGACGGAGAGAAACGTGACGAAGGGGGTTCGGACTACGAGACTGTGCACGGAGATTAAAAAGGCAATGAAACGGAATCGACAGGAAAGAAGGAAAAGGGGTGAAAAGAACCAGTACAGGAAACTAGGAGGACGAAAGGTTTTGGAACACACAGAGGGATACGGAGGGCGGGGGACGGGGGGAGGATAAAAGACGATGAGAACTTCAGAAAACTACGGAAATAATAAGAACACCAAGGATAATGGTTAAAAAAGAAAAGAAAAAGAAAGGAAGAGAGAAAGAAAGGAAAAGGAAAGAAAGGGGAAAAGAGGTAAAAAGGATGAGGCCTACAGGAAGCCTACGGAGATAGAAGGGATGGATACACAAGGATAAATGAGAGGGGAAAAAAAAAGACACAGGAAAGCATCAAAAAGAGACTCAAAATAAAAACAGAATGAGGACTACGGAAACCACGGACTGAGACAGAGGAAAAGGAAATGCACAGTGACAGAGAAGGGGAAAAGAGTGACATGGCATGATGGTTAAAAGGATCAGAACTACAGGAAACTACCCCCCCAAAAAGGGACACAAAGGAGGGCAGTGAAACAGCTTGGGACGAGCATTCAGGCCGTGCAGAAATTTGCTCTCCATTTTCTTCCCGTTTTTCTCTTCTCCCTCCCTTGTTCATCTTCTTTCCTCCTTCCTTCCTTCTCTCTCTCTCTCTCTCTCCTCTCTCCTCTCTCTCCTCCTCTCTCTCTCTCTCTCTCCTCTCCTTGTCAGATTTGCAAGCCAACATGCCTGCTTTTTATTTCGGTCGCTGCCTGGCCTAATGGCTTTTTCCTGACGGGTTATTCGCTTCCATGTCCCCCTATTAAAATGACCGAGTGGCTTTCAAATTCACTTTCCTGCCAATATTATTCTTATTTCTTCCATTTACCTCCCTCCCCCCCCCCCCCACCTCTCTCTCTTTCAGCCTCCTGTTTCTCGTCCCATCTCACCTTGTCCCCCCCCCCCCCCCCCCCCCCCACCCTCTCGCCCCAGCTGTGTTATGCCTCGTCCAAAAGAAGAAAAGAACGGGCAAAGAAAACAGCAATATAAATGAAATAAAAACAAATAAAATAAAACAACTCATGAAGGCAATTGCGAAAAATACGCCCAGGGTGTGTCGTGTTCTCTCTGTCTCTGAACACATCAAGGCAAGTTTTTCATGCAGTGGTAACTTTGAACAGGCAATGACGACAACAACAACAAAACAAGGATGTCAGAAAAATAATGGATGGAGAGCGAGAGCAGACAGAAACAAAAGAGGAAAGAAAATATATGTATAGAAAGCAGATTAAAGGAAAATGAAAATCTTTTCAAAACAAGAAGTTAGTAAGAGAGAAAGAGAGAGGGAGGGACTTTTTTGTCCTTGAATGTAAATAAAATCAATAAACAGGGTTACAATTAGAACAAACTACACTTAAACTAAATGGAACCGGTCAAAACAAAGTGGAAAATAGATGAATACACGTACAAAAACAAAAGGGAGGTGAAATATAAAAAAAATCGGAGAAACGGTGCTGGCAACTAACATATTCTCTCTCTCTTCTCTCTCTCTCTCTCTCTCTTCTCCTCTCTCTCTCTCTCTCTCTCTCTCTCTGTGTGTGTGTGTGTGTGTGTGTGTGTGTGTGTGTGTGTGTGTGTGTGTGTGTGTGTGTGTGTCACACACACACACACACACACACACACACACACACACACACACACACACACACTCTCTCTCTCTCCCCTCCCTTCCTCCTCTCTCTTACTCACGCGCACCCTCCCCCACACACATACACACAAACACACACTTGCACAGAGAGAAAGAGGGAGAGAGAAGGAGGGAGAGAGATGTACTACAAAAAAATTGACAATAAGCTGAAACTGATACAACAAACGCGCACGCACGCACGCATGCACGCACGCACACGCGCGCGCACACACACACATTCACACACACACACATACACACGCGCGCGTTTACACTTACTGAGAGAGAGAGAGAGAGAGAGAGAGAGAGAGAGAGAGAGAGAGAGAGAGAGAGAGAGATGTACGCAGGACATTGATAATAATAAGCTGAAACAGAAACAACTCACGGCAACATGACAGGAGAGAACAACGAGGGGAAAAAAGGACCACGAAACAAGAACAAGGAAAAGAAAGAAAGAGAAAAAAAAAAAAAAAAAAAAAGACTATC
>CM031602.1:71140278-71145278 GCA_018398815.1 Conus ventricosus
GGATCGGCCATTTCATCTGGATTTTACTGGATTCGTCCAGGGGCCCGATTCAGTGTATCTACCATGCTAATTTCCACAAACTCGGTCCAGTATTTATGTGCAATCGGTTCGAAGTCTTTGTGACATGGCTTCAGCGGTTTTTGTACAATCGCTTCTATAACTTTTGTGCAATACAGTTTCGGTAGACTGATTTTGAGCCATCGCTTCAGTAGCTTTGTGCCATCACTTCAGCAGTTTTTGTGCAAGAGTTTTAGTAGCTTTGTGCAATGGATGCAAATAGTTCAACGCACATCTTGCGCCGAAATCAATAAGTAATTGCTCGTTCTTCATTTCCGTTGTGCTCACTGTTGTGCATCTTGTCTGAAGAAGACCTAAGAGGTCGAAACGCGTCGCGTTTTGTCTTGTGATTCGTTTGTTCATGTTTGGCGGATACAGTACTTATTTTGTTTTAATCTCCGCCTGCAATCGCCTCACTTTGCAACGAGCTACAAATAGTTTTTTGTGCAATCAGTTCAGTAGTTTTTTGTGCAAAAACTTCAGTACAGTTGTGCAACCGGATCAGTAGCTCTTGTGCAACAGCTTCAGCAGCTTTGTGCAATCGGTCCAGAAGTTTCTGTGCGGTCGGTCAGCAGTTCTGCGACGTCTTGTTGGCATACAGACAAACCTGCCAAGAGTCGGGGGAGAAACCGTCACCTTCCTCCACCATTTGATCATCGCAGCCTGGGAAAGGGAGTGAACTACAGCGGCCAGCAGTCCGCCACCTCTGTGAACGAACCCTATGAACCCCGCAAACCTTCCTTCTGAACATAAACCTGACCCCCCTCTTCTTTGCTTTGGACCGAGTTCAAACCCACTGCCAATATATGCGCACGCACACACGCATACACATACACGCACACTCCTCTTCCTCCACGAGCCTTTTGCGTGAAGTCAAACCATGTCACAGCCAACAAGACAGGGTGCAGCAGACATGCGCACACAGACACATAACACACAGACGGACAGACTGACACACACACATACACACACACACGCGCGTGCGCGTACACCACACACACACACACACACACACACACACACACACACCACTTACATACTAGAGAGAGGAGAGAGAGAGAGAGAGAAAAGGGAGAAAGGGAGAGGTGAGGAGGATGATATTCTTGTAAAATGGAGGTTATGTACATAACAATACCTTCATGTGATATTACCTATTGGATACACAGTTGATGTAAACTAGTTCTCCTCATTACCGGGTGATTCACGCTGAACAGCCGATTAGTTTCCTAACTGACCTCCTGTTCACAACCGCCTCCCGTTCTCTACCCCCCCCCCCCACCCCCTCCCCCCCCCCCCCCCCCCCCAACCACACACACACCACTTCTCCCTTTCTCTTACCCTGATATTTCCCCTTTTCCTTTTGTGCTTTTCTCTCTATCCCTTTTCGTGCGTGTCCCAAATTGTTAACAATAACAATAAGAAAACAAAGCCTGTGAATGCTTCAAAACACTTTTCTTTTCAATTTTCGCTAATCATATTTCTGTGAACTGATGACCCTGAAAGAGAGAGGGAGCCTGCACGCGCGCGCGCGCCACACACACCACACACACACACACACACACACACACACACACACACCACACACATTCAAATTCACACACACACACACACACACACACACACACACACACACACACACACACACTCGCACACACAACACTCACACACACACTCACACACACACTCACACGCACAGGAGAGAGAGAGAGAGAGAGAGAGAGAGAGAGAGAGAGAGAGAGAAGAGAGAGAAGAGAGAGATGAGAGAGAGAGAGACAGACAGACAGACAGATAGACGGACAGAGAGAGAGAAAGAGAGAGAGAGAGACGGACTGGTGGGAGGGGTGGAGAGGGGCCCGAAACACGATCCCGCTCTGAACTAAGCGCTGAGTCAAACTTTTCAACAAATTCGTTTGAAGACAAAATGCTAAGCCGTGAAGGAAAAGAACACAACAACAACAATAATGAAAGCATTCAAATCATCTAGCTCGTTGAATCTTCGGCTCGATACCAAAAAAAAAAAAAAAAAGAAAGAGGAAAAAGCGGAAGAGAGAAAAACCGATCTTCAGATCCTTTGAAAAATGGCTCCTACATTCTTCAAGAACCGATGAGATAAGGACCCAAATACTCCAACAAAGGAAAAGGGAAAATAACAAACAAATAGATCAATGACCAAATAAATAATAATGTTCTGCTAATGCCCTATCCCCCATCCCCTATCTTATCCTTTAAAAGGACTTTTTTTTTTTTAAATGAGCCTAATTTCTCAAAATAAAAGTAAGTATCTCTAAGGGGAACAAAATCAGAAAACGAATGACCTGTGATCCTCCATATCATGATCAGATGACCTCTGGGCCATTTCACAATCAACTTAGCTCATATAGTAAGTGCTCCGTCAATTATCCCCTGATCCTTAAGAGAGAGAGAGAGAGAGAAAAGGAGAGAGAGAGAGAGAGGAGAGAGAGAGAGAGAGAGAGAGAAGAGAGAGAGAGAGAGAGAGAGAGAGGGGGAGGGACGGAGGGAGGGGGGAGGGAGGGAGAAAGAGAGACACACAGACAGATAGCGGAGAGAGAGAAAGAGAGAGAGGGGGAGAAAGAGAGAGAGAGAGGAGAGATACAGGCAGAGAGAGAGAGTGAGTGAGAAAGAGAGAGAGAGAGACAGAGACAGAAAGAGAGAGAGAAGGAAAGAAACAAACAAAGAAACACAGAAAGAAACAAAGAAAGAAAGAAAACGGTCCAGAGGAAATGAGTCCAAATTCCGTTCGAGGTCTCGAGACAACAATTCCAGCTCTTGTACACAACGTTCGATCACCCAGATTCTCTTAACACCTCTCAATGACCCAAGTTTCCCTCAAAGTGCTCACACACTGACCCAGATTCTCTTCAAACCGCTCAATGACCCAAGTGTCCCTCAAAGTGCTCACACACTGACCCAGATTCTCTTCAAACCGCTCAATGACCCAAGTTTCCCTCAACGTGCTCACACACTGACCCAGATTCTCTTCAAAGTGTTCTAAGCTTCAGATTTTCCATTTGAAAAAAAAAAAAATATCGCAACGATCTCAAATCCTCTCAAAACTTTCCGCATGATAAATCCAGATTTTCTCAAATGTTCTAAGTAATCCAGGTCTTAAACAAAAAAAAAAACAAAGCAAGGTCAAGGACACTAATATCTTTCTCTTTTTCACATGCCTTGAAGTCGGCCCATATTCTCCTTAATAAAGTATCAGGATAACAGCCCCAAAGGGTTCAATAATCTCGATCTCAACCTTCCTTCACTTCCACCCCCTTTCGCTCCCCCCAGCCCCCCACCCCCCACCCAACTCCCCAAGTGGTCAGACAAAGGACTCGTGTCGTCTTGAAAAAAAATTTTGATAATGACCTCCACTTTAGAAAAAAAAACCGCATGTAATGACACAGATCCTCCCTAAAAAAATGTTCAGATAATAGGCTCAGATCCTTAAAGAAAAATTCACACACACACACACACACACACACACACACACAAAGAAGGGAAAAAAGAGCACGCACTTTTTCAGAGTGTTCCAAAACCATAGCTTGGGCCCACATTCTGTACAATGTGCACATCTTCATCACAATCCCAAAAGATAGAAATGTAAAACAAAAAATAGAATAACGGGGAGGGGGTGGGGGGGGGGGGGGGGGGGGGGGGGGGGGGCAGGAAGGCGAGCGGGGAGTAAAGGGAAACAAAGAGGGAAAGAAGAAAGGGAAGAAAGAAAGAAAAAAAAGACGATTCCATTTTCTCAAATATATCAGAAAGACGAAACGCTTTCATGAACCCCCATTCACCCACCCACAGTGCTCTGCACCCCCCCCCCCCCCCCCCACACACACACACACACCCACCCACCTCCTCTCCCCGGCTGTTTTCACACCATCATTACCCACTTCTCTGCACCCTCTTATCTGCATATCAAGCATTGAACAAACGCTTCATCAAAGAAACAGGCTAAAATAAAAATATCATAAAACAACAATAAAGAAAACCTTCCCTCGGAAAAAGCACGAGCTACTTCACATCGCTTTTTGTTTTTCAACAAGAAAGATACAAGGACACCAACAGCAACAACAACAACAAAACTACAGGCAAGCAACGCAAACACGCATTCAAAGCTTAAGAAATCTACAGCAGGGCGTCCTCAGAAGCGGACAAACAAACCGACCACAAAGAGAAAGGTAAACAAGAAGGAATGAAAGAAAGAGCACACTTCTGAAATCGGCTCTCCAGAGATGTATCAACACAGTCCAAAGCTTAATTCCCTTTAACTCATTCAGAACCTGTCCGTGTACCCATCCGCAAATCGATGTCTCTGTCCATTTCAGACAAGTCGCAGAAGGCGGACTGGGATTTACTGTCCTTGTATCATTTACCATTGAATGTAACTTTACTGAGAGTGAACAAAACGATGAGAGTAACATTGATTAAAAAGCAGGCAGCTCAAAAACATCACCAAACGTGCGTGTCCTTGTGGATGTTAAATGTATAAACACTACATCATTGTTAAATATAAATAATGAATGAATAAATCATGAAATGAAAAAAAAAATAGGGAAAACAACGAAAGCACGACGAAATGTCATCTCTTCCTCTTTTTTTTTTCTTTTTCTTTTTTTTTTTTGTGATTAATTTCTAATACTTACCTGTACAACAGACGAAAGCTTCTTTTATCTTTTGCGGTATTTTTTTTTAACCCTTTTGGTTCCAGAGCACACGGTGATTTCTTATTCTTCAGTTTGTTTGTTCTGGATAGATCTTGACAGATCTTACACACACACACACTCAAAAAAAGTTCATGACGTTTTGTTTTCTCTTTTTTTTTTTCAGCGCGTGCTTTTTAAGACAGTGCTAACGAAGCCCCCAAACAACCGAAGATTCTCAAAACGACGACAACGACACCGACGATGTTAAATGACGATGATGAACAA
>CM031602.1:71152778-71157778 GCA_018398815.1 Conus ventricosus
ACATTTCGCTTATTTATGTTCAAAGAACTTTGATTATTACAGTCGAACCAAATGAAATCTACTTTCGAATCGACAGTCAAAAATTTAGGTCAAGCAACCACGTATTAATTCCAGTTACAGGGAAGCTCTAATGGTTGCCTCCATTCACACGAACCCACACAGTTCCCACAGCATGGTACGCGAGTTTTCCCCCCTTCGCGAACCTGGCATCGGCGAACTGAATCGTAAACTCGACGAACGTGATCACCAGCAGAACGATCGTGCAATCAAAACCAAAATTCGTCGAATTCGCCAAGACAGCGTAACGAAACGATCTAGGTTCGCAACGGGAAAAGATCGCTGATGTGAGAATTGCTTTAAGTAAGTAAATTGTCGTCAGAAATAGTTACCACTTCTACATGCAGCGTCCTCTGTACTTGGCACGGGTATTGTTCAAGGGTGACACTGTACAGACTACTTACTGTTCCACGTTAGGTTGAAGAAAACATTTTTAAAAAAAAGGGGGGGCTTCATATTTTCCTTTTCACATCAATTTTTTAACTCCCGGCCCCTGTTTTTAAACATAAAAGCCAAAACTGTCCGTGCTTTTAGTTAATTACAATTTTCGAGCTGAAAAACCCTCATTTATATCTTTCGGGCTAGAAAGGTCCCAACGAATAGCTTGAACCTTTTTAGCGAAGTCAGACGTGTCCTTCAAAAGCGGCCTTTGACGACATGTATTCAAATGTCAACTGAGACCGTTTGCAGTTCAGCGAAATCGAAGGAAATTTTCGGTATGACGAAACGAAAAAAAACATCGTTTTCCCGAAAGTAGTCATCAAAATTATCTTATTGGGGGTTAAAGAAAAGCTTAAGCTTTTTTCACCCTTTCCTCACAAAAAGAAATAAACATCATACATAATGAAGAAAAGAAACCGAAGCAAGCATACGCAGAATCAAAATACAAACGAAATTTAAAACAATGAACAACCACCAACATATTGACCTTTTTTCCCCCCTTAACGCGTCAACACCAGTTCTCTTGATGAAAGTCCCCCAATTCAGTGCACAATCTAAACGATTCCAGGTAGGAAATTCGACATGCGAGACACATAACCCTTTTATATGCCTCATTGAATGCGCAAGGAAATTTGATCGGAGCCCCGTTTCATCCACCCATCCTTCCACACCTCTTCCTCCCCTCTCCTCTCCCCATCTCTATTTCACCCTATATCCCCGCAAACTCTCGTAAGTTTCCCTTCTATTCAATCAATCGATGGAGGATCATTTGTTTACGTCAGTGTTCATCATCCTCTTCATCTCTCACTCCTCTCTCTCTCTCTCTCTCTCTCTCCTCCCCTCTCTCTCTCTCTCTCTCTCTGTCTCCCCTTCTCTCTCTCCCTCTCTCTCTCCTCTCTCTCTCTCTCCCTCTTTTCTCTCTCTCTCTCTCTCTGTCTTTCAAGAATGGAAGACCGTTTACTGAATGTGTTCTTTCCCTTTCCCCTCTCCCCTTTTCCCCATCTTTCTCTCCCCCGATAGATGTCAGTTTTTTCCCGTATCGTCTTTTCTCTGTTTTGTCTGCCTGCCTGCCTGTCTGTTGCCTGCCCTGTGTGTGGTGTGTGGGGTGTGTTGTGTGTGGTGTGTGTGTGTGTGTGTGTGTGTGTTGTGTGCCGCGGCGCGCGAGCGCGCGTGCATGCTTTTGTGCGTGTGAAAGACAGCCCGACGGGAGTGAGTGAGAGAAAGAACAAAGAGTGTGTGTTGATTGTGTGTGCTGAGTTGGTGAATGTTCTGTGGTTATTAAGTGCATGTTTCGTATGAATGTGTCGTGTTCATTTTGCGAGTGCGCTCGTCGTATTCGGCGTACACAGTTACAACCCTTCGATGATATGTTAACAGTTACCCTTGAGTTGATATGAGTGAGTTTTCCTCCCCTTTGGGAGTCCCCCCCTTGGAGACTATAACCCCTGCTGAAGGCTCATTTGAGAACCCATGTATTTCTCCATTCACCCTCTCAACACATACTGTTAGTAGGCAAATTACTACCCGCAGTACGATGCTTTTTTTCCCCCCCCCCCCCCCCCCCCCCCCCCCCCCCCCCCCCCCCCCCCTATTTCTTCAATGTAAGACATAAGAGCAAGTTTTGTTTATAATTCAATATTTCTTGCAGCATGCAACACCAGCTGCTCTGTAATTGCTGGAATGGTGCTCAGTTATTTATCCTCGGAATTTATTAGTTTATTATATAATAATAAAAATTATATATATATATATATATTATATATATATTAATTGTTCAGGCATCATATATAAAATTATATATATATATATATATATATATATATATATAATTAATTATATATTTTTTATATAATATATATATATATATATATATATGTGTGTGTGTGTGTGTGTGTGTGTGTGTGTGTGTGTGTAACGTGCACCAGCCATAATTGTGCATTCACCGTGGTAAAAGCTGGTAAAACTTATGTTCATCAAACTCATCTCTAACAGATCATTTCCGATCAGTACACCTCTGCTTAGAAATGATCGTGAACGGTTTGTTTGATGCAAACAAAGCTGATCCAGAGACCCCAGAAGTCGTTAAACCGTTAGTTCTGATCCGTATAATGCACGGAAATAACTATGAACATACATGTGACGACCAGTGAAACTATCAGATTTCTTGTGGAAGCGTTATTTCTGATTCCTATTATTTTCATGACTGCTATACATGTGGTGGCTGTTACATATGGCCTGACTACAGACATACAAGACATGTTGGTCGAAAACTATCGATTAATTCAATTGTATTTTTAAATCAATTGAAAAAAAAAAAAAAAAAAAAAAAAACAATGGTGTCAACGCAGGCAGGCTGAATAAAACACCGTTGTCACTACATTTCTTTGGGCAAACACTACTCATAGATATACTGGTCATAACTATTAAAAAAAAATCACGTTGTCAACATCGATGAATTTCATTTTACTTTTAAAAAACCAAATTGTGCCAGAAATCGATGCCACAACAGAAAGACAGAATACCCTGATGTTCGATGACCACAAAGGGATAGTTATGATACTGGGAATCCAGTCCCCTGTCAATCAGGAAAACCTCAACACAAAGTTTCGCAGACGCTGTGATCCCGTATCGAGTGTGGGAGAGGGACAAAAATCGATGGTGTTGGGCCCCAATTGTTTACATTAGGTGTCCCATCCAGTAGGCCTAGCTGAAGCCCGCCATGGTCTGTGGGCGGGTGTAGAGAACAAAAAATCAATGCCAGCGTGCGCGCGCGCACGCACGCCGCACGCACCACACACACACACCCCACACACACCACACACACACACCACACACACCACACACATACGCACACACACACACACACACACACACACACACACACACACACACACCACACACACAGAGCGCGCGCGCGTCCCCGACACACACATACACATAAAAGGGGTTCGGTTTCAAGATGGACTACGATGATCCCTATATGTGCTAGTGAAGGACTGACATCTATGATACACGCCCCCCTTTTTACTCGTTCCCGTCTTTTTTATCTCACCAACCTTCTGCAACTTTTCTCTCTGTCTGTCTTCATCTTTGCCAAGCCATTGTTGTCATGACAGAGGACCCTGCGCTTTTCCCCACTATTCGTTTATTTATACCATAATGGACAGATAGTTATAGGTAAATAGAAAAAAAAAAGACAGACAGACAGAAGACAGACAGATAGACAGATAGATAGATAGATAGACAGACAGACAGACAGACAGACAGATTCGGGTAGATAGACAGACAGACAGACAGACAGAAACACACACACACACAAAACACACACCACACACCCCACACACACACACACACACACACGCACACACACACACACACACCACACACACACACACAAAGCCCGCACGACATAAGACTTTTCCGACTGAGATCAAAGCAAAATCCAAACGAGGGTAAAGTTTGCAGTGATTGACAGTGATTAAACCCCAACGGTCCCCTTCCCCTACCCACCCCTCCCCAATCTCTTAGGGCCTCCACCGTCCTCCCACTCTCCCTTATCCCACGTTTTCCCTTTGACTCCCAGTACGTTGTGCTGTAATAGCTATTAGGTACGTAAGAAGGTAGGTACAGGTAGGTAGGTAGGTTGGTAGGTAGGTAGGCAGTTAGGTAGGTAGGTAGCTGGGTAGGTAGGTAGCTAGACAGAGACAGACAGACCCAGAGAGAGAGAGAAAGGAAGAGAGCGAAAAGCAAAGGAGCGAGTGAGAGAGAGAAAAGACAAAGAAAGAGGAGAGAGAGAGAGAGAGAGAGAGAAGAGGAAGAGGAGAAAGAGGAATGAGAGAGAGAGAGAGAGGAAGAGAGAGAGTAGTTATTTCATACGAGAGAGAGACCCCACACGTACAGGCAGACAGACACCCGTGTGCGGGGCAGGACGGGAGGTGGGTGTGGGGTGTTGAGGGTGGGGGTGTATAAAAGGCCCCCAACCCTTTCCTCTTCATTCACCCCTCCCAACTCCCCTCCCCACCCTAACCAACAAAACAAAACAAAAAACAAAAAAAAAAAAATCAATCAATACACGTAGTTCCACCACGTCTGAGGTAATTGACGACGACGCGTAGAGAACTGTTACAACGATATAATGTGTCATGCTCCATCTGTGAGACACGATCGGCTGCTTCCTTAATTAGTACCCCCACTACTAACTACACCTCCCATCGCCATCTACCCGCGCTCCATTTCAACCCATAACCCCAGTCTCACTCCTTTTTTCCTTCTTTCTTTTCTTTTTCTCTGGGGCGCGCGCGCGCGCGCGGTGTGTGTGTTGTGTGGTGTGTGTGTGTGTGTGTGTGGTGTGTGTGTGTGTGTGCGTGTGTACGTTTTCGTTCGTGTGTATATAATATATAATATATATATATATATATATATTTTATATATATATAATATATATGTATGTGTGTGTGTGTGTGTGGTGTGTGCGTGCGTGCGTGCGTGCGTGCGTGTGGGGT
>CM031602.1:71162778-71165278 GCA_018398815.1 Conus ventricosus
ATGACCATAGTCGTAGAGAAGCATCCGGGGACCAGTGTCCTTCCAATCATGGCGAATTTCAGATTCCTTGTACGCTCGTGCATGACCTAAATGGGGTTGAACGGCATTGTAACAGAGCCATGATTGGTCTGTCTATCATGCAGCCGGATGTTATCCAGAAAACTTTTTTTTTTTGCCCAAGGCACCACTATTCCGTTTTTTTCTGCTTGTTTATGCCAGGAAGATGAACACTTGACTATGTCTTTTTTGCTGTTTTTCTTTTCAGTGCATTTAAATGTTGACGTGTTCTCACCATCGGCCAAACAAAACCCACCTAAAACCGGTTCATTTAATCATCTGTCAACTAACTGTGGCAATCTGACTTTCTCTTTTTTTCACAATTCTTTACTTAAATGAAATCAGGCGATATCGAAAGTAACCCTGGTCCAATTGAACGTGGAGAACTCTGTGTCATCCCTTAATACCCGTAGTTTAAAAGAAAAAATCGACCTGCTTGAAGCTGAATCGCATAAAATTTGAAATATAACTTATCTGAAAGTTGGCTATCACCACTGGATTCCACAACTCGTTACTTCTTAAAAACTTTCACCCCCTGTCCGTTAAGACAGAGCGAACGACCCTCATGGGGGTTTGGGGCTATCTACCTGAAAGACAGCCTTCATTGTAAACCACGACCCGACTTACAAGTAACGACCTGGAAGCAGTTTGGTAAAACCAAAATTAATCAGGAGAGTTTACTTATTGATCATTTTATCGTCCACCTAATGTACGCGTTAATTACTGGACTTAATAAATGATAGTATAAATAAAGCAGACAGAACGATACGAAATTATTATTTAGGTGATTTCAATGTTGACTATTTAACTATCCAACCAAACACCTCAGTAAATTTTCTAAACCTTTAATCAATTAAACAAGTAGTTTTTCCCCCCCAAAAAGTAACAGCTACATCAACACTTTGCCTTGAACTGGTCATCACTTAGAGTCCTGACTAATCAAATCATTGACGTTCTGCCCTCCTTTCCAGTGACCATAGTGTTCCATGTGTCATTCTAAGCCACTTGCGTATAAATACAGTACTTTCCAAAGGACGATTTTCAATTATAACCCATTAGACAACGTAAAATTTTTGTGAGTTACTGTCCAACGAAAACTAAACAGTATATTCGCAGATAACACAGTAGATAAAGCATGCGAAATTTTCACTTTAAGTTTTATGTCAATACAAAACAGTGTATGCCGTCTAAGACATAACAATTAGGCCTAAAGATGCCCCGGTTCAATAATGAATTAAAAAACTGATCAAGAAAAAAAATAAACTGCACAGAAAAGCTAAACAACAAATCTACCGACTGACTGGAACATTTTCGAAAATGCGAGGAACCAGTAGTTGACAAAGTTAGGTTAAGGAAATTAGAGTACTACAACGTATTAAACCACCTATTTTATAGATCCCCATAAGTTGGTCAGAGGGACTGGGGGAAAATTGTGCGACAATTTTAGAATAAAAAGGGCATTAACTCGGAAAATATACCACCACTGAACTAAACGGAAAAACGATTATTCTAATGCAGAGAAAGCAAACATATTTAAGACTTTTTCATTAACCATTGTAAACTAGAAGGTATCAACGACCCCTTATACCTGACATAGCTATCAGTGAATTTACTGAATTAACAGAATAACTTTGACTATCCCAAACTTAAAAATTATAAAAAATCTTAAATACTAAGTAAAGCATCCGGTCCAGACTTAATCATAATATATTACTGAAATCCTCAGCCCGATGTTATATTTTCCCCCTTAAATGTTTTTTTCAACCGATGTCTAACTGAAGCAAAATTCCCACAGCTGTGAAAATAGCCAATGTAACCCCAGTCCACAAAAAGGAAAATAAAAGATGAATGCACCAATTACCGACCAATATCTCTCCTAAGTTGCGTGGGTAAAACTCTTTGAAAGAGCGTGCATAAACATGTTTTATTATTTTCTCATATCAAACAAGTTAATTTCTGAATCACAATCAGGTTTCATTCATGGGGATTCAACGACCTGCCAACTGCTCAGCAAACTACGATAAAATTAGTCAAAAATTATGACAAATCTATTCCAGACCAAAATGTATTTTTTGATATATCGAAAGCCTTTGATCGTGTTGGCACAGGGGTCTCCTACTTAAACTAAACGCAATAGGAAAATTAGGGTCAACTTTTAAAACTGTTTTGATAGTTATATTTCAGACAGATACCATCTGTTGTTATCGGGGTGAACAATCCACCGTGAAAACCATTCCCAAGGAGTACCACAAGGTTCTGTCCTTGGACCACTGTTGTTTTTAGTTTACATCAATGATATTGCTAGTAATATAAGTCAGTTATTAAGCTATTTGCAAGATATACAAGTATAAACTTTGGCTTTGGAAGATCACATCGTGAGGGAAAAAAACTTACAATCCGATTTAATTAAAATAGAAACTTGGGCTAAAACATGGGAAAGGGT
>CM031602.1:71175469-71180469 GCA_018398815.1 Conus ventricosus
AATGACAACAAATGCTTAAAAAATGAAAGAAAGAAAGAAAGAAAGAAAGTCCGCCAGGCAGCCCGCCATAGTACTCAGTGGGAGACTGAGGAGCGGGCACAACTCGGGGGAAAAGCAGCCAGTTTATTAACTGAATCCACGGCTACTAATTCTTCGGCCCAAGGCAACCACGATAAGACCAATAAGAAGAGAGAGAGAGAGAGAGAGAGAGAGAGTCTGCGTTTGTGAAAATGCACGGTGTGCGTGCGTGCGTGCATGCTTGCGTGTGTGCGTGCGTGTAAATGACTGAATAAGTGAGAAACATAGAGACACAGAGATTCAGACAGACAGACAGACAGACAGAGACAGACAGAAGGTGACAGAGAGAGAGAGAGGGTGGGAGAGGGGTTCTCTCCCTCACTACGTTCAACCTCTACCCTATCCACATCCCTGTCACCCGTAATCCCCAACTCAAACAGAAAACTCACACACAGGCGGAGGGAAAACCTCGGCTTCTCTTTACTCATTCGTCTAACCAACGCTACTACGTATAACGCGCACACGCACACGCACACACACACACACACACACACACGCGCGCGCGCACACACACACACACACGCACACACACACACGCACACACACACACATGGAGACCTCTCTTTCGTGCTTGTCTGTTCGTACGTGTGTGTGTGTGTGTGTGTGTGTGTGTGTGTGTGTGTGTGTGTGTGTGTGTGTGTGTGTGTGTGCATATGTATGCGTGTTGTGTGTGTGTGTGTGTGTGTGTGTGTGTGTGTGTGTGTGTGTGTGTGTTCATATGTATGCGTGTTGTGAGCGCGCGTACGTGTTCATCATACATGTGTGTGTAAATATGTATGTATATGCGCGCGCGCGCACACACACACACACACACACACACACACACACACACACACAGAGAGAGAGAGAGAGAGAGAGAGAGAGAGAGAGAGAGAGAGAGAGAGAGAGAGGAGAGAGAGAGAGAAGAGAGACAGACACACAGACACAGACAGGAAAAGATGCTTTGAAACCCCCGAACCACACGACACAAGAAGAAAAAAAAATTTAAAAACTCCTATAACTACAGTCATATTACTCACGCTGCGACCACAGAAGCTAGAGTCCCCTTCGGTCCAGCTGACCACGGGTAGCCACGTCTGCGCTGCAAGCTACTTTACAAACGCAACTGTGTACAAATTAACACGCCCTCCCGGAAATCAGCAGGCTACACCGGCTTCACCCTAAGGGGCACCTTACAATACCGGCGGCTCGGTTTCGGCGCCTGACGTCCACACGTCAAAAGTCGATGGACTTCGTCGCCCTTCTCTGACCAGTGGCGGCAGTTTGGCAGCCAGGTTCTAATTGGAGCAAGTTGACATAAGGAAACGAAGACAGCTCGCTCCTTCACCCGCTAGCTGGGGCGCCGAGCCGTGACCTGTCACCTGCCTGCGGTGGGAATTAAGGGGCCGGGGGCAAATTGGCCGTTTCACTGCCGGCCGTTGGCTGGCCGGGCAGTCGGTGGGATAAGTAAACACGTACGTGCGTCTTCCGACAGTCCCACGACGACAAACAAGGCTAACGGACTGCCCTGAGTGAAGAGTCGTGTAATGCAGAGGGGGGGGGGGGGGGGGAGAGAGAGAGACAGAGAGAGAGAGAGAGAAAGAGAGACAGACAGACAGACAGACAGACAAAAACGCACGCATACACATGCACGCACGCACGCATGGGCGCGCGCCTAGAGAGAGAGAGAGAGAGAGAGAGAGAGAGAGACAGACAGACAGACAGACAGAAGACAGACAGACAGACAGAAGACAGACAGACAGACATAGACAGACAGACAGACGCAAACAGAGACAAAGATAGGCAGAGTCCGTATGCAGAAGAGAGGGAGGGGGTTTAACACTTAATACACGTGTGTCTATTACCAAGGAATTATCGTGTGGGTGAATGGGTGGTTTCTGATTCCAAAGACATAGTTACTTCCATTTACTCTGTGGAGTTAAGAACAATGAAAAATAATGTGAACAGAGAAAAATGGAGAAAACGTCTCAGCAAGAGAGAGAGAGAGAGAGAGAGAGAGAGAGAGAGGGAGAGGGAGGGAGAGAGGGAGAGAGACAGACAGACAGACAGAGGGAGACAGACAGACAGACAGACAGAAAGAAAGGCAAAAAGGCAAGCAGGCAGGCAGACAGACAAGACAGAAAGAGAGAGAGAAAGAGAGAGGACGAAAGCCCAAACGCAATCTGAGGAAACCATTCAACTACCTCGCGGCGTTTCCCATAATAATGCATTCTGCGGTATGACCTTTCAAAAACAAATATCTAAAACAAACAAACAGACAAACAAGAACAAAGCGACACTTGAATTTCACTCGGGCTTTTATCCGTTAGGAAAAAAAATCGGCTGTAGCCCCCCGCCCCCCCCCCCCCCCCCCCCTTCTCCCCCGCCCCCCTCCACCTCCATTTATGTTATTTCTTCGTTGCTACGATTGTTTTTCCCCTGGTGTTTAATGGTGTTAGGATCTCACACACACACACACACACACACACACACACACACACACACACACATTTATTTTTGCATTACCTACATTATTGTTGCTATTCTTATTCTTCTTGTAATTACTGTTATCATTATTTTTCTTCTTCATTTCTTATTATTATTATTATTATTATTATTATTATTATTATTATTATTATTATTATTAAGATGTAGAACAGAATCATCGTTAATATGAAATTGAACTGCACGGGCAGATGAAAGCACACCCCACTGCAGTAAACAAACACCCAATTTCCCGTCCTCGCTATAATCAAAACTGAAAGCCTGATTAATGTCTAAGCACTGCAAATGACTGGTGATTACATTAGGCTGGTCACTTACCTATTAGGAATTATTATACGACGAGAAGAAAAAAAGACATTGTCTTACAATGTCTATCAAAAATTCATCTAAAAATGACAACAACAAAAAAACAATGGAAATGGGTGGCAACGAAAGGAATAAAGTTCAGAACGGGAGCGAAAAGAAAAAGTGGATAAAAGGAAAACACATGCAAAGAGAAAAAGAAAGAGAGCAAGAGACGGACGTTTCTTCTTTCTTTCTGAATACAGTTTTCAACATCAAAAAGTATAAAACACTAAAGAAAACAACAGCAACAGGACACTAATGAATAACGCAGTGGAAGAGATCCCCCCCCCCCCCCCCAACAATCACACACACACACACACACACACACACACACACACACACACACACACACACACGCACACACACACACACACACACACACACGCGCGCGCGCGCGTGCGCGCGCGCGCGCATATATCTATATAAACTTGGGAACAATTAAAAAAACTAACGTAATCTCATATTACTCTTTACATTTACAGACCTGTATTCTTGATCAATCCAAATACAATGACGGCAACTGGATGCACTTAATTATATGCGTATAAAGCTATCTGTCTACTGAAGCATGGCTTCACAGCTGTTCCGTTCAATGTCAAATCTGTTTTGGTTGCCATTCATCTTCGCGTTTATGTCATTCAAATTTGTACCTGCTTCTGAAATTTTTTTTCTTGAAGACATGTATGTTTGATGTACGTTTTTTCAATCCGTGACGACTTTTAATATGCCTTTCTGAATACCTTTTGCAATGATATCTTTAAATGTGCCAGAATCGATCACCGTTCAGGTATATCAGCCACAAACCTTACCTTGCAATAAACAGCCCGAAGTCTGGCAATCTTTGTGCGGTGGCAGCACCAGCAAAAGTTCACACACAAACACTGCGAAAGTCCACCCTCCAAAACAATCTTCAATCCTGTGACTTTCTCGCGCCTGTCGGCAGCACCAACAATATCAACAGCAAACCGCAACGGGCGGCAAAATCGAAGTCCACTCAGCCAGCAAACGATTTCCAACATCCAGCCAGTCGAAGTAGTAATCTGCGGGACCCCGCTACAAGCTTTCCAGCGAAGAGCAGCTGCGTCTCTCCCCACGGGAAGAGAAAGGGCCAACTCTACCCACAAAGTCTGTCCCCTCCCCCTTCCGGCCCTCAGACCGCTCTCACGCACGATGCGTATGGCACAACACTTGACACAACCAACTACCCGCCCACCCTCCGTGACGAACCGTCCAGCTACAGAAGCTCAAACCACCCAGGGTAGGGTCCCAAAGGTGAAACGAATGGTCAAACGCCTGTGGGTCAACAAGAACGTATCTCTGACATGACAGGGAATTAAAGAAGGAAAGAAAACAGCGTAAGAAGGAGAGACGGGGGAAAAGAGGAACAAAACAGATTAACACAGAATAAAAAGGAAAACCAAACAATCTTTTGCTTGTAGACAAACTAAGGGAAAGGAAGACCAGAAAGAAAAGAAAAAAAAGGAAAGGAACGAGACGGAAAAGACATGAATGAAAAAAAAGAAACTAAATGCAAAGGGGGGAAGGGGGTGGGGTGATGGAGGTAGGGGAGAGAGCGGTAGCAGGCGCGTGGGGGGACAGACAGAAAGAGAATTGATAAGAAAAAAAGAAAATATGTAAAACTTGTTGCTTGTCGACAAGCTGAAGGACTTCTTTTTTCTTCCGATGGAAGAAACAAAGAAAGTCATGGTACCCCAAGGGAGGTAAGATTTCCAGGCCGCTCTTCCGGGCGGAAACAAGAATGTTACGTCACGCACCCGGGGTTCTCTCCTTCCCCCCTGCGCCTCATCTGTCAACGGTTCCGGTAGCCTCGCTTCCCGTCGTGTATTAAACAAAAAGAAAGAACCCACACAGAAGGCAAAGAAAGAAAGAAGGAAAGAAAGAAAGAAAAAGAAGAGGAGACAAGCACAAGTGAAACGATAACGAAGAGGCAAAACAAAGACAGCAAGCGACCACACGGAAGAAGGGAAAACAAAGACAGCAAGCGACCACACGGAAGAAGGGAAAACAAAGACAGCAAGCGACGACACGGAAGAAGGGAAAACAAAGACAGCAAGCGACCACACGGAAGAAGG
>CM031602.1:71185469-71192969 GCA_018398815.1 Conus ventricosus
ATTCAATGTGGGATAAAAGGCAAGGCAGCAATGTGAGAGTGTGGGTGGGTAGGGGAGGGAGGGGAGGGGAGGGGAGGGAGAGAGAGAGAGAGAGAGAGAGAGAGAGAGAGAGAGAGAATGTGTGTATGTCAACCTCGGTGTAATGTCAGTGGAGGAAGGACTAGCGCACAGCCCAAACACACTCACAGCTTGCTTACGATCTCATTCATATATCATGCATTCGTCACATCAAACCACTAGTAAAGTCTATAACTTTACTACACATGATCATAGAACGAAACATCAATGCATATGGAATCAAATGAAATAAAACATTCTCTCTTTCCTGAACTTCACAAAAAATCATTTATCTAAAACATCATTAACTAACCCGGGTATAAACAGATTTCTACTTTACCTGGCCAGGTGATCTTAACTATTCACGAATCACTGTCTTTTCTTTTCTTTTCTTTTTCTTTTCACTGTCACTTTCACAACACGACACAACTGCTGGCACTGGTTTTGGTCTGATGGCGCCTGGTCAGGTGAGACTGTTGGCGTTGGTCTGTGGTTCTGCTTGGCGAAGTGACGCTGCCAGGTATGAGGTCGAACCCCCGTTAGGATAGAACAGTGACTATCAACATCGATCTGTTCTCCTTTCTTTCTTCCTGCATTAACGCATTGCACTCTCTCTCTCTCTCTTCTAGTCTGCTCTTATCAAATGGACATGGTTGCTTTTCTTTTCTTTTTTTTTCTTTTCTTTCTTTTCTTCTTCATTAATTAGCAACTCTCTCTCTCTCCACATCTCTCCTCAGTCCTTCCTCTGCAGACTATCTCATGCTAATCTCTCAACTTGGTTCTCTTCTCTCCTCCCCTCATCTCTCTGCTCTTCTCTCCTCAGAGATTACACTCAGACCTCTCTCTCTCTGTCTCTCTGTTCGTTCTCCCCTCGTTCTCCCGTTCTCTCCCTCTCACATGCTTCTTATTCGTTCCGATCTGTCCAAAAAGGGCGAGTACCATTGGTCAGTATTTTTACCCCCTGACACCCGAAGTCATCTCCCTCTAATTCCATTGGATATTCAAATCATGACAGTCACGCCTACACACCTCTCTCTCTGTGGTGGTCAATCGGTCATTTAATTGATTAGCTAGATTTCACCCCCACCACACACTACCTTCCCCCCTTCCCTACTTAACTGGCGCCGTGTGGCTTAAGTCGTGGGCACGGTCAGTGTAAATTGGCTAGCTGAGTCTGGGTAGGCGCCACGACGTCTAGCAAACAATGACGCTGGTTCCACAAATTGGCCAGATGAGCCTGAGCCAGGTGCTACGACTCGTCTCGCTAGACATCGAGGCGTCGGTCAAAACGGCTTAGTCAGTCTGGGTGGATCGTACCGTCTCTGTGAAGCCTCTCCACTAAGCTTAATTGGCCGGATCCGAACCATGGGCCCGGTCTACGTGGCGCCAAGATGTCTGAGTTGAAGCTTATGTCCGAACAAATTGGCTGGCGACTCCCCAAGTTGGGTTGTTTCATTTTTTTGTCCGTGACAATTTCCCCCTTGCAAAAGACCATGCTCCGCATTGTCTCAAAACAACGGTACAAAAAAGGACAACAACCGAATTTGCTGACACACAGCTACACGTGCAAAGTTTGAAAAAATACTTTACAACCAACGGTTTATAAATTATAAAATATATCATTAGTGAATACCACTCCAATGAGTTATCATTGACGTGCGCTCTTGCGTTATTTCAACTCATTTTATAACGACCTCTGTGCGCACTTATGCGATTCCCCTACCTGCGGATTTGCCATATCTTCTCTTCACAATTCTTATGAAAAGCACAATACAATATGATCACGATCCATGACACTTCACTGAGGAATCTCCATCCTCACTTATTGCAAATAATGCATCACTACACAAGCGACTGTATGCTCCAAGCATAACTACATTCACATGAACAAGTCTCACAAAGAAAATATGAACAAGTCTCACACAAAAATAATATGAACCATAGCCAACTGGGAATGGACCCATATCCAATCAACATAACTGTCATCAACACATATTATCAACAAAGCACCCCGGATATGACTGACTTCCTCTGAGTTGCAGCTTGCTAGACTACACGGCTTAAATAGTCAGCTCCGACATTCTGTCGACCTGGGATGTACTGCACTCGATACCTGTAGGGCTGCAGTGCCATTGCCCAACGCAGAACCCTGCTGTTTTTCAGCTGTGCCTCCTGCAGGAATTTGAGTGGTTGGTGACCTGTCTCTATCACGAACTCTTTCCCATACAAGTATTTGTGGAACTTCTGCACGGCCCACACGACAGCTAAACACTCCTTCTCCACCGTTGCGTACCCTTCTTCACACTTTGTCAACTTCCTGCTAGCATATCTCACAGGGAACTCGACCCCTTCATGCTCCTGTAACAATACTGCACCTATCCCACCACCTGATGCATCTGTCCGCAACAAAAATGGTTTGGACATATCTGGTAGCTTCAAGATGGGACGGGAACCTAGTCTTTCCAACACTGTCTGCAGTGCTTGCTCTGCAGCGTCTGACCACTCGACCACTGCCGGTTTCCCTGCCCTGACCAAATCACTGAGGGGACTCGTAATTGCTGCGAAATTTGGAACAAACTCCCTATAGAAACCAATGGCTCAGTGGTAGAGCGCCGGACTCGTAATCTTGGGGTTGCGGGTTCGAATCTCCGCCGGGCCGTTTCGGTACAGGGGGATTTTTCCCTCGGAGTTAACATTAGTTCTGACTCCATTTCCCATACAAGTCGTTCGGATGGGACTATAAACCGAGGTCTAGTCTGTGTCACATGCACTAAGATCATACACGGACTCTAAAGATCCCGATGCTCATGTCCTAAGACGGGTGAGTACCGGCTACACGGAAATACACAATGCATGCAACCTGTGTGCCAGAATAGTCTACGTGAAGACTGTGGGTACGGGGCAGGTTAAACATCCCCATCTGGAAGAAGAAGAAGAAGAAGAAAACCTAGCAGACTCCTGACTTCTGTTTTGGTCTTTGGTCTCTCTGAATTCATCATCTTCTCCACCTTTCCTCTTTCCGGCTGCTTTGTGTCGCCTCCGACAACAAAACCTAGGAACTCCTACTGTCTAGCCCTTCATACAGTGACACATCCCTGTATGACTCTTCTGGGAACTTAGGCAACAAAATCTCCCCTTCTTCTGCTGGGTCTCTTTCACCTCATCAATGATTGCTGCTGCGCCTATGTGCTGAGTCTCACGCTGAATATATTTGCGGAGAAAATTCGCATGGAAAAGTTTTAGTTTCCCATTCACATCAATTCGGTAATCCCGACCGACCTTTTCAGTGATGGTGAATGGTCCTTTCCAATGCATCAGCAGCTTGTTGTGACCCGTGGGAAGCAGTACCAGGACTTGATCTCCCACCTTGAGGATTGCTTCCTCACCTTCCTGTCATATTGCTTCTTCTGACCGACCCTAGCCTCCTGCAGACTTTCCCTTGCAACCTTACGTGTCTCATACCTGTGCCCACCTTTGGAACAGGGCGAGATTGGGCCAATCAGATCAACAGCCACTCTCCTGAACGGTGTGTCAATTAAAGGGGATGTTTAAGAGGCGCCTTCCTCTTCACCCCTCTTGTGGCTGACCTTTGACACACGTCACATGACATGCAGAAACGCTTGATGTCCTGCCATTGCTCCTGGCCAGTGAAAATCATCAAAGATTCGTCAGCTGTTTTGCTGGTGCCGAGATGACCCGCCAATGAGCGACTCGTGACCCACTGAAAATGACAGTGTCACGATAACATGCTGGTACCTCTAACTGAGTTTGTCACCTTACCTGTCTTCCCCTTGGTGAACACTCGGTACAACAGCCCGCCTTTCACAAGAAACTCTGTCTCACCTCCTCTAACCTCCTGTTTCCCCTCCACCTCTTGCCAACTCCCAGACTTCACGAGCGAAGGTCTTGTTCCTCGCGCTGCCCTAAACTCATCAGGCGACACATCTATGCCTGACTTCCTTGCCGGAACGACCTAACGGTTTGTCAACCTTTCCCTCCTTCTTGCTCCGTGTTTGAACTGCTGCCCCTGTAGCAGTCAACAACTCAGGATCCCCTGGATCCCTTGCCCCTGGAATATTTCCAATGATCAAATCATGAAGGGGTTTCTCCATCACCAACGCAGACAACTCGCCTGAGAAGTAAGGGGTACGTACTTCTATCTTAGCAACTGGAAACTCCCTCACAGTGCCATCGATTAGAGTACAGGTCTGGATTTGCCCTGTCAAATCCCCTTTCTCGACCAGCGTTGTTCGTACTACCCGCATGAACAACCAGTGTCTCGTAACACTTTCACCCTCTGCTGGCCAATCCACCCTTCTTCCACTGTAACGAACCACCACTAGCCCTAGTGCCCTCCATCCCTGACACTGACTGCTGTCCAGTGCCAGCCATAAGCTGCACTCCACCCTCTTCAGACTGAATCCCTTTTGGTTCCACTGCAGGTCGTTTCCCTTGACGACCCTTATCCACCTCTTGCAAGGCTGCTGCCTTCTGGAACCTCATGCGACAATCCCTCGCCACATGTCCCTTCTTGTGACAAATGAAACACCTAATGTCCCTTTGCCCTTTCCCTTCTGCCCCACCACTGGGTTTGCAGACTTTGCAGAAAAACTCTCCTAGTCTCCTTGCACTCTTCTCACCTGTGCCTAGCACCTGTTTCTCCTGCACCTTAGTGCCCAAACGTGCCTCTCTATACACCTCTGCGAACTTCAACAACTCTCCCGCTGTCTCTGGCTGTCTCTCTCTTTCAAATGTATGGTTAACTCAGGGCCGCAACCTGACAAAATCTGTTCTTTCATAACTAGCTCTTTCAATTCAGCGAACTCCTTCTTCGTACCACTCAACTCTAACCATTTCTCAAAATAGTGATCTAGACGTGCACCAAACTGAGTGTACGTCTCACCGCTTGTAATTTAGCTGAACGAAATTTCTTCCTGAACCCCTCCTCTGTGAGGTCGAATCCTTTCATTAAAGACTCCTTCACAGCACCAAAATCAGACTGGTGTTCTGCTGGTAACGCAGTGAAAATCTGCAATGCCTTCCCCGTCAATAGCGCTGACAAAATGACTGCCCACTCTTCTGGGGCCAACCCTGACTGGGCGCAAACGTTTCGAAACGACTGATGTATGCGTCAATCGAATCGGTCCCTTCCGAGAATTTTGGCAACTTGGGTCGGGAGCATAGCTGCGCACAGAGTCACTGGAAAGTGAGCTACCATCCTCGGGGGTCTCCCTTTGTATTCTCACTTCTCCAACTCTAATTGAACCTTTAATCTTTCCGTTTCCTGCGCTTCCCTTATTCTTTCTGTTTCCTGCTTCATTCTTTCTGTTTCCTCCCTAGCCTGATTATCATTAGCCTGAATCCTTAATTTTTCTATTTCCTTGCTCTTCTT
This sequence comes from Conus ventricosus, assembly GCA_018398815.1. NCBI lineage: Eukaryota > Metazoa > Mollusca > Gastropoda > Neogastropoda > Conidae > Conus > Conus ventricosus. The sequence goes on from CM031602.1 coordinate 71,190,919, forward strand.
TAGCCTTTTCCCGCTCTGCTATTTCCAATGCGACGCGGCGTCTTTCTGCGCGTTCATCTCTTTCCATCTTTTGTTGGTTTTCAACGAATGCACGCAACTCATCTCCTGAGTAACCTAAATCACGAGCGACGCTCACGAGTTGTTCAATAGGGGTGTTCTTTTCTTCCGCCATTGTATCTCTTTTTTTTTTTTTTTTTTTTTTAACAAGATTTTATTACTACGACAGCCAAACTGGTGTTACCGACACGAGTGACGTAATAGCACAATCCTATGGATGGTAATATTAGCTTGGGACAACGTAATTAGTTTTTATAAGACGCCCAGCGCCTGACCCAACTATGAGAGCGAATTATAGGCAATCTGTGCGAAATGAGTACTCTGGGGCTGAAATGCCAAGCCTAGTATTAACTATCTTGGAAGCAATGCCAAGCCTAGTATTTAACTATCTTGGGAACATACAGTAAGACAACCCCTTGTCTTAGGATTACAATACTTGAATCCCACCCAGCTTCCTCTCTGAGAAGTTGAACAATTATAATAAATGGGCCAGAATATCCTGGCAAGCTCGCCAATAAATTGTCAACCTCGGTGTAATGTCAGTGGAGGAAGGACTAGCGCACAGCCCAAACACACTCACAGCTTGCTTACGATCTCATTCATATATCATGCATTCGTCACATCAAACCACTAGTAAAGTCTATAACTTTACTACACATGATCATAGAACGAAACATCAATGCATATGGAATCAAATGAAATAAAACATTCTCTCTTTCCTGAACTTCACAAAAAATCATTTATCTAAAACATCATTAACTAACCCGGGTATAAACAGATTTCTACTTTACCTGGCCAGGTGATCTTAACTATTCACGAATCACTGTCTTTTCTTTTCTTTTCTTTTCTTTTCACTGTCACTTTCACAACACGACACAACTGCTGGCACTGGTTTTGGTCTGATGGCGCCTGGTCAGGTGAGACTGTTGGCGTTGGTCTGTGGTTCTGCTTGGCGAAGTGACGCTGCCAGGTATGAGGTCGAACCCCGGTTAGGATAGAACAGTGACTATCAACATCGATCTGTTCTCCTTTCTTTCTTCCTGCATTAACGCATTGCACTCTCTCTCTCTCTCTTTCTAGTCTGCTCTTATCAAATGGACATGGTTGCTTTTCTTTTCTTTTTTTTTCTTTTCTTTCTTTTCTTCTTCATTAATTAGCAACTCTCTCTCTCTCCACATCTCTCCTCAGTCCTTCCTCTGCAGACTATCTCATGCTAATCTCTCAACTTGGTTCTCTTCTCTCCTCCCCTCATCTCTCTGCTCTTCTCTCCTCAGAGATTACACTCAGACCTCTCTCTCTCTGTCTCTCTGTTCGTTCTCCCCTCGTTCTCCCGTTCTCTCCCTCTCACATGCTTCTTATTCGTTCCGATCTGTCCAAAAAGGGCGAGTACCATTGGTCAGTATTTTTACCCCCTGACACCCGAAGTCATCTCCCTCTAATTCCATTGGATATTCAAATCATGACAGTCACGCCTACACACCTCTCTCTCTGTGGTGGTCAATCGGTCATTTAATTGATTAGCTAGATTTCACCCCCACCACACACTACCTTCCCCCCTTCCCTACTTAACTGGCGCCGTGTGGCTTAAGTCGTGGGCACGGTCAGTGTAAATTGGCTAGCTGAGTCTGGGTAGGCGCCACGACGTCTAGCTAACAATGACGCTGGTTCCACAAATTGGCCAGATGAGCCTGAGCCAGGTGCTACGACTCGTCTCGCTAGACATCGAGGCGTCGGTCAAAACGGCTTAGTCAGTCTGGGTGGATCGTACCGTCTCTGTGAAGCCTCTCCACTAAGCTTAATTGGCCGGATCCGAACCATGGGCCCGGTCTACGTGGCGCCAAGATGTCTGAGTTGAAGCTTATGTCCGAACAAATTGGCTGGCGACTCCCCAAGTTGGGTTGTTTCATTTTTTTGTCCGTGACAGTGTATGTGCGCGTGAGAGAGAGAGAGAGGGGGGGGGGAGGGACGGAGGGAGAAAAGGTAGATGTGTGTGT
>CM031602.1:71195469-71217969 GCA_018398815.1 Conus ventricosus
AATTGAGGCGAGTTCAACGTCCACACCCACCGTTGGCGATGCTGAGAGAGAGAGAGAGAGAGAGAGAGAGAGAGAGAGAGAGAGAGAGAGAGAGAGAGGGAGGGAGAGAGAGAGAGAGAGAGAGAGAGAGAGAGAGAGAGAGAGAGAGAGAGAGAGAGAGAGAGAGAGAGAGAGAGAGAGAGAGAAAACAAAGTACCATTCCATGTTGTTACGGCCCAGTCGTCCTCTGGCGACAATACCAGGGCTGTCATCATGTCAACATGGATTCCCTACATGCATGTAAAAAAAAAATCCATTCCAAACATGTTGAAAGGAGCTTGAAATCAAAACTGCTTCAGTTAAATAAAAAATGTTTATCTCTCTCAGAATCAAAAAAAAAAAAAAGAACGAAACAAAAATCACATCTGCCTGAACGTCCCTGAACAAGATCATGGAACGTGTTTCTGCTGAATGTCATGTAAATCATAACATTCTGTAAGTGCTTATCTCACAGAGAGTGGCTCATCACGGGATATGCACCAAGGAGCTTCCTCGCCTTTTAAAAGGTACGAATGAAATGGTCTACAACATGTCCAATCGGCAACAAAAGTATTTCTTTTCTTTTTTTTTGTGACCACCGGTGGCAAATGGCAGAAATTCTTTGATTTAGTTTCAGGTTTCCAGTTAATGTTGTTTATAGCCCAGAGGAGAACGACGGATCATTTCAGGACTGTAGAAATTCTTTAAACAATGCACGAATCTGAAGGGGAAACAGTTCATTATCGAGTTGTGCGTTTCAGTCCTCTTGCTAAAAGTGTTTAAGTAACTATAAACTTTGGGTTTGAGATACACTTACGCAACAGATGATCTTATTTGTGGCATTTTGGGCGGGATTATCGGCAACTTCACCGTCTCGAATGCCTTCCTGATCGGGAACCCAAGCAAGAACGATGATGCAACCATCAGATTTCACAGCGGTATACGGTTAAAACAAAAGTTCCTTTAAGAGCGTGTAGCCTGGAATGGCTACCACAGCAGAACAGAAGTCGGCGAGGCAAATAAATAAAGTCCTAATGCCCAGACTGAAAGACTATCCTCAGCGTCCGCACGGTTAACGAAGCTGTCGGCGAAAAACACGTTTGAAATTACTGAGTTGAAGCAATGAAGCACTAAAGAGCAGATGCAATTTTCAGACTTGGAATTGTAAGTAAGGGTTGTAAATTTCTTTCGAAATGATGGAAATCTTGCACACAGTTAGCTTGTTAGCCAGACAGCTGGTGGAACACTTATGGGAAGATCAGAACGGGTTTGCAGTGTTAAGCTCCATGGTGGATTGTCTGGAGATTTGGAAAGATCACAAACAACCCCAACCATGAACAATGTCAGCGTTTGCAAATGGGAAAGAATACCTGTTCCTATGGGTAAAAGATATGGGATGGTTTTTAACTTTCAAAATCGGATCACAAAAAAAAAAGAGTCATAGGCAGGAGATTTAGCTTAAAGTTGGAGAGACTGTAAGCAGGGGTGATATGGGACCGCACCCAGACTGAGTCAATGCCCTTGAAGGTGCACGGCATTGAGAATCTCGAGATAAAAGGATCTTGCAGAACAATGAATGACACAGCGACATCAGTCTGGACCGGATTAAACGCCGTAGTAAAGATGAGGAAGACTATTCACTCAACCAGTCTGTGTGTGCTACAGCTTCAAGGACCTTCACTGCTTTCAGAGTGTTCTTCATTGCTGGACGTGACTTTCAAACTCGCGTTGGTTGGTCGAAAATAGCTCTTAGAAATTTGGCTTCCTTCATGGCTGGGATGATTTTGGTCCACAAAAATTTCAGGGTCGGTAAAGCGTTGTCAAAATCCGTGGAAGTGGATTCACCGGGTTTAATCAGACGAGAATGTAAAACCTTTTCTTCAACCCATTGTCTGATCTTGTCACCGCAAAGCAGGAGTCGGCATTGTACGCCTGCGTAGAAGCCGCTTCTGCTTTGATCAGAGTTCAAAGTCATCAATGTGCAGAGATGACTGGTACCTCCGGTTTACTGCTGCAATCATGTCATTAATCTTAACATCAAAGAGCACAAAGGTAAGTATGTTTCAATAAGTCAGGTCTAGCTTAGAGAAGATGTCTTCCGAAAGAAGACCGCCGAGAAAAGTATGTATACGACCCCCAAAAAAGATTGGCTATGTTAGTCGCCCAACAGCGCGCAATGGTGGTTCTACAATCAGGTTGGCAGCTGCTGACAACTGACACATATAGAAGGTGGTAAACATGAAGAACACACACTCTTATTGGTTTGTGGAAAGCAACGGTAGATTTCTCTTGTGCTTGTTTCTCATCAATGTCTCTTTAACTATAACTATGTACTGGGCTAAGCGGTACGCCAAATTCTGTCAACTTACTTCCAATTGATAGTAATCAAAAGCTCAACTCACCTGCCGTTGGACCCTGTGACTCGGACTGGCGGTAGTAATGGCCGAGATGGTGTACCCAGGCATCTCAGCGAACGTTTTGTCACGGAGCACGATCGACACACGTGTTTTCTTAGGAAGCAATACTGCCCCAGTCAGTCACGCCTCTCCGCACAAAGTAACCAGCACTGCAGTTCCCTTCCTCCTCTGTGACCCCGCACAATCCAATAAGACTTGTCATGGAACTGTCCTCAATTCTCCGCCCCCCTCCCTTCTTCCACTGCCCTCTCCACCCCCGCACAGTCTCTCTCTCTCTCTCTCTCTCTCTCTCTCTCTCTCTCTCTCTCTCTCTCTCTCACACACACACACACACACACACACACACACACACACACCCTCTCTGTCTGTCTGTCTGTCTGTCTCTCTCTCTCTCTCTCTCTCTCTCTCTCTCTCTCTCTCTCTCTCTCTCACACACACACACACACACACACACACACGCACACACTCACTCACACACACCCCTCTCCCTCCCTTTTTCTCTGTCTCTGTCTCTCTCTCTCTCTCTCTCTCTCTCTCTCTCTCTCTCACCACACACACACACACACACACACACACACACACACACTCTCTCTCTCTCTCTCTCTCTCTCTCTCTCTCTCTCTCTCTCTCTCTCTCTCTCGGACGCGCGCGCGGACGGCTGACATACAAACCACAGACATCGTCCCTTTCCTGAAGCAGGTCGCAGCGAGTGCATGGTGCATGTTGCTAGACACCTCTTCCTTCTGGGCAAATAGTCTGGGAACGCTGCTGGCACCATGGCGCTGCCACACACCAAGAGTCTCTGTCAGCCCAGGCCGTATCAATATGGTGTGTGTGTGTGTGTGTGTGTGCGCGTGCGTGTAAATCGAGTGAATTAAGTTGCTATAGGTGGAAAAACTGTAGCAGTGACACCTATTGTGCTCTTACTTAAGGACAACTTCACAAGCCAATAGATGACCACCCTGTTAACCCAGAGAGAGGAGCGGGGGTGCCGGCAAAGAGAGAGTCAGTGAAGTCGGGAAACGGGAGCCGAGTCAGACTGAAAAGCCTTCGGGCGAGAGATGAGGATCCACTTGAACCGTACGATTGCTAATTGAATCGGCCAAGAATGGCGAGGGGTCGTTTGCACGGACAAGGGGCTACACTTCAGACCTTGACACCTTGGCAGTTACTGGAGCGTTGCTTTGTGAAGCCTCCTGACCCTGATTTCACTCTCTGCATCGTTTTCTATGGCCTCCAGCCAGACCTCTGGACACCAGCGCTGCTGGTTCGCCAGAAGGCGTGTCAAGCACTCACTAAGAGGCAGGTGCCTTCAGTAAAAAGGCCAACATTTGCTTAACCTGCGTGTGTGTGTGGCCGGCTAGCTGATGTGCTCCTATTTTTCAAGCATCTTCGCGTTGATCCCCCGTCCTTCATTCCACCCTCCCTGTTGCGCGTGTCTTGTTCTTCTGGCTTTTCTGATCCTTGGTATGTGCTGTGATTAGGAAGGGGATGGAAGAACTTGTGAATGTACCCTGTGTGTGTATGTCGGGTTGTGTGTATGTCAGTGTGTGGTGTGTGTGTGTGTGTGTGTGTGTGTGTGTGTGTGTGTGTGTAAGAGAGAGACAGAGACCATGTGATTGCATATGTGTGCGTGCGTGCGTGTGTGTGTGTGTGTGTGTGTGTGTGTGTGTGTGTGTGTGTGTGTGTGTGTGTGTGCACGCGTGCGTGCGTGCGTGCGTGCGTGTGTGTGTGTGTATATGTGTGTGACAGAGAAAGACACAGTCACTCAAAGAGAGACAGACAGAGAGACAGACAGACACAGACACTGAGAGAGAGAGAGAGAGAGAGAGAGAGAGAGAGAGAGAGAGAGAGGGGGGGGGGGGAGCGGGCGCTGTCTACTTCATAAAAACCGTCTTTCTCATTAAACTGGATCAACTGCCAATGCGACCAGTTTGAGTGACACCCCGACTAGCTCTTTCTTCATCGTGCCGTATTAAGAAACCAGACAGTGCGTCTGTAAAGGTTAGCATATTTCACCAGATCTATATCAACCTAGGATAACGTATTCGGCTTTTTCTTTGAAAAGTAAACAAACAAACAGAAACATTAGTGCTTAGAAGGAAAGATGACGTATTCTGTTATTCAATCATTTCATTGATCTATCTTCACACACCACACACACACACACACACACACACACACACACACGCACGCACGCACGCACGCACGCACGCACGCACACACACACACACACACACACACACACACACCACAGAGACAGACCGAGACAGAGAGAGAAAGAGAACCCGGACCCACATACCAGATATAACTATCATTTCTATTTTTGCAGACCCTTCAATATGTGAGTCTTTCAAGCCTGTTCAGTGGCGTCTTAAACCTGAGATTTTCTAACAAGTCATCGCTAGTCGTTGTGAACTTCTCTCCCTATTTATGGGATCCCGTAAGCTATATCTTGCATTTCCATCTTTTGATTTTCAGACAAATTTTGGTCTACCATCATATCTAAAATTCTTATTAGCCTCTTCACTGAGTGTCCCCCCACCCCTCCCCCCACCCCCACCGCCACCCCCACACCCGCCCCCAATACGCTACTCGTGTATGCAGAAAGATCTACCTGATTTTCGAGTTACCTTTTCGCTTGTATGAAAGTGTCTTTCACCAGCAAATAACCGGCATGCAGCTAGCAAAAAGCCTGATGAGCTCTTCACAGAACGAAACCGTTGCCGTTCGCTGGTCCTGTTGACCCCCTCCCCTATTTGGAAGAACTGCATTTGGAGGAACATTAAAAACAAAAGAGAACTCGTTGGAGAACGCTTATTCCTCATCACCCCTTCCCCTTATAGGCGAGTCTCTCTCTTAAAGTTATGTATTTGTGACGATGATTATAGTGTTTACTCTGCTCCCTGTGTGGAAACAGAACGCTTCTGCGTCGAGGTCATATTATCGCTGTTTTTTTTGGAAGTCCTGCATCCATCAGCCTGCGAGTCCTCGAAGCTTGTGGAGAGGCGACCTGTGCGTTAAACCTGAAATGTTCTAAAAGTAATCGTTCATCTTTGTGGATATCTATCCTAGTCATTGCCCCTCTACCTTGTGTGTGTGTGTTTTTTTTACCTTTCCAGCTTTTGATTTATACACAAATATTAATCTGCCATCATATCTAAAGTTTCCCATTCGTCCCTTCAATGGGTATTTATTGTTGTTTGTTTTTGTTTTGTTTTTGAGAAACTTTTCATGTATGCAACATGATCTACTCGATTTTTCGAGTTCATTTTTTGCTTGTATGGGAGTGTTGTTGTTTTTTCCGCCAGCAGAGAGAACCAGAATCCCGTAGAAAGTATGAGCTCTTCACAGAACAAAACAGTTGTCGCTTGCAGGTCGCACTGACAATCCCTTCGGAGGAACAATAAACAACCAGAGCACCTACTGGAGAAGGATTACGTCACATATCTCCTTTCGCTTAAATGCAAGTCTGTCGTTTCAAGTTATGTGTTTTAACTGGGACGGGGCAATCCATCTAAAGACATGACGAACGAGACAACAACAACAACATCTGGGACGTGTTTCTTTTTATGCTTGATCCACTCCTTGCCTGGAAATGGGAGGCACATTTTGGACCCGAGTTGTATCATCATATAAATATATAAATCATATCAATATACAGGCACACACAGACAAGCAGACAGACAGGAAAGACCAAATCAAAGAATTGGCATTTTTTTAAGGAATTATATGCGAACTAGTTTGAAAAACGGAATAGAACACGCATCAACCGACACAGATCATAATCACGTCAATGAAGACATCACTTTTAGATAGTTTCAGAGAGATAGACAGACAGACAGGCAGAGGCAGAGAGAGAGAGAGAGAGAGAGAGAGAGAGAGAGAGAGAGAGAGAGAGAGAGAGAGAGAGAGAGAGAGAGAGAGAGATACACAGACAAAGGGAGAGAGAGAGAGATAGAGAGAGAGAAAGAGAGAGGAGAGAGAGAGAGAGAGAGAGAGAGAGAGAGAGAGAGAGAGAGAGAGAGAGAGAGAGAGATGGGGAGCAGGGAGAGGGGAAAGAATGTGTGTGCATGCGCGCAAGCGCGAGCATGAGTCAGATGAGTCTGACGATGAAAAGACATTAAACAAACCTCTGAAATGAAGCGAGCATGAGTGAGTGAGTGTGTGTATGGATGCGTGCGTGTATGTGTGTGCGCATGTGTGCGCGTACGCGTGTGCGTCTGTAGAAAAAGCGCGTGAGCGTCTGTCTCTCTATTCGTCTTCCTGCAATTCTAAACCGTCATACAAAAATCCTTTATTTATGCAGGCCCCTTAGCTGTTTCACGACGCACACTTTTTCATTGGGGTCACAGAGCACCGTATTTCAATTCCATTCGGTACGTTATCTGGTGTGTCCCTCCTTCCAGCCTGAACACCCCACAACCCTATCCCCTTACCCCCCCCCCCCCCCCCCCTCCCTCTCCCACTTCCCTGCTACCCCCACCCCTCTTCTCAGAATACCCGAGGTAATCTTGCTATAAGAATCCGTGTCGTTGCGCATTCCAATTGCTCATACAAGCCGATCATGCATTTCTCTTTGCTGTCTTGTTCTCGTTCATCTCTGCCCGTAAAAATGAAATCTCCCTTCTCTCGCCGGAAAATGGGGATATTTCTGAGCTCAATTATTCTCCTATTGGCTCCCTTGCGCCATCACCCTTGTCGCCACCGTCACTATCGCTTTCCCCTCCTCCTTTGTTATCATTTTCTTCTTCCGTTCCTTCTCACCTTCTCATCTTCCTCGCACTGTCCCATCAATTCCACTCATTTGCCCCCTCTTCCTTATCCTCCTGCTCCTAAGCCTCCTCCTCCTCCTCCTCCTCCTCTGCGTTCTCGTCTTTCTCCTTGCGTTTCTTCTTCTTAGTCGTCGTCGTCGTCGTCATCGTCGTCGTCGGCGTCGTCCTCCTTCTCCTTCTCGTTCTCCTTCTTCTCCTCCTTCTCTTCTTCTGATTCATCCTGGCCTTCTCCTCCAACTTCTTCTTCTCCTTGTCCTTCTCCTTTTCTTTATCCTTTTTCTTCTTTTTTCCCCTTCTTTCCCTTCTCTTCTTCCTCATCATTCTTCTCCTTCTCTTGCTCCTCTTCTTCCTCATCATTCTTCTCCTTCTCTTGCTCCTCTTCTTCCTCTTCCTTTGCATCTCCCTCCTATGCTTTTTGAACAGTTCTTTTCCTCTTTTATGGGGGAACATCGGCTCCATTTCCACCCATTCTGATTTGCTTTGTTTGAAAATGTCTTCTTTTACTGCAACATTAAAACCAGCAAACATACATCAAACGATAAAAAGGACAGATAATCGCAAGACAGACCGAATGTTAGAAGTTGAGAGGAGTTGCGGTAGGGGTGTGGGTTTGGGGGAAGGAGGGGGGAGGGGCAAAGAAGACAATGAGGGGTGAATGACACAGAATTAGATGAAATAAAACTATGAACAGGAAGAGCAGGGAGCAAGCAGATAAAACTGACCAGTAACAAACTGGAGAGAGAGAGAGAGAGAGAGAGAGAGAGAGAGAGAGAGAGAGAGAGAGAGAGAGAGAGAGAGAGACACACACAAAACACAGACAGACAGACAGACAGACAGAGAGAGAGAGAGAGAGAGAGAGAGAGAGAGAGAGAGAGAGAGAGAGAGAGAGAGAGAGAGAGAGAGAGAGAGAGAGAGAGAGAGAGAGAAGGCAAATCTGAAATTAATTTTGAGAGAAAAAAAAGAAAAGAAAATGAAATGAAATAAAAGAAAGAAAAATGGAGAGAAAAAAAGTGAAGGGGAAACTGAAGGAATCAGACAATGTGAAAGAAATAAATGAAGGCAGACAGATATAAAGGCAGAAACAAATGAACACAAAAGGTAATCATTGAAGAAAGAACGAAGCAAATTAAAGTGGAAATGAAGGAATAAACACAATCTAGGAACGCATAACTAAACGAAGACAAATGAAGAACGAAAAAAAATGTGAAGGATCCGGATGAAAGAAAAGAAGAAGGAAGACACATCTGAAGACAGTTCGATATGAAGGAACACAGATGCTGAAGACAAAAAAAAAAAAAAAAAAAAAAAACCATAGATGAAGGAAAACAGAAATGAAAACAAGAACAAAAAAAAAGACATACATAAACAACACGAAAAATGATGAAAGTCGAAAAAAAAAAGTACGAACAAAGAAAGATAGAACTAAAGGATAAGTACGAGAAGAAACTGAAGGAAGACAGACGTGAAGGAAGATAGAAGACAAGGAAGACAGATATGAAAAAAGGAATAGACAGAAGTCAAAAATAAAGACAGAAATGCAAAGAGAATTTAAAGAAAATAGAAGTTTTTGGGGTTTGTTTTTTTCCCCGCGTACGCAGGCTGATACTCCTGCGGACACTCCCTGTATAGACGGGCAAGGATTAATCCCATCTACCCAAGGAACGGGAGTGGAGTTGTGTGTCTATGACCGTTTTCTTTTAATCCCACCATTTAGGCAGCCATACTCCAGCTTCGGGGAACGTGCATGCTATGTGTAACGTGTCATCCATACCAACGGCCAAACTGGCCTTCTCTTCCGAAAGTTGGTGATGGGATTTTACGCGTGTGCAAGATGTTACGCGTGCGTTCACACCACACGGAACCTCGGTTTATAGTCTCATACGGGAAATGGAGTCAGAACCAATGTTAACTCCGAGGGAAAAATCTTCCTGTACCGAAACGGCCCGGCATGACGAAAGATAAAATAGAAGGCAGGCAGAAATGAAAGAAAACAGAAACGAAGGCACGTCCAGGAAGACAGAAACGAAGAAATACATGCAAATACACGAAGGAAGAAAGTAGTGGAAGACTAAATAGAAGGTAGACGGAAATGAAGGAAAACATAAATGAAAGAAGAGTTAATGAGGATAAATGAAGGGAGGCGGAAATGAAGAACGACAAAACAGAAGGTATACAGTGTTGAAAGAAACCAGACATGAAGGAACATAGAAATGAAGAACGACAAGACAGAAGGTATACAGTGTTGAAAGAAACCAGACATGAAGGAAGATAGAAATGAAGAACGACAAAACAGAAGGTATACAGTATTGAAAGAAACCAGACATGAAGGAAGATAGAAATGAAGAACGACAAAACAGAAGGTATACAGTGTTGAAAGAAACCAGACATGAAGGAAGATAGAAATGAAGAACGACAAGACAGAAGGTATACAGTGTTGAAAGAAACCAGACATGAAGGAACATAGAAATGAAGAACGACAAGACAGAAGGTATACAGTGTTGAAAGAAACCAGACATGAAGGAAGATAGAAATGAAGAACGACAAGACAGAAGGTATACAGTGTTGAAAGAAACCAGACATGAAGGAACATAGAAATGAAGAACGACAAGACAGAAGGTATACAGTGTTGAAAGAAACCAGACATGAAGGAAGATAGAAATGAAGAACGACAAGACAGAAGGTATACAGTGTTGAAAGAAACCAGACATGAAGGAAGATAGAAATGAAGAACGACAAGACAGAAGGTATACAGTGTTGAAAGAAACCAGACATGAAGGAACATAGAAATGAAGAACGACAAGACAGAAGGTATACAGTGTTGAAAGAAACCAGACATGAAGGAACATAGAAATGAAGAACGACAAGACAGAAGGTATACAGTGTTGAAAGAAACCAGACATGAAGGAACATAGAAATGAAGAACGACAAGACAGAAGGTATACAGTGTTGAAAGAAACCAGACATGAAGGAACATAGAAATGAAGAACGACAAGACAGAAGGTATACAGTGTTGAAAGAAACCAGACATGAAGGAACATAGAAATGAAGAACGACAAGACAGAAGGTATACAGTGTTGAAAGAAACCAGACATGAAGGAACATAGAAATGAAGAACGACAAGACAGAAGGTATACAGTGTTGAAGAAACCAGACATGAAGGAACATAGAAATGAAGAACGACAAGACAGAAGGTATACAGTGTTGAAAGAAACCAGACATGAAGGAACATAGAAATGAAGAACGACAAGACAGAAGGTATACAGTGTTGAAAGAAACCAGACATGAAGGAACATAGAAATGAAGAACGACAAGACAGAAGGTATACAGTGTTGAAAGAAACCAGACATGAAGGAACATAGAAATGAAGAACGACAAGACAGAAGGTATACAGTGTTGAAAGAAACCAGACATGAAGGAAGATAGAAATGAAGAACGACAAGACAGAAGGTATACAGTGTTGAAAGAAACCAGACATGAAGGAAGATAGAAATGAAGAACGACAAGACAGAAGGTATACAGTGTTGAAAGAAACCAGACATGAAGGAAGATAGAAATGAAGAACGACAAGACAGAAGGTATACAGTGTTGAAAGAAACCAGACATGAAGGAACATAGAAATGAAGAACGACAAAACAGAAGGTATACAGTGTTGAAAGAAACCAGACATGAAGGAACATAGAAATGAAGAACGACAAAACAGAAGGTATACAGTGTTGAAAGAAACCAGACATGAAGGAACATAGAAATGAAGAACGACAAGACAGAAGGTATACAGTGTTGAAAGAAACCAGACATGAAGGAACATAGAAATGAAGAACGACAAGACAGAAGGTATACAGTGTTGAAAGAAACCAGACATGAAGGAACATAGAAATGAAGAACGACAAGACAGAAGGTATACAGTGTTGAAAGAAACCAGACATGAAGGAACATAGAAATGAAGAACGACAAGACAGAAGGTATACAGTGTTGAAAGAAACCAGACATGAAGGAACATAGAAATGAAGAACGACAAGACAGAAGGTATACAGTGTTGAAAGAAACCAGACATGAAGGAACATAGAAATGAAGACCAAACGAAGGAAACGGAAATGAAGTGGGTGGGGGAGGCGGCGGGGGGCGGAGAGAACAAAGACCAAAATAAAGGAATAAAGAATCGAAGGAAGGCAGAAAAATGGAAGAAAGAAATGGAAGAAGACAACACGAATAGAAGGTGGAAATGAACGAAGTAACAAATACAGTCGGAAATGACGAGACATTTGCTTAAAAGAAGAAAGAAATTGAAGAAATGAACTGGGGAAAAAACAAAGGAAGACAAAATGATAGAAGACAGAAACAAAGGAAGAAAGAAATGACGGGAGAACAAAATGGAGGAAGGAAGGGATAAAGCAAAACAACAACAACAACAACAAAAGAACGTGGAGGAACAAAGGGGCAGAAAACAAGCACATCACTGAGAGAATCAACACATAAAACCTGCTGCTACGCTCTACAATCTTCCAACCTTACTCAGAGAGCACTCACTCGCATGTGTATAACAAGACAAGAAGCGGCTAATTTATCAAGGTTTTTACCGGGAAATAGGAGGGAGGGGGAGGAGGGTGGAGGGGGAGGGGTCTGTTAGTGAAGAGAACGTGTTGACGGGTGTCTTTCAGCGTCTGAAACCTGATCTCCGGCCCGTAATGTTCCAGAACATGCCACTGCATCTAACCATCAATGTCTGCCACGAGATGGCTCGGCTGGTAATAACGCTTTAAACGAAGACATTACAAATGACAAAAGGGGGAAAAAATGAAATTTCAAAAACGAAAAAATGAAACGAAAAGAACTTTGTTTTTAAACTAGTAAAGAAAGCTGAGAGAGAGAAAAAAAAACAGGACAAAAGGCAAAAGAAAGGAAATTTCAGCAGAGAAGTAAATATCAGTTCACTCATCGGATGAAACTGCGTCTCAAGAATCCTTACCGGTATTTACGAGGCCAGCAGCCTACTTTTCCATTCCTTCTTTGTTCCCATACGGGTTGTAACGTGCTGAGTTAAAATTATGTTCCCACTGAAGACCGATGCTCTTTTGTAAGGAACTAATCCCTTGCTGGGACTCTGCTGTAAATAAATTCCCCAGCGAAGGTTTCATGTTGGAAAAAAAACAAACAAACAACAATGGACGGTATTTAAAAGTGTATCAGTTTGGTTGGGTTTTTTTTTTCTATTGAAGAGGAGTGGAAAAGGGTAGGGACGAGGAAGAAGTGTTCTGGATCTGCATCCACTTCAGTTGATATGACAGATACAAGAGTGGCAGAGAAAGAAAATGGAAGAAGCCGCGTAACACCACACAGGGCTACAAGAATGACGACAGTCTCAGATAGGTTGCGAAAATACTTTTCTGTTTTATGCCAAGCACACGGGATTCGTGAAAGCTTTGTGGATACGAGCTCCGTGTTCTATAAAACGGAGCTATTTCGAACGTCCACATGAGAGAGAGAGAGAGAGAGAGAGAGGTAGAGAGGTCTTAATGCCTAAAATACATTTGCACCGATTAGCATTACACTTCTACCAAGTCTGAGGTAAGAAAGACCATCGCCGATCGGCTTAGGGAAGAACCGGCTCTTCCTGGCATAAACCAGCCGGGAAGTAAAAGGGAAAGCACTGTTTTTTAAAGTGTGGCTGTCTCTGATCTAAACAGAGCTTTATCTTCGGTTTCTCTGTTGATATCAATCCATGAAGCGTACATGTTTTCCCTTAAAACGAGTTTACGAAGTGGAGGGGGAGGGGGGTGTACGGAGGGGAGGGGGGGTCTTATTGGAAATTCAAAGCATACTCTGTGTGTGTGTGTGTGTGTGTGTGTGTGTGTGTGTGTGTGTGTGTGTAAGTGTGTGTGTGTGTGTGTGTGTGTGTGTGTGTGTGTGTGTGTGTGTGTAAGTGTGTGTGTGTGTGATTGTTTTTCTTTTGTTTTGCTTTGTTTCGTTTTGTTTATTTTAGGGCCTTTCTACTGCTTGACTGCATTACGCATTCAAATCCTTTCGTGTTTTTTCTTCCATGTGAGTTCAGTTTTCCGTAAGCGATGGGAACAAGTATGTCCAGCCAACAGCGTTCGTCTTACTGTGTTTTTCTGTTTGCTATAATTTTTTTTTTTTCTTAGCCACGAGCGATAACGGATTAGTTGCCCGCTGAAAACACGCTAGCCCTGGAAGAAAGATCATCTTAAGTCCTGAGTTCCAGTCTTCCATGTGATGGCGTAGGGTGTGGATGGGGTGAGGTGCGAGTGTTTCCCTCCCTTCTACCCATGTTTTTTTGCGAGACATGATGATTCGAGGCTAGTCTTTCGTATCCGACAGTAAACCGAGTCCCGGAGTGCAGCGCGCACTAAGAGCACTCCGTACCCACGGCAAAACGAGGGAGTCGCCTCCGTAATTCTCTTTTTTAATCTCCTCAGCGGTAGACAAGAACATGCACTAGCTGGACAGAAGTAGGTGACGCCGTGTTATTGCGAGTGGCTCTCCCTTGGTATAGCATTTCGCGCGAAGCTCTTGTCTTTTTCCTTTCTTTTTATTTTTTTTCAACAGGCAGTCCATCCAGAGAAAACGTTTATTTTTCCTTTTCTCTGTGTGCCTCTCTCTCTCTCTCTCTCTCTCTCTCTCTCTCTCTCTCTCTCTCTCTCTCTCTCTCTCCAGTTTTCAGATTTCTCGGGAAAATCCATTGTAAACAGAAAGCTATACAATGCAAAGTAAAACAAACAAAAGCAAAGCAAGGCAAATCTAAACGACACAACATGATCAAGGATCTAAAGCAAGAGGCTGAAGAGAATGGAAATAAAGAGAACGTACATATCTGCACAATACCAAATAAAAGAAAAAAAAAATTGGAAGAGAAAAACAATGCGAAATGAACAGAAAACGATGCATTATATTATCAAGATGTGAAAGTAACAGGCGGAAGAGAAAGAACTCGGGGGAAAAAAAAGCTTTGGTCGGTATTGTAAAGGGCAGGAAAGAGGCGGGAGTGTGGCTAGGGAGGTGGGGGGGGGGGGGGGGTAGAGGTAGAGGGGTGAGGTGGAGGTGGGGGTGGTGTCGGGCGCGGTACGGGGTTGAGGAAGGCGCGGGGAGCCGGTGGAAGGAGGTTCTTTTCCGTTTCTCAAACAAACAATGGACAGAATGATATCCGGACACCACACTGGAACTAGACCTACGTATACACATTCACGGGGGATTTTTTGGTGGGTGAAGCTACGTCATGCAGTAGGCAAACATTGGTGGAGGGATAAAAAAAAAAACAAAAAAAAAAAACACGCACACAAACATACAAACACAACAACAATAACAAAGGAAAAGAAAGATTGATGGTTGGACGAAGGCAGGGGGAGCGGGATGGAAGGGGATGCAGGTGGGGTGGAGAAGAAAAACTGAAAGATGTTTACAACTTTGCAAAGGGAAATGGGTGGTGGGGAAAAAGTGTGTGTGTGTGTGTGTGTGTGTGTGTGTGTGTGTGTGTGTGTGTGTGTGTGTGTGTGTGAGTGTGTGGATGGGTGGGGGGGCGGGGGGGGGGGGGGCGTAAAGATAAGCAACCGAGAAATGGAATGGAGGGAAAGAAGGAAACAAGGACATGAAAGAAAACAGAAAGAAACAAAGAAATAACGAATGAAACAAAGAAAGGGAACGAAAAAAAAACCAAAAAAACAAATGAATAAAGATTGATCATGTATTTTTACTCACTGCTTAGCCGTTTATCCAAATCGCCTAGCCATTAACCCAGGTTATACGAAAAGATAAGACGGACAGACAGACTGGAATAGGAGAGAGAGAGAGAGAGAGAGAGAGAGAGAGAGAGAGAGAGAGAGAGAGAGAGGTGGGGGGAGACAGACAGACACAGACAGCTAGACAGACAGACAGACAGACAGAGAATCAATGGAGAGAATGAAAGTAACGTGGAAAGGGAAAGCGGAAAGAAAGGAAGGAGCGCCATGACAGACATTCAATCCACGCAACTGATACTCAACGGCCTCTCACTCTACAACTCTCATAATGCGGCCGCCAGAAAATAAAAACACTAATCACAGCCATAACACTCACAACAGAAAACACGAAGTGCTGCGTGGGCAGAATCCTGTGAAACAAAGTCGCAAGAAATTCAAAAGGAAAGAAAAACGAAGCAGAAGTGAAGAAACGAAAGAAAGAAAGGAAGGAGGAAGGAAGAAAGAATGAATGAAAGAAAGAAAAAAAGAAAAAGAAAGAAAGGGGAGGAAAGAAAGAAAGAAAGGAGAGGAAAGAAAGAAAGAAAGAGAAAGAAAGAAAGAAAGAAAGAAAGAAAGGAAGGAAGAAGAAGAATGAAAGAAAGAAAGAAAGAAAGAAAGAAAGAAAAAGAAAGAAAGAAAGGGAGGAAAGAAGGGAGAACGGCAAAACGAAGAAGCAACGGGGGGGGGGGGGGGGGGGGGGGGGGGGGGGGGAGGAGGGGACACAGTAAAGAAGGAAACAATAAATAAAAGATTTTTAATACGAACAAATGACAATCAAATTAAAGAAAAAGATAAGACAACGAAGAAAAAAAAAAGAAAAGAAAGAAACAAAGCAAGACATGAAGAAGGGAGGCAAGCAAGAAAGAAAAATGGTAAATGGCTATCTGGCCCCTCCATCACCACTTGCCAGACCAATATCCGTTGTCTACACAGAAACGAGGCGAGTGTACCAGACTCCAAAGGCCCGAAGAATGAGATCCATCACCACCCCTCTAAGGGGCGATCATTCACCCGATCACGACATCCGATGTCTGCAGAGAGAGAGAACTCGTAGAAGACTGCTAAACACACGACACACGTGCCTTGAATGACATGCTGTTTTTGTAGTGTTGTTGTTGTTGTTGTTGTTGTTGTTGCTGCTGTTGTTGCTTCCGTCCCCAAGCAAGTTACGTGTTGTTTGTGTCATTGTTGTTGCTTAGTGTCATGGTGATGGGGGAAGTTTTCTGCATCACCCCCACCCCCCTACACCTTCCATCCCTTCTGGTCTCAACTTCCGTCAGCCGTCAGGGGCGGTAACTCCTGTGCTGTTCATGCTGCCTTCCCCACACACAGCCACAGTCAGGCTGTCCTGTCTCAGCCCGGGAACCAGAGGGTTAACTGGCTGACTGCAATCCCTCGTGTTACACAAAAGCGTGCGCAAGAAGTACTGGCAACTAACTGACGGTAATCTTCCGACTGAAAGGAAAACGTTCACCGAGTGCTAGCAGTTCGGTTGGCTGAGAGTAACCCCCACCCTCCTCCTCTGATCAAGAGAAAAGCGTGCAAAGCGAACTGGGAGTTTTCTTGGTTTCAGGCAGTAACCCAGTAGGAAAGAATGCGACGAGTTCCACAAAGTCAAGTGTCTGAAGCTAATTCACTCAGTAGGAAAGTATGCAGTGAGTACTAAAAGTTAACCTGGCTGAAAGTAGTAATGCAACCAAAAGGTGTGTATGGAATACTAGGAAGCTTATCTAGCTGAAGACAAAAACTCAACAGGAAAGAGTGCAAGGACAGCCAGAAATCTACCTGAATGAAGGCAAATTACTCGACAAGAAAGCAAGCAACAAGTAATACAAGTTTACCTGGAAAGCGTGTACGAATACTAGGAATTCCACCTGGCTGAAGGCAATAACTCAACAGGAAAGACGGCACAGGGAACTAGATGTTTACCTGGATAAAAGCATTAACTGTACAGGACAGCCTGCAAGCAGAACTAGTAGTATACCTGGCAAAAAAAACAACAACAATAATTCAACAGAAAAGCGCACAAGAACAACTAGAAGTTTGCCTCAAGGAAAGCAATAACGTAGCAGGAAAGCGTGCAAGGAGAACTAGAAATTTCCCTCAAGGAAAGCAATAACGTAACAGAAGCCATGCAAGGAGAACTGGAAGTCTACCTGGATGAAGGCAACACGTCGACAAGTAAGCATGCAAGGAGAATTAGAAGTTTTCCTGGTTGTGGGCAATAACAGGGAAGCTTGCAAGGAGAATTACAAGTTTACCTGGATGAAAGTATTAACTCTTCAGGAAAGCGTGCAAAGGGCTCTAGAAGTTTACCTTACCTGGTGAACGGCAAGAACTCAGCAGGAGGGCATGCAAGGTCAAAGAGTGCTTGAAGTTCATCTGGCTGAAATAAACAACTCCACAGGAAAGCATGCAAGAAGTATTTGTGAAGTTTACCTGGCTGAAGGTAATGACTCGACAGGAAAGCATGCGAGGAATACTTTTAACTTCACCTGGCTGAAGCCACCCTCCCTCCCCCCTCCACCCCCCCCCCCCCCCCCCCCCCCCCCCCCACCCCCCACGTGCTCTACCGGAAGAGTGTGCCGGAAGACTGAGAAGTTCGGAGAGCTTCCCAGCGTTCTGTCAGTGAGGTGCGCGACATATTCCCTTTGCCCATATCCAGACATATTACGTACGTCTCGTGGGCTTCATAATTCACCGCGTCGAGCAACGGCTCAACACGAGATCCTCTGTTCGCTGGCTCCCTCCCTCTCCGCCCCCCCCCCCCCCCCCCCCCCCCCCCTCCCTTCCTCCCGATCCCCCCTCTCTCTCTCTCTCTCTCTCTCTCTCTCTCTCTCTTGAATTTTCTTTTTTCTAACGAGTAAACAGGGACAGATCGATAAAATGATGCCACTCATGCTGCATGACTTCTCCCTCTGTAAGTCCTTGATTGACCTACTTGGCCTACATCTATACGTGATTCAGCGCGACCTGTAAAGAGCCAACAATGGAAAGGAAGCTGAGCGAGGGGAAGTGACGCTGGGGTGGAATGGAAGGGGGTTAAAGGAGGCGGGGACGGAAAGAAAAGGGGTGTGGACAGTTTTTACTGACATCTGTACCAGTGTTTTAAGACACAAAATAAACAACAAATCCACGCCTCGAACTGTGAGAGAGACACGCAGAGAGAGAGAGAAGAGAGAGAGAGAGAGAGAGAGAGAGAGAGAGAGAGAGAGAGGATGGACGGATAGGGGAAGAACGGAACAGATACAAGAAATGTGGATAGATAGATCGGTAAAAAGAAAAACGAAAACAAAAACGAAAGAGTGTAGCGTCATCGTAAAGAAGAAAACATCTGCTGGAAAATGTTACAGTAACCTAATAGAAATAAAGAAAGCAACACAAACTTATAAAAACAAACAAACAAACATAAACAAAGAATGGAAGGAAGAAAGAAAAAAGCGAGCCTTCCCTACGGTCATTTGCCCGATCACGCTCCACGCCAAGTCCACGACCAGCAATGGGCGCCCGAACACCTCACGCTCGACGGGGAAGAAAACATTAGATGGTTTGCATGGGAATAGACCCGCACGCCAACCTGCCGTGCGAACCAGTCCTGCACGTCGCCCTGCAATCATAATTCTCTGTGGACGGGCAGGGGAGGTAACAAGGCATCGCTAAATTCTGTATCTTCCGGCGGAAACGGCAAACGCATCATCTCACGCCATCTGGAAAATGCCTGCCCGGCCGGTAATATTCGATGACAAGAGCGTGTTAAGTTCATCCCACGATTCCTTCGCAAGACATGCTGGCTGGCCAGATAAAGCCGTTGGAAGACGAAATATCAACGGCTAAAAGCCGTATGAAAACAACAACAAAAAGACTGTTGAAAGGATTCGTTTGTTCTTCAAATTCAACGTTTATCCGTTTAAAGCGATTTTTGACGAGAGATGGGAATAGTGTGTGTGTGTGTGTGTGTGTGTGTGTGTGTGTGTGTGTGTGTGTGTGTGTGTGTGTGTGTGTGTGTGTGTGTGTGCGTGCGTGCGTGCGTGCATGTGCGTGTGCGTGTGTGTGTGTGCACGTGTGTGTGTGAGTGTGCGTGTGTACGTGTAAGTGTGTGTGCGTGTGTGTGTGAGAGAGAGAGGAGACAGAGACAGAGAACAGCGCCAGAGAGCGAGCGAGCGAGCGAGCGAGAGAGAGAGAGAGAGAGAGAGAGAGAGAGAGAGAGAGAGAGAGAGAGAGAGAGAGAGAGATTATATCAGTCTTTCGCCTTGTGTATGACGTTGTGTGCGCGTGTGTGTGCGAAAGTGTGCCTGTGTAAGTATGTGCCAGTGTGTGTGCATGTGCGCGCGCGCGCGCGTGTGTGTGTGTGTGTGTGTGTGTGTGTGTGTGTGTGTGTGTGGCGCGCGCGTGCGCGCGCGTGCGCTCATACATGAGAGACAGAATGAGAGCGTGCGTACGTGCGTGCGTGCGTGTGTGTAAGTGTATGTTGAAAGTGTTCTCTTCCAGTTCCGCCATCCAATCATGACTGTGTATCCCCACTGTCGTGCGACAAACACTACATATCCTTAGGGAAAACAGCAACAGACGAAGAGGGTGTGCCAGACAGTCCACTATTGTGTTGCCCCCAGTTTACAGAAAAAAGTTTAAAAGAACAAAAAAAAAATCGAAAAGCGTTCGACGTGACAAGAAATACAAAACGTGTTAATGTATTCATTCATTCATTTTTCTGCACAGCTGGTGTCCACACTGGACAGAGCGTGCAGTTTCACCACCAGGTACCTATAGGTACCACCAGGTCTTTACTAGGCACCAGGTCACAAGGGCTATGAATTGTCAGGAAAATGCGTTCTAGAACAAGAACGGGATAATGGAGTACAAAGGTAGGGGAAAAAAAACAGCAGGCGCAGAAAGAAAGAACAGCATTTCCCGAAGGCAGATTCAACGAGAGTGACACACATGGGACAATGGCTTGCGCAGAATCATAGAAGGCGGGTAAAATGGGCATTTAAAGAGCCCCCCCCCCCCCCCCCCCCCCCCCCCTGTAACCCAGTGGGGGTAGTTCTACGTTTCCGTATTTCGCTCTGCAAAGGCACCACAATGTATCGTGGGATGAGCGTGCGTCGTGCCCCTCTCTGAAATGCCAGACTTGGAAGTGGATGTCGGGTACAGTGTGAAAGAAACCCCGGATTCTCTTTTTCTCTTTCAATGAAAGAGATTCCGCTGAAACAAACACATTCACTGCAGTAAAGTCTGTCTGTCAAGACGGCCAAGCCATAAAAAATGCCTCGCAGTTCAGGTGAGACGACACACAGAGACAGTCTCCCAGTAACCCTGGCCATCATGCCAGATCGCACGGAAATGTCATGTGTGAAGCCAACAATAACAAAAAAAAGGGGGGGGGGGGGGGGGAATTCGTAGCCACGCCACTGACATTCAACCACCAAGTTTAAAGCGAATAATGTTCTTATGATGGTGAACATAATCATAAAGGGAGGAAAGAGCAGGGGAGAGAGGAGATATGGGAGGAGAGAGAGAGAGAGAGAGAGAGAGAGAGAGAGAGAGAGAGAGAGAGAGACTGACCGATAGACTTTGGCTTGACGCTCCATGAATGATCATGTTAGTTCGTGCGCATCACTGGCAAAACAATTCGTATAAACCCAACTGATCACAGAAGGAAACAATGAGGCTTTAGCAAGAAAGGGAGGGGGGGAGTGGAGAGCGCAGGGGGAGGGGGACGGGAGGGAAGCTGAGGATGGTGGAGGATTAAAAGGAACAGAACGGGGTACTGGTACGCCGAATAAAACCGGTGTTTAACAGACAGCAGGTGACAGGAGGTGGGGGGGTGGGGGGGGGGGAGATAAATGGGAAGGAGGAGAAACAGGGGTAGAAGGGGGCCGAGTCTCCGTAAGACGGACAGACACAGAGAGAGAGAGAGAGAGAGAGAGAGAGAGAGAGAGAGAGAGAGAGAGAGAGAGAGAGAGAGAGAGAGACAGTCAGAGAGAGAGAGAGACAGTCAGAGAGAGAGAGTCAGAGAGAGAGAGAGAGAGACAGTCAGAGAGAGAGAGAGACAGTCAGAGAGAGAGAGAGAGAGAGAGAGAGAGAGAGAGAGAGAGAGAGAGAGAGAGAGAGAGAGAGGACGTACTTTCTTTTCTCCTTTTCTTTCAGGATCGCAATCACCGCTACCAGCAGAATATGTATTGCATGTCATTTTCCTAAGAACGCAGCAAACGATACAAACTAAGCGCTACTCTACAGACACCCCTATAAATTACGTCCCTTTGCCTTTTGAGAGACAGGGAAGACGAAATGCCGCAGACTCTCTCTGAAACCAGATCCACCGGCCCCGTCATGCTGTCTGACTCAAGTCCCGTGACAGTGGCATGGGAAATTAAGAGCCATGGAAAGATGATCTATGGAGCAGCGCCAAGTCGGAGAGATGGATGAAATTGCAGACATGCAAGCTGCCGCAACCCATTCCTAAACAAAAGGCGGAAACACCCAGATGTTTGTTCGTACGCACCTGCATATTACAAAACCTACAGACAGTAAGATATCCCAAAACGAAAAGATCCAGACAAATATTCAGATGCACATCTAACAGAACAACAACAACAACAAACGTATGCATTCGGATTTGAATATATACACATGAGAAACCAGAAACCCAGACACAAGTAAAAACGTTGTCATTCTGTCCGATTAGGAAAATTAACCAAACTGCAATGTCACTTGTTATATGAACTTGGAAGAGAAATGTGGTCGGTGGGGAATGGAATGAATGGGGATGAATGACAGAAAAGGGAAAGATATAAAAGATTATCAAAACAGTGCCATTTTCGACGATAAAGAAGATGAGACGCACAACAAAACAACAACAGCAACAAAACAATCCTTTCAGAACTGCATGCAAGTAAGGCTTTTTTTAAAAAGTGTACAACAAAATTAATCCAATGGCATTTTCAATGACACAATCATTTTGAAATATTTCTATTTCAATCTTCTTTTTGTCATTCAAACTGCTTTTAAATCAGATAAATAGTAGCAGGGCCACCATCCTGTCAAAGATACTACCTTCCCACAAACTAGTTTGAGAACATGAATGTCAAGTTTTCATATGCCAACCTTCGAAATTGTTTCTGAAAAGATGTTCTCAATACAATACGGAGAACTAATGCCTTCCTAAAGTATTTCACTTTTTGCTCAATCCAGTTGGTCATTTTTTTTTTTTTGGCAACCATCTTCTCCGCCCCCTTCCATTTACCTCCCTCCACCATCACCACCGCCTCGTCCTCATTCCCCGCCTCTATCACACACACACACACACACACACACACACACACACACACTCTCTCTCTCTCTCTCTCTCTCTCTCTCACTCTCTCTCTCTCTCTCTCTCTCTCTCTGACCTCACGTATAAGATGACTTTAGAGGCCTCCCACTACAAGATGAGTTTGAATGAAGTCACATGTAGTCATTCTGGCCTGGGGCAGAAAATCCACCAGATGACGTTGACTATAGGTTTTGGATGCCAGCCATTTTGAATATCTGTGATGCATTATGTCGGGTTGGTTCTTATGTTCA
>CM031602.1:71227969-71235469 GCA_018398815.1 Conus ventricosus
TGTCATGGCTTTTCCGTTGTTTTGCTTTGTCTTTCTTTGCTCTGCAACGTTTTATGAAGCTAGCTTCGCTCTGACCTGGCTTGAACTGTTCTGCCGTGTCGTGCTGCACTTGAGCTGAGATCGGTTGCTCTGCTCAGCAGGTTTCAGATTTGTTGCATCATTGTCTGTTCTTCAAGATGTGGAGAGGTAACACGCCACTTACTGGATCGTTTTTAATGGTCATTTATGGTGATAATATGGTGTTTTTAATCTTTTAGATATTGTCGTTAAAAGAAAAGAAGAGAATGAGGAGATGAGGAGAAGGTGGGAAAGGAGTACCACCAGCAGTGGCAGCAGCAGCAACAGTAGCAGCAGCACTTCTTCTTCTTCTTCTTCCGGTAGTAACCACAGTCAAGTGTTTGAATATTATTGTTACGTTTGGGGTGAAGACGAGCGGAAAAACAACAAACAAACAAAACAAAAGAAAACAAAACAAAAACTTATTGAGAGAATGAAGGAGGGTACAGAGTACACAGAAGGGTGGAGTGGGGGAAGGGGGAAGAGGAGGGGAGGAGAGAGTTGGATTTACGGAATTGCAGATACCTTCCCACTGAAGGTACCTGCTATTGGGACCTGCACTGTTTCCTGAGGGAGCAGATTCCAGTCCCTTACTGTGCTTGGGAGGAACGACACATTTCTTTGTTCCGTCCGCCATGTTATCCTGCTGAATTGTTGGTTGTGGCCCCTCCTTGATCTTGTTTGGAGGGGTTTTAGTTGGCGGAACTTTACGGCCGTTGTGTTGTGTTTCATGCTGTAAAACATGGTTAGTCGTGCCGCTCTCCGCCTCGTCTCAAGGGGTGGCCATTTCACTTCCTCCAGCATGATGGTGACGCTGGAGGTTTGCTTGCAGTTATTCATGACGAAGCGGGCCGCTCTACGTTGGATGGCCTCTATGTCCTGGATGTCTTGGGCAGTGTGTGGGTCCCAGACAGCGGAGGCATATTCCAGCACTGGTCTCACTAGTGCTTTATATGCCGTTTCTTTGACCTTCCTGCCGGTGTTCTTTAGATTCCTTCGCAGGAAGCCCACAAACCATCGCCATTAACGCTCTCAGAACAAAACAACTCTTGACCAACCAAAAAACAAAACGATCGCCATTAACGCTCTCAGAACAAAACAACTCTTGACCAACCTATCAAGTAAACGTCGCCAGTTTCATTGCCGGCGCCAACAGAACGAAAGCCGCCCGTATTTCCTGAACTTTGTCCGCGCATCCTGCTACAGAAAATGATCAAAAGGAACGGCGGAAAGAGAGGGACTGAAGAAGAGGGGTGGGGGGTGGGGGGGGGGAGGTTGAAAGGAAAAAGAGAACACACGGAAGACCGAGAAGGAAAATGGAAGGAAAGGACAAGAAACAAACGGCGAGTTGTCTCAAGCCCTTAATTTCCCTGTGCAAACTGAAGTCGTTTTAACCCATTTCCGACGCTCAGTCAATTTCTCGACGGCTGGGGTTCCCCCCCCACTCAAGGGACAGAAGGAGACGTCCGCCCAGAGTCAGCTCTGAACGTGAGGTTTCTCAATGATGCTCGCAATGTCAAGCGAACCAGTGGCGACGATAATGAGGTCATTTTTCTTACACGAAAGAGGAAGGGATGAAGGGGGGTGGGGAGCAAAACAGAAGGGAGGGGGGACACAGGGAGAGAAGAGAACAGAGAGAGAGAGAGAGAGAGAGACAGACAGACAGACAGAGAGAGACAGAGAGAGAGAGAGAGACAGAGACAGAGAGTTTATTTAATAAAACTCTAAAACTTCAACTCTTGCGACTCTCTGGTGGCGTAAAAAGTGGTAAACATAATTATGAATCCTGGGAATATCAGCCTTATCCCTTGCAAATACAAAATCTCCCATACAGACTGAAACATTCCCACCCTCCTCGGCCGCACCCTACGCCCCCTTTCTCATCCCATCCCCAAACTAATCCCTTCCACAACCACCGCTAATACCCCCACCACCACCACCAACATCATCACCATCACCATCATCCCCTATCGGCCACAAACTCCGCCAGGCGACTTTAGCGGGAAAAAGTACAGTGATTTATTACTCCCTACGCCCGACCTCATCTTCCCTGTTCACACACATCCCACCCAGACCGTTCACCGCCACTATCACCCGCCGCCTCTGCCCACACCTGGTCGATTCCCACACTCGGTGTTGGGAGCCATCGTGGAAGCCTGTTCATGGTGGCTCTGCCAGGCGACACAGTCTGGACGTGGTCCCCCTACGTTGCTGCGGGTGGTTGCCGGGAGAGCAGCGCTGTTTGCTGCTGCTGATGACTTGCTGCCTTACCAGCCCTGCACGCGCGGGTCCTTTGGGCGGGTGGAGCTCACACGCTTGGGAACTCTGGCCCTGCTTTGATAAAAGTGGAACGGAAAGTCGATGGAACATATAAGAGTTGAGTGCTCCTCCTTTGACGGGATGGAAGGAACACAAGAGTGATTCAGAGCCTCACTGGCCAAATGGAAGGAACACACGCGCAGGGCGGAATTCGTGAAGCGGAAGGAAGGGTGGAACTCAGAGCATCCTCGGACAAAATGGAGAGAAGCACGGACAAGGTGGAATTCAGAACCTCTTTCGAAGAGGTGCTAGGAATACAGACAAGGGTGGTTTTCACAGCCTCCTTTAATAAGATGGAAGAAACACAAGGTTGAGTTCTAAGCCTCCCTTGATTGAGAGTTAGGAACTAGGATGGAATTCAGCGCCTTCTTTGATAAGGTCGTTGGTATACTAGGTAGAACTCAGAGCATTCTTTCGTAAGGTAACAGGAACATAAAGAGGGTGAAATTCAGAGCCTCTCTTGATAAGCTACAGCACGCAAATAGAGGAGCTTAGATCACCCGTTGTAAAAGACTGTACACTGATAATCTGGAACTTTGAGCCTCATCTGATAAGATGGGACGACCGATTTATATACTTTGGACAGTTAGTTGCACGTGAGGCCACTGCAGGCGGAAATCTAAACAAAATTTTTAAAAGTATTTATAATAACTCCACCGGACGACGTGGACAAACGAATCACAACACAAAACACGACCCGTTTCGACATCTTCGCCGGGCAAGAGAAACAACACTCAGAACAACGAAAATGAAGAACGAGCAATGACTTGTCTTCGTCGAATTCGGCGCAAGATGAGCATTGACTGAAAACTAATGCACACTTTGGACAGTTCACAGAGCTCTGCACCAAGTGATTTAGCATCAGACCGCTACTTCAGACTTCATCCGGAGTGACGCCACGTTCATGAGCCTCTGGGGCCTTCTACTGCCTGGACTCCGACAATATGATGTCAATGGGTGGAACGCGCCCCGGCAAAACTCAGCGCCTCTTTAAACAAGATGGAAGGCAGGCAGGATTTAAGGAACAGCTTCTTTTCATAAGCTGGAGCGCAGAGACAGTGGAATCTGGAGCTTCCTGTAATAAACTGTAACCCCAACGCGCCAGAACTTAGTCCCACCTTTATTTTGCAGTCAAGATTTAGCGGAATCTAAGAGCCTCCTGTTACAAGGTGTAACACAAACCATTAAAAAAAAAAAGTACAGTTTCCTTTCATACGGCAGAGGAAAGACACAGTGGAATCTATAGCCTCCTGTTACAAAGTGTAACACAGACAATAAAAAAACTTAGAATTTCCTTTGATACCGCGGAGGAAAGACAGTGGAATCTACAGCCTCCTGTAAAAAAAAAAAAAAGTGGAGCATAAGCTAGATAGAACTTGTAGTCAGCTCCCATAGGACAGCACAGAATAGAAATCAGAGCCTTATCATAAAAGGTGAAACGTAGACGCGAAGGAATCCGGAGCCTATTTTGAAAATGGGGGGTTAAAGGTGAAAGTTAAAGCCTTCCCTGATAAGGGAACATAGACAGGGTGGAACTTATCGCCTCCTTTCACGAGCAGAACGCAGACATTAAGGAACGTAGAGCCCTCTCTTTTGCTAAGGAGAGTCAGACACGCCGTGGAACATACGCATTCTCTGGTGAGGTGGAACACAGACAAGACTGAAGTGAGACACCCCTTTCAAAAGGCGAAAGACTAAAAAGCCAGAGCCTGACAGCCTCCTTTGCTAGGGCGCAACAAGGACCGGTGAACCTCGAAATCTCTTTGATAAAATGGAACACCAACACTGGAACACATACAACTGACATACGCAAAACAAAAAAAAAACAAAAAAAACCAACGACTCTCAGCTGTTTAGTTCCCTGGTGTTAATTGACACAGAGTGCCTTGCTACATCCTGTTAGGATTGATTTAATAGTTCGGTAGTTAACTAATTATTCATTAGTTTGAGAGAGAGAGAGAGAGAGAGAGAGAGAGAGAGAGAGAGAGAGAGAGAGAGAGAGAGCATGTGTGTGTGTGTGTGTGTGTGTGTGTGTGTGTGTGTGTGTGTGTGTGTGTGTGTGTGTGTGTGTGTTTGGGTATGTGTGCGCGAGCGCGCGCGCACGTGTGTGTTAACGTGCATGCAAGCAAGCATGTATACATAAGTACGTGCATGTGATCGTGCATGTGTATGTGTGTGCATCGTGTTTCTGTGTATATGCGAGCGCACGTGCTTGTGTGCTTGTGTGAGAAAGAGAGAGAGAGGGGGGGGGGAGGTAGGCTCGATCGCGTGGTGCCTTTCTGTTTTTTAATCTGAACTCATGGCTCGTTTCTGTCATCGCGTCTGAATAGGTACCGACCGGGACCTCCTCCCACCCACTCCACCTCCCCTCACCGCCACGACTACCCCCTCCCCTCTCCTCAAGAAGGAAAAAAAAGAAAAAAAAAGAAAAATGACAGTCTGTGAACTGACATGTCTCTTTACGGGGCTCGAACCTACCATGTCTGAGAAGCCAGTCCTGTCCGCTAATCAGTGGGACCACGGCGACACCCCGTTATTATCCTACTCTGACAACTCCCGAGTTGCTCTTGCGAGGTCCGCTGGGCATGATATTTCCACTACTGTCAGGCGTGGACGTGCTTGCCACGATAGCCATCATGGTGGGGGGAAAAAAACCATGGCTTTTGAGCGAGTAAAATCTCCAATAAGGCTTCAAACGTGACAGGGTAAAGACTATCGCTTCTGTTGTGATAGTAACAAGCTTGGCTGGTGTTAACCGGGCTGGCATCAGGTCTGTAAGCTGAGAAAGCGAAAAGAGAGAGAGAGAGAGAGAGAGAGAGAGAGAGAAGAGAGAGAGAGAGAGAGAGAGAAGAGCGACGGAGACAGAGACAGAGAGACGTGGGGGAGGGAGGGGAAGGAGGGGAGGGGGAGGAGGAGGGAGGTTCAAGCGTCTCGTTCTCTAAATGTGTGTCTGATAGAAAGAATAACAAGATTTCACACAAAGTAGAGAACTGACACAACTGTCGTTAAGCTTCCGCAAAGCTAAATGTGTGAAGGTGCGTTTGGGGATAGCCTAAAATTTGCCTCCTCTGAAGTGGCCCCCTTAGTCGTTGTGGGCGTAAGATTCGTCCTGGACATACGAACGTGCTTAGAATTAAGACAGACAGACGGACAGACAGATATTCCTGAAGGCACCCGGGTTACAAACAAAAACAAAAAAACAGACACAACAGCATGTACAAACATAAATACATAAATGTAAAACACATTAGTTTAAAAGTACCTGTAAAATGTCTCTGTTCACAAAAACCTGTGTAACGAGTCGGGATGCATTTCGATCCGGAAAATGGGCGGAAACATAGGGAAAGGGGAGGCCGAGGGGAGAGAGAACAAAAAAAAAAAAAGGGGGGGGGGGGGACTGGAAAAAAAGGGGAACAATAGTTTGCTCCAAGGTATAGAAAGTTATCACACACACACACACACACACACACACACACACACCACACACACACACACTCACTCACTCACTCACGCGCGCACATACACATTTACTTCCTGTTTAGACTTTGCGGTGTCGAAAACAAGTAAAAGATTGAGGCCTCGTTCTTGTACTCGCCTTACTGCCAGTCTTAAAAACCGAACGAACTATTCGCGGACTCAGACGATCCTACTTTGATTAACTCTTTCTAGATATAGACTGAACTGAATGATCCGCTATTTTATTCACACAGATCACCATGTCGCGACGACCTACAAGTCGGTGCACGAACTGAACGATCTTTTATCAAGAGAGAGAACCCGTACCCCGCTGAGATACTGCTTGTCCGCTGATATTCCAATGAAAAAGATCATTAGGCCAACTTACCTTGAAATTGTTTTGAACAATTTTGAGATATATGTTTGAGTTGGTTTGGGTGTTTTGCATGTTTCAGGTTTGTTTTTTACTTCAGCATGAGGGGGAGAGGGGGGGGGAGAGTTCGTTTTTGAAAACGGTTTGGAATGTTTGTATGTTTTATTTTTGGAGAGATGAAGAGTGAAAGGTGGTGGACGGAATGGTGTATATGTAGAATGAGACGGGGGAGGAAAGACATTTGCAACAGAAAGGGTGTGGGGAAGGTAATACCAACACCACAAACAATGTAGTCCAAACTACTTCATCCAAGAATATAACCCCGTAAAGTTTTGGACAGGTAACTTAAATTTCAATGGACTTTTTTTTGTCATTTCATTAAAGATGTAGCTCAAAAATAGAAACCCACAACACAGAAGAAAAAAAGAAACGAAATGACACGCACACTAAATAAAAGAAAGGGGGGTAAACAGAAAAAAAAACCGAACAAATAAAAACACAGTTCCATAGAAAGAGAGGATTGGGTGTGGGAGAAGGAGGGGAAGAGGAAAGGGAGGCGAGCAGGAACTAAACAAGCAGACAGAGAGGAGTCAGTCTCTTGCATACCGATCTTTATTTCCAACATCATAAACGCAATCACTTCCGTCTAACAGCAAAATGCAATTCCCTTGCTCTTACGCTGCTCTGCAGCTGATGTGTACAGCTTGGGGAAGGTAGAGGGAGAATGGAGGTGGTATAATGATGGGCAAGGAGGTGGAGGGGGTGGGGTGGGGGTTAAGAGGACGGGGAGCAAAACGACGGAAGGGGCTAGGGTAAGGGGAGGGAGGAGATAAACGGTTTGGCTCAAAGGCTGTGTAACCATTACCAACCAATCCTCTTCTCATTTGTCCACTTCCTCACGGCCGGTGCATAGCATTTTACTGGCGATTGTTCCGTGAATGAGAACACGCAACACTTTTATGAAGCTTTCTGAAAGAAATACACATGTTTTCACACACCCCGCAGCTTCGAGTTCGATCAAACAAAGAACGCCGATCGTGCCTAGGAGTGTTATGACGGGTACATGAAACGGTCGGTTCTTCTGTTTGTACTGTGATGTATATTTCAGTTTAAACATTTTCATTGTTTTTTGCAGTTATCCTGTTCTATTTCCTGTGTCGTTTGCACGCTGCTGTCACTTTACACTTTATTTTGTTGCATGTTTCGCTTGATTCATTGTGTTTCTCAACTTTGTTGACGTTTCTTTTGTAACATGTGTACCTCTTACAAAGTGTTAGAAATAGGGAGATGGACAG
>CM031602.1:71240469-71242969 GCA_018398815.1 Conus ventricosus
TCCACAACGGAATATGCCTTCAATCAACATTAAACACTCAAGATACAATGAAAAATGAAAAAGAGCAATCATAAAATGGAGATTATGAACGAGGGAAAATAAAGAAAGAGTTGTCGATCAAAATACTTTAGCTTCCTTCCATCGCTAGCCATTTCGTTCACACCCGTATTTGAACATGGACATTAAGTTAAGATCAAAGGTTAACCCATCACAGCCCAGTGGCCTTAGGGAGCGGCAAACTGTTACAGTTTCACCGCGTCGAGGACAGGGCGTTACGGGAGACAGAACCTGTCCCTCTCCTTCCCCTGCCTTAACCCTGCCTGGCCTGAATCAGGTAGGTATCTGTTTACTGATGGATGGTCAGAGAGGGTTTGCAGGCCGTGAAAATTCAACCCCATGAATGATTCCAACTCGCCGCCCTTCACTCCGTTGGGCAAGCGCTCGGACCATTTCACCATGGGTCGCTCTGTCAATCGGTGAAGAGAATCACAATCAATCAAAATTGTCATTCCCACTTCCTTACACATCTTTGAATCCCCATCTCTCAGTCTCTCTCTATGCCCAGATATACGCATAGCAGCAACATGAAACGTATTTTCGGCTACAAAGGGAACCGAAAGGATGCCTGGCAAATGCTCACCAGACCCGACTCTCATACGCCGAGTCAAAGTCTGGCCAAGTCTGGATGCCAGATAAGAACTCTCGAGTCAAATCCCAAACAGCGAAATTCGCGCGACCACGATCGCACTGGCGAACAGACGGATGTGCGAATGCGTTGTTGCCCCCTCTCCGCAAATTTTTGCAATAACGACGACGAAACGGAAGGAGGATGAAGAGAAAAAGAGAGAGAGAGAAAAAAAAAAAACAAGAACAAACAAAACTCATGATGATGATCTTCCTCATCACGATGACGACAATGACGATGAGTTAACTCACTTCTGTGAACCTAAAACCTCATTAATTCTCCCAGCGAGTTATTTCCTTTTCCTTGTTCATTCCGGCCCAGGACTGCGAGAGTGTATATTCCACTGCTGAATGTTTGTCTTCATTTGAAGAGACGGGGGGACAGCTATTTGCACGGAATTAGACATTATGGGGACAAAAGAACCAGGACAGCATAAAATATTTACAAGGCGCACGGCTCAAAAGGGCAAGCTGTAAAGAAATGTTCGCACACCACACAAAAGCACCGCAAAACGAGATGGTCGTGCCATATTGAATATTTCCCATTTCCGAGTGTAGGCTGCAAAGAAAAGAAAAGCACACAAGTCACACAGGCGCGGGGAAATTAGGGTGGTTATGTCATTCAGTATGTTTTCTCGTTTCCGAGGACTTACCAAACAGATGACTTGTCAGCGGAAATTCAGGAGATCCCCCCCCCCCCCCACACAGCACACATACATTTCCCACACACACACTCCCCCATCACAGAGAAAATATCTTCGTTAGATTTTACTTAAGACAGCAACGCAAAACAAGAAATTTGTTGGAGGCATGTTAGCGAATAAAGTAGCGCTGACGCCAATTTTCTGGGAAAGGAAGGGATTTGAGGGAGTGCGGGAAAGAGGGTGGGTATCGAGGGAGGGGAGGGGGGGGGGAAGATGGAGGAATGAAGTGGGGGAGGGGGTGAGACGAAAGGTTCGCAGCAAACGGTGCATGTCGTTGCTGCTTCAACTGATGACAAACATCGCGCTCTGATAAAATAGTACTATACACACTGAAGCATGGACATTAATACACTCAAGCGAATGTACGCACGCAAATGCAAACACACACACACGCGCGCGCGCGCACACGCATGCACAAACTCACGCACACCACAAGTATTAAGGGTCTGCTTTGCGGTTATGGGTAGCAAAGTGAAACAAACAACAACAAAACTATGTAATCGCATGCAACCATTCCAGCCGATATACTTGATTTTTGAACACGTACGTACGCTAGCGCTAATACACACTCAAACAGAGACAGAGGGGGGGGGGGAGTGGTGGATGAGCTGGGGGGGGGGGAGGACGGGGGAGTACTCACAGACAGGCGATAGACAGAGAGGAGAGAAAGAGCGATGAGTGCTCGAGACATTTTCAATGTGAACCATACAAAGAGAGATAAGCGGTGAAGCTGGAGGAGGAGGAGAGGGCGGGGGGGGGGGGGGGGGATGGAGAGATTTTTAGTGTGAGGCACCGATAAGAGAGAGAAAGAGACAGACAGACAGACACACAGACACACACAGACAGAGAGATTTTCGGCGTCACGCGAAGACAGACATCGACAGACATGCAGACAGAAAGCAGCCAGTATTACAAACAAATACCGAGAGACGCGGTAAACCACCGAACTCGTCGTTGCTGATCGCTTTTTATGGGGCTGACATGTTAGGGCTGCTAGGGACCCCCCAGTCCGATTTTTACTCTTCGATTGAGGACGACTCTCCACGGCAGCTTGTTTCCCCACCTGTAAAATATGGGTGTGTAATGGAGCGAAAACGTGACAATGGACCACC
>CM031602.1:71250469-71255469 GCA_018398815.1 Conus ventricosus
GTCTGGGCTGATGAATATGCTGGTATATTCAGAAATGAACTTGAATGTGATGAATTTCTAGACAGCATGCAGAAAGCGCGTCAGTTATTGCAAATTAATGTGAATGAGAGTCTAGATACATTTTTGTCAGTGCCTTGTGCGGAGCCGCAGCTTGTATGGTTCGAGTTATTCGCAGAGGCAGCAGAACATACAATGACTGGTTTGATAATGAGTGCCAACGAAAGAAACAGGAAGTTAAAAGGTTATTAAAAAGATTTCAGAGGTGCAAAACAGCCAAGGATAAAAGTAAGAAAAGAGGAGAATACGCTGTATCACGTAAAGAGTATGTTACACTAAGGAAAACGAAGGAACTGGAGTTTAAAGAAAGTAGGTTAAAGAAACTAAAAAATTCAGTCAGTGATTCTAAAATGTTCTGGTCAGTGATAAGATCTGTAAATAAAAAGAGTTTTGTGTATAACGAAATCTCATGTTCAACAGTGGCATGACCATTTTTGGGGCGTTTTTCATAGTTTTGATAATAAAAAGTATGGAAGAAGAGACCGGTGTGGTAGAAGAGAATGAAACTGAGCCATTATTTAATCAGCCTATTTCCAGTGAAGAAGTCGTTGCTGGTATTAAACATTTAAAATTAGGAAAAGAGTGCAGGACCAGATAGAATTGTAGCAGAAATGTTGAAGAATGCAAACACAACTGTAATCGATTTCCTTGTTCATTTATTTGCCCAACTTTTTGATAATGGCATCTTTCCATCAGAGTGGGCTAAATCAATTATTGTACCAATTCATAAAAAAAGGAGACGTGAACAATCCCGACAACTATCGTGGAGTATCACTTACCAGCATTTTAAGTAAAATCTACACTCACATACTAAATACAAGATTAACTGAATGGGCTGAAAACTGAAGAAAAAATATTGGAAGAACAAGCAGGTTTTAGAACCAGTTACAGCACCATAGACCATATATTTACACTATATTCTTTGATTCAAAAACATCTATTCTGCAAGTCGAAGCTCTACATTGCATTTGTAGATTTCAAGAAGGCCTTTGACTCGGTAAATCGAAATACTCTGTGGAATGTACTCCGTAAAAGTGGTGTTAACAGTAAAATTGTACATGGCCATTAGAGGGGTCTACAACTCAGTGCTGGCATGTGTGCGTGTGAAGAGTGAGTATTCAGATTATTTTGATTGTCCAAATGGAGTAAAACAAGGATGCTTGTTGAGTCCACAATTGTTTTCTTTTTCATAAACGAATTGGCTGGGAATTGTCCCGCAAAGGCGGACATGGTATCCAGATAATACCTGGAGCAGTTGAATTAGTTTTATTACTGTATGCTGATGATGTTGTTCTTCTGTCCGGAACAGTTGTAGGTTTGCAAAGCCAACTAAATGTATTGAAAGAAGAAGCAGATCGCTTAGGTTTATCAGTTAACTTGGATAAGACAAATATAGTGGTCTTTAGAATGGGTGGCCACCTATCAGTGTGTGAAAAATGGTCTTATGGAAATGCAGACCTTCAAGTAGTTAATTCATTATAAATATCTTGGAATGATATTTTCAACAAAATTAACTTTCCGCTACGCATGGGAAGAATCTCTAAGAAAAGGGAAAAAAAGGTACTATTGAAATTCTGAAATCCCTGAGAAAACTAAATTGTACAGACTGTAGTATATTTTGGAAAATGTTTGATACACAGATAAAACCTCTTCTTACATATGCAGCTGAAATTTGGGGCTTACATGAAAATTCGATGATGGAAAAAGTACATACGTATGCTATGAAGCGTTTCCTTCAAGTACCTATTCATTCATCCAACACCGTTTTATATGGAGAGATGGGCAGATACCCTTTGTACATAAGTACATTTGTGAAATGTATTAAGTACTGGTTGAAGATCTTGAAGCTACCCCAGTCCCGTTTTAGCAGGCAAGCCTATGATATGATGCTTTTAGAAATGGAAAAAGGTAAAGAAAACTGGGCTCATAAAGTAAAGAAAGTCCTTTCAGAACAGGGTTTTGGAATAGTGTGGATGGCCCAGGAAGTAGGGAATGAGCATCAGTTTATTGCGGAATTTAAAGACAGGCTTATTTGTTCTTTTAAAAAGAATTGGCACTCAGATATGGAAAGTAAAGAAAAATATCGCTGGTTTTTCTCATTTAAGAATGTGTTTCATTCTGAAAAGTTTCTCATGTCATAACAGACAGATGGCACAGAATAAATTACGCAAGATTTAGGTTGAGAACTTTAGGTTTTAATGCGAACAAAAGATGGTTTGAATGTGAAACATCCACAGAATCTCCTTGTCCTGCATGTAGACACATTATTGATGACGAAGAACACTTTCTGTTCACTGTACTGCTTATAATGAAGTGCGGACAAATTGTTCACTTTTCCAGTTAGATATAGCGAAAAGACAAAATGTTGCAGTCGTGTTATCATCAGATGATGAACTTGTAATTAAATCAGTTGCGAAATTCATCGCAGAAGCATTGAAAATTAGACAGATGGAGGATAGTGAAATTTAAAATAATGCATTATAAGAGATATCTGAATGAATATTATCATTCATCGCAAGTGGAAGAGATCAGTAAGATACATTGTCATCATTTGAACGAGTGGATGGTCGAGTTAGTCTTTTTTTTAATTGCATTACTCCTGTGCGTGATGACATAAGTAAATGTTATGAATTTATTTGTTTTTAACCTTTGATTTGGTGCACCTTAGGAATGAATGTGTACTATTTGTTTGCAGGAAAGGAAGAGGGAAATGTTATTGTTCTGTTACCTCTCCCCCCTTGTCAATAGACCTGTTTGGTAATGACAATAAAATATCAAAGTGTCAAAAGTGTCTCTCTCTCTCTCTCTCTCTCTCTCCTCTCTCTCTCTCTCCTCTCTCTCGTGTTAAATGGTTTGCCTGACTGCTTTGGAATTCTTCATTTGCGGTAACAACTCATCCCTGCTGTTTAAATTCGACCTTGGAGGTCTCTAACAAATGTCACGAGAGAATTTTGTATGCATACAGAAATTTGAAGATGGCTAGCAAACTTATGAACCTGGTAGATCTTTTCGTATTTGCTCAGCGTGAGGGAGATGTTTGTTTTTGTCGCGCAGACGGTCTCAAGTTTTGTCAGTGTTGGTACACTCTGCGCTGTCCTGGCAGGCTTCGGTCCATCATCCCTGACGACAGACCCATGGTCCTTGAAGATCTTGACAGCTGCAAATTTCTCGGCCTCCACTTACATTTCTGTCTCAACTCCCTTAAAGTTGTTGGTCCCGATTTTTTGAAACCCTTTGTTCAGATCTCATGCCATACTCCCGAACTCCCCGTCCTCTCTAGACAGGCCAATTCTTCATCAGCTCAAAAAGTCATCGGCAAAATACAACTCGGGAAGACTTGAAATACAAGATCTAGCTGCATACGCTCTGCAGATTTATCCTTAACATTGACACTCTGAATGAGTGGCAAACGATGTATGTATTTGCATTTCTTGGACCTGATTGAAGCCGAGATATGGAACAAAACGCACAGTGCTACTATGTAGTCTCCGTCCTCTGTGTGTGTGTGTGTGTGTGTGTGTGTGTGCTCGCGCATAAGTGTGCGCATGCGCGCTCGAAGTGCACCGGAACTGGTCTATGCGCGCGCTGAAGCGCGTGCGTGTAAAACAATTCCACGCTCATCAGTTTATCGTCCGTTTTCTCTCGAGAGCAATTGGTTCATGTCAGCATTTTGCCGACACATGGCAAAGAACCCTCTCTGGCCAGGGCGACTTGGGAATTGGCTTTCAACACGCATCTCACGCGTGCGTGTGAGCGTGAGACAGTGACAAAGAGTGGGAGGCCAGAGAGACTTTTATGAGGAACAAGGAGAGGAGAGTTAAGTGAAGATGCGTTCGCGTGCAGTTTCACAGCGCCCACGCACAAACGCACGCACGCACACACAAGCACGCGCATCCAGGTGCGCTCACTAGCGCGCGCGCACACACACACACACTCACAGACACAAACACACGCCCGCACACGCACACACACACACACACACACACACACACACACACACACACGTGCGTACGCTCTCCTAAAAATGATGTCAGAATAATAACTGCTGACCAACCACTTCTTTTCACTGTTGCTTAAATTTCATGTTTAAAATCCCACTCCGACAAGTTACTTTGTTTCAAACAGTACACCCGTGGACGTATCAGGAAGGAGAACTCGTTGAGAAGTTCAGCTTCTGCTGTTCTTGCTGTTTCAGTCGCATACCCCTTCACGATAGGAGTTAATTCTCCTGACCTGCCTCCAGCAGGCAAACAAACTCTTCATCTGCATCCAGGTAAAACTTACATGCCAATCAATCGGCGATCACTTTGAATTAAAGAAACCGAAAACTCAGCAAGTAGCCAGTGCTAGTCGACAACCAGTTTGCTCTATTCCTACCGACGTTCAACGCCTTCTGTCTTGGGTTGCAGTCACATGGAAGGATCCAAAACGATGTCGATGTCATAAACTATCTTAAAATGGTTCTTTCACAATGAAAAAATTCCAGCTGTCACGATAACGATGATTAACTAACGAAGAAACAGTAATGCTGAATGTTAATTTCCATGCAGCAAATAGCTGAAAGCCGTTGTTCTTGCCCGGCGCACTGGTTACGGCGTTCACCACATGCTAAACACAATTGATCGCCTGTACCGGACAGTCGGGCAGCCGTCCCTGTCCTACCAGGCCCGTTTGTTCAGCAAGGATTTTAAATGACAACTGTTATAAATGATAAACATTAAAAAATTTGAATGAAGCTTTCAAAAACACTTCAGTTTAAAAAAAAAGTCGATCACACACACACACACACACACACACACACACACACACACACACACACACACACACACACACACATATGAGCGCGCGCGTACGCATATGCAAGCA
The DNA here is from genome assembly GCA_018398815.1 of Conus ventricosus. Taxonomy (NCBI): domain Eukaryota; kingdom Metazoa; phylum Mollusca; class Gastropoda; order Neogastropoda; family Conidae; genus Conus; species Conus ventricosus. The sequence continues at coordinate 71,255,393 of CM031602.1, forward strand.
TACACACACGCGCGCGCACATACACACAGGCCATTCTTTCTCAGCGCCCGTACCCTTGGCTTGTTGATCATAACCAC
>CM031602.1:71257969-71270469 GCA_018398815.1 Conus ventricosus
AGCGACAGGCAGACAAACAGAGAGACACTCCAGATAGCTTTCTATGGGCTCAGGAGCTCGGGTTTCGACACAACGAACCTACGCGTGGCTATGTGTGATGATGTAGTCGGAATGGAGTACAGAGTAGTAGGTAATACTAATGTCCTAATAGCCAGAGGCTCTTAAGGACCCCCCTCACCCCCCACCTCCTCCAATCCTCTGCCACGTCTTCGTTTCTCCTGTCGGTGGTATGTAACTCTCTCGCCGCTCATTCCAACTGTTGCGGTGGGAGAGTGAAATGCCACTGAGAAGAGAAACGAGGACGAGGACGTGGCAGCGGGAAAAAAGAAAAAGAAAAGAAAAGAAACAAAAACCATGGACAATTTGAGTGAACGTTCGTCAGCATCGCCTGGATGTTGTGAAAGCGGTACCCAGCCCTGCGGCTGTGGCTCCTCTGGAACTGCTGTGGGTTTTGTACGCCCACCCGGCGATGTTGTCAGTTAGTGGCTTAGCAGATGACACACTCGCAGGTCTGTAGTTCCGAGTCTCGGGTGGTGTAGCGATTGTCCCCCCACCCCACCCCCACCCCCACCCCCCAATATCCTCCGCGCCCCCTCCCCTCTCAATTGGATTAGGGTTTTGAGTACTATCCTTTAGGACGAAGACGATAACCCGAGGTAGGTTCCGCGTGCCTGATGCACCCCTGAGCAACAACGGGGCTGTCCCTGAACAAAATAATAAATAAATAAAAAGTAAATGAAACTACGCAAAAAGATTTTTCAACCAAAAAAGATGGGCGTCTCCGTGCACGCTCTCTCCAGGAAAACGGCTCGAATGCCACACAAGAACTGTATTGTGACACACACACAAACCACTACAATATCCCTTTACCATACCATGCATGCACTGAAATTGTGGACTGGTTTCTGAACCAAGAGGACGCTAATGTCTACGTGCATACTTCGAATAAGTGGTTACATCCACTGATCAAATAAACATGACAAATGTCCTCATTAGCAATCGCAAACTGCCATGGCAAGAAAAAAATAACAAGGAAACGTGTTTTAAACTTCGTTCAATGTGATGCCCAGTTCTTTCTTTTTACAACAAATCATGCTTCAAAAAGAAATAACTGTACAACATTTTCATCTCTCCCTGCGACTATCCTATGATTTGAAAGTAAAAACACTGTAAGGTCTTTTGATGAATGAGCTGGCGAGGCAAAAAATGTCAGTAAACCGAAGACTGTCCTCTTGTCTTAAACTGTTTAGCGAGGGAACTGAAATGCAAAATTTAAAAAAAAAGAATACGCTTGACTAATTTGTGTCGCTGATAGGTCTTTGTAAGTGACAAACTGGATGGTCACGTGTGTTTCATCTGTTTGTGAGTGACAAACTGGATGGTCACGTGTTTCATGTGTTAGTGAGTGACACACTGGATGGTCACGTGTGTTTCATGTGTTAGTCAGTGACAAACTGGATGGTCACGTGTGTTTAATCTGTTAATGAGTGACAAACTGGATGGTCACGTGTGTTTCATCTGTTCGTGGGTGACAAACTGGATGGTCACGTGTGTTTCATCTGTTAGTGAGTGACAAACTGGATGGTCACGTGTGTTTCATCTGTTTTGTCAAAGACGAACATCATCTGGACCTTTCCAGACCAGGCACTTTGTGAAGCACTCAGAAATCGGTACATGTTTGTGTTTTGTAGAAAAGCTTGCATAAGTTTCTGAGTGTTTCACCGTTAGGACTGTCTTCCTTTGCATGGAAGATCTTGTTTGAGTTTCGAGCGTGTTTTGGCAATAGGGTTATGAAGCACGATTACCAATAATCAGTTTTTATCAGTAACAAATGCCAACAAAAGAGAACATCAATTCTCTCTCTCTCTCTCTCTCTCTCTCTCTCTCTCTCTCTCTCTCTCTCTCTCTTCTCTCTCTCTCCTCCCTCCCTCCCTCCCTCCCTCCCTCCCTCCTCCCCCCTCCTTATCCCTCTAAGCTCTCCACCATCCCTCCTTACCCGTTCATTCTCCCACTATCTGTTCAAAGAATAAATACTACCGGGCTTTATCGAGGGCTGTTATCTTTCACACTCTCCCAGGCATAAAAAGAAACTAAAGCCTCCTCCAAAAGCGAGGCGAATTGGTCCACACCACTAAACTGCCGTGGACCCGGCGACCCGGCTCCAAGAAGTCAGCACCTGCTGCTCATTATGTCGTCAAAACGGTCGGGCCTGTTGCGGGAACCGTCAAGACTGACCAACCGGAACCAACTTGGGGAGTGGGGAAGGAAGCGGGACAGAAAGGGTAAGGGTAGGTTGGAATGATGGCACGGTACAAAGCGAAGGGTCAGGGGACGGCGGGGAGCAGCAAACAGCGAGTAGACTGACAGTGCATGGGATTCGGGGGGAGAAGAGAATGGAGCACTGAAAGAAGGGAAACGCGAGAGAGATCTGTACTTCATACCGTGGGATTCCGAAGACTAAGGAATTGGAATCTTCTTGTCTCCTCTATTTTGGGAAGGTATGGAAGATGACAGGACAGGGGAAGAATACAGAGACCGAAAGACAGGTAGACAAGCAGGAAGACAAAAGCAGAAAAGGAAGACAGACGGGTTCACTCGTACGCGCAAACTGGCACACAACACACTCATGCTCGTGCAGAGAGAGAGAGAGAGAGAGAGAGAGAGAGAGAGAGAGAGAGAGAGAGAGAGAGAGAGAGAGAGAGAGACAGACAGACAGACAGACAGACAGACAGACAGACAGACAGAGGCAGAGAGAATACGGGTAGCTCAGCTGTTCGCTCTATGGTGAACAAGTAGTGAAGACGAAGACAGAAAAGCATCCCAAGCTTACAATGTAGCGAAGGGAGCAGTGACAAGACATATGTGCAACAGTGCTGTTGCTGCTGTCTGACTGTTCATCACCGCATTCCACGGAGCGACGGAAACCGCTTGACATGTCTCCCGGATACTCTGAAACATGCAGACCCGCTGTGTGTTTCCATCGCCCACCACACAGTGACAATAACAGAATCAGTCAGGTGCGTCGTGGCACTGAACATTCCAGCCAGCACTAACCGGAATTCGGCGCTAAACACATGTTTAACTACTTCAGCGCCTCATTCAATTCAATGTATGTACATGAGCACACAGCTTTATTCCGACCGACTGCTGGCCACTGCTATGCAGACTGTTTAGCCACCTTCAACGACTCCGCATCTCACACACAGACGAATGTCCTTGTGGGGCGGGAATTCCAGAATCCTGAACATACAGTTCAGCACTGTCCAGCCCATGATCTGCCTCGATGCCAAACCTGGCCAGAGGGAACGGAGTTCTGGGTAATGCTGTGGGGCAACCGTGTGGACGTGGACAAGACCGTGGGTTGTATCAGCATGACAAGGCTAAAACATTTTAGCAAGACCAGCTGCGCTTGAACGTTGAAGGTGAAAATACAGATCATGATTACGTACTTTCTGTTTGACTGAAGAAATTGAAACAAACAGTATGTTAATCAAAATGTCGGTCATGTGATGTACCATTCATTATAAAACGTATACTATATTGAGTGTTGGGATTTACATGATGTCAGAGATAAACACTTTACAGTAGCCTCCCTAAAAACCTTCTTCAGACGTTCCACCAGATGTTACTTTTGAGTTCCTAAAACGAGAAGTAAATATTTTTCATATGATCTAAATTTCTAGGAAAAAAGATTTTCAAGCAAGTTTTGCGTGTTTTGAAAAATCTGCTTCGTTGTTTGTTTTTGTCTTCGTTTTTTTTTTGTTGTTGTTGTTGTTTTTTTAACACAGCCATGTGAGGTATCGAACTGGGGGCAGGGAGGAAGACCGGGAGGGGAAGGGGAAGACCTGACATGGCCCCTTGCGGTTGGCTGGGCTACAAACAACAGGATTTGATCTAAATCGACACCAAACGCCAGAAGAAGCAGAAGAAGGGTTAATACTCTGTATATAGCCCTTTTTCTAGTGCAAAAAGTACAATTCAAAGCTCCAATGAAAAATCCCTATTTTCTCTCATCAGGCTGTTCAACTTCCGGCGTATGGCAGAACGCATGAATCATGGCCAAGTTCTATATCTATGCATTCTTGTTTCTAGCTATTATTCACCGCGTCCTGTTAGTGCTTTGTGTCCAGTCAGTATACTCTGCTCGGTAAGTGCCTGTGGGGAATTGCATGTAGCTAGTGCTCTGTGTCCAATCAGTGCTCTGTGCTCGGTGCCTGTGGGGCTTTCTGTCCAGTTAGTGCTTTGTGTCCATTAATGCCTGTGGGGCTTTTTGTCCAGTTGGTGCTGGTGGTTCGATGTGCCACAATACACGTGCGTACCTGGTCTATGCAAGTACACCACCCCAACTTCACTCAAGCACTAGAAGGTCTGCACAAGCGTTGACCCGAAAGATCGGGTCCACACCTCACGCACCTAGCGCCGCCGAACATCGATCCCGCGACCCTGAGATTCGATCATTTCACTGGCCTAACCACTCGGAAAATTACAGCATAGAGGAAAAAGCGAACTAAGTGTTCTCTGCACACAAAATAACACTCATTTAAAGGAAAAATCACTTCTAATCCGATTAAGATCGCGGGCAAGAAGTAATGATCCGCAGCCATGCAACAGCTCCCACCTCCCCCCTGCCTGAGCCCCGAGCCATTCATCCACCACCCACGCCAATACCCGTCACATCCCGGAAACCATGTATCGCACACATGCCGCTCAAATCCATTCTCTCGCTTGGGAAGTCAAGACAGTGTCAGCCAAAACTTCCTCTCTCTCCATCTCCCCTCACGCTCAACATCTCTTTAACCGCAAAGCAATAATTATAGATGATGGCTCTTTAACTAACCAAGCCGCTTTTTCTCCCCTAGACCACCAGATACCCCCCCCCCCCCACCCCGCCACTCCCAAACCCAGTACTTGAGTGAGATTCGCCTTTCTTCCCCCCCCCCCCCCCCCCCCTCTCTCTCGCTCTCTACCCCTCTTTCTCTTTCCACCCTGTCAATAATTGGTCGCGTTGTGGGTAGGTTATCTTCCAGCCCCTCGATCCAGTTTCAGTAAGTGGCAGTCGCGCACCATTTCTCCCCGCTCTCACCAAACCGCTCCCCCGTTAGTCTGTCGATGGCGGGTGGCGATCTCTCCGGTCGCTGGTTTATGGGCTAATCTTCTGAAGCCATCCATCACTCACTCCATCCACTGCCGCGGCCATCAGACGAGGGAGAAGAGAATGGGGCCGGCTGCCCCGCCTTGGGGCCCTCCCTGGACAGTGGTCTGTATGGGAGGGTCAGGCCGAAAAGGTCGCGTTAACCCCTCCCCCCCCCCCCTCCCTTTTTTTCTGAATCAGGAAAGACGAGCGGTGGCTAAGGTAGGGGCCAAAAGACGTTAGCTTCAATCAGCTTTGCCTGTTATGGTTCCCTCTATATCATTATGGTATGACCGTCAGAAAATAGTATCCTGTTTTCCCAGCCCTACACAATATTGCGGCTTGTGACCGACATGACATCTCAAAGCGTGTAGACATTTTACTAGCAGCAAAATGAATATCCCTGCTGGAAATTGGATCACTTTTTAACGCTTCTTGGAGATCTACTCCTAGGCCATGGTAAGATGCCAACGACAAAACAAAGAACATTGAAACTATTATCAAATAAACAAACGGCAAAAAAAGCGAAGAAGAAAGCTGTGGGGAAAAAAATCTGCCATGAGTGGAAGAGAAAGATAAGTATTCTGGTAATCTACAAACAAAAGCCATTCCTGTGCCTGTGTCTCATGAACTGCCTTTATTTTTGTCGTGCCGAATTATCTGCTTATTTGAATGTACATATAATTATGTGTGCGTGCGTGCGTGCATTCGTGTATGTGTGTGTGCACGCGTGCGTTTGTACGCGTTCGTTTATCGGTGTGCGTGCACTTACAATAAATGCTCCGAGAATAACTCCTTTACTGCCAAACTGCAGAGCATTCTTTCAAATGCACTATATGTATCTCACCACCGACACAGGCTGGCGTTTTCTTATCATCCAATTCTACGATTACAATTGACAGCTTGGTACCAAATAGGAGAGAGAGAGAGGGGGGGGGGAGATAGAGACAGTGACAGAGCCTTTTCTAAACTGAAATATCTCTTACAGTGCCTAAACATCCCGGTATGTTATCTGGAATTACCGTAAATTGTTAACATGAAACCACCACACGTTCCCTTTCTGTCTAGAATACAAGAATCCCGTTTCAGCAGAAAACGACGACAGGCCACTTTTTCAGTGCTTGATACAGACACAAAAAGACCAGCATGTTAAACACACAAACCCACTCAGCCCACATGAGGGTAGGTGCTGGAGGGCTGGCAATTGTCCCCGGGAAGGAAAATACCCGAAAATAATAGTAAAAGAGAAGAAACCCATGATAATTGGAGACACAAGGGAGGGGTGGAACTGAGCAGGGTGAATCAGGGGGTGTAATCACGCTCACCCTGACTCCCGACGGGTATCAATGATTCGGGTCCGGACCCCCAATGGGCGCGACAACACAGGGGTCATCCCCCTACTTGACACACAGTTCAAAAGTTGACAGCCAGGAGACACGCTTCGAGGGGTGAAACCGACCCCTTGAGCGGCGCCTTAAATCGTTCCTCTTCCACCGCATCGCCCCACACCCCTCTCTTATTGTGATCCTCGAAACAGAGATCACTGTGTTTATCTGATGTTCTATCGAATAAAACCAACTTCGTTTGTAAATCACAGTTTCGCTTGTTCATTCACAACCGAGACCAGCCATTGTCTCCCAGATTCGTCTCACCTATCGGATGGATCTGGCCCGTTTAACGGACAACACGATCAATACCATTTCCCAGATTGGCTTTCCTTGTTTGTTTCTAAAACCGTAAAGCCTCGCCGTCACTCTTTCACAAGACTACATTAATTTTGTATATCTCGTTTTTTCGCTCCGCTCTCGCCAAAACGCGCCTACTTCTATGATTGTACCCTTCGTATACGAAGAGGAAAATGTTTTTTGTTGTTGTTGTTGTTGTTTTAAGTATCCCTTCTAAAACTGAAAAGGATGTGGATCCGGCCCACTGAAGAATTAAAAAACCCAAGAGGCCTAGCTTCCTGGATGAGTGTTCTAACCACTAGACAGCAGATTTACGACACTGATCCATGCGGTTGCTGTAAAGATAACAAGTTCAGTAACCAGCGACCGATTTCCACATCCATCTTGCGCCTAATTTGAGGAGATAAGTGATCGTTCGTTCTTCGCTTTTATTGTCTTGAATGTTGGCTTTTTCTTGCCTGAAGAAGACCAAAGAGGTCGAAACGCGTGGCATCTTATCTTGTAATTTGTGTGTCTCCTTCGTTTCGCGGAATAGTGTATCTTCTTTTTAAAACTGGTTTTGAATTAGCTCTGGACGGAGACAATGCTTTTATCTATTGAGTATACTGAGCAACAACTGCAACGGATCATACTAAAGGTATTACGCCGTAATCAAGTCTTTCATTTAGGTGTTTTTTTCTTCAAACTGAAGTTTATATTCACTGGGTTTTGGGTCTGAAAGAAAGCATCTTGCTCCCTGCATACAAACTCATATTGCATCTAAAGCTTTCCATTTATGACAGTGTAATATGATCACATTTTGTAGTCCTGTAAAAATTACAGTTATCCGCTGCAAATAATTATGGCTACATCTATAATCATCATCGGATAACGTCAGCATGGGTGAACCATCAGGCAAATCCCCAGAGGTGTTCCCCCCGTGTCTAGGTAGAGACCGAATTTTATCATGCTGAATTATCACGGCAGTAGTTGAGTGAGTGTGTGTACAGCAGGTGTGGAGTCTGAACTTGGGGGTGGGGGGGATTCAAGAACAACACGCTGTTCGACGATGTTACTTCAAAGGGGGTCGGGGCCTTGCCGTATGAAATAGTCTACGTATATCAACACATGTTTGCGGCTACCCAGAAGAGCAAATCTTCAAACTTTCTTTTTCGTCTTGAACCAACTCCCTCCCCCCCCCCCCCCCCAACCCCCACCCACCCCTCACTAAACGTTTTAGCTCTACTGAAAACGAATCGATCGTGCTCTACGTAATATAGGCTCTTCAGCATGCAAAGATCGCAACTTCCTAACAGCGCGCGCCGACAGGAAGAATGAAATGGATTTTTCGCTTGCCTCTCTTGCGCTGTAATGTAAAACACATTTCCCACATCTCTCCGCCAGACGCATACAGTCTGGTTACTACCGTGACAATGAACTGAGATTTCCGTGTCCAGGACGCGCCTAGCTCACTACGGTAACAAAGGGACACTTTCTAAAAGAAAACGAATTCTACACCGACAGTTACACGAATCAAAACACAAACAGGCTTTGCACACCCACGAGACTCTCTTCGAGAATTTTACAGCAAACAGTTTGCTACAACGGGAACGTGATATATCACAATGAAAAGCATCACAATACCATGTTGCACCAAGTAATAGGAATGCAGTGCAGAACAACACGCAGCATAATAGACCACAACACCACGAAGAATGACTTAACGCGTGAAAAACGAATAATCGTGTCAAGAGACAGACAGACAGACATAGACGAAGAGTGAAAGAGACAGACAGACAGACAGAGAGACAGAGAGATAGAGAGAGAGAGAGAGAGAGACAGACAGACAGAAGAGAGAGAGAGAGAGAGAGAGAGAGAGAGAGAGAGAGAGAGAGAGAGAGAGAGAGAGAGAGAGAGAGAGAAACAGTAAGAATGAGACACAGAGACAAACAGACAATACGAATATGTTTATTCAGTATAAGCCAAAGCCCGTAACTGAACAGGATAACATAAATAACCAAACAATCAAAAGTATCACAAGAATTACTTGCACAATGATCCAACTACTACATCGAATTTACGTTTACTTGCACAAGACGTAAACGCAATGAAACAATTTGCAACAGTACACTTATTAGGACATCTCTTCGCAATCTTTTCAACGAGTCATAGATAAATGTTGCCAGTCTTTAAAGTGTAGTTTCATTTCTCGATGACAACAATGGATGTAAATGAAAGTTACACAGATTGTTGCAGTATTCACGTTTAACAAATTTCCTTTTAAGATCACGAAGAACAGGACAAGAAAAGTTTTCCCTACCTTAGCCCTTAACTTGTTTATATTCAGCAAATCTGTCAATAGTATGCATGTGATCATGGCAAACCTGTCACCTACAATCTATGAAAGATTGCCTAGAAGAACTTAAGAAGCAGTACTTGAAAAGAGAGAGAGAGAGAGAGAGAGAGAGAGAGAGAGAGAGAGAGAGAGAGAGAGAGAGAGAGAGCGAGAGAGAGAGAGTCTTGGGTTGTTTCCAAAGTTACCAACCTGCAATTTCCATTCACTGAGTCAGGTTAAGCCTTCAGACTTACTTCGGACTTACGCTTACTCTCTCTAGAGAGAGGCGGGAGACATGAGAGACAGAGAGAGGGGATGGAGACAGTGATGTAGGGAGGGAGAGAGAGAGACAGAGAGAGGGGATGGAGACAGTGATGTAGGGAGGGAGAGAGAGAGACAGTGACACAGAGGGGGAGAGAGCGAACGAGCGAGCGAGCGAGAGAGAGGGGGGGGGGAGGCGGGAAAGAGAAAGGAGAGGCGGGAAAGAGACAGACAGCCAGACAGACAGACAGAGACGGAGAGAGACAGACACACAGGCAGAAAAGTACACACCAAGCAAGACGGTAAATCAAGATTCCACCCCTTCCCCCAAAATAACCACCATGGTGGTTCAATCAAGTTGGGGCACTAAGAGGGCTGATAATCGTTGGTGATGCTTGCCTGCAAGATGTATCCCCGTGGGTCAAAACTGAGATGGGAAGGAGCGGGGAAGCAGTGAGGTGGGGCTCAAGCTGCAGCCCGCTCCTGCCAAGATAATCAATCAATCGGTCATCCCGTCTAGAGTTTGGAACTGGCTAGACCACTGAACTCGGGACAGTTCCATAATTACCAGCTCCCGCAAATCTGCCACTACCAATCTCTCAGGGACGCTTCCGGCCAATGCAAAGCCGGCCACCGCGTCAGCCATGGCACTGTCGGGTCCCACATGCAAAAAGAGCCATCAGTAAAATGTTTCCCCCCGGACAAAAAAAAATAATTGTTTTATTACGGAAATAAAACGGAAGTTTATCATAATGAAAGAATAATTTCTTTAATCAACCGTGGAAAAAAGGCACTTTCAGTTTTACCATATCACCTTTATTCAATTGTTTTTCACAAAACCGTTTTTGTGTGCATAAATAATTATATATATATATGAGTCTGCGAGTATATGTGCGTGCACATACACGTTAGTGTTAAAAGAGTATATAGTATGCGTGTTCTTCCGCATTAAGTAAGTCTATTTTAAAATGTTTCTTAATCTTGATATCTGACTTCAAACAAAACATACTATGCTCTTTCTTCGATGCCAAGAGAAGAGTATTCAGTAGGAAAAAAGGAGGTATGTGGGAAGAAACACAGGTGGTTGAAGACCACAAAAAAGGAAAAGGTCATATAAAGAGATGTGGGGACCTGAGGCAGACGCAGAGGCAGAAAAGGAAACAGAGAGGGGGTGAGAGATAGATATAGAGACAGAGAGGCTAGGGGAGAAGGGGAGGGGGGGGGAGATACCACATAAATGGAGTAGACAAACACAGGTACATCGACTGACAGACGGACCAACGAACTGACATCTCTTCTCTCTCTCTCTCTCTCTCTCTCTCTCTCTCTCTCTCTCTCTCTCTCTCTCTCTCTCTCTCTCTCGCTCTCTCTCTCTCGCTCTCTCTCTCCAACTTCTTCTTCTTCTCGCCCAGTGGGCTGGATGCAAAAAAAAAAGTATTCATGCTCAATCCATTACCCTCTGATTATAAATTTCGTTCGTTCGTTCTCTTTCGCAATGCTTATGTATGTGTATGAATGTATTTGTGTATAATTATCCATGCTGTATGTATATGTTCAATTAAGATTGTGTTTTCCATGCATGTTTCAGGGGGAGATGAAGGTAAGAAGGAATTGCGGTTTAATTTGCGTATGTTCCACACATTTCTTTATTTTTCTTTTTTCTTTTTTTTCAGTCCGTAACTGAGGGCAAGATGTACACAGGCTCAGAATGGTTATGCTTTTCCCTCAGTAAAACTACATCTCTCTCTCTCTCTCTCTCTCTCTCTCTCTCTCTCTCTCTCTCTCTCTCTCTGTCTGTCTGTCTCTCTGGCAGCCCCACCTTCCTTTTTCTGCCTGACCTCAGTACTTCCCCTCCCCTCCACGACCGTTCTTTTATCTTTCCGTTTCCCTCCCTCCGGCGCTGTGAATGGAAAACCCCACAAACCGACTACAAAAGTCTGCGGAAAATCCTCTCGGCCAGCCAATGGCCAGGTGGGCTCACCTGTTGGTGCCTGACTCAAAGAAAGACGAATGATCGGTCCTGCCCGGCACCACGGCTCCCACTTCACCCCCCGCCCCCACCTGCTATTCCCTCCCCTTCCGTGATAAATCTCTCTCTCTTCTCTCTCTCTCTCTCTCTCCTCTCTCTCTCCTCTCTCTCTCTCTCTCTCTCTCATTCACTCATTCATTCATTTCTATGAAAAATTTTATATTAACTTTTCCGACTAAATGCATATCCCTATCACACCCCCTCCCCTCCCCTCCCCACCGTTCTGTTTTTTTTTTTCTCGCTCTCTGCCCTCACCCCCCACCCCCACCCTCTCTTCTCCTCTCTCTTTCTCATCCCGTCTAACCGTCTCTCTCTCTCTCTCTCTCTCTCTCTCTCTTTATCCTTCTTTTACCCTCCTCTTCCCCAGACCTCTCGTCAGTCATGCTCTTAATCGCCTTTCCTCCTAAACAGTGCTTGAAAGAGACAAATTTGCGCGTGATGAGCTGCGGGCAGAGGAGTGTTAGAGCGGAAGGGGAGGGGGTGAGGATGTGTGTGTGTGTGTGTGTGTGTGTGTGTGTGTGTGTGTGTGTGTGTGTGTGTGTGTGTGTGTGTGTGAGTGAGAGGGGGATGGTAGGAGTGCGAACGGAAGAGGGGGAAGGGCGGGAGGGGTTGCAGGTGGAACAGGCAAAGAGAAACGGGTAGTTGCATGACAACTAGGAGCCAGGTGAAAAGGACAGAACTTTCCGCAGGTCTGTCTTGAAACGATGCAGAAAATAGAACAGCCGTTAGCACTAAACAAAACGAAAAAGAAAAAAAAGAAAAAAAAAAAAGGAAAAAAAGGGTACGGGGGAGGGGCAAGTTCGTATGTGCGCGTGTAGGTGGGTACGCAGGAAGCAGGTAGGCAGGTCGGTGAATGGCTAGTTAGGTAGAAGAAGATGGGTAGGCATGTGGGTAGACAAGCAGGTACAGGAGTGAGAAGGCGGGTAGACCTCTCTGAGAGAGAGAGAGAGAGAGAGAGAGAGAGAGAGAGAGAGAGAGAGAGAGAGAGAGAGAGAGAGAGAGAGAGAGAGAGGAGTGCGTGAATGAATGGGTACGAGAGAGAGAGAGTGAATGAGAGGATGAGAGGGAGGGAGGTAGGGG
>CM031602.1:71282969-71285469 GCA_018398815.1 Conus ventricosus
CGGAGCCAAGCGGAAGCTGATTTGATCGACTTTTCCCATCAATTACGGATCGGAAGTCGATGAATTCAGCATGTTTTGCATGACAGGTCTGATAATGGCAATGTCAAACAGATGATTGACAACGATGCACAGCGACAGATTCGCAAACAGATTATTCCTAACACAGCCTGACCTCCACAATCACAAATCCGATCCATTTTGCTGCCATTTTTGTCTAGCATGCGAGCTAGCTACACGCGAAATGCACAAGCGGTATTAGACTGTTACCTATTTGTGATCCTCTATGCTATTAAAAGGGACGGGGGATCTGACGTTAAATTTGCTAGAAAGTCCGCTGTTTCTGTTTGAATAGCACTCGCTTGTCTTCTGTACTATTTGCATCGAAGTAACCAGAGGTTTAATTGTAAAAAATAAAATAAAAGGGGGGGGGGGGGAGATGAGGATATGTATGCCATTCCAGTCTGCATCCCGCTTCTAGAACAACCCCCATCCATATCCAACCACCCGCAACTGTGCAGAATACCCGTTTGATATGGTTGTTGCTTTAGTACTTTTTTTTCAAGTTGTTTCCATCCGATGAGAAAGTAAAAACAAAGGCTCATTTCATTTTTTTTTTTTAATTCAAACCAGAAAACAGAAGGCTCTTTTTCCAAGACTCAATTTAAACAAACTTTTGAAAAAAAATGTATGATAAACGTGGAAGGTGCTCATCATAAATAACCCCAATATCACAAACGTATTGTGTATACAAATGTAAGTGTGTGTGTGTGTGTGTGTGTGTGTGTGTGTGTGTGTGTGTGTGTGTGTGTGTGTGTGTGTGTGTGTGTGTGTGTGTGTGAGAGAGAGAGAGAGAGAGAGAGAGAGAGAGAGAGAGAAAGCCATTCAATCTAACACCTCTCCACTCAATATAGATGCATTATACATGTCACGTTATGTACCTTGCCCCTTGACATCTGAATTTGACTTCCACTGACTCAAAGGTATCAGAAGTGACGATTTTATTGTTTTAAAGAATGTTTTCTAAATGCATCCCAGCTTGTGTATATGATGTACAAAGAGATTTTGTTTTTCATGAGTATCCAAGAACTCTCAAGATCACAAAGGTTTCTGTATTTGACATGTGGTAACCGTGACCTTTCAATTAAGTTTCAAAAAAAGATCACACTCTCAGCATGGAAGAAAGCACTGCCTCTTCCTTTAATCAGGTATGATGGATAATTCTGAGCTACAATTCATAACAGGCAGAAATCTCGACCATCCCAACCCCTCTTATTTTTGTAATAGTTACGCTGGTTTTAAGCTCTCATAGCCTTTCAGCCCTTGAAGCTGTGAACCTTCAGACGTTCACCGTGTTTATGGTAGGGCGTGATGAAAGGCAAGGCCTATACCTCTTCTTCCGCCGCCTTCAACCTTCCCTGAACTGAGTAAGTTAACCATTTACTTCTAGGTGGACAGAGATGGTTTTAAAGCAAAAATAATTACTGACCCATGTGTAATTCGAACTCACACCTTCAACTCTACAGGCAAACGCTTTAGCCATCTGACTACGAGCCCATCTATTTAAGCCAGGTTACTGCCATAATAATCCTCTGGCTACTTCGATGTGTACAGAAGACAAGCAAGTGCCAATCGCCCTCAGAAACAAGGCGGTCGGTCTTCCAGGCTCATCGCCCCAAATTAATCAATCAAACAAAAATACACCCGTACCCCTTTAACCAGCTCGAGCACCTTTGCCCGTGACTGTGTAAAGGTCTCCATCTACCGAAATTTTGCTGGAAACTGTGGCAAAGAAACGCGCCTGCTCGCCAGACGCGAGAGGATCTAGCATTCTGGGGATATGCAAAACTCAACTCAGCCGCGCGCATCGGGTGCTGCTCAGTGTTAAGACCATACCCCGCTGGACTCTATGCTTTCGATCTGTGGGCTCCCCACTGACAAGGCCGCCTACCTACCTAATCAAGCGAAGGCCTAATCATTAAGTATTCAACACCGTCATCTTTTTTCCCTTTCAAAGAGTAGCTGAATGAAGTTTTGTTTTCTTTCTTCGCTCTCTTGTGTAAAGAGGAAACGGGTGGGGGGGGTTGGGAAGTGGAAGTGGGAGGGGAGGGGATGGGATGGGAGTGGGGGCAGGTAAAAACAAACAAAAAGAAACAGTACGTCGTTTCTTAACGATGCGGCAGCCATACTCTGTCTGTCTGTCTGTCTGTCTGTCTCTCTGTCTCTCTCTCTCTCTCTCTGTCCCTTTTTCTCTACACCTTTTTACTCCATCTGTCTCCCCCCCCCTCCTCCCTCCCACTTCACCCCCTACTCCAACCCACCTTCACCCACGTCCCGTTCTTTGTTCTTTCACCTTTTTTTTTTTTTTTTTTTTTTTTTTTTTTTTTTTTTTTTTTTTTTTTGTCTTTCCATCAATATCCCAGCTCCTTCGGATTGTGCATTTACCGACCCCGCGCAGAAGAATTGATTTATGCAGAAAGGGAAACAGCTGACGCCCATCTCG
>CM031602.1:71295469-71297969 GCA_018398815.1 Conus ventricosus
GTTTGCAATGAAAAACTCTAATTGCTGTGGGAAAAAAAGTTTTCTGGATCCTTGAGGGAGAGGGGGGGGGGGGAGGGGGGGGGGAGGGGGGGAAGGGGGCTAGATGATGCCGAGGATAGAGGTGGAGGGGAGGGGAATGGGGTGGGGGATACCGCAGGGCCACAGGTGGGTTTGGAAGAGGAGGTAGGAATATATCTGTTTCCCTGTCCATCACTCTTCTTACTCTCTGTATGTAAGAGAGGTGTGTGTGTGTGTGTGTGTGTGTGTGTGGTGTGTGTGTGTGTGTGTGTGTGTGTGTGTGTGTGTGTGTCTGTCTGTCTGTCTGTCCTTACGAGTGGTGTGTGTGTGTGTGTGTGTGTGTGTGTGTGTGTGTGTGTGTGTGTGTGTATTTATGGGTCGTGTGTGTGTGTGTGTGTGTGTGTGTGTGTGTGTGTGTGTGTGTGTGTGTGTGTGTGTGTGTGCGTGCTTTTATGCGTTAATGTGTTTTTTGTCTGTGTGTCTACGTCGGTGTAAATGTCGGGCGGGGGAGCATATACGACTGCAGCAGGTTTTGACTGTTGCGTTTAGTTGCAATGCAAAACACCCATTGCTGAGGGGAAAAAACTGGCTTTGTGGGTCTTCAGGGGACGGGAGTCGGGAGGGGGAACACATGCGGGTTAGGACGAAAAGGTGGGGATACACCTGTTTCAAATATTGATCACTCGTGTGTGTGTGTGTGTGTGTGTGTGTGTGTGTGTGTGTGTGTGTGTGTGTGTGTGTGTGTGTATGTGTGTGTGTGTGTGTGTGTGTGTGTGTGTGCGCGCGCGCACAACACTATGTTAATCTGACAGTAAATAGTTTCAGTCAGTGAGTCAGTCAGTGTGTGTGTGAGTGTGTGTGTGTGTGTGTGTGTGTGTGTGTGTGTGTGTGTGTGTGTGTGTGTGTGTGTGTGTGTGTTTCTGAGGGTCGGTCTCTCTGTCTGTGTGTCTGTCTGTTTGTCGATCGGTAGGTGTGTGTGTGTGTGTGTGTGTGTGTGTGTGTGTGTGTGTGTGTGTGTGTGTGTGTGTGTGTGTGCTCGCGCGCACATGCATGTGTCTATGCCTGTGTCTGCGTGTACATGTGCACTAGCCACGTGGTTCCGTACATGTGTTTGCGTGCGTTTGTCTAAACGTGTGAGCGAGAAGAGAGCAAAGGCTCTGGTGAGAATGTGGTCGTCTGTTTGCTGTCTGACTGTCTGTTTCTGTGCCTTTGAGTATACGCACGCGTTGGCTACCCGCATGAGTGTGGGTGTGTATGTGTGCGTGAAAGAATATGTTCATTACGGGAGAGAGAGAGAGAGAGAGAGGAGAGAGAGAGAGAGAGAGAGAGAGAGAGAGAGGCAGACAGAACAGAGACAGAACAGAGACACAGAGACAGACAGACAGAACAGACACAGAGAGAGAGAGAGAGAGAGAGAGAGAGAGAGAGAGAGAGAGAGAGGAGAGGAGAGAGAGAGAGAGAGAGAGAGAGAGAGAGAAGAGAGAGAGAGAGAGAGAGCAGCCTATTACTTCTACTTCAATCGATTTCAAATTAACTGCGGAGACCGAAGAGGTAGCCAGACAAGCTTATGTCGATGTTCAGGACGCACTCTGCCTACAGATCAAAGTCAACATTCGGGGGGAAAAAAAGAGACAGAGAGAAAAAACAAAGTGGAGGAAAGGTGATTCAATTCAATTTACGCTCTTTCATGGCCGAGCCGACCGCAGGCGTACCCTGAAGCTTCCAGAAAATCTAGCCATGTGTCGTACACTTGTTTTTCTGGTCTCTTCCAGCTTCTTTTCTTTAGTCGCCAGGGAAGGGGCACGTTATTTCATGCGCTCGTGAAACTGGCGTCTCCTATGATCTGAGCAATGAAAACAAATGCCGGCTGTCTAGGTTGATGCAAGCGTATGCGTCTCGATGGACTCTTTGAGATGAATGGCATCATGACAGTCGTATATTCTGTATGTCGGACACTCATTTTCGGAGTCTGAGTAAGAACCCTTCTCTTCCCCCCCCCTCTCTCTCTCTCTCCTCTCTCATCTCTCTCTCTCTCTCTCTCTCTCCCTCCCTCTCCCCTCCTCGTCGCAACCTCCCCTGCCCTTCCGCAAATAGTTTAGCAGATGTAACATCTTTCGAGCGCACTTTGCTCAAGTCATCAGCCTTCATTCGTAAGTGCAGCGCCGAAAGAAAGAGAACGCATAACTAGCTCCTTTTTTTTGAGCCCCTGGGATGAAAACGTTTTAGAGGGCGCGCGTGTTTTTTCTCTCTCTCTCTCTCCCTGCTCCCCTCCCTCCCCCCCCCCCCCTCTCTCTCTCTCTCTCTTATGCCCTGCCCCCCCCCCCCTCTCTCGCTTTCTCATGCCTACCCTCTCTCTCTCTCTCTCTCTCTCTCTCTCTCTCTCTCTCTCTCTCTCTCTCTCTCTCTCTCTCTTATGCCCTGCCCCCCCCCCCTCTCTCGCTTTCTCATGCCTACCCTCTCTCTCTCTCTCTCTCCTCTCTCT
>CM031602.1:71302969-71310469 GCA_018398815.1 Conus ventricosus
AACGCGCGCGCGCGCACACACACACTCACACACCAATGCGCGAGCGTGCACGCGCAGATACACGCACAATCTCTCTCTCTCTCTCTCTCTCTCTCTCTCTCTCTCTCTCTCTCTCTCAGAGAGAGAGAGAGAGAGAGAGAGAGAGAGAGAGAGAGAGAGAGGCTTTCACATTAATTGTGAGCACCCTACCCGCCACGTTTACCAAGCGTTTTTATTGTGTGGAATATAAAGTGTGTTTTTGTCAAACGGAGCGAAGAAAAAAGCCCCTAAAGTGTATGGGTGCACGGGTCTGCTTGCCCTATAAATTGCTTGTTTGCCGCATATCGATCCTTTCGGCAGCTGATAGAAAATGTCGTCGTTAAATGGCTTGCAAATATGGGGAACTAATTATCTGACAGCCTAATACAAAATGTACAGAGAGAGAGAGAGAGAGAGAGGAGAGAGAGGAGAGAGAGAGAGAGAGAGAGAGAGAGAGAGAGAGAGAGAGGGAGGGGAGAGAGAGAGAGAGAGAGAGAGAGAGAGAGAGAGAGAGAGAGAGAGATAGGGACAGAGAGAGAGAGAGACTGAAAGTAGACAGAGAGACAACGTAGAGAGAGAGAGAGAGAGAGAGAGAGAGAGAGGAGAGAGAGAGAGAGAGAGACTGAGACAGACAGACAGAGAGACAACGTGAGAGAGAGAAATAGTGACACAGACAGACAGACAGACAGAGAGACAGATTGACTGACGGACTGTCTAACTGACAAGCGAGACACACACACACACACACACACACACACACACACACACACACACACACACACACACACACACGAGCAGACATGCAGACGGACATACGAAGACAAAGAGACGTAGCCAGAGAAACAGAAAGAGACAGGGACATAAACAGAGAGAGAGAGAACAGCAAAAACACTTGATACAAATCTATGTAAGTGACGTTAGTGCGATAGCTTGTTCTGAGTCGCATATTAAGCCGAACCCTATAGAGCAATAACTCGCACGGTCTCTCCTCAGACAAGCAATTTCGTAGTCATTGGACTCGCATCCAACGGCTTTAAAATTCACAGCACAGAAAAGAAAAATCATATCCCGCAACGTATACAAATCAATCAACAAAAACATTGCTGTTTTTGAAACACTTAAATCCTCATGGCGCCTACGTCATGAAAACACAAAAGAATCTTAACGCTACAGCAAACAACCCTCAGCGTTCGGGCACCGTTACTACAAAGCATCGATTATTCAAAAACAGGCCACATTCGAGCGCACAGACCGACGAAGGAACTGGAGCTGTCAGACACAGCCGCCCCATGGTGCCCGTAATCAACCTGGATGTTGCGGTTGCAGCCACAGAGCTTCGCTATCGAGACGGGGAAAGTCTGATCGGAAAGCTTATGTAAGTAAGCAATTTCGGCAGGGCAGATAGACTTTCGATTCTCCACCTCCTCGTCCGTGTCCCTAGAGTGTCCACGCAATATGTTTGTTGAAACATTCAACACGGCTCACAGAGGGGATATGAGTCGGGTTCGAGTCACGTTTGTTTGTTTGTTTGTTTGTTTGTTTGTTTGTTTCCCTCCTCGAGATCGTCCGAAAATTTAAGAGTGAAAGAGGAGCTGGGGGGGGGGGGGGGGGGAGGCGAATGTACCATACAGTTTTACACTCTCCATTTCTTCCGTATTTGCACTTGGCCATGAGAAAAATGACCATCGTCATGGTGAAGCGTCCAGCTTGAGAGATTGCTATTGTTTTGTTTTTTAGCCAAGTACGGTCCTTTTCCCTTCCTCACCCCTGAGCGCACCTCTTACCGTCATTTCACGCCTCAAGCGCCTGACTTATTGCTGTTTATACACATGTCTAGTAATATGAGCGAATCGGAAAAAGGGGGGGGGGGGGGGGGGGCTGAGTGGATAGGGGAAGGAGAGTGGGAATCGTAGTGGACGTGTTTTGTTTATTTTAAATATACAGCTAACAAGATTCATGGTCAAGAAAAGTCATTCCCTATTCCGAGCGCCTCTAACTATTGCCAACCTTCGACAAGCATATGACCAGCAATCCACCGTTCGTGTCTCATTTAAAATCATTATTCTCTACCCTGCCTCGAGCACACTTCACTCTGTGTTAAAGATTGGAATGGAAAAATAGAATTCATATATGCAGGCGCTCCATTCCTGACCAGGGATGAATATTTCAACAACACACTCGTAGCATTCATGATTTAGTCCTTTATCGTGCTCTCGATCAGAATGTAATCGAATACGATTACTACGCTCCAACGGCCTTGAGGCCAAGGACACGTCTTTATTTTCATATCTACACAGAAGACAACACTTGAAGATTCACGCATGAAAATCATCACAAATTCACTGCCTCATTAATATATGACTTATAGATCCACATCACGCACTATATAGGTATTTACATGCGTTTTACAGGATTTACCATATGATTATTTGTCACGGTCTCAAGTGTATCTTAAACTATCGAATACAACATTTTTAAAAAAAAATCTGTTTCAAAGCTAGGAGCCCTTTAAGCTTGGAATATATCACAGCTCGCTCCTACCACGACCATCCAAGCCCTCTCCACCTCCCCTGCCCCACTCCTCTCTTTCCATCCTTTTCCCTAATCCTCCCCACCCTCTCCCCCGGATTTTACACCTCAAGATCTTTGAAGACATAGAAGGCTCCTGCTCTTAAAAGACAGAAAATACTGTTGCCCTTTGGAGACTCATAATTCTCTTGATCTTTAAAGACAGAAAACACTCCTTTTCGTTAAGACAGAATGCTCTTTTATTTCGAGTCAGAAAACATTACTAATCTTCGAAGGCAGAAAACCTTTTTTTCATTTTTTCTTTCTTTACTTATTTTCTTTTCCTTAAAGATAAAAAGCATCATTGATCTTTGAAAATAAAAAAAAGCTTCCTTTTCTTTGAAAACCGAAGACGTTGTTTGGAGACGGAACACACTGTTCCTTTGAAGACCGGAAATTATGTTCTTTGAAGAACGAACAGACTGTTCTTTGGAAACCGGAAATATTCTTCTCTGAAGACCGGAAACATTATTCTTTGCAGACAGAAACATTGTTCTTCAAAAACCGGAAAATTGTTCTTTGAAGACTAGAAACATTGTTCTTTTCAGACAGAAAACATTGTTCATTGGAGACAGAAAACATTGCTCTTTGAAGACCGAAACCATGCATTGTTCTTCGAAGACGCCAAACACCGTTCCCTGAAGACAGAAAACACTCCTGATCTTCGAGGACAGAAAACATTTTTCTTCCCGGAAGACTACATGCAGTCTGTCTTTCCGAGGACTGACAATACCCTCGTTCTTTGAAGACATAAATTACTCCTGATGTTCGAAGATACAACACATTCTTGATCGTTAAGACAGAACGCACTCCTGTTGTTTGAAGACAGAAAACATTTTGTTCTTTTTCGTTCATCTTTCTTTTAGTGTGTGTGTGTGTGTGTGTGTGTGTGTGTGTGTGTGTGTGTGTGTGTGTGTGTGTGTGTGTGTGCGTGTGTGTGTGTGAAATATTGAACGAGACGATAGGATGTCTCTGCTTAATCTATCATCATACATATTATCACCAAAAGCATGTTGACAGAACTGTTGCCTAGGCTTTTACCATCGGCAAGCACACGCCGCACAATGTCTGCAGCACTCAGGTTGCGAGCCATGCGTGCAATTTATACGCTTACTGGCCCTCGATTTGTAGTCTCATAAAAAAAAAAGACCAGGTTTCAAATCCACACACACACCCCCTCCCCCCACAAGGCAGCGAAACTAAGCCCGTCTGGTATCAAGGTTCGAACCACTGACCTGCGCTCACGTGCTTCTTCGGCGAGTACGTTTACCCACTCGGCCACACCACTCCGCCAAGTAGGAACCCAACAGACATAATACGCAGCGTCTCCTTTACGGGAAGGGAGCGGGAAGACAGGGAAGGGTCATCCGTGCGGGGCATTCGGCAAGGTGAAAGTTATTCCAAGTCACACCTGTCCAGTTCACGGTGTGTGATGGCGCCCGAGGGTGACGATGCTATCCGAACACCTTCCGCCGCTGTAAGCATATTTTACGACCTCCGGTTTTTTTTCGTATGCATGCTCCCGGCTTCATACCCCTGGGCTGCCAGAGCAAGCCGAGTCCGCCAAGACGTGTGTCACAAGCTCGCTCACAGGAAGGAGGGAATATCGTAACATGCTTGGTGTGACTTCTTGTTATTTCCCCATACCCTCAAAACACGGTACAGCACTGGTAGTCGCCCTTTTTATATACTGCAAGACTTTCGTGGTCTTTTTTGTTCTGTTTTGTTTTTTGTTTTGTTTTTGGAGGGAGGGGGGAGGGGGGGGGCGTTGTTTTTAATGCGACATCTATTATGCACATTGACATCACAGTGTTGGAGAATGTAGACCAAAAAAAAACTGTACCAAAATTTAAACTGCTACCATCAACATCACCACCCTATACCCACCTCTCTCTCTCTCTCTCTCTCTCTCTCTCTCTCTCTCTCTCTCTCTCTCTCTCTCTCTTAATTCATTCCTCCATTCCTTCCCATCCTTTTCTTCCTTCCTCTAGCTCTCTCTCCTTCCCAACACAGATGTTCTCTCTCTCTCTCTCTCTCTCTCTCTCTCTCTCTCTCTCTCTCATAAAAATGTTGGTGATGGAGGCTCTCTCATAATAAAATAGATGTTGGCGACGGAGATGGCTGCGAGCAGCTTGTAAGGATCAATGCATGTGCATGCAACACAGCTAAATCACGTGTATATGCATGTTACGTTTAAGCGATATACGTTTGAACAGATGTGTTTATGAGACGCGCGCGCATACAGTTATGAGTCTGTTAAGTTTCTGGCCTGGCCTGTTTGAGCGTTCAACAACAGCATCATTTGTTCCTCTTCTACTTCCCTCTCTCTCTCTCTCTCTCTCTCTCTCTCTCTCTCTCTCTCTCTCTCTCTCTCTCTCCCATTCAATCCTCTTCCTCTCCCACCCTCCTCCCTTCTTTCTTGGTATCTTTTTTCCTGGTATCCTGCGCCGACTGCCCTTAGAAAAGGTTTAATAACTCTTTATGTACTCTAGCCATCCCATTCTTCTCGAACTTCTTACAGTGCCTTGCTCAGATCTCAAAAGCTGCAAAACGGTTTCCTGCACATTTATAGAAACTATTTGCAATTCTGGCTGTCAGTCGTACCAAAGTCTTTACTGTTATAATGACAAATCATGTCATGCGCTTTTCTGCTTAGTGATCATAATCAAATATTCTGCCTCCTGTTGAATATGTGTTCTACCACATATTTCAACTATGTTCCCTAGGCCATTATTGAGAAATGAGAGAGACAGACAGACAGAGACAGAGAGAGAGAGAGTGAGAGAGAGAGAGAGAGAGAGAGAGAGAGAGAGAGAGAGGACGGGGGAGGGGGGAGATTGGGGAGAGAGGGAAATAAAATGAGTGCTTCTCTGCTGTATTAACTTTTCTTCTGCGTTCCTGAACAAATATGTCAAACTGAACCTCATTTTATCATGAAAAATTCGCAAGGCAGTGGGTGTTTTAACAATTCCTTACCTCCCAAGGTGTAGCTAGTTCTACATACAGTTACGCATAAAATGCTTTCCCTCACAATGTACTCAGTTATCACTTAACAGTTTCCTTAACGAGAACGAACGAACGCACGAACGCACGCACGCACGCACGCACGCACGAATGCATGCATGCATGCATGCATGCATGCATGCATGCATGAATGAATGAATGAATGAATGAATGAATAAATGAATGAATGAATGAATGAATGAATGACTGAATGAATGAATGAATGAATGAATGAATGAAACGACAGGAAACAACTGTGATGTGTAATTTTGAAACAAAGAAATAACCAAACAAAGCAAAGATCAGATGGGAAAAAATTCTGTCAAGACTCACAATGCTGTCGGTTCCAAGACTTAACAGCCAAATGGCTACTCTCTCAAAAAGCTCGAATTTTAACACATCCAAGTTCGAGAAGATCAGCAACCATGAAACGTCTTTCCTCTTACGATGAATTAAAA
Organism: Conus ventricosus; assembly: GCA_018398815.1. NCBI lineage: Eukaryota > Metazoa > Mollusca > Gastropoda > Neogastropoda > Conidae > Conus > Conus ventricosus. The sequence continues at coordinate 71,309,017 of CM031602.1, forward strand.
TGTCTGCTCCTTCATTATATCACAAACCCTTACCCTTTCGAATTAAAACAAACAAACTAATCTTACAGTATCAACATTCCTCTCAAACGGTTATCCCTCACAAAATCACAACTTCCTGCCGAATACACATATGCAAATACTCATTTTTCACGATGCCTTCTCGTTCACATCTCTGTATACGTCTCATTTCAAGTCTTCTCCAGCAGTTGTGTGTACTCCTCGGATGTTCAGATATGGCGAATGCTCAACCACACTTGAACGTGACAGGTTTTTAGTTCTCTCCACACGTCACAAACGCTTACCAGCCATAATCATAGTAGTCAGATAACAACGCAGAGATGTTTGTCCTCTCAATAGGTCAGAGGCGTTTGCCCCAGAGGGAAATAGAATTACACAGGGCTCCGCTCCAGGACGTAAACGAACAGGCCTTCACAAAGACAAAATAACATCCGCACGTCCTCACTTGAGGTCACAAACAGAAACGACTGTAAAGAAGTCACACAAACTTGCCAGGACTCTTTAACACTTCTATCGTTAAAATTTTACGAACGCCCGACTGTTCGCCAGATAACCCTCTTTCGAGAGCACTACTGAGTACATTCAGAAAGGTCAACAACATACAATGGAGAAAAAAAAAGATTTTTGAAAAGTAACTTTACCCAGATGAGGGGAAGTCATTGCGGGTGAAGGGGGGGGGGGGGGGGTGAGCGTGGGAAAGGGGAAGCAGGAAAAGAGGGAAGAGGGGTACACAAAGGAACTGTTGACAGTTTTCTGAACCCATCACGACAAGCTCTTTCATTTAAGCGGTTTCATTTTGAACGGCTTTGCTGTACCGACACTGCTGGAGTTTTCAAGTTGTTGACACTCGAGGGTACGTTTCTTTGTAAACGCAGCCAAAGAAAAAAAAAAAGAAAGAAAAAAAAAAAAGAAGAAAAAAGCAACTATTCTCTCATGTCCTATCCGAAAGCCTTAGCCCTGAGCGACTCTACTTCTCTATTCAGCGTTTAAACCTAAAGAAAAAATAATGAACTCCCTAGTATTCAAGGACTCAACAAAGCTCCAGAAAGATGTCACACATCCGAAAGGTTCTTCACCATAATTAAAAGCAACACACACACACACACACACACACACACACACACACACAGAGAGGATCAAAGGGAAATGGTGGTAGATGCAAGAAGAGAGACGGAAAGGTGGAGGGAAGAGACGGAGAAAAAGGGACAGAATATGTTATGCACAAGAGCCCGCCTTCTTTTATCGTCACACTGACATGATAGTCACACACACACACACACACACACACACACACACACACACGCGCGCGCGCGCGCACTATGTTCTAATGTCCATGTTCCATCAAGTATCATACATTGAAAGCACTCCCATCAACACATAAAAACGGAAGGATAAAAGGAAGAGGAGGAGAGGAGACAGACAGACAGTAAAAGAG
>CM031602.1:71315469-71317969 GCA_018398815.1 Conus ventricosus
TTTTCGATAATTTGTTAAAAACGGGTCTACATGTCATATAACTACAGTATGGTATTCATTTTTGAAAAAAAATCGCCGGAAGAATTTAATAGATAAAAAACGACTTTTGCACACCTGTTCAAACCCCGCGCGATAGACCGAAAACCGTGACGTCACTTGATGGACTGGCCGTCAGCCGCGACCTACACAACAAGCCAGCGCCAAGTGAAATCAACACGAGTTGCGATCCCCCACAGCCAAAAAAGTCACGAGGGGGTGGCAGATATTGTGCTGTAGGCGAGTGCAGCAGCTCAGCAGGAGACGGATATTCTTTGCACACATTTCCATCTGATCCAGATACTCGAAAGAAGGGGATTCGGTTCGTGCAACCATGCCGGGCAGCTACAGTTCTTTTTACCACGTCAGTTCCAGCTGAACCGCGGAAACGAGCTATTCCGACAATTGCCGAGCCCGTTCGAGTAGATCAAAAACTTCGTCTGCATTGTGCGCGTATACTTTGAAGGCGGAGTGGTAAGCTCGTACAGATGAGTACGATAGTCGCACGTTTATTCTGTTCTTATCTATGGACAGATCACACTTGTTAAATTGAATGAACACGTTAAGGCTTGAGGAAGGAGAATCTCCGCTCGCCGTCCACGCGTGATCGCATCAAGAAGTCAGTCGGTAGCCTCCCTCGAGACTTCGGTAAAGTCCGTACGCCTTCCGAATGCTGTGTTCGGGCGTCCAGCTGGAACTGGACTGACGTGGTAAAAAGAACTTAGCGTTCAAACTGATAAGGTACAGGCCTTGCAGAAACATCCCCAGAGTCACATTGGCTGTCGCAATCATAGTCACTGCTTTTACATGATAAATTAAATACCGAGCGAGATGTGCAAGAACCATCAGATTCGCTTTCTGTCGCCGTCGCTGACCATCATGTGACGTCACATCCAAGAGCAGTTAAGCCATGCCACGATTTAGTTGATTACCTCCCGTTTTCTTGATTACAGGTGAAAATGCCCACTTTCGCGGATCGATTTCGTGTGATCGGGAGCGAATCGGATGTTTATTTTACCAATTTATCAAACATTTCATATTTCTGCATAAGCTGACCAATTATCGAAAACCTCTAAAGAAGACCTTTAAAACTATCTACAAATTTGTTTCGAGCGTGTTGCGCTGTCATCAGGATGGTTTTTGGTTTGCCCACCGCCGATGTTATATAGCGTGTTGCTCCCCAAGGGGTTGAGCACTTAAAAAATTGTTTTAGGCATTTTAAATATACTGATCTATATATATATATACATATATATATATATATATATATATATATATATATGTGTGTGTGTGTGTGTGTGTGTGTGTGTGTGTGTGTGTGTGTGTGTGTTTAGCAAGGTTTTGTATCGTTTCAATTTGGCATGCGTAGAGCTATGCATATCCTAACATTTCGCTAGCCTACGAAAAGCTACAGATACCCTCCAATTCTGCGTATCATTCTCAAATTTACAAGCCTGCGTACAGATACACATTCTCTTAATTTTTCCTAGCCTGCGTAGAGATACACACACACACACACACACACACACACACACACACACACACACACACACATACCCTCAAATACTGCTAGCCTGCGTAGAGCCACACATACCCTCGAATTTTGTTACCCTTTATAGATCCTACATATACCTTTATGTTTTGCTACCCTGCACAGAGCTATACAAAAGAGCTTAAGGATTCAAGGAGAAGTGCCGTGAATTCAGAAACTCTCACGACGGGGCGCTGGCACAAGCACATGTTGTACGCCATGCTTCGGATCAAAACAATATGCCATTGAGTCAGAATTGAGCACAGTGCCCCCATTCTCTAGCTTTAATTAAGTTCCATTATCTTGACGTATTCACACTTCTCTTTGCATAGTTGCTAAAAAAATGAATGAGCGAAATTTGAGGGGCACATGAAAGCGTCATCGACTCTGCAATAGAAAACATTGTAAAATTTAAACTCAGCCTGCATTTCATAATCTATTTATATCTATGTCCCCAGACAACTTCTTAGGCTTGTATGAGTGCCATTTTGGAAACAAGTCTTACTTTGGGGCTCGGTTCTATAGAGTTCAGCTTATTGAGGAATACTTGCTGTATGGGGACAATTCAAGACTGCAATCTACATGCAGAATAGCCTTCAGCTAATAATTCACTGAACGAGGAATAAAGACAGGATCGTAAGTACATCTTCATCAAATTAAATTACATGGCACAAAATTCAATTATCCACAAATTATTTGCATTCAGAAGGTTTACATTCATGCATTCATCTGGAAAAAAAACCCTGATAACTGTCCGATTTACATTAATTCAGCAGTACGTAGCACCTCGTTACTACCTGGAATTCATGACACGTGAATGGCACTGGGCAAGAAGGTGTACGCACTGCTGTTTGATTTCAATACTAGACAAAAGGCTAGAGAAACTGGACGTTGAGCATTCGCTGCAAGTAGAACAGAGCCTCGGATTATTGG
>CM031602.1:71352969-71355469 GCA_018398815.1 Conus ventricosus
GTATTTTCCAACATTCATCCGTTTCTTCTTCTACAGCTCAGTTAACATAGGACAATCTAACAATAGATGATGAACTGAAACAGGACCCATAGACACACGTAACATCAAGAGAAAACTTGGTACTCCACGGATTCAATCTTTGTAATTATCTTACCAAAATAACATGGACAGTCTGGCAATGTGTACTTGTCACAAAAATATTCTTTTACAAATATTCTTTTCCAAACCTACTGTTATTTCTGGTAGGTAAAATTTCAATGGAAGAATTGAAGCATTTTCTATACGTTCTTGTGCTCTAACTTTTATAAAACCATCTGCTGTTTCATTCCACCTTGACCACAATGTGATGGACAGAAACATACACTTATGCTTTAAGACATTATACAATGCGTTTGTACATTATTTCATAGAGTAAATCTGTTCTAGTTCTACAATCCCAATTTCACAAAGACTGCAAAGCAGACTTGGAGTCAATACAAAATGGAACATCAAAGGAGAACACTGGAATATCATTTATATAAGTATTGTTATGCTCGTTGCCAATGCTTATAAGTCTTTTGAAATTTTGTCTTCAGCTAGGGTAAGCTATGTAGCTGCCTGTAAGGATCTTTGTTTTAGAGCAAAACATACTGCTATATTCTATGAGAGGAACTCATGCACCGGACGAAGCAAAGCAAGACCCAATCACAAAGAGTATCCAGATGAGGAAGTGGGGTTGGGTTGGATACACCCTGCGTGGAGGACAGGCCCACATCCCACGCCACGCCTTGGACTGGAACCCACAGGGGAAGCGGAAGAGGGGACGACCAGTCATCACGTGGAGAAGAACCCTACAGGCAGAACTCAGGTTCACCAACATGACCTGGGGTGAAGCCAAGAGAACAGCCCAAGACAGAGTGTGGTGGAGATCTGCAGTGCGGGCCCTGTGTTCCAATCGGAACGAAGAGGACTAAGTAAGTCAAAGTCATATTCTATGAAGGTGTTGTTTTCATTGAATGATAACTCACCAGAACTTTTGATACACACACACATATATATATATATATGTGTGTGTGTGTGTGTGTGTGTGTGTGTGTGTGTGTGTGTGTGTGTGTGTGTGTGTGTGTGTGTGTGTGTGTGTGCGTACGTGCGTACATGCGCGTGTGCGTGCGTGTGTGTATGTGTATTTTCAAATACAACCTATTATACTTTATGGTTCTGAGTTAAGGGATCGCTTAAGAAAGCTATTGCGCGCGCGCATACACACACACACACACACACATACACACGCGCGCACACACACACACACACACACACACACACACACACACAAGTTCTGCATTCGTTCTCTACATCTACACGCGCGTGTATTTGCACGCGTGTGCGCGTGAAAGCGCACGGTAGTGTTAAGTGCGCATACAGTGCGCATGTGGCCTGCAGCGTCCACGTGCACACTCACTGACTCTCTGCCGGCACTCGAGCGCCATTCGAAGCAGCCCATCGACAGATAAAAGGGGAGCCAGCCACCGTGGGAGGTCGCCTGGCTACACCAGGGAAAGTGGAAGCCCCCTATCGCACCGGCTGCTTCCTTTGCCCGCGGACAGCGACCCCATTCCTCAGTGTCGGGCGCGGAAGCTATCTGCTCAATGAACCGTGAAATGTCCAGTGAATGGCAGACGTTATCGGCTGCTTGCCATACTTTTTTGACATTGAACCAGCCGCTGCAGCTTGCCCTCAGGCTACCGGCTACGACCTCGGACCAAAGATAGTTGCTCGGACGATGCTCACAGTGCGAAAACGGTTTTCGTGTGTTTGGTTTGGCTCTACTGGTTGATCGCTTGGCTTGTGGGGCTGGTTGGCTCTAGTTGGGTAGACATCTAGTTCGCTGGTCTAACGGCGTGCATGGCTAGTTCCTCGATTCGCTCGACCGTTGTGGTTGGCCAGTCGCTTGGCTGGCTGGTTGATTAGTTGGCTGGCTGTTTGGTTGGCTGGTTTGTTTGCTGTTTGGCTGGGTTGGTTGGAAGTTTGGATAGCAATAGTTCCACACGATGAATTTTTTTTGTGTGTGTGGCGCATTGGTCGGTTGGTTTTGTTATCCGGCCTACTGGTTGGTTAGCTGGCTTGTAGACTGGCAGGCTGGTTGGTCAGCTGACTGGTTGACTGACAAGCAGGCTGGTTATTTGGCTGGCTGGTTAACGGTCGGTTGGTTCGGGTTGTACAAGGTAATTTCTTGGACGGCTGATTAGCTGATCAGTTGGTAGCTTCTCGATTTCTTGGGTGGTGGTGTTCTTTCATCTTGTTGTATCTGTTTGGCCGTTTATCTGTTCCTTCCTTCGTTCATGACTGGCTGGTCGAAAGGCATGATCGTTTGTTTCTTTCTTACCTGACCGCTATTTTCTCCCTCCTTTCCCCACCCCTCTCTTTCTCTAACGGAGTGGGTGGCCAAGTGGACTGGTTTGTTGTTGTTCTTGTTTATATGTTGCACTGACTTCGGTATTAGAAACACAAAACCAAAACATTA
>CM031602.1:71360469-71367969 GCA_018398815.1 Conus ventricosus
GGAATTCTTTTCTTGAGTGTGTGTGTGTGTGTGTGTGTGTGTGTGAGTGTGTGTGTGTGTGTGTGTGTGTGTGTGTGTGTGTGTGTGTGTGTGTGTGTGTGTGTTCTCTTCACCAGAGTACCTTTTTTCTTTCTTTTCTCTCTGCGTACGCAGGCTGATACTCCTGCGGACACTGCCTGTATAGACAGGCAGTGGAGTTTTGTGTGTATGGCCGTTTTTTATCCCGCCATTAAGGCAGCCATACTCCATCTTCGGGAAGGTGCATGCTATGTGTAACGTGTCATCCATGCCGACGGCCAAACTGGCCTTCTCTTCCGAAAGTTGGTGATGGGATTTTACGTGTGTGCAAGATGTTGTGCGTGCGTTCACACACACGGAACCTCGGTTTTATAGTCTCATTCGAAGGACTGTATGGGGAATGGAGTCAGAACCAATGTTAACTCCGACTGAAAAATCCCCTTGTACCGAAATTCGAACCCGCAACCCCAGGATCACGAGTCTGGCGCTCGACGAACTGAGCTACTCCGGCCCCCACCAGAGTGCCATCATTTTCGTATCTGACTCCGATGGCCTTTACACTCTAATGACATCGACTTTGACTACAAAAAAAGACATCAAAACAACACAGGCAAACCAAACTTAAAAACGTCCATAGCGTCAGCCTGTCTCCCTAGGCCCAGTTTGCTTTACAAGGCCTGCTACGAGTATTTACATCGGTAAAACAGTGCCTGTACTCTCAACTGACGCGCAACTTCCGGTCACATCAGATCATTCTCGCTTCTGTTCAACTCCCAAACGCTTGTGCGATGAACGACGTTGGCCCAAAAACTGTTGTCTTATGATGTTAATCCTCATCTTGTTCTGTGGATAATTAGTTTCCTTGTCAATAGGTCACAGTCTGTTCGATTTCAGCAAGCTATTTCATCCATTTGTAACACATCTACTGGCTCTCCTCAAGGTACTGTTCTTTCACCTGTGTTGTTTACTCTATACACAAATGATTGTACTGGCAATGATGCTACTCCTCTTGTGAAATATTCTGATGACTCTGCTCTCCAGGATCTGTCAAACTCTCATTCTATGTACTGTGATCGTGTGAATATGTTTGCTGCTTGGTGTGAAGACAATTATCTCAACCTAAATGTTCAAAAGACAAAAGAATTGCTGATCGATTTTAGGAAAAATCCCCCAGATGTTCCGGACCTTTATATTAGCGGTGAGAAAGTTGAACGTGTGAGTGACTATAAATATCTAGGTACAATAATTGATGACAAATTAAATTTTATAGCAAATACTAATTTTATCTACAAGAAATGTCAATCAAGGATCTTTTGCCTTTAGAAGCTCAGAAGCCTCAATGTAAATAAAAAAGTGCTGCAAGGATTTTACAGATGTTTTATTGAGTCTATCTTAACTTTCTCTTTTATCTGTTGGTATGGAAGTCTAACTGTGAAGAGCAAGAATGTGTTGAATAAGGTGGTGAAAGTCTGTAGCAAGATTGTGGGCGAGAGACAGAGTAGTTTGAACGTGTTGTTTGAACAAAGAGCAGTTCGAAAGGAACAGATGATTGTGAGCGACAGCAGCCATAATCTTAGTCGGTACTATGAACTTTTGCCATCTGGAAGACGTTATAGGACCCCAAAATTTAGACTGTGTAGAAACAAAAAAGAGTTTCATCCCCATGTCCATCCAACTTTTAAACAAATGATTCTATTTACATGTGATGAATGAAAACATTGAGAACTTGAACTGACGTGTGCGTGCGCGCGCGCGCGTGCGTGCGTGCGTGCGTGCGTGTGTGTGTGTGTGTGTGTTGTGTGTGGTGTGTGTGTGTGTGTGTGTGTGTGTGTGTGTGTTTTTGGTGCATAGTGTTGTGTTGAAGTGCATAACATAAAATGAGATAAATAGAATGCTGTTTATTGGATATGTAATTTTTTCTTTTTTTTAATTTTTTATTTATGATTTTTTTATTATTTTTTAAAAAAAATAATTGTGTTATGTGTTTTAAAAATCAAAAGACGTTGCCACATTGAATTTCACGTTTGTGATAATAAAGTCGTTTGAATTTGAATTTGAATTCCTGACTTCGGTTGCGTGACTAGGTTTCAAGCTTCAAGTGTTCATTAGCATTGCCCAGCTGACCACACAGAGCCTATTCAGGGCTGTCGAAGTCCTATCCTGAACAGATCACATCATTTAGGATTATATCCTGAAAAAGAAACAAACAATAAAAGTAGCAAATGGCATGATAGCTCAACCACTGACTACTTATGCTACGTTTACACGGACGTGCAACTAGCTGTGCAACCCCCTTTGCGTTCGCACGGCAACAAATACCTAAGCATGAATAATAGCAGACCAACAGTTGCAGCAAGTCCTCAAATAGCTCAAAATAATCGGCAATACCCGATTAGGACTTGCACGAGTAGTCGCAAAATATCGGTCATAAAACTTACCATCAGAAAAAAAAAAGATGTTAAGAGTTTCTAGAACTAGGACATCAAAATGATCCACAAAGTCAGAAAAAAAAACAGAACACGACAGTAAAAAACGTTAAAGATAATTACCAACAATTTACACAAAAAAAACCGGCAGAGTCAAAGAGAGCGACAGAAATTAGGAGGTTACGAGCACAGAACTTCCAGAAGACGGGAGAGTTACTTGTATTGGAAGAGTCCCCCGGCATCCCCGCGGAGACAGCTGAATAGGAGGCTGAATAGGTAGTTTGGTGTGTAGACTATTGACTTACTGATTGGCTTGTTTATTGACTGGGCGAATGCTTTTTTTTCTCCCATCGTTTTTTTTTTTTTTTTTTTTAATCCAGTCTAGCTAATAATCAATTACTTTTGTTTATCCTCCCAACCGACCCAAAACGTTCGCATCATTTTATGAACATCCATTTCCTATTTCCCGTTTTAAAAAAAGCCTTCAACAAAAGCTAAGCACAGAAGAGTGATATTTGGCACAATCATCTGATTTCTGAAACCCTCTGGTTTTTGTTTTGTCTTGACCTTTCATCGCGTATACTAGTATGCACTAACAAGTGTTGAAAGTGTAATACATGCACACACAAAAAATAAGAGAATACATTTCATGAAATCTGAAAAATGGTACCCGGTTTTCTGACTGTTCCCTAACTTTTGTGGTCGCCTATATAGGCCTATACATGCCCACGCAAAGTATGCGATTTGATAAGCTCCCACCACCACCCCACCCCACACCACCCTCTGAAAACGTTTTTTTTTGCCCGTCTATAGTATGCTGACTGTTTTCAATCATATCATCTTGTTGTCACAAGCCGTTTTTGCAGACAGAACTTACAGCTCACCATATCTTCGTATATGCAGACTCGCCTAATCTTTATGACGTTTGTTACTGTCTACCATTATGTAAAACAGTAATGATAATTTCGGTGATCAGTTTCCATCGCCATTGTACGCTTTATTCTATACTGTAGTTGTTTTGTTTGTTTTTTAATGCTCATGATCATGAAGTCCCCATTATTTGTGTTCCTGTACATATACATAAGGCTTTACACATGCTTGAACGCCGCGCGTGCCCCACACACACACACACACACACACACACACACACACACAGAGAGAGAGAGAGAGAGAGAGAGAGAGAGAGAGAGAGAGAGAGAGAGAGAGAGAGAGAGAGGGAGGGAGGGAGGGAGAGGAGAAGGGGAGAGAGAGAGAGAGAGAGAGAGAGAGAGAGAGAAGAGAGCGAGAGAGTGAGTGAGTGAGAGTTTTCAACACTACGGCTAAACTATTGATAAAGTCACTCATTTCATTTCTCATCCTCCTCCCCATCCTCACCCATTTTTCTGCAATGTTTTACCACCACATGTCAGTTTCTTGCTGTAATAAATCAATCTGCTGTCCAAAGTTTTCGAATCAGCGGAAAAACGGGCACAACTGTGTAAGAAGGGAGCTAAGTACCGCGGCAAAATTCTTGACAGCAGAAGTCTGATGGCCTGGATAGTACTGGTAATGAAAGAGGGAAGCATGGTCTTTCCCCGTCATAGTGACAACGTCGCTCCTCGCGTTCTTTTCAGGGTTTTAATCGTCATCGGCAAGTCATGACGCTTCTGTGGTGATAGACCCTCCTATTTTTCAACTGCTTCCCTTCAAGCAAAATATGCGTCAGTTCCTCACTGTTCATGATGTGAGGGGGGCAGTTGGGCTGAACATAAAAAAAGATAATAAATAAATCAATAAATAAATACGGGGTACTTTAGCGTTTTCTGCGTCCATGCGACACATCGAGAACCTTTATCGGACACGCGCGGGCGCCACAGACTGGTGTAGTTCCCATACTCGGCTCGGCAAGATGATATCGATTTCCATACGTCTACCGAAGTCACGTTAAGTTCTTGGGACTTTGAGGAAAAGCAGGTCACGTGGCATCATGAAAGGAGCAAATGTCACACGTGACGCCATAGGAAGAGGAAGAAAAGCATGTCACCGGTCGCCACGAGATGTTATAGAAGTTATGTCCTTTGACGTCACGAGGCAGCGTAGATCACGTATGCGTGTCCCTGTTTATCGTTTTGTCCTGCCTGCCTTTCTTCTCTGCCCTTGACGGCCAGAAGAGGCAGAAGAAGAAGAAGAAAAAAAACCACGAACTGCTCTCACCGTTCCTTCCTCAAAGTGGCCTGATCTTGTTAGCTTGGCTCAGCCCCTGTCTCTGCCTGCCAATTGAGTTAATGGACACGATGAAACGTTTCAACCCCGTTCCTCCCCCCCCCCCCCCCCCCCCCCCCCCCCCCACCGCCTCCCTACCCTTCGGCCTACAATTCTTACCCCGCCCACTTCCCTCACCACTCTCCCTCCTTCCCCTCGCTACTTCTCAGGTTTCTATTCCCCGAAGGGCATGTGACTGACCGACGGCTAGTCGAGGGCAGAGACCGGGAAGCTGGGTTTGGGTCAATAAAGACAGCGGACCCCCCGATAACAGCTCCTGACAACCTTTTGAAAGATCGGGTTTCAACTTCTATTGTATTGTATTGTATTGTATTGTATTGTATTGTATTGTATTGTATTGTATTGTGCAGATTTATTGTCAGAACAGACTATGTGAAATTCGGGCTACTCTCTTCCGCAAATGGCTCATCGATGTAAATTGTACGCCATTTTTTCCCCATAGTGTCTTTGTGTCCTTTTGTTTACCCACAAAAGTGGATTTTGAACAGACTTTTTTCCAAGGACAAGCCCAATGGAGACTGAGTTTCTTTTATACACACAAATGCACGATGAACACAGATTTGTTTCAAAGCATACAAAAAACTTTCTCTTACAACCTAATGCAGGGTATGGGTGAGGGAAGTGTGGTAAGGTGGTGAGCGTGTGCCAGAGGTGGCAGGGGGATCAACTACCATCCGTACAGGACACCGAACAATACGGTCCTGGCTGTCGTCGATTCTCTAGCAACGGTACCATCCATTTTGAATCGGGAACACTAGCTCTGGAGATCTAGCACCTGTTGATTAAAAAAAAAAAGAGATGCTCCAGAGGAGCAAGCTTTCAAGGTGGAATGGAGGGAATCTGCACTGGGAGGGTCTGCACGGGAGGGTGTCACTGTACTGCCGACAGTGGCTATAACAGACTTCCCCAGCAGATCGTCACGCTTCTCCTGTCTGGTCGCGGCTCCGCTCATGGTCTGGCAGGACTGGAAGGGCTTTCACTAGCTACTGACAGACACCTTTTTGGCACGTCATACGCGTTCAATGGCATCTGTTTGGGGCCACTATTCTGTCCCTTAGCTGTCCACCAATCCCCTTTGCCTGATTCCCCCATCCCCGCCCCATTCCATGTCCCCCTACTTCCATCCTTTTCCCCTCCCACACTCACCTCCCGTCGCCCCCCCCCCCTCCCCTCCTCACACACACTTTTTCTGTGACTTTGGGTGCCCCTTTAGTCTTTCCAAGACATACATGCATTGCGTACACGTGCGCAAGCACGCGCGCGCGCTCTGAGAGAGAGAGAGAGAGAGAGAGAGAGAGAGAGAGAGAGAGAGAGAGAGAGAGAGAGAGAGAGAGAGAGAGAGAGAGAACTAAATCATGGTTTTGAGGCAACCTTTTAGTACGTGCAGCGCCTTAATCTCAGTCATAACAAGTGGGTTTTTGAAAATATATCTGTACTCAAAGTTTTGAGTCACAACCATCCAGACTGTTGCTACAACTAGAACCCTTTTTTTTTATGAGAAGGCGGTAGGGGTGGAGGTGGGAGCGGTTGAGAGGGTCCATAATACCCCCACTCCCACCCCCACCCCCTGTCTGTATTTCTCTCTCTCTCTCCGACTCCCCCCCCCCCCCCCCACCTTCTTGTCTCTCTCCCATCCCCCCTGAACTGACTACCACCAGGAAGTAAATGGCTACATCGTTACAAGTTTGTTCAATCATCATAGGTTTTGCATGGAATAAAAAGTCCTAATTTTTTTTCTTATTTTTTCGACACGAATACATAAAATATGGGCTGGTACACCCATGGGAACGCTCCCGTGGAGGTTCTGTCATGTCACATCCGGTGGCCTTTACACAATAGCATCTGTCAGGGAGCAGTTATGTCCCTTCACGTGTTAATGGAATGCCCTATGCGTGCCTGCACCCTATGTGAACACAGCGCAGGCTTCCAAGGGTGGCACTAAAGGACAGTACTTCTCTGGGTCCTATCCGCACGTTGGGGTAAACCTTTTTCATTCTTATGAGTATGAAATCACTGTCTTCTATCACAATCTTTTTCATCAACATACAGAGAAACCATCCGTCACCCCACATCCTCATCTCACCCCCACCTCACCCCATGAAACCAACTGTCTTCGATCGTAATTATCTAAAACACTGGACTTTCATCCTAGCAAGCAAGCACAAGGTAAAGCCTAGTGTTTCTATTTACCATCAGGCAATTAAGAGAACAAATAATGCGAACGACCTTCACCAGCACCAGCAGTCATCAGCCGAAGAGAGGGTAGTGAAAGTGAATGCATTAGGCAGTAATACCTTCCTCCCTGCACCACCACTCCGGCAAAATTAGCCACATCTCAGGTTTCCTCTTCCCACGCCGGGTTCTCCTTGCTTACCTCTTTCCCTGACTGGGGTACCCATCTACTTTATGTAGGGGAGATAAGCGGATTAAGATAAAGCGATTTTGTAAAGATGGTGGAGCGCTAATTTCCCATCTTCTCCTTAACCGTGTTCGATGCTGGCTCTCAGGCATCTTGTGTTGCTTGTGGTATTTTCAGGATGGGAACCAAATGTTCTGGCTTTCTGCAGCACGTGCAGGAGCTGACTGAACAGTCGATTAGGAAAATGGATCAAATCTGCCTGCGGCCAACGGAGTGGATTCGTCATCGTCTGCTATTCGGTTACGTCTTGCTCCGAGTGTTTCTACTTTTAGCCTGTGTGTATGGATGTAACCAGTGAAAATGATTCTTACTCCAATACGTACGAAACAGGAAACTATAGACACACAAAACTCAGCAACATAAACTTTAAAAATA
>CM031602.1:71372969-71380469 GCA_018398815.1 Conus ventricosus
ATGGGGAAAACAACCATGCCAAAAGTTTATAGTCTCATCATAACAGTACATAAAACGATCACACTGCATAAAAAAGGCAAGAGTCCACAACAACTGCTCCAGCTCTCGATCGAAAAACTCTCCTTCTGACCAAAATGTTCAGTTCAATGCATGATTTTCCACCAATTCAATTAAACATAATAATACACCAAAAAAGGCCTCTCTAAATTCCGACATTCAGAAGAGGCGAGACATACGGGAGGCAGTACATTAACTTAATAGTGCTGGAGTTTCGGGCGTGGGGGAGGAGGATGGGGGAAAGGGGACTGCCAAAAAGCTTGCCAAGACTATTACCCAGTTCAGGGAATCTGAAGCGAGGGAGTGGGAAAGAATGGTATAGGGGGAGAGAGGGAAGAGGTGGTATAGGGAAGAGGGGGGGGCGGCTGGGGGGTGGGGGGAGGGGGAGGATACCAAATACAGATCCCATACCCTCCGGAAGCAGCGGTTTTGCTCCTCGGTATAAGGACAGGCGGACACATTAAGCCGGGTCACGTGCTTACACCATTGATTTTTAACAATCATCAGGAGGGGCTGGTTTGGAGGTAAATGCATCTCTCTGCCCGGCGCTTTTCTTCAAGGACTATAATTATTCTCTGTGGATATCGTGTTCAAGGAACGTGCCGTGAAATCAGCCTGACCAGTAACAGGGGAAATTGATCTATGGCTCTAAAAAAAATTAGGTTTGTAATTTTGTTTGGTTAAGCAACCGGCTTTGTGCGCGCGTGCGCGCACGCGAGCACTCACACACACACACACACGCACACACACACACACACACACACACACACACACACACACACACACCACACATACCACGCACGCACGCACACATGCACACACAAACACCACACACATACGTCTCTCTCTCTCTCTCTCTATCTCTCTCTCTCTCTCTCTCTCTCTCTCTCGCGTGTGTGTGTGTGCCCCCCCCCCCCCCCCCCCCCTCCCCGTTTGGATCACAAAACCTGCTAAAGACACAAAACGGTATTTAACCTGTTTCACAGCGTACAGCCGTTTATGAGGCCGGCATATTTACAACACAGATTAAGAGAAGTAAAGCTCAAATATACAGTAGGGGTTTATACACCACACACACCACACACACAAACACACAACACACACACACACCACATAAAAGCGCGCGAGCGCATGCACGCACGTGTGTACCACACACACACACGCAACACACACACACACACACACACACACACACACACACACACACACACACACACACACACACACACACACACACACGCACGCACGCACGCACGCACACACACTTCATTTTCCTGTTCTCTGTTTTGTTTTTAACTCTCCTCACTCCTCAATTCCTCTTTCATAAACTTGTCATTCTCATGCTGTTAGGGTAGTAATGTTTTTCGCTTTTGTCTGTTTGTAATGTCTGGTGGAGACATTTTGTGAACATTTCATTTCTTCGTTTTGTATTGTATATTAGATCTACGTTACTTTCCACATTGTTTTGAGTGTTCTTTTGTATTTCGCTCTGAAGATCTTTAAGTTTGCTCTTCAAGAGAAAGGACGAAAGAGAAAGACAAGAGAGAAAGAAAGGGTGACACATAAGAAGAAATGCATAAGAGAGAAAAAATAAAAACCGCAGGCCTGAACACACTCACACACACATACACACACACTCATGCGCGCGCGCGCGTGCACAGAGAGAGAGAGAGAGGAGAGAGAGAGAGAGAGAGAGAGGAGAGAGAGAGAGAAGAGAGAGAGAGAGAGAGAGAGAGAGAGAGATCCCAGCATATTTCTTTTACTTCTTGGCCACAGACAATAAAAATGGTGAGTTTTATGTCAAATGGATATGGTTATTAAATGAATATTCGAAGTGTAAACCCATACTATATATTTGAGCTTTATTTCTCTTAATCTGTGTTGTAAATATGCCGGCCTCTTAAACGGCCGTGCGCTGTGAAACGGGTTAATTACCGTTTTGTGTCTTTAGGAGGTTTTGTGATCCAAACGGGGAGGGAGGGAGGGAGGGAGGGAGACACACACACACACACACACACACACACACACACACACACACACACACGCACACACATGCACGCACGCACGCACCCCCCCCCCCCCCCCACACACACACACACACACACACACAAACACACACACACACAGCGAGAGAGAGACTGACAGACAGACAGACAGAGAGAGAGAGAGAGAGACAGAGAGAGAGAGAGAGAGAGAGAGAGAGAGAGAGAGAGAGAGAGAGAGAGAGAGAGAGAGAGAGAGAAAGAGAGAGAGAGAGAGTATGGTACTCAAAAAGAAGAGCAGAAGACTGGAAAAGAAGAAGACGAGAAACAAAAAAGATGTCTCACGTTATCCTAAAGTCTGAACGACAAAACAATAACTACCATGAGCTCAAGTTATTTTAAGAAGACGGGACTGCATCAGAAATATCGTTCCACTACAGTATAAAAGCGACAGACCCCATAATCTATAAATAGATGGGGGAGACCCAGAAAATTGGCTACCTGTCTTTCGAATGTGGCTTTGTGACTGACAAACTTCGAAGATTGTTTCTGAACACCACCTGATTACTAGGAATAAGTTTGCAAAAGACGGTCCTGGAGTAACTGTGAGCAACAACTTCCACTTCAGCCTTAATAATAACTGCTTCATCTGTACGTCCCTCTCTTGTACATGCACCTTTTCATCAAGATTGGTAAAATTACAATGTGCTTGTTTGTATTGATATATCGCTTTGTTGTTGTTTGTTGTTCTTGCCTTGTTGCTGTTTTGTTTGTCGTTCTTATTATTTTTGTTTGCTGCTGCTTCTTCTTCTTCTTCTTCTCTTCTTCTTCTTCTTCTTCTTCTTCTTCTTCTTGTCGCTGTTGCTATTGGTAGTGTCGTTGATACTGCTGTTTCCTCCCAACTTATTTCACAATTCTAAACTCCAAAATCACCTTATAATTTATATAACCTGACACACTCACCTATCCATTAACGAGGTTTCTGTCGGAGTCGTCGAACCTTTTTCACGTATTTGTAACAAATACGATTTTAACTCATTATATCTTTAATGTATATCAAACAGCTTACACAAGTACTCACCGTGATACCATTCAAGTGTGGAAAATGCAGAATATAAATATATTCCTAGGCCACATATGAATCGTTGATACTGCTGTCACTGTGACGTTGTTGTTTTTCAAATGGCGACAACTGATTTGTGAACTTACCATTCCGAAGTATCATCGCTGGGACAATCATTTGTGAATCACCTGGCTGGATCTGCACACGTTATAAAAAAAATATATATATATAAAAAGAAAAACACTTCGAACGCTTTCCAGAAGAAACAATTTGTGAAAATCAAGCAACGTATTTTAGATTTTATGTTCTCGTGCCTTTTCAAAAATAGCTATGGTATTCATTACAAAGTACGTTCTGTTGCATTGTGAAATTGTGTCTCTCATATGCACGCCAGTAAGTGAAACACTCATCCTTCACCCTAACATATCTTGACAAACTTTAGTCTTCGTGATATAGTAGACATCATGTTTTAGCTATACCCAGTTTGTCTGGTATTGGGCGAGGAGCAGCAAGAAGAAAGACACCATAAAATGGAAAGAGAGACGCTGCGACAGGTCCAACAAAGACATGATAGAGTAACAATATCAATAGGAGAACCTACGATGTACACTAAATCTGGTTCTGAAAATAGTCTCATTATGCTCTGCTTATGTTGCTGCGTGCGTGCATACCTAAGCGCGCACGCGCGCTTGAGTGTGTGTGTGTGTGTGTGTGTGTGTGTGTGTGTGTGTGTGTGTGTGTGTGTGTGTGTGTGTGTGGGTGTGTGAGTGTGTATGTGTGTGTGTGTTGTGTGCGTGCGTGCGTGCGTGCATGCGTGCGTGCGTGCGTGCGTGTGTGCGTGTGTGTGTGTGTGTGTGTGTGTGTGTGTGTGTGTGTGTGTGTGTGTGTGTGTGTGTGTGTGTGTTGTGCGTGCATGCGTGCGTGCGTGCGCGCGTGCGTGTGTCTGTCTGTCTGTTGTCTGCTTCTCTATCTGTCTGTCTGTCTATTGTATTTCGGACTGCGTAAGAATAAAACAATGAGGATGATCATTTCTTACCTTACCCACGAGTTTTCTATCAAAGACTAATGCATCAAATCATCACATTTTAAACCTATAGTAACACGGGAATTTGAAATTTGAAAGCAATGGCAGTTGAGATTTTGCACATTGACAACAATGAATTATAGTTTCACCGACTACCTTTGGTGTGTATCACAATTTTCAGAAACATTATCACTGATTAAACTGGACAACATAAACATGTCTCTTCTTGTAAATAAGGTGTAATTGACCATTTTAATGAGTCTGAATTATTCATTTTGCACTAGAGTTAGTTCTAGCCGCAGAGGATGAATATAACCAAGATCTACAACAAAGCATGCTTTCTGCTTAGTAAACAACTTACGTTTTTCCTAAGCATTCATCTCCGTCTAAACCACGTTAAAAAATAACCTGCATATGTATACACACACATATACATGAAAGCGGTACAGAATTAAACGGATCACATTCTGTTACATGATTTTACAATTTTTTTTTAAAAGATAGGTCATCTTCAGAAACAGTATTACTTGCATGAAAATGCAACAAATATCTGGCATTTTTCAACAAGCTCGAGCTACCAAGTTCATTCTGGCAGAAAAAAAACTAAGCGACCATCAACATTTTAGCTGAAGTTTTAAACATTTTGAAGGTGTCCTCAACCCGGCTTTTAATTTCAGCGAAATTAACAGCGCTTTCTTCCGTACACAGGCTATCAGGGCAAATTAGATCATACGCACCACACCATGCTTGTGTTAAGTACAGGTCGCTCCAAGTCTGCGGACACATGATCATTCAGTTTTGTAGCCTGTCCCGTTTTCCTTTCTTCATTTTCGTCAACATTTTTTTTTTTTTTCCTGTCCCAACTTCTGTGTCACCTCAATGGCAGTGCACCCACGCCCGCCGCTCAATCCGACAGCCTGGTCGGCCCCGCCGCAGCCCCGGCACCGGCAATCCACGGGGAGCAGTCAATCTCAAGTCGTCAAGAGGCAACCCTCCGGAGGAGACACTGCACTGCTGCCGAGTCACTTCGGTTGTGTTCAGTGGCGCCTGTTCTGATCCAACATACGCAGGACACCACCTACTAAGCCCCCTACTGACGACAATAATTGCTTAGTCGCTGAGCCGGCATGAGTGAGCTCTCCCTCCGGAGGGCGCCACCACGTCTGTCCAACGACAGCCCATGGACTCGTCAATACCGGTGACCCCGACGGAACCAAACCAAGGTCACAGACGAGGAGAAAACATCGAAACTGAGGTCGCCATGAGAGCAAGGCATGAAGGGCCACAGAATTTGAGACTTTTTTCTATGCTGATTGATGAGAATGAGGATGATAAAGATGATGCTACGAATTTTCATTTCGGTCTGAGACTGCATATCAGGGCTGTACTATACCTTCCTTTCATAATCTATCCCGGCGTCAACCAGGCCCGAGAGATACAGACACCTGCAGTGCTGGTCAGGACACTTGAGCAACACTCTCAGAGACCCATCCATTAAGTGGATGAAACTCGACTGCGTGGTCCTAGTCTTCCTAACTGAGCCCGTAGCAAACTTAACTCTGGGTAGGAGCCGGTCGGGGCAGAAATCCTACATCACTCTGATGGGAATCGAACCCGCGGCCTCCCAGCCGGGAATCCGCGACGCTAACCACTTCGCCACGGCGGCTGGTCAGTTATGACTATTAATGGCCGCTGTTGTTGATACATGTATTTAATTTGCGTTTAGTGATCTTACACATCATAAGCTTCGCCTTGCTGAATCTTTGTGTTTCTGCACGTTAGTTTGTACACATCACTGTGATTTAAAAAGAAAACTGTTTACGAAACCAACAAGATCAATCAGTCAGATAATGCATAAAACTGTAAATAGCGTCTTTATTTCATACTGTATCCATTTTTCTTTCGGACGCGCATGGCGCTCCATTGAGTAGACACCTCCATTGAGAACATGGTGGCAGCATTACACCCCACATACACAGGCACCGAGGTCAAAAGCAAAGGGGTAGGAAAAGACGGGGTATTCCGTTACCCACGAGCGACAGCATGAAAGACGTTAAGTGTTTCTCTGGGCCGTCTCTGTCACTCGTACTTCGCTCCACCCGCATCGTCTTTCACAAAGACTCACCTAGTGGTGTGTAATCGATAGTCACTACAGATACGTTACCTGCGACAGATATCTTTTCCCGAAGACTTTTGTTTCTCTGTGTGTGTGTGTGTGTGTGTGTGTGTGTGTGTGTGTGTGTGTGTGTGTGTGTGTGTGTGTGCGCGCGCGCGCGCGCGTGTGTGTGTGTGTGCGTGTGTGTGTGTGTGTGTGTGTGTGTGTGTGTGTGTGTGTGTGTGTGTGTGCGCGCGCGCGCGCGCGCGCGCGCGTGCGTGCGTGCGTGCGTGTGTGTGTGTGTGTGTGTGTGTCTGTCTGTACGCGTGTGTCTGTGTGTATATGTTGTGTGTGTGAGCGGTGTGTGTGTGTGTGTGTGTAAATAATCTGCACAGGGCTGTGAGAGCTTTTGTCCCGCGGACTGTCATGGACTGTCATGCTTAACTCGTTGAGACGGAAACTAGTGACTGCATTCAAGTCATCGGGCAAGCGTAACAAATGATCATTCACAACCTGCGTTTGCCCACAGTTTATTAAGTCCAGCAATGAACGGAGACGATCGCTGACCCGATCTTCACAGAGTATTTCAGCCATTCTTAAACTCTGCACAAAGCATTCTTCCTTTTTAAACAAGAAATATTACAAACAAAAACAGCAGTTTCAGTTGTTGCCCTCATATCAAATATTTTGAACAAGTTTACACTACAACTGTATTGTATTACAAAAAAAAACACACACACAAGAAGGGCGAAGGATTGCGCTGGGGGGGGGGGGGGGGGAAGGGGAAAAGGGGGGGGGATGAAAGTCGTATGCGCTGAACAAAAAAAATGTACACCTAATTTAGTTTTTGCGTCTGACGAAGCTGTTGGCGTTTACTTGTGCACTTAGTCAACTACAACACACACACACACACACACACACACACACACACACACACACGGAAGAACTCCAATAACCCCCGCATTTCGGTAAACTGTTTACAACAGTTCACGTGCTTAACAATGTAAAGAGACTTGGAAGACAGACGGACCACAAGACACATTGGCTGACCCACAGACAGAAAGAACAGTCTTTGGGGGGAAGGTGTAGGAGGTCGGGCTGGGATGAGAGGGGGGGGGGGGGGGGGGGGGGTCAGGGGGGGGGGGATAAGGCGGAGAGGGTGGAGCTGGGTAGGTGACATAATTGTTCACCCCAGACAGAGGTGTCTACATAATTCGATTTAACAAAACAAAAAACAAAACAAAAAAAGAAACGAAAATATTTCTAAACCATTTGGGCA
>CM031602.1:71392969-71395912 GCA_018398815.1 Conus ventricosus
TAATCTTTAAGTTGTGGTTTTGGAAGATTTTGCATAGTTCTTTCTTCTTGTTTTCGATGGTTCTTGGGTTGTTGGTTAGTGCAGCAAGGCCATCGTCTCTGTATAGTCCGACTTGTTTTCCGAGTTTTTTCTTGATGTTGGACAGCATGAATAGTCCGACCAGTTCACATGTTTCTGCACCATCATATGAACCCATGGTTACGTCGAATGTTGAGTTTCTGTTGGTTTTCCTGATCCAGGTTTCATTTCTGCTGTGTAGTAATGTTTTCTTGGTGTGGAGAATGATTTCCATTTCTGACCCTGTTATGTCTGTGTGGTTACTGGCAAACTTCAGGGCTTTGGTGAGTAGTTCCTCATCTAGGATGGGTAAAAGTCTACTATGTCAAATGTGATGAATACTGTATTACCTTGTTTATTGAGATTTTTGAACCATTGGATAACTTCGTATGTGTTCTTCCAGAGGTTGTAATCAGAGTTTGATTTTATGTCCTTTATTATTTTTTCCAGGATTTTCTTGCTTATTTTGCCTAATTCAGATTTGGATGGGTTTATTAGTCTACATGTTGGGTTATTATGAAAGCAGTGCCCACTAAACAATGAATGTCTTCACAACAACATTGTATACCAGGCTACTGTAACATCAGAAAATGAAAAAGAAACATACATGGGGATCACTGAAAACCACTTCAAAACCAGATATGCAAACACAACCAGTCATTTAATAAAGAAAAATATAAAAACCAAACAGAACTGAGCAAGTATATCTGGAAACTTAAAGACGCAAAAACAAGCTACAATATATCCTGGAAAATCATAAAAAGAGCATCACCATACAGCAATGCTTCAAAAAGGTGCAACCTATGTTTAACTGAAAATGGTTAATACTATGCAAACCACACTTAGCAACTTTAAACACCAAAACAGAATAGTAAACAACTGCAGGCTAAATGGAAATCGTTGTTAGTGAACACACCCAAAGCAAAAACTGAAAGCCCCCCCAAAAAAACACGTGCAGCCAACCCGCACGTGCAAACAACCGCAAACGGGAGCCCACACGCTATATAACATCGGCGGTGGGCAGGCCAAGGACATCCTGATGACAGCGCAACACGCTCGAAACAAATTGTAGAGTTTTTAATATTCCTTTTTTTAATATCATCAACAAATGTTGCTCCCCAAGGGGTCGAGCACTTTTTAAAGTCATTTTAGGCGTTTTAATTATATTCATCTTAATTGCTCTCACGTTGAGCACTGTGGCCTGAAAGATTTTAAAATGGAGGAAATCAATTTTAGGCAGTCAACAAAAACATACCGTTTTCCAACCCACAATTCTACTTAAAAAGACTAATAGAACAAACGAAAAGTTCGTACGCAATATGAGATGGAAAGCATTCTTTTTCCTGAACCCGAATGCAAAAAAAGAGGACAAAAACACCTACGATTTTCAAATCATGGCGATCACCACCAGTCATAGACGATATGAAACCCTTTGAAGATCAAATGAAAAGAATGATAACCAATATTGAATTCAAAAATCTAACAGCGATTCCAAACAACATTAAAAAACCAAATAAAACAAGTACAAATGACAAAAAAATATTTGTGAAGGCTGATAAAACTAGCAATTACTACAAAATGGAACCAAAGGATATTCTCAACTCCTTGACAAAACATCCAGAAAAACTACAAAAAAGCTGACAAAAATATACATGACAGTATCCGCACTAAAGAAAAAGAACTTGCAGAGCGCATAGATCTACGTGACAGGATAGAAGCGGACAGCAACAAAAGAAGCTTTCATAACACTCAAAGACCACAAGCCCAACTTTCATAATAACCCAACATGTAGACTAATAAACCCATCCAAATCTGAATTAGGCAAAATAAGCAAGAAAATCTGGAAAAAATAATAAAGGACATAAAATCAAACTCTGATTACAACCTCTGGAAGAACACATACGAAGTTATCCAATGGTTCAAAAATCTCAATAAACAAAGTAATACAGTATTCATCACATTGACATAGTAGACTTTTACCCATCCATAGATGAGGAACTACTCACCAAAGCCCTGAAGTTTGCCAGTAACCACACAGACATAACAGGGTCAGAAATGGAAATCATTCTCCACACCAAGAAAACATTACTACACAGCAGAAATGAAACCTGGATCAGGAAAACCAACAGAAACTCAACATTCGACGTAACCATGGGTTCATATGATGGTGCAGAAACATGTGAACTGGTCGGACTATTCATGCTGTCCAACATCAAGAAAAAACTCGGAAAACAAGTCGGACTATACAGAGACGATGGCCTTGCTGCACTAACCAACAACCAAGAACCATCGAAAACAAGAAGAAAGAACTATGCAAAATCTTCCAAACCACAACTTAAAGATTACCATTGAAGCAAACAAAAAGGTAGTGAACTACTTAGACATAACACTGGATCTCAACAATCATATATATAAACCATACAAGAAACCCAACGATACACCTCTTTATGTACCACCAAAAGTAACCATCCACCATCTGTATTAAAGACCATACCCCAGGGCATAAACAAGAGACTATCAAACCTGTCATGCAATGAGAGAGTGTTCAACAATGCAGAAGTAGAATACCAGGAGGCACTACAAACAAGTGGATACAATTACAAACTACAATACAACCCGGACAACAATACAAATAAAAGCAGAAAAATAGGAAAAGAAAAATCATATGGTATAACCCCCCATACGACGGGAAACTAGAGAACGTATAAATACCAATCCTGGCTCACTTCCGCCCTCACCCAGTTTCGGGCGAAAGTGACCCAGGATTGGTATTTATACGTTCTCTAACAAGTATGACTTCAATAACCAAAAATAACGATTATTTACAAACAACATACTGTGTAGGGTTATCCGTTTTCAATACTAATTTACTAAACTTTCAATTTC
>CM031602.1:71398512-71443512 GCA_018398815.1 Conus ventricosus
TTTCTGGAACTGATAACGTCACTTACTCACTCACTCACACACACACACACACACACACACACACACACACACACACACACACACAACACACACACACACACACGGATGCATCTGCATGGGTTGGGTGTGGGGTGCGGGCGCACACGCGCGCGTGTGTGTGTGTGTTTGTGCGTGCGCGTGCGTGTGCGTGTGTGTGTTTGTGCGTGTGTGCGTGCGTGTATATGTATGTGTTTGCTTGTGCGTGTGTGCAGATGGTGTGGGGTTGTGGGGGGTAGGGGGGTATCTGATCATTTATGTGGGCCTGAATTCGAACTTTACTCTGTAGAAGAAAAGGAACCATCACTGCTCCCCTTACACGCTCCTGCGTGTGTGTACCACACACTGATTTAGTCGGGAGGACATAAAATATCTTTTTCAGTCGATACCATCTTTATTATCACAGTCGACGGCTAGCTCACAGTCAGCCGAAATAACGCGGGAGCCACAGACGGCAATATATCAGCTTGAACGCGAGTTTCAGGGAGGCCCACACACAAACCCTCACCCCCCTCAATACCCCCCACTGGGCCACTTTCGCTCCATTCTCTCTGCCCCTGCCAGCGTCGGAAAGTGGACTGGGATTGTCGTAAACCTGTCGTCACGGATGACGCGCCGGAAAGCGATGGCGCTTTCCACGTCAGCGGGGGATTCACACCAACAGTCCACACAGAAAGAGGCAGAGAGAGAGAGAGAGAGAGAGTGACGACGAGAAGCCCCGGTAAGGAAGGAAAAAGAAGATGCTGGTCTCGCCTTTCGTGACAGTGCCTCATCGTCAGGTCGCGGTCGTCTGTCAAAGCCGTGCATCTTCCTCACAGCCGCGAGACGGGCACAGGGCGATGGGCTGGCCGTCTCGCGTGATGAAGGGTCGTCAATTGGTAAGGGCGTGCGGGCGGGGAGGGGGGAGGGGGGGGGGGGGGCATAGTCGTTAAAAACGGCTGTGGGGGTCAGTTGTGTCCACTTAACTTGCCGCCACCCCCCCCCCTCCCCCTGCTGCAAGTGGTCAGCAGCCTGTCTGTTGAGGTTGGAGATGTAGGGTGGGTGGGGAGGGAGATGGATGGGGGGGGGTGAGGGAGGGGAGTCATGGGTGTGCGTGTGGGGGGAAGGGGGTGGGAAAGAGGAGGGGAGAAGGGGGAGAGTCGAAAGGAGATGGGAGGGTGGACAGTTTGATTGACGATGGTTCCCCCTTTTCTTATTGTGTGAGAAGTCTCTTGCGTGTCGTGCGATGAGAGAGAGAGAGAGAGAGAGAGATGACCAGACCAGACAAGGCAAGGCAAGACAAATTCTTCATTCTCCAGGATAATAGATAATCAGACATGAGTTGGTCTTTTTTTTCTTCTTCTTCTTCTCGGGCCATATCGTGCTGCCCATTTTCAGAGACTTCCCGAGTGACCCACTGAATGAGAAAGGAACGCAGAAACGGAACGAGCTGTAGACACACAGTACAAACATACGTAACGAAAGAAAAGTCAAAAGGAAATGATTGATGACAACATTTCTTCGGAGAACAGCGTAAGAAAAAGGACAGGATGGGGGAGGAAGAGAAAAGAGGGGGGAGAGGTAGCGAGAGGAGAGATAGGGGGGAGAGGGGGGGGGAGATTCAGGGAGATAGAGGCAGACACAAGGAACTGGGCAAAAAACAGCGAGGAGATCGTCTAGGGTTTAGGTCATTCATCAAGGAAAGCAATAAAAAAACAAGATGCAAAGCATATAAACGTACTCCCAGTATATCCTGAATACGCGTGTGATATTCCATAAAGAGGAAAAACCGTCTTGGACTGGTGTAACCGTTAGTAATGACTATCCTGGTAAACATCGGCCATCGTCTGTGACCTATAATGAACATACTTACAAATTTTCAGAAAGATCGGCCAAGAACTTTGAGATTTTCCATAAAGAAGAAAACCATTATGGGCCGTTAGTAATGGCTATAACGGTAAACTTAAACATCAGGCAACATTCGTGCCCATAATGAACATACCTACAAATTTTCGGAAAGATCGGCCAAGTGCTTTCTGAGATATTCTATTAAAAAAAGAAAAACGGTTGCAGGCCGTTACAGCCGTTACTAACGGCTATAACGGTAAACTAAAACATCGGGCATTATTCGTGACCCATAATGAACATACCTACAAATTTTCAGAAAGATCGGCCAAGTGCTGAGATATTCCATAAAGAAGAAAAACCGTTACAGGCCGTTACAGCCGTTAGTAACGGCTATAACAGTAAACTAAAATATCAGGCATTATTCGTGACCCATAATGAACATGCCTACACATTTTCAGAAAGATCGGCCGAGTACTTTCTGAGATATTCTATAAAGAAGAAAAACCGTTACAGCCGTTAGTATCGGCTGTAACGGTAAACTAAAACATCTGGCATCACCCGTGACCATAATGAACATACCTGCTAATTTTTTTACAAAGATCGACCAAGCACTTTCTGAGATATTCCATAAAGAAGAAAACCGTTACAGGCCGTTACAGCCGTTAGTAACGGCGGTAACGGGGAAAGGTAAACTAAAACTTTGGGCATCATCCGAGACCCATAATGAACATACTGCTAATTTTCACAAAGATCGGCCAAGTACTTTCTGAGATATTCCATGGAGAAGAAAAAGCGTTACAGGCCGTTACAGCCGTTAGTAACGGCTGTAACGGTAAACTAAAACATCGGGCATCATCTTGATCCATAATGAACATACCTACAGATTTTCAGAAAGATCGGCCCAGTAGTTTTGTCTGGAGCGAGTGGAACACGTTTTTGACCACGGACACAGACAGCATTTCTTCGTTCCATTCTAAAGTACTCCATGTTCTATAAGAACTGGGAGTACAAAAGGATAGTGGAATATAAAAACATGCATATATGCACAAATGTTATTACGAATCGCAGAAAGCAACATTAGGCATTGGGATACGAGTGAACTCGAAGACGACGACAAGGACGAAACAACAACAAACAACAAAAGAGGAGAAAAACAAAAAAAACGAAAAGGAAAAAAAAAAAAAAAAATTTCGCCTCGAAAAGCCAAGTTTCAGATTTCAGCAAAGAATACACGCAGTCTTGCAGCTAATTGAAAGTGGACCCAAAATGGAGGAGGAGGAGGAGGAGGAGGAGGAGGAGAAAAAGAACGAAAGCACACAGGATGGCAAGAAGAGGAGAAGGAAAGAAGAGGTGAAAGGACGGGAGAAGAAGAAAGAGGAGCACGCGGGAAGGGGGGGGGGGGGGGGGGGGGATGCGTGGGAGAAAGACGGGGGAGGGGGGGGGATGCGTGGGAGAAAGACGGGGGAGGGGGAGGGGGTTGGGGACAGGAGAGAAGGAAAAGGACAAGAAAAAAGGGAGTAAAAGGAAAAACATTTGAACAACAACAAAAACAGAGCGGTGGAAAAAGAAAAAAAAAACAAGAGCAGAACAACAGCAACAGCAACAGAAGAAGAAGAAGACCGCCAAGGAACATGACAAGGGGTTAAAAGGTTAATTAGAAACGCACTTCATGAGCGCGAGGCCGATTTTGACACCCAACCTTCTAATTACCTCTTCCTCTCTCCACCCCCCCCCCTCCCCTTCCGGCCCCTTTCCCACTGCCCACTGCCCTCCTAACAGGAAACACGAAGACGGATGGGGGGGATGCACGTGCACAAAGAAGCCTGGCTAAAGACCGACATTGGGGTCACTGCCTACACTTCATTAACCCCTTCACGTGTAATCTGTCGGTCCTGAAAATAAAGATGGAGAGAATAACGGTAGTGGGTGGTGAGAATTACGGTTTCTAGCTTTCAGTTTGCGGCAGTAACACCCTTCACGAAATACAATTTATGTAGGGTTAATCAACGGGGGGGGGGGGGGGGGGGGGGGGGGGGGGGATGGGGGGGGGAGAGAAAAGGCACACGGATGGGGGTGGGTAGGGAGGAATGGTCAGAGAGAGAGAGAGAGAGAGAGAGAGAGAGAGAGAGAGACACAGAGAGAAAGCGACAGAGAGAGAGAGAGAGGAGAGAGAGAGAGAGAGAGAGAGAGAGAGAGAGAGAGAGAGAGAGAGAGAGAGAACAGACACAAAGAGAGAGAGAGAGAGACAGACAGAGAGGCAGACAGGGGCAGAGAGACAGGGAGAGAGACAGAGAGATAGAGACACTGCCACAAAGACAGAAATGGAGGAATGCAGGAGAGAGAGAGAGAGAGAGAGAGAGAGAGAGAGAGAGAGAGAGAGAGAGAGAGAGAGAGAGCGTAAAGACAGATGAACTTCTACCGTGGTCAGTTAACTTTGTTAACAGGTGATTTGCAGAGAACCAGTTTAGCACATGCTAAAACTAATCATGCGAGCACTCTCGCAAAACATGAACTTACTACTTTTTCACATTCTCCAGAAGTCAGTGTGCACACGGATGCCAGCGTGCGCGCGATGTGTGTGTGTGTGTGTGTGTGTGTCTGCGTGATCATTGCTTGTGTGTGCGCATGCGCACGCACGTTCATGCAATTCATTCAGGCGCGTCTGCTCATGCGTTAAGTATGCGAATGAACATGCACAGCCAATCGACAAATAATTATACAACCTCTCCTCTTGCTCGGCTTCTCCCCCTTCAGTTATTTCCCCTCTCGCCCCCCTCTTTGCAAACTAACTAGGTAACGGACATGTGTTCATGAGTTTGAACAAAGGTACACTCGCAGAGGGCAAAGGACCATGACACTGTTGTCGTTGATCTCTCTGTATATTCATATCAGACCTTCTTCTTCTTCTTCCAGTAATGTTCAGCGGTCATCAGGTTGACCATTATTAATATACTAGTGGCGAAGCGCGAGTGTGTGCAGGAAATCCTGAGACGGGGAGGGAGTAGGTGGGGGCAGGGTTGAGCTGGGAGGGAATGGATGGGGGGGGGGGGGGGGGGGGGGCAGGGAGGGGGAGGGGGGGAGGAGAGGGGGGCAGGGGGGGGGGGGGGAGAGAGGCGGGTTCTACTGTGCCTGGAGGGCCCTCAATGCCCTCGAGCAGAAGGCATTATGGGAGGGGGCCTCGACAACATCAGCTGGGAGGGAGTTCCAGTCGACAACGGTCCTCGGGAAAAAGGAGAAACTTCCTGTAGTCAGTGCGGCACTGGAATCGTTGTAGTTGGTAATTGTGGTTGCTGCGACGACCACTTCGAGGCTGTTGCTTGAGGTCGGTGCAGGAGACGCAAGCTTGATCGTTGATGATCTTGTGGAGCATTGCAAGTCTGGCGCAGCGACGTCGTTGTTGAAGCGAGGGCCACTCGAGTAGTGTCATCATGTCTGAGACATTGGAAGTGTTGTGGTAGCGGTTGGTGACAAATCTGGCAGCTCTTCGCTGGACTTTCTCGAGGGTTTTGGTGAGATCGTCGGTGTGTGGGTCCCATACAGAGCAAGCATACTCCACAATTGGACGAACCATTGCTTTGTAGGCTAGCTCTTTGGTACGGCTGGAGCACACCTTCAAGTTCCTTCTCAGAAATCCCAGTGTCTTGTTAGCCTTAGCACAGATGTTCTCTATGTGTTTTGTGAAGTCCAGCTTTGTCTCAGTATGACCCCAAGGTACTTTGTGGAGGTGACTCTCTCCAGTGTCTGGCCGTGGGGGGTGTTGTAGTTTGAGAGAACGGGGGAGTGGCTTCTGGTGAAGGACAGTACACAGCACTTGTCTGGGTGGAAGGCCATGTCCCATTCTCTCTCCCATTGTTCCAGACGCTGGAGGTCCTCCTGGAGCTTGGCTGGGTCTTCTGCACAGGTGATGAACCTGTAGACAGCTGTATCATCGGCAAAGAGTCTTGATGGGGAAGAGATTTTGGAGGGGAGGTCGTTGATGTAGCACAGGAAGAGGCATGGTCCCAGGACGGAGCCCTGGGGGACACCGGTCTTCACGTCAACATAGCCGGATCGGGCACCATCCACACAACAGACTGTGTGCGGCCGCTGAGGAAATTTGCGATGAAGCGGTTGGTGTTTCTCGTATGCCATAGTGGTTGAGTTTGTGGCAGAGCAGGCTATGGTTGACACGGTCAAATGCTTTGGCGAAGTCCAACACCACGACCTCGTTGTAGTACGTGTTCCATGGCTGCAGAGACTTCTTCGATAAACTCAAGTAGCTGGGTCTCGCATGAACGGTGTTTACGGAAGCCATGCTGTTGGCTGGACAGGATGTTTTTGGATTCGAGGTGGGTCATGATGGCACTCACTAAGATGTGCTCTAAGAGTTTGGAGCAGATGCAGGTGAGGGAGATGGGGCGGTAGTTGGAGGGTTTGTAGTGCTCACCCTTCTTAAAGACGGGGGCGACTGTGGCTAGTTTCCAGTCAGAGGGGACTTGTCCATTAAAGAGAGATGAGGTGTATATGGTGGTGAGGATGGGGGCTACTTCCCTAGCAAGTTCTTTGAGGACCCGGGGTGTAAGACCATCCGGACCTGTGGCTTTGTGGGGGTTGAGATCTGTCAGAAGTTTTTCTACACCATGGACGTTGATGGGAGATTTCATCCATGGCTGTGTAGTCGTCAGGGGAGTCAGGCATTGTGCATTTTGACCTGAATTCTGCCTCAGAGTACTCTGTACCTTGCTGAATGCCTTGAAAAACTGATCGTTTAACGCTTCAGCTTTGAGTCCGGGGTCGGTGTGAGTTTCCCATTTGATTTGAGAGCTGCGACACTGGAACTACTTGAGCGCTGGTGCTTGATGTAGGTGAACAGCTTCTTGGGGAGGGGTTTGGAGTGGTCTTGGGGTTTGGAGTCATTTTCAGAGGTGGGGGGTGGGGAGGTGAAGAGATTTTCCTGGTATCGCCAGTATGACCGGCGCATTTCTCTGAGGATTTCTCTGTTCAGGCTATTGATCTCTTTGTTTTGTGTGGGGTCGCCAGATTTTTTCCATTTTCTGTACAGTCTGTCTCTTTTGCGTATGATTTTCTTTATTTCGTAGGTGGTCCAGGGGTAAGAGGATTTCAGTCGAGGTGTTTTGGTGGGTATGTGTTTCTTCATGCTGTCCTGGAGTGCTGACTTGAAGTGTTGCCAGAGGTCTTCTGTAGGCTTGTCCTCAGTCTCCCTGAATTCCTCCTGGAGATCAGTCATGTCCTGTTTCATGGCCTCCCAGTTGGCTCGATTGTAGAGGAGGATGGGGCGAGCTATGTTCTTCAGGGTCTTGGCCTGGTGATGTACTCAAAGTACACGACACGGTGGTCGGAGAGGCCAGGTATCACTTCGACTCGTGGGATCAGTGATGGGCGGTTGGTGAGGACAATATCAAGGATATTTCTTTGCCTGGTGGGTTCCTTGACGACTTGCTCCATGCCTGTGTCGCCCAGGAGGTCGACAAAGTCCTTGTGGAGGTGTGCATAACAGGGTTTGGGTTTCATGATCATGTTTACCCAGTCGTAGGACGGAAGATTGAAGTCGCCAGCAACAGCAGTTGAACATTTTTTATTGCTGCAGCCCTTGTGATGGAGGTTTCGAAATGGGCTAGTCCAGCTGCGTCTGAGACGTCTGGTCGGTAAAAGACACACAGATAAAGGGGTTGCTGTCTGTAGGTGGGGATCTTGATCCATAACAGCTCTCCATCCGTGTTTAATTCTGGTACTTCGGCGCATTGTATGTCGTTCGGATGGCGATAAAGACGCCACCGCCACCAGCATTTCTATCTTTTCTGAAGAGTTTGTGAGTTTGTGGAAAGAATTCAGAGCTTGATATACCAGAGTCTAGATGTGTCTCTGTGCCAAATACTACGTCAGGTTTTGTCCTCTCTAGGAGGTTTGGTAGTGTCGCACGCTTGCCTGGGGCACTCTGAAAGTTGATATTGAGGAGGCGGAGAGGTCTGTTTCTTTCTCTTCCATGATTGCTGCTTTTAGTGGGGGTTGAAGAGTGAATAGGATCAAAGTCCTCGGTAGAGTCGGGAATAGAGTGGATAGAGGAGTTGTTTCGTTCTATGCCATGTAGGTCAAAAAGTGTGGAACTATAGTTCGCGTTTTTGCAGATGACACAACGCCAGGAGACTTCTTCAAGTGTTTCGTAAGTTTTCGATCCAATTAGTTGGCACCCTGGGTGGAACCAGTGCCACAAGTTTCACACTGAACACACTTTGGCATCCCAGGTGACAGGTTGATCACATACACCACAGGGTGCACTGGAGTCGTCATCACTGGAGGTTGACATCGTTGCTGTAGATGAATTGGGGGGGGAATCTTCAGGGCCGTTGGGAAGAAGGTTGGCAGAGTTCAAACAGGTGAGGAGTAGGCAGGGTAATATCCAGGTGAAAGTTTGGGGGAGCAGGTCATCATAAGCGTCTCAGTAGAAGGCGAGTGCAGGGGAGGAGGGGTTTGTTTTGGTTGGTGAGCAGCAGGCCGCCATCTTGGAAACGCAGTGTGGGGATTTATTTGGAAAAACTAGCTAAATTGAGAAATTTTGAATGAAAGTCACAAAACAAAGGGTCTCGCTGTGATCTAGGATGTTAGTACTATGTAACAATGCACTTCAACTTCTTGGGTGCTAATAAAATAGAAATGACTAGAATATTTACAATTCACAGGAGGACCGATCACAAAAAACGTTGCACACCCTCGCACATGCGCACACAACTGTCCTTTTACATCACATCAACTTTTCCCCATGAAAAATTTTTTTTTTTCCCCACCGAAGAGGGGTTACGTCCCGGCCGGTCAGACACAAATACGGGGCGCCCCGCGCGCCCCAACATACCCACCACACACACAAAACCACACAACACACACACATGCTGAACGGAGGGAAAACCCAAATTTATTTCAGATTAACTAAAGGGTTGTACTGACTTTTTAAAAAAAACATTATGAACAGAAATGAACTTTTTTTCATTAAAAAGAAAAGGGAAAAGTAATTAACACAAAAAAATTTAACTTTGCGCACACACACACACACCACAAAACACACCCCAAAACACACACAACACACACACAACGTACTCAAAATAAAACACACACCACGCCTTACATAAATACAAAAATTTACGCACGCACGCCACACCGAAAAAAAAAATTCGGGCCAAAATTTTCAATCCTTTTTTAAAACCCTTTTTTTGCACCCCCCCCCCCCCCCCCTCCCCCCCCCCTCCCCCCCCCAGCCAGGAGCGAGGGGATAAAGGAGAGATCGGAGCAGCAGAACGGACACTTTGAACAGGTTGGAGCTGGTCTCGGTCCCCATTTGTGTCGCGAATAAAAAGGGGCCGCCCAAACACCGAATTGGTTGAACATAGTAACCACACGGGGGAACCATCAAGCCGTTTCGGATGAGGAGGGCACGTCGTATATTCAGATACGCTTGGGTTTTTGGCGTTCCAAATTACATGTGGGATGAAAAACAGCGGGGGCCAAAAACCCAACCCGTGGGACATCGACAAATTTTGGAAGGCAAGCTAAAAACAAAATTATCGTTTGGTTTTTTAAAAGGGAATGGTTAAGGGTTATGCCGTTATCTTACAAGGGGACAGGGGGCAGGGGCGATCCGAACCGCACAGAAAAAAAGCTTTTCGGAAGGTCGGCTCCATCAAACGGTTGACGTGGGTGTGCGGCTGTGTGAATCAACAAGTCGTTCAGAATTTTCCCCGCGTTTCTTTTTTTGGGAAAGACAATGCTTTTTTTTTTTGGGACAACCCGGGAAAAAAGACAAATGTCCCGGGGGAAATGTGTTAAATTGGCCTCCCTTCGGAAAAGAAGACCCAGGGGGCAACACGAAGCATGCAAAACCCCAAGGGCAGGGTTTCTATGGCCCTGCACGTTTTGCCAAACGGACGGGATCCCTTTTTTAAAACCGGGGGGCCCGTCGTCTAAAAAAAATGCTAAAATCCCATTGCCCCTGATCCGTTCTCAAATTCATCAGGAAAAGTAAAAAAGAAAAGGACATTGCTGGGGTTTTCCCGGTTAAGAAATCGAAATTGAGTCGCTTTTTTGGTTTTTTGCCCCATCGGGGGTCGATTTGCTTAAGGGGTTTTTCAGCCTAACATCATTAAACTTCGTTCGTTCTTCGTTCGCCCCCACAAACATCAAAGAAATTTTGGTTATAGACAGATAATTTCTACATACCCCCAAAATAAGCACACACAAACACACACACAAAACACACACAAAAAACACACACACAACACACACACCACACGCGCGCGCGCCCCCAAACACTAAGAGCCCAAAATTTTTCGGGTTTCAAAACAAAATTCTGTTTTGTTTACTTGTATACCAAATACAGGGGTTTTTAATCAAGGATCATTAAATTTGGAACTGGTGTATTACTCAAGAGTCGAACAGTTTTATGAGTGTGTATGGGGAAGGGGAGAAGGGGGAGGAAGAGAGGGGGGGGGGGAGGAAAACCCGGGCTTTTTCGGGGAAATTTAAAGACCCCCGAACCATATGATATATTTTTGGGCCTAGAATAAGATTTTAAACATTTAAAAAATTTTGCAAATTGGAGAACCAAAACCACACACACACCACACACCCCACACAAAACACACACACACACACACACAACACACACCTTTTAGGGGGAAGGGGGGCAGTGACGAGGGGGTGGGGGGGAAAAAGATTTTAAAAAATATCTTCCAAGGGGAACTTTTAATAAGATAAACGCCAACTTTGGGGCCGGGGAACCCCAAACCCGTTCCCCATAACGGGATTAAAAAACACTAGACATAGTCAGCGGAAGCTTGAAGGGCTTCATTTTTCATGAAAGAGGCGGGAAAATGTTTTTTTTACTAGTACAAACAAATAAAAAATGAGGGATTCGATGTCCTGGGCCACATGCAAAAGGAGGTGCCGGTTTTAAGTTTCCACATAACCCAAAAAAATTTAACCCCCCCAGCCATTTTACAAGGTTTCGAAATTTTGGGGTTGGCCCTGGAGGATTACAAAAATTTTCTTTTTGGGGTTTTGTCAATTTCCCTCTGTGTTCCGAGCTGAATTTTTCAAGGTACTGATTCTGTCTTAAAGCTCCCAAATTTAACTTGTCAGAATGTGGAAGCTTTTAAAGAAGAAAAAAGGGATACACAATTTAAAAAATTTAGATTTATTTCTTGCAGCTTTCCCTTTTCATAAAAAGTCCAAACTAATCATTGGCCCCGAAAAAGGAGTGTCCGGGGGCCCCTAACAAAATTTTAAAAAAACCCCGGGTTTTTAGTGATGGAAAGAGAAATAAGGGTCCACCCCCAAGTCGGAAAAGACCCAGATTTTGAATTTCAATGTAGGCCCTAAGCGCGATTTTGAGTCCCCATTTGTATAAGTATTTTTTCTAGTAAAAACGGCCCCGGCAAATTAAAAACTAGTGCTTTCAAAATGGCAAATAACTTTTGCTGTAAATAGTGAACATCCTTTCGTTTAAAATGGTAAATTTTTTTCTAAAAGCTGAGCGCTGGGTTTTTCAAAGGGAAACCCCAAAAGGGAAAAACTTAAAAAAGAACCATCCGGGAAAAAAGTGTAAATAGGAATCGATTTTTTTAAACTTCCCTTCTTTGGGAAGGATGATAGTAACAGAGGATTATCCCTTTTTTTTTTCAGATTCTCCCCTAAATGTAAATGATTTCAGCCCGCTCTGACAACCACGAAGGGGATAACAACATGGAACCTCCCGGCCCAAAACCATTTAAGAGACGGTTTCCGGGTTTTGAAAAAAAAACGGGGAAACATAATTTTCCCCAAGGGGCATGTATAAACCCATTTGGGGGCGGATCTCCTTTTAAAATACGTACTTTCCCTCCAGGTTTAAATCATTTCTGTATTTGGGAATTTGGTTTTTAGCCCCTCCCTGTAAAATTCAGGCGCAACTTTTTGCCTGTGTTCATTTAAGGGTTTTAAAACCCCCACCCCCCTTGTTTCGTCAGATCAATTAAAACCCTTTGGGGAAAGTCCTAATCAAATTTAAAAAGCTAACGGTCAATAATGGGTTTGCTTTTTGAAATCTGCCCTTTTTCTGTAAAAAAAACTTCTTGGCCATACGAAAAAGAATTGAAACGAACTAGCCCTGAGGCGAATTTGACGAGATTAGATTTCCCCTTTAAACAGAGGGATAGCAGTAGAACACCCCCCTAAACCAACCCTTTTTTTCCCAGCCTTTTTACAAGGTTTAAAGGGTTGTTTACTCCCAAAAAAGGGTTTTTAGTGGAAGATTACACCGAGAAACTTAAATTTTTTGCTTGGGGGATATTTTTTTATTATCTACCCTTTTTAGAGACAGGGGCCCCTTTCCCTTTAAAGCCCAAATTTTTTTTTTGTAAAGACAACAAAAAACCCCTTTTTTTTGGGCCCGAAAAAACCGAACCCCCGTTGATTTCATGTAATTTAAAAAAATTGGGCAACTATTTCCCGATTCTGTTCAAAGATTTTTTTTTCTTTTGGTTTTGTTGTTTGGGAAAAAAAACAGTTTACATTTCTCCAAGACAATATCATCTGATACAGACTATTGTTTTCACCTTTTGGGAATTTAAACCCTTTTTTTAAAAGTAAAGCATTGCGAGAAAAAAAGGGGGGGCGATTACACTTCCCTTGGGGGGAAAACCCCCTGGTTTAAAAGTCTTAGAAGTTGATAAAGCTCCCCTGAACATTGACTTGGTAGTTCGGCCGGTAAGAAAAGCTTTCAGAAATTTAAAAAAAAAAGACCCCTCGTATTTCCCACTTCATGTGCTTTGGGGAAAAAACATTTAGAATGCCATCTGAAACCCTTGGCTCTATGAAAAATCAAAGAAAAAGTTGCAAAGGGTTTTGAATGGCGCTTGGCAAGAGGGTTTTTCACATTCGAGGATAATTACCCAAGTGGGCTGAATCCTCTACCCTTTTCCCAAAAACCCGCCGGAATAAAGGCCCCAAAAATCCTTTTTTTCAAAGGAAAAGGTTTTATTCTGTTTTTTATGTTCTTTCAAAAAATTTTCCAAAAGAGGTGTTAAAGAAATAGGGCGGAAAATAGAGGGAAAAAAGTTTTAGATTTTCCCTTTTTTTAAGGGTTGGGATAACATAGCTTTTTCCCCTCTGTAGGGAGCATTCCCGCATTCCAACAAATCTGAAAGAACTCCAACAACTTTGATAAAGGGCCTCAGGAAAAAGCTTTTAAAAGGTTTTTAGGAAATAGGATCTGAACCCCGTGGAATTTTTTGGGCCCGGCCTTTATGCGTTTAAGGCGAAAAAAGACTTCTTGATTGTTTTTAAATTTTTGTTTTAAAATATAAAGTGTTACTTTCTTTGTTTAAAACTGCTCAAAAGTTTTGGTTTTTATCCTCAAACTCCTTTCAAAGAATTTGTTCAGGGGCTGGGATAAAAAACTCAGTCCCGACTCATTTAAGCAAAAATTTCTGCTAATTTTTCAGCTTTTTCCTTTTTTAGGGTTTTATTTAAAATTTTTTTATTAAAAATGCAGAGCAAAGGGTGAGGGAGATGGAATGTAACCCTTTATTTTTTTTTTAATTTTTTTCCCTTTAATTTAAAACGTATGTGGATTTTTTGAACAAGTCCCTGACAATTCCTTTAAAAACTGTATTTTGGGAAGGCTACTGCTCTGTTACTAAGTTTTTAGCAATTTTATATTTTTTTTTAGGGGATTTTTTTCCCTTTGGGGGGGCGGGAAAGGGCGACTATTCACCATTTTTTGGGAAGGCCTCTGGTTTTTATTTTTAAAGGCTAACCACATTTAGGAGTTTCCCCAAAGGGGTTTTAGGCTCCTCTTTGGGTGGTCCCTTTAAAAAATTAATCTTTGGAATGGCACAATCTGCTGCTTCCCGGATTTAGTTTTTGGGGGTTCTACTTTAATTTTTTTTTTAAGGGGCTTCTATTGATTTTTATATTATGAAATTTAAAATTTAGGGAAAAAAAACCATAATTTTTGGTTTGGGCAAAAGGTCCCCGTTAGCTTTATCCCTTTGTTGTTTTTGATGTCCGGGGGGATGCTCAGTCCATCTGGACCAAAGAACGAAAATTTAACAGGAAGATGGGCATACCCAGTGGTTTGGGTGGAAGGGCATTTTCCCCTAAAAGTGGAAAAAAAACCCCCCGTTACTAAGGACCCCACAACACGCTTTGCGCTCGCGCATTTCTTTCTTTCCCCAAACTTTTAGTACAAAAAAGGGCGTAAACACCTGGATCTTTGGGACACACACGACCAAATCTCTCCCCCTCTCGGGCCCCCTCTGTTGTCTTTCTGTCTGTCTCTCACTCTTTTCTACCCTCCCCCCCCCCCCCCCCCCCCCCCCCCCCCCCCCCCCCCCACCCCCCCCCCCCCCCCCCCCCCCCCCCCCCCCCACACACACCATCCACACCCACCGACCGCAAACATTAAGGGTACATCAAAAGTTAAGCTCCAAACGGATTAAGCGACGGACGATCTCTTGCCGCCACGCACCGGTCAATTTGCTCCTGAAACTCCTTGCTGACGTCACAACACTATCGTTTTCTTCCTCGGCGTAGAGCACCCATGTTGTAGCGAAAAGCGCGGAGGGACGAAAGAAGGTTAGGCGGGGACGAGAGGGAGGGGAGGGGTGACGCGATGTTTTGGGCGGGGATAAAGGATGGGAAGATGGGGGGTGGGGGTGAGGGAATGGGTGGCGGGGGGAGAGATCAAGCAGCTAAAGTAGACAAAGAGCTCGGAGTGGGCGAGAGAGAGAGAGAGAGAGAGAGAGAGAACAGACAGACAGACAGACAGACAGACAATGCGGGTGAGGGTGGGGGAGGAGCAAAGCGTGGGAAAACCATTGCAAAACCTTCAGGAACTCCATGCTCGACCTGACCGCCCCTGGGTAAATAAAACAGATCCTGCCTTCATAACGTAATGGAAAGGAAACAACCTCGGCTTTGAAGCCGGCAGAACACGTGGGCCGTCGGCTAATTAAGATTTGGCTTTCAAGTGGAGAGTGTACAGCCAACCCTGCTCCTCAACCCCCACGGCACCTCCACAGAACCCCCCTGCCCCGCGCATCATCCTCGTTCCCCTCTCATCGTTTTCTGCTTTTCTCCTCCCCCCCCCCCCCCCCCCCTCCCTTCCACGCCCTCCCTCACCTCTTGTCCTTCCCTCCATCCCCTTCGCATTATTCCCAGACTTTGGTAATGGCAATATGTCCTTTCCCCACAGAGACGTATGGACATTTTCTCCACTCACAATGCCAGGGAGGGGGGTGGGGGTGGGGTGGATGGTGGTTGGGAGAGAGCTAAATTCTATGACTGCAGCAGTTGTTTTTTTTTAATACTTTTCTGTTGTTTTTTTCTCAGAAAGTTGTCAAGGGGGTGAGGAAGAGTCTAAGGGAAAGGGGGTGGGTGTGGGATGCATTTTACAACCGTTGTCGCTATGATCATCACGATCATCATCATCATCATCATCATCACCATCACCACACCATCCTCCTCATTATTATGCACCATTATCCCTTTCATGGCATAATCTATGGATTCTACACTCTGGTACATATGCAGCCTGCGAGTGTTTACGACTTAATGATAGTTGTCAGGTAGAGTGAATGCCACGACTGTGAGCTCTGAATCCATGTTCTGCACTTGAAGTCATTTTGTGTTCCTTTGTTTCGTTTTGTTTTTGTTTGCCGGTTTCTTTTCCTCGTGGCCCTAGTCATCCAGACTATTATAACAACCGACGACTCAACGGTACCAAGAATCGTTTGCACTGTGTTTCCACTCCACATTTTTGCACCTTACAGTCCGTTGGTCTACTAGCGAAGGGGGTAAGCTTCTAACGGAGATCTATGTTCAAAGTTGTTATACACAATTTCCATATGTTCAAAGTTGTTATACACAATTCCATATGTTCAAAGTTGTTATACACAATTTCCATATGTTCAAGTTGTTATACACAATTTCCATACGGTTGTTAGCCATGCTGTGACCGACAGTGCTTAGGTTACTGAATAAGGGAGCCGACCACTCAGGTCGTTTGCCCATTTCTGACTTCACTCTAATCGTTTTCTGGATTCTCGAGGTGGGTAGGCTCAACGATTCATTTAAATCCTTTCAGGATCTTCAAGCATAGATTCAAATATTCATTTCGTTGTATTGATTGTCGATGTTGTTTGCCGACATTTCGGGCTACTTGTTCTTTAAGACACTTTCTTCTTCTTGTTCATGTCTATATTCTGCCTTTTGTAGGCTGCCTTGTGAAATGGTTGGACTGCGACTCTTGTACGTGGTGGCGAGAGCTGTTCAGACATAGGGGTGGTATGTCTCTGCTGTACACCAGTGGCAACCTTCTCCAAACAGGCCGAGACTGCTGATGAGTCTCCCACAAGAATCCTTGTTCTTATCATCTGCTGCCGTGAGGATGATTGAAACTACTAGCATAATCATTAATATCACGTTCTGATCATAAGTATCATTTAAGATGATCAGCGTTAAAGTCTTTGATGATCAAAAGTATAATAGAAATACAACTGCTTGTAGTACTATTACCAATACTACTACCACTACTACTACTTCTACAACTACTATTATTTTTCTGCTTTTACTTCTATTACTTCTACTACTATCACTAGTACTACTACCATTACTACTATACTACTGCTACTGTTCTTCCTTCTCCCCCTTCCTCCTCCTCCTACTCCTACTAATAGTGATGATGATGATGATGATGGTGGTGGTGGTGGTGGTGTGGTGGTGACGACGACGACGACGACGATGATGACAGACTTGAAGACGACGACAATGATAATGATGATAATGACAGAAAGATGATGATACTACTACTACTACTACTACCACTACTAATTCTACTACTACTACCACAATTACTACTACTACAACCACCACTACTTCTACTATTACCTCTACTATCACTAGTACTACCACCATTACTACTGTACTGCTGCTACTGTTGCTCCTTTTTCCCTCCTCCTCCTCCATACTAGTGGTGATGATGATGATGATGATGATGATAATGATAGAGCTGAAGACG
Source organism: Conus ventricosus (assembly GCA_018398815.1). Classification (NCBI taxonomy): domain Eukaryota; kingdom Metazoa; phylum Mollusca; class Gastropoda; order Neogastropoda; family Conidae; genus Conus; species Conus ventricosus. Next base: position 71,415,422 of record CM031602.1, read on the forward strand.
ACGACAACGATGATGATGATGATGATGATGATGATGATGATGATGATAAGGCACTATAACTACTACTACTACTAGTAGTAGTAGTAGTAGTAGTAGTAGTTAGTAGTAGTAGCAGCAGCAGCAGTAGTAGTAGCAGTAATAGTAGTAGTAATAGAAGAGAAGAGAAGAAGAAGAAGAAGAAGAAGAAGAAGAAGAAAAGAGGAGGAGAGGAGGAAGGAGAGGGGGAGGAGGAGGAGAAGAGGAAGAGAAGAAGAAGAAAAAGGAGAAAGAAGAAGAAGACGATCAACAACAACAACAACAACAACAAAATCAACAAGTGGATGATCAGGAAGAGCAGCAAAGAAAGGAAAAACCACGGGCAGTAGAGCCGAAGATGATAACTGACATTGGGAGTGACAAGGAGACATGGATTCCACAGCTGGGCATGAGACAAAGCACACCAGCTCCGTAAATAAAGATACGTTCTTGTCCACTCCCCGTCTGTGCCAGTGGCCATTTATACCACATTCATCATTGAAGAATCTCACCCATCTATCAGACCGCGGGGTCCACCCCATCCATCAGCCAATATCTGCAAACAACCCGCAGTGCCATATCATCCACGCTATTCAAGCGCGCAGCCAGCGATCAATTGGCACGTAAATATAAAAGCAGAAAACAAAACAAAACAAAATCAAAACAAACAAACAAAAAACCAGCATCCATATTTCAAAGGGTTCCGTTCGAAGCAGAAAGATCTCCATGCAGATAATTTGTTTTTAAGTTTCGTTTTTCTACTTTGTCTTCATGTCCTGATACGGTAAAAGCTTGATAACAAAAAACAAAAAGAAACAAAACAAAAAAGTCGAAATTCGGACAATTTTGTCAGAATACTTAAGCGCAGTTTGTGTCTTTTTCATCTGTATTTTTACATTTTCAATAACATAAATAAAAAGTTATTATTTATGATATTTGTTTCTATTGCTACGCGGAGGCTTTTTATTGTTTCATATGATTTGCAGCTGATATTAAGAAAGTTTTCATCATGGAAGAATATCACTGCTGCACGAGAAATGAAAAGCAGTCTGCATACTAACAGGTACAGCTATATCAACTCTTGCAGCTATATCAACTTTTGGACAAAGCTGCCTGCCGCCGACCCCCCGACCCCCCCCCCCTCTCTCTCTCCTCTCGCTCTCTCTCTCTCTCTCTCTCTCTCCTACTCTCTTTTTCTTCTTTCTCGAAAGGAGAACAAAATCAAAAACTCGAGGATGAAAACAAATCGGTCAGCTTTACGTTATACGCCGAATTACGTTTTGGTAATGGCATCAACGACCTGTCCGGCGAAGAAGAATAGCCGTCCAGTCCTGTAAAACGCCTTGAACAGACACTTCAGACGCAAGACGTGGGTACAGTGACCAGAAGACAGAAATCATGACCAGCAAATCCAAGAAAACTAAGAAATGAAACTAGAAGGCCAAGAATCTAAACCCCTGAAAAGCTTTTGGTTCTTCGAGTGCCATCGTCAGAGACGTTGATCTAAACCACAAGTCCTGTTCAGAACAGCGCAGATTTCAGAAGAGCTAACACAACTGGAGACCATTTGACGTGACGAGAAACAAATTTCCATTAGCCTACGTCAGAAATCCGACCCATGTGTTGATGGCCAGCTCCATAGGTCTGCATGTACTGTAAAACTTGGACGGTCACTGCAGAGTTGCAACAACGAGTCATTTCTAAATAAGGAAGCGCGCAACTGAATCAGATGAGCGACTGGGTCATCATTTTGAAGACCTGCTAATGCAGAAGTCAGACGAGCCTATGGATACTAGTACTTACGACGACTTGCTCATCCTGCAGTCAGATAATCCAGTGGATTCTGTTTGTGAAAACTTGTTCATACAACAGAGTCAGACAACCCAGTTGGATCGTAATAAAGACGACTTGCTCATACTGCAGAGTCAGACGACCCCAATGGAGAATGCTTATGATGGTCTGCTCCCATAAGAGAGTTAGACCAGTCACTGTACTATACGACGGCCTGTTCATGCAACGAAGTGTGTAAACCAATGGATTACAGCGGTGACGACCACCTCATGCAGCAGAGTGCGTAGTAAGAATGGATTAGAACTATTACGGCTTGCTCATGCAACGGAGCGTGTCGAACCATTGGGTTATGATTGTGACGACTGCTCATGCAACAGAGCGTGTCGAACCAATGGATCATTACCATGACGATCTACTCATGCAACAGTGTCGAACCAATGGATTATAATTACGACGATCTGCTCATGCAATAGGACGAGTCGAGCCATTCCTTTCTGAAAAATAACCAAGACAGCTGTTTGGGGTGGATCTTTTGTCAAAATTTTACAAACACTCCCTCCAGGGTCCACGTCTACAAATGATTAATTTTCCCCTTGCTGACTATTCCTCCAAAAGACGATTCCATCATGGTGAATGAAGATAACGTAGATAACCGTAAGGAGCCCCTGATCTGAGACTGCATGATGAGGCCGTGTACTCCCCGCTTTCTTTTCCCAATGCATCCTACGTCAACCAGTTCCGAGAGATACAGACACCTGCAGTGTTGGGTCATTTCAATTTGAGCAACGCTCTTAAGACATGGCCATTTAAAGCCGATGAAATTCCCTGTGCGCTTCCAATTTCTTCCCATTTGAACCCGTAACTCCCCCCCCCCCCCCCCCCCCCCCGCCCCCCTTCCAAACATGCTTTTGTCTTTGGAACGCAAGCAAAGACCACAGGTTCGGGAAGTTCTACAAGCTTTACCATGTGCTATAGTAAGCTGATGACTGGCTGTTCGTTTGAGGTTTGTCTGTGCAGAAGTGATAAAATGCCGGAGGAAATACTGTTCAGCAGAGGAGTTAAAGCCCCAAAGTTTAAAGAAGGCTGTGTAGCAGGGAATGCTTTTCTGCTTGTTGCAAGAGCACAGCGTTTGCGTCTTTACCCTGCTGGGCCCCCGATATCTAATTAAAGTGAAATTATAACCTACCTACCCACCTCTCTCTTCTCCTCTCTCTCTCTCTCTCTCTCTCTCTCTCATCTCTCTCTCTCTTTTCTCTCTCGTTCCATGACGTCTTAAGAGCGCATATCTCCCCAAGCCATCCGACATTTTAACCACACATAGGGTAGACTACTCGAGAAGAATGGAATCAAATCCTGTTACTCGATGCAGAGGCAGTCCCGTTCCCGACAAAAGTAGTAAGTAGACAAATACAGAAGTAGTAGCAGCAGCAGCAGTAGTAGAAATAGTAGTAAAGGGGCTGCAGCTGCAGCAGCAGCAGAAATAGTAGTAGTATAGTAGTAGAAGTAGTAATAATAGTAGTAGTTCTTTGTTGTTGTTGTTGTGCTGCTGTTGTTGTTGTTTGCTGTTGCTGTTCTTGTTGGAGCAGGAGGGACAGGAGAGTCATACCAGCACTAATGTGCGCTTCATGAATTAGAAAAACTTGCTTTCCTGTCCTGGCCTCTCACAGACCTTCAGTTAACCTCCTCCAGCCTGAGAGAGAGAGAGAGAGAGAGAGAGAGAGAAGAGAGAGAGAGAGAGAGAGAGAGAGAGAGCTCTCACATAAGAATGGAATAGATCTTGTCACACGCAGCACACAACCATTCATTTGCAATCCCCGCCGACAAACATTCACCCCCACCCCCCACCTCCACCACCCACAGTCTCCTCTTGCTTCCGCGCCATCAGTTGATGCCAACCTGAACAGCAAGGCAAGTAAGCAACCCGGCGAAACTTGAAAGACACGGGTGGAAAGTGACAGTTTGCAATCCATATCCTTCCGCCACCATGCCCCAGACCTTTTTTTTGTTTTGTGTGTGTGTTTTTACTTTTTGCTTTGTTCGTTCTTTTTTTCTTCTTTCCAATCAACCCTGCTCCCAGGGTTACTTTTTTGTTGTTGTAAAGACACACCGCTGCAGGTTTCCCGCTCGAATGTAAACAGCAGCGGAGCGAGAGTCTGTCCTGTGAGTAAACAGTCCCTAATTGTGTCTTAATCACAGTTGAAGTAGGCCAACAGCATGAGCGATGGGTTTTTTTTCTTTTCTTTAAAGCAAAATAACCACTAAAAGAACAAAGTCTTGAAGGGGCCACAGGCTTCGGGACTTGTATAATTGAACAGGAAGAGGATGATGATAAAGGTGATAGTGTGGAGTCTAATTCATGTCCGAGACATTTGACAGGGCTGCTGTACACTGTCACGCTTCTTCTGCTCCTTTTTTGTGGAACATCAGCGGAAAGCAGATTTTGGGAGAATCTTTTTGTCCATTGTGACATGGCTCCGTGCAGGATCCATGCGTATGAAGGATTAGTTGTTTTCTGTCTCCTCTTCCATGGCGGTCTCTTTTTTCTTATCTTTCCTTTTTTTTTCTTTAACAAATAATTTGGAGAAAAAAAACATATACCGCGAAGTTTGAAGATCCTGTTAACTTTGTGCAGATGCGTTTTGTTTCCAGACAGTGTAACTGGCATAGTAGTAGTAGTAGCAGCAGCAGTAGCAGTAGTAGTAGTGGTAGTATTAGCAGTGGTAGTAGTAGCAACAATGGTGGTGGTGGTGGTGGTGGTAGTAGTAGTTGTAGCAGTAGCAGTAGTAGTGATGGCTGTGGTGTAAAAGTAGTAGGAGTAATAATAGTGGTAGCAGCAGCAGCAACAGTAGTAGTAGAGTAGTAGTAGTAGTAGTAGTAGTAGTAGTAGAGGTTATAGTAGTAGGAGTTGTATTTGTAGTCGTAGTTGTTATTGTTGCTCTGCATGTTGTTGTTGTTGTTGTTGTTGTTGTGGTCGTCGTCGTCGTCGTCGTCGTATTGAATAAGATTTACTCGCCTTCACGCCCCGCTCTGTTGTCTCAAAGACCCCCCCCCCCCCCCCCCCCAAACCTTACGGGGGAAGAGAGCTCTCTCGGAGACAGGAATGGAACTGAAACATTACCAGACCTTGTGTCACACACGGTACACAACCATTCATTTTGCTGCAATTCCCGCCGACAACAATCTTCCACCCACACCCATCCACCTACTCTTTCGCAGGCCGCTGCAGCCCCCGCGTCATCAGTTTATGCCAACCCGAATTGAATGCGACCGAAGCAGCTCGGCCAGACATGGAAACAACATGGCGAGCGTGACAGTTGCAATCCATATCCTTCCGCCACCGCGTCCGAATTTTTTTTTTTAGTTCTGTTTTTGTTTTGTTTGGTTTTGTTTGGTTTAGTTTGGTTTGTTGGTGTTTGTCTTGTCTTGAATTTCAAACAACCTTTGCTTGAGGGATTGCTTCTAGTGGGTTTAAAGGCTCGAGGGTATGTGTATACACATGTGGAGCTGGAGTGAGAGTCTGTGCCGTTAGTAAACAGTCCCTGACCGTCTTGATCGCAGTTTAAAGCCAGCGCACAGTGTGAGCGATGATCTTTTTGTTTGTTTCTTTCTTTTTGTTATGGGGATGGGTTAACGAGGGCAGTATGGGTGCAAGAACCGGCGATCGCACAGGTGCAGCAGCCATACGCACGCTCAGAGAGAGAGAGAGAGAGAGAGAGAGAGAGAGAGAGAGAGAGAGAGAGAGAGAGAGAGAGAGAGAGAGAGAGAGAGAGAGAGACAGACAGACAGACAGACAGAGACACAGAGAGAGAGAGACAGAGAGAGACAGACACAGACAGACAGTCCGAGACCATTTGTCACCACAGCAAGCATTTACTCCTAATTAAAGGGTCAAAAGAGAATCCACAGACCTCTGAATAATTACCAAACAAAAACAAAAAAAAAGTGTGGGAAAACGCCCATCCTATCTTGCAAATGGAGGAAGCCGCTTCCAGACGAAATGATGAAGAGGCCTGGTGAAGAATACACCCCCAGCCCCCGCCCGTCCCACCCTCCGGGTGTCCCTCTGGAAGCCCCATCCGTCGTGCTAGAGGAGGACAGAGTGAGGGAGGGACGCGAGATCAGCCCACACTCAGCCCACTCGCGTCTTCCGAGATGTCTGGGGGAACGGCCTGCTGTTGCTGCTACATGTGACGCCTCTAAGTAAACAACACGTCTAGATCTGCTGCTTTCCTCTTCTTCGTGGAGCAGGGGCGGACTGGGAGATGGAGATGGGTTGGGTTGGGCTGTGGGGTGCAGGAGTTACGGGGAGGTATCAGGCTTCCGGAAGACCTCTTCCCCCTCCCCCCCCCCCCCCCCCCACACACACACACTCCTCACACCCATCATGATTTAGCTCCTCGCCAAGCCTTCTAACCCCCTCCCCCTCAATCTTTCCACCTCCCATCCCTGCTTCTCCGACCTCTCGTCCTGTTAGATCCCATCCCTCACCCTCTTCACTACTCATCGTGTCCCTCGCCTCCTCCACCCTCACTCCCCGCCCCGAGCGCCCCCAGTCCCTGTCCCCACAAAAGAGCGCGATGACAGTGTTAGATAAAATGGCTTAATGGACATAGGTGTCTGCACGGAGATCCGTGTATCGCGAGTCCCAGTCCCCCACCTCTACCGCCACGACCCCCCCCCCCCCCCCCCCACTCACAAACGATCCCTGCACCCCAACCCCCTCATAACTTTCCGTTCTGAATCATCTCCCACTCTTCCTCGGTCTACAAAAAGATTCCGTCGTTGTATTGTCTAAAATCACAAGGAAATCATGCTTTCATCATGCAAATCTTTTCATTTTTGCCTTGTTTGTTGGTTATGCTTGCTTCGTAGGTTTAGTCTGTCAAAACACATTACCTTCATCGTGTCCTTCGTGCTCTAAACAGCCAGCAAAGATGCAAAGAACGTGTGCAAAGAACATGCCGATGCATAGCTGCTATCCGACATTAATGCTGTTGAAAGTCGGAGGGTGAGGGCGAAGATCTGGAACTGAGGAAAATTTTGATGATGTTCAGGATGACGACAGCAATAATAGTTTTTCAACCAACCATGTGTTTTGTGAATGTTGCTGTGTGCTTTAACGTATGTTTTTGCCCTAGAACTGAACAGCAATAAAAAAAAAGGTACTGGTGCTAGGCTTGCAAGCTAAACAGCTCACAAGCTTAAATCAATGTAAAGACAGGGACGGTAATGCCTTCACTGTATGTTAAATATGCACACATCAACCGGAGGCATCTACCCTTGAAAAAGCGGGGTCACTCTCGCTGAAGCAGATTACCTTCCCTACGGATTTCCGAACATTTATTCGTGTTAATGCTGCTGTCGCCAAATCGACAGAAAGTTAGTAAGCCCACACGAAAGTTCAATTCAAGAGATCGGTAGTAATCTTGGACTTTTTTTTTTTCAATTTAAACAAATATTTTCATGCAAACACATGACATTCACATACATATACATGGACTAGAAAGAAAAACAGCCACCATACATACATACACATACATATACAGATCACCAGATGAGAGTTTAAGGTAGTACAACATGAGTCCAATTACATAATATAAGACGGGTGTAGATACATTAATGAACATATTCAAACCTTTCATGAATTTCACACACACACACACACACACACACACACACACACACACACGCGCGCGCGCGCGCGCGCGCGCGCACGCGCGCGAATCTGTACGCATCTGTACAAACATTTGGGAGTGTTAAGTCTAAAAGGGAAAGTGAACCACAAAGAATTCAAAAGAAAAAGAAAAAGGTAACCCATAATATAGTAGCATTGTATAATACATTATGATAGAAGCATAACTAGCCATAATTATTACACACAATACACGAACATTTAGACATGGGAAAATAATGGTTTGTATGTCAGCCATTTTTCAAAAAACTTTGTATAGCATAAGCTTAAATATGCATTATGTTCCTCGATTTTATATCTATAGTTCAATTTTTTCAAAAAAGATGTTTGTGGAGGGTTTCCTTCTAATTTGCATGAGTTACGTAATGTTTTGCTAGTAATATAATGAAATATAAAATATAAAGATTGATTGTCACATCGAAGCCCAATAATATTAAGGATGCCGTTAATTTCATATTCTCTGCGTTGACACATTTTTCTTTAATTAAACCAACAAGAGAATAACAAAACTGTTGAACATAAGCACATTTCCAAAGCATATGGTCAATACGATCTTTACATAAACCACAAAAACTACATTTATCATTATCAGCCACTCCCATTTCTTTTAAAATAACATTAGTACCAAGACACCTATGCAATATTCTCAGCTGAAACCATTTCAACTTTATGTCTTTAACTTTATGTACGTTCAAGAAGCATAATTTCCAGTTATGACGAACCGACATTTTCTGATCCCATTTGTCACAACATTTTGCTCGTAAATTATTATCAATCATAATATCATAGTATAATCTAGAGCCTTTATGAATGGCGAGCAATTTCTTAAATGAGAGTGTTAAGTTAGTACATTTATTGTTCTCAACAATATTAGATTTTCTTATGTAGTCAGTTATAGCTGACTTGTAGCCAGCAAAAGTAAAAAAATTAATGTTTAGATTATACTTTTCCTTAAAACATCTATGAGACAGAAAATGTCCATTTTCATTTTTAAAAAAACTGAGCAAGATGAAAAACGTCTTTGTTATCCAGTATTTTAGACACAACATATTTTTTTCCTATTTGATTTCGGTTGTTGTAGCAAAATAGCTCTGCAAGAAATTCAGCAAAGGTTTTTGGTGTACATTTGTAAAAAAAAAAAAAAAAAGTTCTATAAGCATCAAAGACGTCCTTCAAAAAAAGGTTATATGAAGTAAATTTTGAAACTAATTCTGGACCATATTTGTTCAAAATTGGAAACTTAGGGAAATTAGTAAGTAAAATATCTTTCCATTTATGGGCCGATTTTTCAGCCCTGCGAATTCAGGATAATTTAAAGAATGTGACGAATGTTCTTAAGTCAGGAAGGCCAATACCACCATTTTTAACACTTTTGCGAGCTATTTTCCGACCGATTTTGTCCGGTTTTTATTCCAGACAAATTGATAACATACTTGTTGACAAGTTTGAAAAAAGACATCAGGAGGATTTGGCAGAAGTAACCACAGATGAGTCAGTTTTGACAGATTTATGGAATTTAAAATTGCAACTCTGCCAAGAGGTGTTATCTGGCGTTTTACCCATATCTTAAATAAGTACTTAACATCGGCTAGTCTTTCTGAATCATTAATATTTAAACAATCTTTCAAATCATTCGTAAACCATACACCAAGTATTCGAAATTTGGATGGATTCCAATCGAAGTCTAAATGCTCTAAATACCGGATTTTACAGTTTTTTCTACTTCCCAGCCATATTACACTTGACTTACCCAAATTCATACGAAGTCCTGAGACCAAGCCAAATCTATATAGAACACCAATACATGTTTCAAAAGACTTACGATCTCCTGCAAGCAGGAACTCTGTATCATCGGCGTACTGTGACAGTTTATGTTCTACATCATTAATTGTAATTCCTTGGATATCAAGATTTTCCCTGACCATTATTGCAAGTATTTCTACACATAACACAAACAAATAGGGAGAAATTGGGTCCCCTTGTCTACAACCTCTTTTTACGTTAAACCAGTTTGAGACCTGACCGTTTACGATAACACACGACTTAAATGTTTTTATAAAAAGTCCTTATCCATTTGCATATATCATTTTTAAAACCAAAAACATCTAGTACTTTAAACATAAATTCCCAATTTACCGAATCAAAAGCTTTTTCGAAATCTATATTTAATAACAACCCAGGTAAGTTATATTCATCCAAATAAGCAATAGTATCATAAATCAGTCGTAAATTATCACCAATATATCTGTTTTTAATAAACCCTGTTTGGTCTTCGTTAACAATGTTTGGTAGTACTGATTTAATCCGATTTGCTATGTATGACGATCCAATTTTATATACGACATTTAAAAGTGAAATTGGTCTCCAGTTTTTTTAAATACTGTCTTGATTTATCACCTTTGGGAATAGATGTAATGATTCCTTCTTTTTGTACACTGGTCAATTCCTCTTTTCTGAAACTTGCGTTTGAAGCTCTGATAACGAATATACCAATTTTAGTCCAGAAAACCTTAAAAAATTCTGTGGTGAAACCGTCAGAGCCAGGGCTTTTATTATTTCTCATGTTCTTCAGGACATACGTTGCTTCCTCTAAAGTAATCTCTCCCTCTAAATCGTTTGCTTCTGTTTCTTCTAGACAAGGGATGCTATTCACTAAGTTATTTATTTCACAATCCTGGACATTGTCTTCTGTATAGAGTGACTGGTAAAACTTCCGCACCTCTTGAAGGATTGAAGGATATCCTTTTGATTTGTTAAAATGTTACCTTGTTCATCGATGATCTTAGCCATATTCTTACTGACAAAATGCCGCTTTTCTAAATTGCAAAAATAACTACTGACTTTCTCCCCTTCCGCTATCCATCTAGCTCGTGATCTTAATAATACTCCTTCTATTTGTTTTTTCTCTAATTTCTTTCAGCTGTTCTTTTTTCATATTTATATTTCTAACGTCATCCTCATTCTTTTTCTCAAGTTTTTCTAATCTACAAATATCTTGCTCTAATCGTTTTTCTTTTTCCATAGTTTCTTCTTTTTCATCGTAGCATAAGAAATTGTTTTTGATCTTATTTTCATCAATAAAAAATCGAGAAAAATGTCATCAGAAACAGAAAATTGTAAGTCTTCATCTCGCAAATTGTTTTCATTTATGTTTACTGCACATTCTTCTTTAATGTTTTTAATTTCATCATTTATTTCATCTACATGTGCTTTATTTTTTAAAAGAGATGAAGTGAACTTCCAAAAGGTATTATGCTTTACATTGTCATTGAATTTCAGTTTAAGGATGACAGCGGAATGATCTGTTCTATATCTGCATTCGATATCAGCGTCATCTACAAATGAAACCACAGAATCTGAAATTAAAAAAAGTCTAACCTCGCCTGTTGAAAAGGATGAGTTCTCCACGTGTAACGGAGACAGTCAGGATTTAACTGACGCCAAATATCGTTTAAATCTAAATTATCGATAATGTTTTCGACAGTCTCTTTTGCTTTAGGGTTATTAGTATGTTTGTAATTACAATAGTCTCGAGAAGGATCAAGAACTTGATTAAAATCACCTGCTAGTATTATATTTTCAGTATTAAACCCACCGATCTTTCTTTCTGTTCATGATAAAACCCAGGATCATCTCTGTTAGGGCCATATATGTTAACAAAAAGGAAATTGCTTTTATGCATTTCAATCAATACCATGACATAATTTCTAATTGTATCTTTCATTACACGTTTGACTTTGAATTCGAAATTATTGTTAAACAGTATTGCAACCCCTCTTGAATTTGATGTATGGTTTGAAAAAAACCCTCGATATCCCCATTCCGCTAAAACATAATCTTCCATATTTTTCTCAAAATGTGTATCTTGTAAAAAATAAACAGAATATTTCTTATTTCTTAAATAATGGAAAACATCACGTCTTTTCTGCGGATTGTTTAGACCTTGACAATTTACTGAAAGAACTGATATACTACTATCCATGTCTGAAGTAAATTTTAATGAATACATTATTTCTAAATAACAAAAACTTTACATTATTACCGTCAAACAATAAACAATCCCAAATAGAAGGAAATATCCAATCAATGCAAAGAAGACAAAGTGAATAAACCATAAAGACAATAAAATGACTCCCTTTGTAACGCAAATCATCATATCCTGGTGAATCGACGAACACATAACGAAGACGGAGTAGGACAGGCATCATGTACAATAATCTTGCAAACAACAAACAATGGAAACGTGTAGAAAATCGCTTGACTAGGCACAAGCGAGCATTGGGGGTGCGTGTCGACCCAAAAAAAAACCAACAAAACCGACCACTTTGGGTCATACCAGGGCTTGGGGCAGACAAATCAAAGAAACATCAATAGCAAAGAATATGTAGTCATACATACAAAAAAAAAAAAATTCTCTCCTCTCCCCCCCCCCCCCCTTTTTTTTTTTAATAACAAGCGAGAAACACGGGGGGCCGGGGGGGGGGGGGGGGGAGGGGGGGGGGCGGGGCCAAAAAATCAATGAAATGTAACGTCTTTCCCCCTAATTTTCCGCTTTTTTTACAAACATTGGGCAACCACGCCAATCTGACTGTCCAAACCTGGGTTTAATGTCATGGGGGAAGGACAGCGCACACCCCAAACACACCACACTTGCTTACAAATCTCATTCAATATCAGCATTTCGTCACTCAAACCACAGAAAAGTCTAAAAATTTTACATACTGATCATAAAAAAAAACATCAATGCTATAGAATCAAACAAAATAAAACTTCCTTTTTTCCTTTAAAATTTCACAAAACTTTACTAAAACAATTAACAACCCGGGGTATAAATAGATTTCACTTTACCTGGCCAGTGTCTTACTATTCACGAATCAACTGTCTTTCTTTTCTTTTTTTTTTCTTTTCACGTCATTTCACAACCCACACAACTCCCGGGCACGGTGTTGGTCGAGGCCCCGGGTCATGAGACTGTTGGCTTTGGGTCTTGGGGTTCTGTTTGGGCGAATGCCTGCCAGGTATGAGGTCAAACCCCCCCGGTTAGGTTAAACAGGACTATCAACATCGTTTTTTTCTCCTTTTTTTTTTTCCCCTGCATAACGGTTGCACTCTCTCTCTCTCTCCTTTTCTAGTCTGCTCTTATCAAATGACATGGTTGTTTTTTCCTTTTTTTTTTCTTTTCTTTTTTTTTCTTCTTCAAAAATTTAGAAACCCTTTTTCCTCTCTCCAACCTCCTCATCCTTCCTCGCAGACTACCCAAACTAATCTCAATTTGGTTCTCTTCTCTCCTCATCTCTCCCCTCTCTCTGCCCTTCCCTCCTGCAACTCCCTCAAACCCTCTCTCCCCTCTCCTCTATCGTTCTTCCCCCCGTTCTCTCACTCACGCTTTCCCTTTTTATTCGTTCCAAACTGCCCAAAAAAAGGGGCGAGTACCATTGTCATATTTTTACCCCTGAACCCGGGTTTCCCCTCAAATTCCATGGACTTCAAATCATGACATCCCGCTACACCCCTTTACTCTCTGTGGGGTCAATTGGGATTAAAGATTACAATTTTCACCCCCCCAAACCTATTCCCCCCTTCCCCACTTCACTCGGGGTTTTTCAATGGGGAACTGGCAATAAAAATTGGCCACGATCGGAGCCCAGGGCAACTGGTTGGTTCCAAATTTCCATAAGGCGCCCGGAACTAGGCCTCGGGCAAATGGGCCGGTCAAAGCCGCACAATTTTGGGGGGTCCCTTTCCGGGCCCTTCCCCAAAGTTAATTGCCGGACCCGACCATGGCCCGCTTTCTGACGCCAAAAAGGAAAGTTTGGCCCCGGGTCCGCAAATTGGCTCACCCCCAAGTTATTTTCCCCCCCAATTGGTTGTTTCCCCCAAGTTAAAGGTTTTTTTCTATTTTTTTGTCCGTAAAATTTTCCCCCCCTTTAAAAAAACCATCTCCCTTTTCCTTCAAAAAAGGACAAAAAGGACCAAAAACCCGAATTCGAAACCCTCCCGCAAAAGCAAAATTTTTTACAACCAACGGTTTAAAATTTAAAAAATACAATTATGAAACCAAAAAAAAAAATAGAAAAATTATGTTTGGACAAAAAAACACCTCCGACTTTAAACCCCCAAAGGGATTTGACCTTTTTTACAATTCTTAGAAAAAAAAAAAAAGAGGGGAAGAATTATTAGGGGGAAAGTTAAAATAAGAAAAAAGGGGGGGGAAGTAGAAAGAAATAAAAAGAAAAGTTAAAAAAGAAAATAAAAAATCTAAAAAAAAAAAGAAAAGCCAACGGGGAAAAAACCCAACCAACAACATAACTGAACAACAAAATTTTACAACAATGCACCCGGGATAGACTGACTTCCCTGATTTCAGCTTGCAGACTACACATTTAAAATACACTCCACATTCGTCACCGGAATGACGCACCGAAAACCTGAGGGCTCAGTGCCATTGCCCCAACGCAGCACTCAGTTTTTTCACTCGCCTCCTGCAAATTTGAGGGGTTGATGACCCGTCTCGATCACAACTCTTTCCCAAAAGTTTTGTGGAACTTCGCACGGCCCACACACAGCTAAACACTCCTTCTCCACCGTTGCGTACCCTTCTTCCACTTTTCAATTTCCTGCTACGTATTCACAGGAAACTCGACTCCTTTCAGCTCCTGCAACAATACGCCCCTTTCCCACCACCTGTGCATCTGTCCGAAACAAAAATGGTTTGGACAATTGTAGCTTCAAGATGGGACGGAACCAGCCCTCCCAACACCTCTGCGTGCTTGCTCTGCAGCGTCTGACCTTTTCGACCTCCCGGGTTTCCCTCCCTTTGACTAAATCACTGAGGGGACTCGTGATTGCAAAAAAATTTTGGAACAAACTCCCTATAAACCCAAAAAACCTAGCAACTCCGACTTCTTTTTTGGTCTTTGGTCTCTCTGAATTCATCATTTCTCCACCTTTCCTCTTTCCGCTGCTTTGTGTCGTTTCCCGACAAAAAAACCCTGGGACTCCAACTGCACCCTTCATCGTGCCCACCCCCTTATGACTCTTCTGGAAACTGGGCAACAAAACTCCCCTTCTTCTGCTATCTCTTTCACCCATCAATTTTGCTGCTCCCTAAAAAAACATCAAAGACCTCAGCCTTTTACCGGGGCCGGGATGACTCCCATGACACTCGTGACCCACTGACAAAAGTGCACGAAACATGCGGACCTCAACTGGGGTCACCTTACCTTCTTTTCCCCTTTGGGAACACTCGGGACAAAAGCCCCCTTTTTACAAGAAATTCTGTCTCACCTCCCTAACCTCCTGTTTCCCTCCACCTCTTGCCAAACCCCAAGACTTCACGACGAAGGGTCTGTTCCCTTTCAGCCCAAACCATCAGCACACTCATCCCGACTTCCCCCCTGGGAAAAACTAACGGGTTTAACAACCTTTTTCCTCCTTTTTTGCCCCGTGTCTGAAAGCTGCCCCTGTCAGTCAACAACTCAGTCCCCCGGGTCCTTTTCACCTGGAAATTCCAAAGATCAAACGTGAAGGGGTTTCCCTCACCAAAGCAAAACCCCCCTAGAATAAGGGGACTACTCTATCTACAACTGGGAAAATCCCTCACAGTGCCCTCGTTTAATACAGGCTGGATTTTCCCCGCAAAACCCCTTTATCGACCACTTTGTCCGTATAACGCATGAACAACCAGTTTCTCGAACACTTTTTTACCCTCTGCTGGCCAATCCCCCCTTTTTCCCTGAACAACCACTCAGCCTAGTCCCCCCATCCCTGACACTGACGCCGCCCTGCAGCTAAACGCACCCACCCTCCCCCAACTGAATCCCTTTTTTATTTCCCCTCAGTCGTTTTTCCCCTTTACGACCCTTATCCACCCTTGCAAGGCGCGCCTTCTGGGGAACCATCCAACCCTCGCCACATTCCCTTCTTGTGACAAATAAACACCAATTTTCCCTTTGCCCTTCCTTCTGCCCCACCATGGTTTGCAACTTGCAGAAAACTTCCTAGCCCTTTCACTCTTTTCACCTTTCCACACCTTTTTCCTCCGCCCTCATGCCCCAAAATGCCTCTCTAACACCTCTGCGACTTCAACAACTCTCCTGCTGTCTCTGTGTCTTTCTTTTAAAGTATGGGGAACCAGGGGCCCCAACCTACAAAATCTTTCTTTCATAACAGCTCTTTCAACTCACGAACTCCTTCTTCGACCATCAAACCAAACCTTTCTCAAAATATGATCTAGACGTGCACCAAACTGATTACTCTCACCTCTTTAATTTTGCTGAACGAAATTTCTTCCTGAACCTTCCTCTGTAGGGCAAATCCCCTTTATTAAAGACTCCTTTACACACCAAAACGGGCTGTTGTTCTGCGGAAAAAGCAGGAAAAACGCAACGCCTTCCCCAATGCGCTGACAAAAGACTGCCCACCTTTTGGAGGCCAACCCGAAGGGCCAACTTTCGAAAACTGATTAAGCATCAATCGAATCGGGTTTCCTTTAGAGAATTTGGCAACTTGGGGCGGGGGGGGAAGCTGCGCACAGATCACTGGAAAGTGAACACCATCACGGGTCTCCCTTTTTATTTTTCCCCTTCTCCACTCTAATTGAACCTTTAATCTTTCGTTTTTCCTGCGTTTCCCAGCTTTTAAACCTTTTTGTTTCCTCCCGGCCGTTACATTACCGAAACCTTTTCTTCTGTTTTCCTGCCCTCTACTCAAACGGCTCTTTTTCCGCGCGTTCATCCCCTTTCCCTCTTTTGCTGTTTTTTGACGAATGACCAAATCTCTCCGATAACCAGATCACGAGCGACGCCAAATTTTTTCAATAGGGGGGTTTTTTTTCTTCCGCCATTTACTTCTCTTTTTTTTTTTGAACAAGATTTTTTAACAACGACAGCCAAAATTGTTTTCCGACACGCTTTACTAATAGCACAAACCTTAAAAATAATATTTGCTTGGACAACGTAAAAATTTTTTTTAAGACGCCCAGCGCCTGACCCAACTAGAAGCGAATTATAGGAAATCTGTGCGAAAAAATACTCTGGGGGTGAATCCAAGCCCATATTTCACTGGGAACAACCAAACCAGTATTTAAATATCTTGGGGAAAATACAGTAAGACAACCCCTTTCTTTGATTTCATACTTGAATCCCACCCCCTTCCTCTCTGAAAATTTAACAATTAAAAAAAAAGGGCCGAATATCCGGCACTCGCCAATAAAAATTTTCAAACCCCGGTGTAAGTCGTGGAGGAAGGATAGCGCACAGCCCAAACCACTCACACTTTCTTACAATCCATTCAATATCATCATTCGTCACCAAACCCTAAAATCATAAATTTCTTACTGATCATAGAAAAACATCAATGCAATAGAATCAAACAAAAAAAAACATCTCCTTTCCAATTTCACAAAATCATTTATCAAAACCATTAACAACCCTTTAAAAAAAATTTCTACTTTTACCTGGGCCCGGGGATCTTAACTATCACGAACACGTCTTTTCTTTTCTTTTTTTTTTCTTTTACTGTCACTTTTACAACCCGACACAACTGCCGGCACTGGTGTTTTTCTGATGGGGCCCCGGTCGGGGAGACGTTGGCTTGGTCTTGGTTCTGCTTGGGGAAGTGACGCTGCCAGGATGGGTCAACCCCGGTTAGGGTTTAAAAAGTGACTACAACACGTCTGTTTCCCTTTTTTTTCTTTCCCGCATTAAAAGCTTGCACCCTCCTTTCCCCCTTTTCCCCTTCAGTCTGCTCTTATCAAATGGGCATGTTGCTTTTTTCTTCTTTTTTTCTTTTCTTTCTTTTCTCTTCAAAATTAGCAACTCTTTCTCTCTTCCCCCATCTCCCTCATCCCTTTCCCCGCAACTATCTCATCTAATCCTCAACTTGGTTCCTTCTCTCCTCATTCCTCCCTCTTGCCCTTTCCCCCCTGCAACTCCACTAGAACCCCCTCTCTCCCTCCCTCCTATCGTTCTTCCCCCCTTTCCTCATCACGACCTTTATTCGTTCCGATCTGTCCAAAAACGGGCGAGTACCATTGGTCAGTATTTTTACCCCTGACACCCGAGGTTGTCTCCCTCTAATTCCATTGGACGTTCAAATCATGACAGTCCCGTCTACACGCCTTACTCTCTGTGGTGGTCAATTGGTCATTTAATTGATTAGCTAGATTTCACCCCCACCACACACTACCTTCCCCCCTTCCCTACTTCACTGGCGCGGTGTGGCTTAAGTGGTGGACACTGGTCAATCTAAATTGGCCAGCTGAGTCTGGGTAGGCACCACGACGTCCGACTAACAATGACGTTGGTTCACAAATTGGCCGGATAAGGCTGGCCCAGGTACTGAGGTCCGTCTGGGCAGACATCGAGGCGTCGGTCAAAGCCGCTTAGTCAGACTGGGTGGGTCGGACCGTCTCGGCGAAACCTCTCCACTAAGCTTAATTGGCCGGACCCGACCTAGGGGCCCGTCTTTCTGACGCCTAGAATGTTTGAGTTTGGACTTAGGTCCGAACAAATTGGCTGGCGACACCCCAAGTTAGGTTGTTTCCCCCAAGTTAGGTTGTTTCCCCCAAGTTAGGTTGTTTCATTTTTTTGTCCGTGACAGTGACTAAAAAACAACTCAAACATATTTTATGCCAGTAAATGCAAAAGTAGCTTATTTTCAGGTTGAAAACATTTTTATAAATAAGCAGACATATTTGGTCAAAAGGTGTGAGGGAAAAAAAATCGTGGATGATAGTGTATTGAATATATATATATATATATATAAACTGAGACATATATCAGTTGGTGTCAGTGTCTGTGGTTCGATGATATAACTCAGGAATAGCCACAATGACCCCTATGGGCGTTGTTACTAATGTGAGCTCCCAGCCATCGCCGTCAAATCACATCATCCTCCACATCATCATCAGTCCAGAAAACTGCATACCATCAAATAATTCATATAACAAACTGATTCGATGATAGAAGATGGGAGGAGGAGGAGGAGGAGGAGGAGGAAAAAGAGATGGGGTTCCATAGTGTCAGTGGAAAATGACAATTTGTGTGTGTGTGTGTGTGTGTGTGTGTGTGTGTGTGTGTGGTGTGTGTGTGTGTGTGTGTGTAAGTTTGATAACGTTATGCCAAGAATTGTCATGCTCTTTGATTATGTTAATGAAAAAATGCGCCTTCACCTTTTTTTTTCCTGCATGCAGGAAACGATCCTACGGAAGCGGTAGGGCAAGATGTGGAGGGCGTGCTAGTAGACCAGCCCTTAGAGAAGAAGAAGCTGCAAGGCCTGACCCAGTGAACCTGTAAGAGTAATCTTGGACTTTGTGTCAGAAGTTCGGCAAAGTCAGAAGGCCGTTAGGACGAGAGAGAGGACCCGTCAGCAAGCGACACAGGTGGATGGGCAAAATGCGCTCGCACCAGACCAAGTCTGGAACCACCAGGAGCTCGCAGCCAGTCTGCAGTGTGACGTCGAGGCGGAGTTATAGGCAGTAAACAGAAACGCGTGTCTGGGAAACTACTGAAGGGTTTAGTGCCTGGCGATTCCATGGACAGAGGAAGGGGACGGGAGGCTGGGAGCGATAAGGCAGTATACAACGTAACTGTGGAGAATGGATGTAAATTATTCACAACGCTGTGGAGTAATTTCTTCGTGGTGCACTTTTACCTGCCTCTTGTTTGACGTCATGAAGATGCAGACTGGTTCGCAAATCTAATCGAAAACACAGAGAGAGAGAGAGAGAGAGAGAGAGAGAGAGAGAGAGAGAGAGAGAGAGAGAAGCCAAGATCATAAAAATACCGAACTTTACGCAGTTGATATTCGATATAAACACGATGTTCGACATAAACATGACATGTTTCTAAAGGCCAGAAATGCGAAATCATGATTTCGTCATTATGCACCGAGACCATTCCCCTTCCCCATGCATCCGAAATGCTAACTTCATCTCACTGGGGGACAGAATGTTCTCATTTCTCGCTGTCAAATCCTCTGTTCCCGTCATCAGTTTTTTTTGACCGAGATGATGCAGGCTTATTTCCCTTTATAATTACAGACACTTCCCGCACCACCATCACCACCTATGTTCCAGACCAAAAATCTACTCTTTTGATCAATACGCATGCATGGACACAAAGGAGCGCACGGGGACACACACACACACACACACACACACACACACACACACACACACACACACACACACACAGGCGCGCGCCTGCACTCATACCCCCCAGAGAGAGAGAGAGAGAGAGAGAGAGAGAGAGAGAGAGAGAGAGAGAGAGAGAGAGAGAGAGAAAGAGAGAGAGAGAGAGAGAGAGAGAATACTCTGTTTTGACAAACTGTGGGAAAAGTACCACAGCAAATTACACGCTGTCACAGTCACTCATGTCGCTGTGCCAATGCACGGTCCCGTATTGCTGGCATTGACAGCTCGATCCGCCTCCCCTTTCCCCATCCCCCACTTTTTCCCCCCTGACTCCTTCCCCCATCAATCCCGATCTCTTCTCTCTCTCTCTCTCTCTCTCTCTCTCCTCTCCTCTCTCCTCTCTCTCTCTCTCTCTCTCACACATTTTCCTTCCCTTCTCCCCGCGTTCCCTTCCACCCTCAATCCGCCCCTTCCCCTCTTCCACCCCTCCCTTCTCCCCTCTCTCTGTCCAATACTTCCATCCCTACATGAATCCCTTATGAATTCTTCCCGTCATCTCCCACGGCACCAACACCCCTCCGCATACCCCCTACCACCCCAACCCAATCCCTAGATTTGTCCTCCCCCCCCCCCCCCCCCCCTTTACATTCTGTTCTGAAAGCCTAACGATTCAAATTGATTATAATGGTTTTGCGCTGACAGCAGTAACACTGATATTTCCAATAAAAGAACATCGAGAAAAAAATATAGAAAATTCAACACACACACACACACACACACACACACATTTTCCAGATCTTATTTTTTTTTCTTTTCTTCTATCTTTTTCTTTTTCTTTTTTTTTTCTTTTTTTTTTTTTTGAACCGCAAGTTTAATTTTCCAAGCGATGTCCTCATTCTGCTTCTGTGCGTCTTTGTCATTTTCTCAAATTATACAGAATAGATTTAGCAACAAAAGGTAAGAAAATGGAGGGATGCTTTAAAAAGAAAAAGGAGAAGGAGGACGAAAGGCGGAAAAAAATAAAAGGCAAGACGAATAAAAGCAAAGATAGGATAACCTTCAGGTTTCATTTAATAAAGGGGAAAATGATGCCCTTGAGTAGGCTCTGTAAGAAAATTGCCTCCCCTGGAACCCTCTCCCCTTCCACCATTTTCTCCCACTCCCCTTCCCGGCACGCACGTGCACACAGACACAGACAGACAGACACAAACACACACACACACACATACAGAGAGAGAGAGAGAGAGAGGGGGGGGGGGGGGGCACGGGCGCGTGCGCAGAGAGAGAGAGAGTGAGAGATTTACACACACACACACATGAACGCAAGCACGCGCGCACCCATGCACGCGCGCGCACACACACACACGCACTCTCGCGCGCAAGCACGCATGCACACGCAAACACACACGAGAAGAAAGAAAGAAAGAAAGAAAGAAAGAAAGAAAGAAAGAAAGATACAGACATACAGATACATACATGTACCCATACAAACATACGTACCTAGTTAGGTACACAGATTGATAGATGGACAAAGATTATAGACTGATTGACAGACAGAGATAGAGAGAAAAAAAGAGACAGAGAGAGAGAGAGAGAGGGGGGGGGGGGGTAGACAGACAGACAGACATAGATAAATAGATAGATATATGGATATAGATAGTTAGATATAGGCCTATATCAGTGCGCGCGCGTCCGAATTTGCGTCTGTGTGAGCGCGCGTGCGTGCGCGCGTGCGTGCGTGCGTGTGTGCGTGTGTGTGTGTGTGTGCGCGTGTTAGGGTATGTGCGTGAAGGCGATCATGATGCATGTTAGATAACGATCAATAAATGTTGTGCCTCATACATCAGTTGCGAGAATGAACGGCAGAAACCGTTTCAGCGAGTGGCAAGATTCCCGTTTGTTTGTTTGTTTGTTTTTGTTGTTCTTTTTGTTTCTTTTGTTTGTTTGTTCGTTTGTTTTTTTCTCGTGTATGAATAATGCAAGTCGCTCAAGATTCAACACCAACTGCCTGTCCGCCATGTAAATGGTCTGACGAAGCTCAGTGGCTCTGCCAAGTTGAGGTGGAGGGCGGGGTCAGCAATACGGTGAATTAGTTATGATCGAGGAAACTGAATGACCTCTTCCCAGGCGTGGACGGAGGGGAGGGGGAATGAAGGGGGCTGGGCATATGAGATGGTAGAGAGAGATAGAGATAGAGATAGAGATAGAGAGAGAGAGAGAGAGAGAGAGAGAGAGAGAGAGATGGGTGGCATGGGAAGGGAGGGAGGCAAGAGGGGGGAGGGGTGGGATGGGGTGGATTTCATTGCTGGACACCCGCACCCCGTTCTGATCCTGAGCAAAAGAGTGCTCATGGTTATCGTTAGTTTGGTTTTGTGGTTTAGTAATGTTTTGGCAGAGGGAAAACTCCCATAAAGATGTTTGGGGCGCGCGCGCGCGCACACACACACACACACACACACACACACACACACACAAGAAAAAAGGTCTTGCCCAAGAAAGGAAGAAAAAAAAACCCACCAACAGGCACATACAGTGCACATCTATACACAAAACATACGCAACACATTCCTAACATGATAGTTCGTCAACCGACATCATTCCTGCAGGCACGATCAAACTATGTAGAGGGTACCAGCCGTTCTGCTCCGCATCAGAAGGTAGTCAGAGGAGAAGCCCCCCCCCCCCCCCCCCCCCCCCTCCCCCCCTTATCCCCTCAGACTAGCGTCTCGGTCCTGAATTTCTTGCACTCTCCAAGAGGGCTAGACTATATCAAGGTCATGACCCGAACATGCCCTTTTTCCTTCAGGATTCAGATCTGCATGCAGCTCCAAGGCCTCTCTCAAAGCGTGGCTTCACCACCACTATCACCACCACCCACCCCACGCCTACCTCCAATTCCCAATTTAAAGTAACAGTGCAAAAATAAACAAAACGGGTATCATGATGGTGCCACAAAATACATTTTCATAAAAAGCTATCAGGGCAGTAGACACTGCTGACTAGACATCTAAGCCAATTTGGACAGCGTTTACAGTCTCACAAACACTGTAACCCGACTGAAAAAAAGGCCGATATATCACATGAGTTTTAACAATTAAAACAAAGTGTACTGGGACAACGGCTGAACGCACGAACAAACCGGAAAACATAAGAATGATCAAAGCAAACGACAGTTAAGAAAAGCAGCATCGGGAGAATGAACGGTCAGAAGAAATGACCAGCACGGTTATGTCCAGAAGGCGAGGACCAAGGATGCACCTCAAACTGAAAAGAAACCCCTCCCCTCCATCCACCCCCCCCCCCCCCACCACCACCACCCCTGCATCCTCGACACTCCCGCTCCCCCAACTCCCAAGGAAGCACGGCACAGTCATCCTGATCGCCACATAAAATTGCGTAACAGAAGCAGCCATCCGAGGGTGATTGCACAAGCTCTGGGAACCGAGCTGGAGAACAAACGGGAGGAAATGGGGAGATGGACGGAGGGCAGAATATGAAGGGAGGAAGGAGCCAGGGTGGCGAGTGTGCATATAAAGATCAAATAGGATGATAATACGATAAATAAAAGATCTATGCAGCCCACAAAGTTGTCTAAAACGTGTAAAAACAACAACAAACATTAGAGGCAATGCAAGAGACCTTTTATTATATTACAACAAAAATGAGCGAAATGAAACAAACAAAAATTAGTCCATGCATACAGAAAATGATAAGACCGTTATCTGATGTACACATTAAAAGGAGACTAAAGTAAACCAGTTTTCGAGCGAGTGAATAAATCAAATAAGACAGAAAAAGAGAATAGATGAACAAATAGGTCGGTGGACAAGGAAAGGAAGAAAGAAAGGAAGGAAGAAATGAATAAATAGGAAAGTAGATAAAGAGAAAAAAAGAAAGGGAGAAAAGAAGAGACAAACAAACAGGTAAAAGACAAAAACAAATTTGGCAGACTGAGAAAGAAAGAAGGAAAGAAAGGAACGAGTGGGTACATAAAGAAAGATACAACAAGGGAAGGAAGAAATCAACAAACAGCCAAGTTGAAAAAGAAAAACGGAAAAAAGGACTGAATGAAAAACTGGATAGAGAAAGAAAGAAAGGAAGGAAGGAAAGAAAGAACGAAAGAAAGAAATGAAAGGAAGAAGAAACGAACAACTGGGCAGTTATTCAGAAAACAAAAACAAAAAAGCGAAGACCAAGAAAAAGGAAAGAAGAAATTAGCAAACAGTTAGACAGATGAAGACAAGACGTATTCAAAAAATGAATAGAGAGGAAGTTAAGCAAAGAAAAAGGAAGGAAGAAATGAACGAGTTTGATACAGAAATATAAAGGAAGGAAAGCACGAACAAACAGGTAGATCGACCAAGAAAGGAACGACGGAAGAAGAAAGAAATTTACAAACTGGTAGATCTTGAACATGGATCAAAGGGAAAGAAAGAAAGAAAAAGAGAAAGGAAAGACAGAAGAAAGGAAGAAAACGGCATTTGGACAGATATGGTCGAGAAGTTTTCACATGAACAACAGGCATTTAAGCTGTTGACCAAACTCTACAGCATCCGCAGGACCTGCAGATGATAGTTTTATTCGTTTATTCGTCAACAAACATACACTGCGGTCTGACTGATGCGAGAGAAAGAAGAAGAAAAAGGAGAAGGAGAAGAAGGAGAAGAAGAAAAAGAAGAAGAAGAAGAAAGAAGAAGAAGAAGGAAGAGGAGGAGGGGGGGGGGGGGGGGGGGGGGGAGAAAGAGGAGGAGGAAAAAGGAGAAGAATGAGGACAAAGGAGGACAAACAGGAGGAGGAGAGGTAGAGAAGGAGACAAAGAACAACTTTGTTAATGCAATAAAATGCTAGATCCCATTGTAATCAAAGCCAGTGGAAAGACCGTAGCCCAAGGATATGCCCATTCAATGTTTGCACTGGATCTGTGATGCCGATCCGGATCAAAGGACCCATGCTCCGTTTAAAAATTTTTTTCAATTTTTCTCTCGGTGTGTGCTCTCTGCGTGTGCGTGCGCGCGAGCACACGTGTGTGTGTGTGTGTGTGTGTGTGTGTGTGTGTGTGTGTGTGTGTGTGTGTGTGTGTGTGTGCGTGTGCGTGCGTGTGCGTGCGTGTGCGTGTGTGCGTGTGTGTGCGTGTGTGTGTCTGCACGTGTGCGTGCGTGCGTGCGTGTGTGCATTCTAACTGTGACATGTATAAAACCGTGCTTGTGCTTTTGTTTGGATTTCTCATTACAGAGGGTTGTATGTAAAACAAACAAACAAACAAACACAAAACAAAACAAAACGCAAATCACGTATCTGTCGTCTTCACTTCTTTGTCTTCTTTACATTTGTTTTCTCTCTCTCTCTCTCTCTCTCTCTCTCTCTCTCTCTCTCTCTCTCTCTCCTCCCTCTCTGTTGGAAGGGGGGTGAGGGGAGAAGAAAGAGGAAAAGAACGGAGGGAGGGAAGCGGGGGTGGTCTCGCCGAATTCTGTCAATTGTCTTGTCATTTTACGGTACCTGTGAACCCATCGCCCTGTCGCATACTTCCACAAACCCTTTGCTAAAGTAAGGCGGAAAGGAGGAGGGTGGGAATGGAGGGGGCCGTGGACTCTCTCTCTCTCTCTCTCTCTCTCTCTCTCTCTCTCTCTCTCTCTCTCTCCATCCCTTCCACCCTCTCTCTGCCTCCCCCTCTCTCTTCTTTCTCTCTCCCTCCTCTCTCTCTCTCTCTCTCTCTCTGTGCAAACTGATGAATGAGTTCAGTCACAGGCGCAGCAGGATGCGGGGGTCCTAAATCCAAGTCAGCTGACACTGATTGAAAGGAAGAATCTTCCCTCCTCCCCACCCCCCACCCCATCAACAGCCCCCCCCCCCCTCCCCCACCACTCCCTCCCGCCACCTCCCCGCACACACACACCCACTCTGCCTCGCTCCTTTCCATTGTGTTGGGGAGCTGAGGGATTTCCCCCAATCCCTTTCGTCATTTGCCGGATATGAGGTGCACGCGGTGCATGGTCTGATGCGCACAGTGGGACGGATGGTGGTCACGGAAGCGAGTCATGTTTCAGCGTGGTCTGAGGAGGAGGACAGGGGGGAGAAGCAGGAGGGGGTAGTGGTGGTGGATCAGGAGGAGGAGGAGGAGGAGGAGGCGGAGGGAGGATGTTGGGAGTTCAGGTGGTTTCTAATAAGCTTAAAAGGATGTTGGTGCTCGGTTGTGTACAGAGAGGGAGGCAGAGACGGAGGCAGAGAGAGAGAGAGAGAGGGAGAGAGAGACAGAGAGACAGACAAACCACACACCGCAGACACACACATATTTACATTGATTGATGACTTGTATTCCCAGGGTAACTGGTATTAGAGAGAGACAGAGAGAGGGGGGGAGAGACAGACAGACAGTCCCCACAAATAGAGACAGACAGATAAAGACACAGGTAGAGTGACGCGGCGAGGAGAGAAGAGAGAGAGAGAGAGAGAGAGAGAGAGAGAGAGAGAGAGAGAGAGAGAGAGAGAGAGAGACACAGACAGACAGACAGACAGACAGACAGCCAGACATACCGGCAGGCAGACAGACAGTGAGAAAGACAGACGAACGAAAAAAAGAATACTTAATACACATTCAGTCCATCCTCCCCCCCCCCCCCCCCCCCCCCCCCCCCCGCTTGGAAGCGAAATATCTGAACAAACATTGAAATAACGAGGTGGCATTTCCAATCCAAGGCCACTTGCGAACTCCGGATCCTATCAGACTTCAATCAGGTCGCAGCTGGAACATCCTGCGCATATAGTGCCGATGACTTTCGCTCGGCTCTCTTCCCTGTCGAGAACAATTTGAATGGAAGCCAGCATAACAACGTTGCAGAACTTTTCATGTGTACTCTGCACCGCTAGGAAATTCCAGGGAACATTGCAACATACAACGAAATGGACTTCGTCTTCTTCACTATCTTTTCACGTCGGGTAAATTGAATCAATTACAGTGTAATGTATCGGGCGGTGTTGGAAAAACCAACCCAGGTTGTGTAGATCATTAGGGTGCATTATGCCTACAAGCAGGGCAGTTTGCTTAAGACTACAATGTAATAAAACTAAAGGCTGCAATCAGGTTTCTTACAATAAATCAGAAGTCTGTATCCAATCAGACAAAGATGCACAATAGAATTCACCATTACAACGTTAAAACATCTCTTTTCGTACTATATACATAAGCATATTGGAACTTTTCAAAAATAACAGAATATAGTTTTACACAGACTGAGAGAAAGAAAGAAAGAGACAGAGAAAAAGGGACACAGAGACAGAGACACTGTGACAGATAACAGAGAGAGCGTGGGATCACAAGGGGGGGGGGGGGGGGGGGGGAGAGAGAGTCGGACAGATAGGCAGAGATAGGGACAGACAGTCAGACGGACAGACAGGTAGACAGACGAAGAGACAGAGAGAGAGAGAGAGAAGGGGAAGAGAGAGAGAGAGAGTTAGAGAGAGAGAGAGAGAGAGAGAGAGAGAGAGAGAGAGAGAGAGTGAGAGAGAGAGAGAGAGAGAGAGAGAGAGAGAGAGAGAGAGAGTGACGGACAGACAACAAACAGACAGGCAGACAATGGTAGAGAAATACAGAATGGAATATACAAAGGAAGAGAGAGAGAGAGAGAGGAGAGAGAGAGAGAGAGAGAGAGAGAGAGAGAGAGAGAGAGAGAGAGAGAGAGAGAGAGAGATGATTATTACACATTTAGTCCATCGCAATTTATGACGAAGAACCTCCGAACAAACATTTCAATAACAAGGTGGCATTTTCAAGGCCACTTGTGAACTCCCTATCCTATCGCATTCCAGTCCGGCTCAGATGGATCTTCTTGTGCGAATAATGATGACGACTTTGTCGGATGCTCTTCCTCTTAACGAGAGCAAAATTGAGTAGAAGCTAGCTTAACAATTTGTAGAACTTCTCAGCTGATACCGTACATCGTTATGACATTTAGGGAACATTGCAACATACAACGCCTTTACTTTTTCCCTTTGTTTTGGTTTTGGTTTTGTTTTTGCTTTTTTTCGTCTGTTTCTTTTTTCTAATCTTTTTTCTTTTTTTTGGCGGTCTTTTTTTTTTTTTTTTGACACGCGCTCACCATGCAAAACTTGTGTGTACATGGACATTTGCTTGATTGTTTTAGTGTGTAGGCGAATGATACAAAAAACGAAACAGACTTCATCTCCTTCACAAGCTGGGTAAATCGAATCAATTACAATCAATTAATGTCATCCGGTCCTGTCGGAGACGCCAGCCAGGTTGTTTGGAGCCCAGTAGATCGCGAGGGTCACATCACACCTGAAAGCAGATAATGTTGCTTATAGCCCAGCCGACCGCAAAGGGCCACATCAGTGCTGACCTGAAAGCAGGTCAGTTGGCTTGGATCACAATTTATTATAACTGTAAGCTACAATCATTTTCTTTTTCTTGAAGTCTTTCTTAATTAGTTAAGGAAGGAAGCT
>CM031602.1:71453512-71461012 GCA_018398815.1 Conus ventricosus
GCAGAGAGACAGGCAGAGAGACAGAGAGAGACAGAAAGACAAAGAGAGACAGACAGACAAACACACAGAGACAGACACAGACAGAAAGACGGACAGACAGACAGACAGAGACAGACAGACAGACAGACAGAGAGAGAGAGGACGTGGGGGCGCGGGCTGAGGATGAAATACAAAGGGAGTAGAAATTGTAGCATAGAGAGAGGGAGCAGACAGACAGGGAGAGAGAGGGAGGGAGGGAGGGAAGAAGAGAGATACAGAGACAGAGACAAGAGACAGACAGAGAAACAGACAGACAAGTATACAAATAGACAGACAGACAGCAAGACAGACACACAGAAACAATAACTGAAATAATGTCGGACAGTAACTAGACTTGCATACATACTTTTTGTTGTTGGTTTCTGAGCTCCGCTTTTCTTCTGACGCTCTCCATTGGACACGCCAGTCTTTCACACCAAGTTGTAGTGTGCTGAAGGTCCTCCAACTCACTAAAGAGAATCCTCACCAGTATTTCCCACTGTCCACATCCGAGGTCTGACAGTCGCATGTTGTGGGCACGCCTGCAAGTAGATGTTCAGTGTCATGTTGCCACACAAACAGGACCAGCAGTCTGACTGGGACCTTAATTTGCTTACTGGGGTTCATCACTACAGCTGATAAGTCTACTGGTCTTTGATAACTCTTCACCAGAGTCCTCTGTCTTGAGCCACAGTCTGGAACTAGGTTCCAGGAGTGGCCTCTCTCTCTCTTCTCTTCTCTCTCTCTCTCTCTCTCTCTCTCTCTCTTCTCTCTCTCTCTCTCTGGATGGTGGTTCTCTGGTCACTTTTTATTTCTGCTATTCAATGGAGATGTGTCCTTTTAAAGTAAGTGACACAGATAGTCCATCAGTAAATAAATAAATCAGTGAGAACAGTTACGCATTGGCACGCGCGCGCGAGCACAAACACAAGCACACAGACACGTACACACTCGCTCATTCACACACACACACACACACACACACACACTGACACGTACACACACACACACACACACACACACACACCACACACACACACACACACACACACACACACCTTGTTTCATCTTCTCTCGTGTTATAACTCAGCTGATCACACCGCGCCCTTTCAAGGGCTTTGACCACATACACAAAAAATGTCCCGAGAGAAAAAGAACCCACAAACAATAACACTGTGGAACTATCTACACAACATACTCAATACATCCATGACCATTAATCCTGAATTCAAGAGGGCAAGACCAAGCCATTCTGCTTGATTTATCACAACTACCTCCACCGCTACCACCACTGACCACACAAAGAAAAACGTGACAATAAAACAGTGCGATGAAATACAAAAAAAGGGTCCAACGGATAGCTAGAAACAGCTGAATAGGCAGCGAGTTCTGCAGTTTGAACAGTGTTGACAGTCTCACTGCTTAGTTTCCAGGCTGACAAACAGCTGGTACGCAAAATGGATTGTAACAACAACAACAAAAGAAAAGAAAGAAAAAAACAGTAGAAAGAAACAAAACAACAACAACAACAAAAACAGAAGAAAAAAAAACAGACAAAGAAAAAAAAAGGGAAAAGAGAACACTTTTTCGGGAACAAAGACAGGTGAACGAGTTACCCGTACACGAAGACAGGAAACCAGGAGATGAAAGTAAACTGAAATAAAATGAATTAACAAATAAAAAGGAGGGACGGGAGAGTGACAGGACAGAGGAAGTGATCAGCATACCATTTTCAGAAGACGGGGGATGCATCGCAAGAGCCCCCAGCTTCCCCAGGAGGGGACGGCACTGTCATTCTGATCGCCACATAAAATTGCGTAATGGAAGCATTCATCAGAGAGTGATTGCACAAGCTCTGGGGAACCGATCTGGAGAACAAACGGGAGGAAATGGAAGGGATGGACGGTGGAAAATTTAAGGGATGTGCCAGGGTAGTGAAACAGAATTATAATATAATACAACATTAATGCCCCCCACTGTCTAAAACAACTAAAAACTAACAAATGAGTAGAATTTGAAGAGACATTTCAGAAATGTATGTTACAACAACAACAAAAGGGATGGAAATGGGCAAATCGATCCATGCATAAAGATGATAAGACCCTATTTGTTGAATACGTAAAAAATGGAAGCTGTTTCGCAGGTTGAATGCATGATTAGGGTTGGATAAAAAGAAAAAAAAAAGAAAGTTAATTAGAGAGACAGAAATGAAAAACAATGTCAGTAGATAGAGAAGAAAATACAGAAAGGAAGGAACGAAGAAACAAAAAAGTAGGGAGGAAAAAGGAAAGAAATGAATCAAGAAATAGACAGACAGGAAGAAAAAAAAGAAAGAAATGGGAGGATAGTGCAAAAAAGGACAAAACAGCAAATGAACATATGGATACTTAGATAAAAATAGAAAGGGAGGAAGGGGGGAGGGGGAATAGATCAAATCGGTACTTAGTTTAGAAAGACAGAAAGGAAGGAAGAGCCGAACAGATAATTGGGTTAAAAAAAAAACGAAGAAAGAATTGAACAGAATTGGTAGATCTAAAGAAAGAAGGAACAAAAGAGCAAACAAACAGATAAGAGGGGAATATAGAAACCAATAGCCAAGAAGATCGAGAAAAAGGAAAGAAAATAGGAAATCAAAAAATAAGCAAGTACCTAAAAAGGGAAATAAAGTACGAAAATGAGCGAATAAGTCAGTAAATAAAAAAGAGAGGTAGCAAGGATGAAATGGAGAAACAGGTAGGTTAAATACAGAAAGGAAGGAAAGAAGAAAGAATGGAAGGAGGGAGGGAAGAAACGAATAAATGACTTGGTAGATAAGAAAAGAAAGAAAGAAAGAAAACAGAAGGAAATACAAATAAACAAAAAAACATGGGATATGGACAGAAGCCGTTCAGGAGTTTCAAGAAAAACAACAAATAATGTTATCAAAATAATTCCAGTGGGGATCAGCCTCTACAGACAGCCAGAGGCTCTGATTCTAATCGTGTAACCCATCGCCTCTAACGAATGAAATTATCTGAACAAACGTTTAATAACAAAGTGCCATTTGCCAGGCCACTTGTCACGATGAACTCAACATCCTACTGGCATCCGCAAAAACTGGAACTTTTTGCGTAAATAACATTGATGAACTTCGTGTTGTTCTTTTCCCTGTCGCGAACAAATTGAGTCGAAGCTGGCTTATCATCTTATAGAACTTCTCAGGAATTGATACAATATTGAGACAGCACGTAAACATAAAACAGAATGAACCGTATCTCCTTCAGTATCATTAGACGCTGGGTGAATTGAAATCAACTTCAGTGTGATGTCTGCAGCACTCACAAACTGAGTCAGTTTCAGTGTCATGTATCTAGCAGTCTTGGAGAAACCAGTCAAGTCTGGATGTTCGGTGCCCAGCGGTCAAGTGTATATCATGCCTAAACAGACGAGGACAAATGGACAGACAAACAGAGAATTGGGGGGGGGGTGTTGAGAAAAATTGGAACGCACAGACAAAAAACACAGAGAGAGAGAGAGAGAGAGAGAGAGGAGAAGAGAGAGAGAGAGAGAGAGAGAGAGAGAGAGAGAGAGAGGTGGGAAAAGAGACAGTGACAAGAGAGGTGCAAAAGAGGACAGGGACGATAGAGGCGCACAGAGAGAGAGAGAGAGAGAGAGGGAGAGAGAGGGAGAGAGAGGGAGGGAGGGAGAGAGAGAGAGAGAGAGAGAGAGAGAGAGAGAGAGAGAGAGAGAGAGAGAGAGAGAGAGAGAGAGGGGAAATGGATGGACAGACGGACAGACAACCGGACCTGCATACCTACTTTAGTTGCAATCGTTGTTGCCGTTGTTGTGGTGGTGGTGGTGGTAGTGTTACTGTTGTTTAGTGAGCCCCTCTTCTTCTCCCCGAACGCTGTCTATCACACACGCCAGCAAAGCAGCAGTGTGCTGCAGGTCCTCCAGGCCACCACACCACTGTTCACATCTGAAACGCGAGAGTCGTGTGTTGTGAGCTGCTGGAATCTGGAGGTGGTTTCAGAAGTGCTCTCTCTCTCTCTCTCTCTCTCTCTCTCTCTCTCTCTCTCTCTCTCTCTCTCTCTCTCTCTCTCTCTCACTCTCAAGGCAAACAGACGGACAGGCAGAAAGACAGACAGACAGACAGAGACAGGGAGAAAACAGAGACAGAAAGAGAGACAGAGAGAGAGAGAGAGAGAGAGAGAGGAGAGAGAGAGAGAGAGAGAAAGAGAGAGAGAGAGAGAGAGAGAGAGAGAGAAAGAGAGAGAGAGAAAGAGAAGAGAGAGAGAGAGAGAGAGAGAGAGAGAGAACGCGAGACAGACTGGCAGACAGACAGACAGAGCTAGAGACAGACAGACAGACAGACTGACAGACAGAGACAGAGACAGAAAGACAGAGAGAAAAAGGCAGACATATAGACAGACAGGGATAGAGAGACAGAGACAGACAGACAGACAAATGGACATTCAGACAGAGAGATTCCGATTCTGAAGATGAATACACGTTTAATCCATCGCCCCTAACGAAGGAGAATATCTGAACAAACATTTCAGTAGCAAGGTGCCTTTTGCCAGGCTACTTGTCACAGTGAACTCAATGTCCTCCTGCTGGCAATTCTGTCAAACTCAGCCGGAGCTTTTCGTGTAAACAATGTTGCCGAATTTCGTGTCGCTCTTGTCCCTGTCGCGTGCAAATTGAATCAAAGCCGGGTTATATCATTTATTGTGCACTGCTATAACATTAAGACGACACGGCAACATATAAACAGGATGGATCTCATCTCCTCCACTATCACCAGACGCTGGGTAAACTGAAATCAATTTCAGTGTGATGTCTCCATCAATCATACATGGTGTCATTTTCAGTTTGATGTCACTATCAGTTTTAAGAGAAGCTGTTGTTTGGTGCCCAGTTGACAACGAGGGACACACCAGGCCTAACAGCGAATCAACTTGAACACACTGCATTAAAAGTGATGGCTGCAATCAGTTTATCTCAGTGGACTAAAACTGTTGTTTACACCAGTTACGAAAGTTAGATATAAGTCACAATCAAAAGAAAAGCTGTTTGTTCTGCCAACGATGTGAATATATGTAGGTTAGAACAGAATTCTTCTTAAACCTCAATCACAGGTAGAACAGCTTTGGACAAACCTCACCTGGTTTTCTAAGCTGAGAGAGAGAGAGAGAGAGAGAGAGAGAGAGAGAGAGAGAGAGAGAGAGAGAGAGAGAGAGGAGAGAGAGAGAAAAGAGAGCAGAGAGAGAGAGAGAGAGAGACAGAGAGAGAGAGAGAGAGAGAGAGAGAGAAAGAGGGGAGGGGGGAAGGGGGAGGGAGGGGGGAGGGAGGAAGCGAGCGAGGGAGAGATGGAGGACGGCAGACAGACAAAGAGACAGACAGAAAGACAGACAGCCAGGCAGACACAGAGATAGATACCAGAGACTAAAGGGAGAGACAACTTGGGGAGAGAAAAGGGGAATGATAGAGAGATGGAGAGGAGACAGACAGACAGACAGACGGACGGATGGAGAGACAGACGGTCTGAAAGATAGAGAGAAAGAGACAGAGAGAGACAGAGACACAGACAAAAAGACAGACAGACAGAGGCAATGACAAAGAGAAAGAGTGAGAGAAGAGTAACAGACATATACACAGACACGTACAGACGGACAGATGGACGAACAGACAGACAGACAGACACACCGACGGACAGATGGACAAAAGAAGGTACAGAACGGAACTCACAGACAAAAAGAAAACAGGAAAGACAGATACAGAGAGAGAGAGAGAGAGAGAGAGAGAGAGAGAGGAGAGAGAGAGAGAGAGAGAGAGAGAGAGAGAGACAGAGAGAGAGACAGAGAGAGACAGAGACAGAGACAGAGAGACAGGCAGAGACAAACAGACAGAGACAGACAGACAGAGGCCGGTAGGCAAGCAGATAGAGACAAGGACATAGAAACACAGCCAGACGGACGGACAGACATTCAGATAAATAGACAAAGACAAATGAACAGAAGGACAGACGGACAAAGAATGGAACCCACAAACAAAATAATATAGAAATAGCGGGAGAGAGGTGCAAAAAAGAGATTGGGACAGACAGACAGACAGACAGACAGACAGATGACAGAAACAGAGAGACAGAGAGAGACAGAGACAGACAATGAGAAACAGGCAGACATGACATCTTAATCAATGACAACAAACCTCCCAATTCCTGTCAAAAATGGACTGAGAAGTTAGGGATAGATATTCAGTGGAAAGAGGTATTTTTAAAAAGTGCATAAAATACAAGATGTCAAGTTGAAATGGCTGCAGATGCGTATTGTACATAGAATTCTCGGGACAAATGTTGTACTGAAAGAAATGAATATTACAAATAGTTATTATTGTGATTTCTGTACAGAATTCAAAGACAGCATTGAACATATATTCTGGACATGCAACATCTCAAATCGTTTCTGGAAAAACCTTGAACAATTATTAAAAACAAAATGTACAACATGTACAAACATCAGCATAACTCAAAACATGGTATTATTTGGCATACAAAATAATATAGTTACGGACTATGTTTTTGATTTATTGATACTTCTGGCCTGGGTAAAATGTATATTTATAAATGTAAATTTGAAAAGTCCGTACCTAACATAGTAACCTTTGAAAGATACTTTTCTTCAAGACATGGAATAGAACAACACAATGCCAGATTATCATAGAAAACGGATGATTTTAATAAAAATATGGATGCCATATGAATTGCTATTCAGAAATACGCACTGAAACGGTAAACAGTAGGTCTTTAAAAAAAAAAAAAAAGGGGGGGGGGGGGGGAATAAATGGAGAGAAAAAAGGAAAAAAAGGGAAAAAAGGGAAGGATGGAGAAAAAAAAGAAACAAAGAAAAAGTAAAACCGTGAATCCAAATGTAAAAATAGCTGCAAAACGAACCGACATTCACCCTCCCTCCCTCTCTCTCTCTCTCTCCTCTCTCTCTCTCCCTTTAAAGGGGTTCTCACCCCTAAATAGCATGTTTGGGTTGTTCAAAAGTATGATCGAACGTGTTTCGATGTACGTGTTACTTTTCTTCTGGAACTCACTTCTATCCGTGTTTCGGGTCGTGCAAGTAGCCAAATCGTGACTCGTCACGGAGATTGCCGAGCACAGTACGGAAAGAGACGAGAGTCGGGGATTCCGCAAGTGACGTATAAATTCCAAGACTGCCGCGAATGAAAGACATGTCCCTAAAAGCTTTCGCTATGAGGACGTAAAACTCAACTATTTTCCGGCGATAATGGCAGATGTTCCCAGCTACGAGTCAAGTTCCAACGAAGAGGACATCGAACGTGAAAATTTTAACTTAAGTGTATGGAAATGAAATGAAATGAGGCAGGGAACAGTAAACAATAAACAGTAAACAAGTGGGGTAACGTTTGCTCCCATAAGAAAACCTAACACAGAGTAAACTTTTATTCAAGACTGCCTGCGCTTGTTTTTCC
>CM031602.1:71466012-71488512 GCA_018398815.1 Conus ventricosus
CAGCCACAGGGAGACAGAGAGAGAGAGAGAGAGGAGAGAGAGGGGAGAGAGAGAGAGAGAGACGGACAGACAGACAGACAGACAGACACATAAACAAACAGAGACGACAGAGAGAGGCAGTGAGACGGACAGACAGACAGATGGACAGGCAAAGACAGACGAAACTAAACAGTTAGAAACACAAAAAACATACTTTTTTTTGTTTTCGGGACTCCAAGTCCTTTTCTCTTTTAAAAGTTTGCCCTTTGGATACCCCCATCTTCACCGAAAGCTCCCTTTCCCGCGGGTTTCCCTCCGGGCCCCAGAGCTTCCTCACCCCCCGGGTTTTAAATGTCTCATCTGGAGTCGAAAGTCTCGTGTAAGGGAAACAGGGTCTCTAAGATGTTTTTCTGTTTTTTAATGTGCTATGACGCCCGGGGTCACTTTTTCTGACTGGGTCTGCACTTGTTTAACGATTTTCTCACTACAGCTGGGGGGGGGTATGGTCTTGAAAACCTTCCCCAAATCCTCTCCCCGGGGCGCCCAATCGGGAAGGGGGGTTCCAAAAGGGTGGTACCTCCCCTCTCTCTCTCTCTCTTTTCTCTCTCTCCCCCTCTCTCTCTCTCTCTCTCTCTCTCTCTCTCTTTGGTGTGTGTGTGTGGGGGTGTGTGTGTGTGTGGTGTGTGTGTGTGTGTGTGGGTGTGTGTGTGTGTGGGTGTTTGTTTCTTCGGCCAGTCTTTTTCATTTTTAATTTTCGGGAAATGGATGTGCTTTTTTTGAGTAAATGAGATAGTCATCATTCATCCCCACATATGAAATCTTTAAAAAAGAAACAAACACACACACACACAAAACCACAAAACACACACACACACACACACCCCACACGGGCCCGCGGCCCCCCCCCGGGGCCCCCCCCCACACACCACAAACCCCCGAAGAAAGAGAGAGAAAAAAAAAATTTGAGAGAGGAGAGAGAAGGGGAGAGAGAGGAGAGAAGAGAGAGAGGGGAGAGAGAGAGAGAGAGAGAAGAGACGGGAAAGGAGACACACAGAGAGACGACAAAAAATAGCCAAGAAAAACCCCATTTAAATTAAATTTTTTAAATTTGGGTTTCCCTGACTTTTGTGCCGAAATCGGGCACTTTGGGTTTTTTGGGGTTCCCCGTTTAAACTGTGCTCTTCATTGTCAGTTCTGCTCTGCCTTGGGATGAGGGTTTAGTCCTCCCCCTCCCCCTACCCATCTCCCCACTTTTCTTTTTTTATTCCCTTCTTGTAAACCCGGGTTTTTACCCGGTGGACGAAGCGGGGGAAAGGGAAAAGTAATGAAGTTGCCCCGCCCGAAAAAGGACTTTATCAAGGCTGTCCCAAATTTTAAAGTCAATCAAAAGTCTTTAAACAACATAAAAAAAATAAAAAAAATATGGGCAAAAAAAAAACCCTTTAAAAACCCCACATTTTTTTTAAAAACAGAGAGAAGGAGAAAAGAGCGGGGAAGAGAGAGGGGAAAGAGAGAGAGAGGAGAGAGAGAGAAGAGGAGAGAGAGAGAGAGAGGGGCCCAAAGACAAAAACCAGGCAGAGCAGAAAAAACCCACAAAAGCGGGAAAGGGGAGAGAGAGGTAAAACAATGTTAAAAAAGTGAGGGGAAAGAGGACAGAGAGGAAAAGGGGCGGATTTAAAAACGGGCTGTGACAGAGAAAAAAGAGAGTAAGAGAGGGGGAGGGGGAGAGAGAAAAGGGGGAAGAGAGAGGAGAAAAGGAGGGGAGAGAGGGGGGGGAGACAGAAAGAGAGAGGGAAGAGAAGAGAAAAAAACAAATTTTTGATGAAAAAAAAAAAATAAGTACACACACCGTAGGCTTGTTTCCATTTGTTCTAAATAGGCAACAGCAAAAGGAATTTAAAAAAAAAAACAAGCAAAAGGTTCGGCATTGTACACACCCAAACAAAAAAAAAAAACAACAAGTACTAGCATTTGCTCGACCTAGTTTCCAATTTTGCCGTTTCCGGGGAAAAAACCTTAAACAAAAAAATCACGAAGAAACAAATGGGAGGGAAAAAGAATTCAACCCAAACCCCCCCCATACCCCAGGGAAACGAACGAATGAATAAAGGAAACCCAAAACCCATATATCAAAAGCACACACACCACACACACACACACACACAAAACACCAAAACACACAACACACACCCCCACACACACACAGCAAGCACGCCCCGCAAGCCGCAGCACCACCCACACACAGAAAGGGCAGAGAGGAGATACACACACATATAAACTAATTTTTTTTATCTATCCACACAACACCCCAAACACACCAAACACCCACACACACACACCCACACCACTCAAATACAAAGAGAGAAAAACAAGCAAGCAAGCAAAAAACGACAACAGACAAAAGACACAAACTTTGAGAGGGGGAGAGGAGAGAGAGGAGAAAGAAGAGAGAAGGAGAGAGAGGGGGGGAGAGTACGCGGCGGGAAAGCCCCGCACACCCCACACACACACACCAACACACCAACACACCACACCCCACACACACACACCACACCCCCCATTGTGGGCAAAAAATTGAACAATTATTGAAATTTTTCACGGCCCTTTTAAAGGGTACCCAAATCGGGCTCCCAGCAGCAAAACAGAAAGGGGAAACGCGCTTTTGCATTGAATGAAAAAGTGTGCAACGATGAAGAACTGGAAATCGAAAAAGAAAAATCTTCGGTCGGTATGACCATACTGAATTGTGCACAACGCTATGGGATCTCATGCGCATCATAGTATACTTTCTAAGCAGTGTCCAGCTGAACAATGGACTCAAACCTCACGGGCACCGTGATCAATATCGTTAAAATGGCGCGGACCCAGAGAGAGAGAGAGAGAGAGAGAGAGAGAGAGAGAGAGAAAAGGAAAGAGAGAGAGAGAGAGAGATATATATATATATATATATTATATATAGAGAGAGAGAGAGAGAGAGAAGAGAGAGAGAGAGAAAAGGAGAGAGGGGAGAGAGAGAGAGAGAGAGAGAGAGAGAGAGAGAGACAGAGACAGAGAAGTGGATGGGATGGGGATCAAAGACAGTTAACAGCCCGATCTTTAACAGTCTACACGTTGCCATATTAAGTCTCTGACGTGTAAAACTTCGCTCTTTCCACACTCTAGCGACAAACGTCTCTACGCATTTACCAGGACGTCCATCGCTGCTATCGAGACGAGTGAGAAACAAATCGAGTCCGTGTCTCCTCCGGGGGTTGCCTCATGACGATCACAGGTGCCTGTGGAGTCCTGTGTCAAGAGCGCGACAACACGGGTATGGCTGTGCGTTGGCGGAACCGGAAATGATCGACGCGGCAGAAATGGCACCGTCAGAGGAAGGAAGTCAAGACAACCAACGCAATGAAATGCATAAGAACTTGAGTTTTTAAGAAGCAGGCATACTACACTCCTCTTTTCTTCTGGAGGAGATTTGCTACTATGCAAAGGGAATGCACAAAATGATCAAATGTCTGGCCAGGGCATACTTTGCGATGAGGACCGGAAACCCCACCGACCAACCACTATCAAAAGTCGGCGTCTTCTTGCCTCTTCTCAATAAATGGAGAAGTCAGGGAATACGAGTTCCGCCGAATCCCTTGCCGTTTGCTGAAAAACTATCGCAAAGTCAGTAGGGTAAGATAAGATAATGTTGCTTATAGCCAGCCGAAAGTCAGTAGGGTACGTGTGCGAGCGAAGAAAAGGGGATAGGAGAAGAGGTGAGACGGGGGGAGGGGTTGGAGTGAGAAGAATTACCGTACAGACTGGTGGCGTCACGTGAGTGTTGCTTTCATATTCTAGGCTTTTGAGGGGGTATAATGGCGGTGTGGATGACACACCATAGGCTAGGAAAAAGGGTGGATGGACGGACCAGGAACAAAAGGTAACAGTTTAAGATCTACCGCATTAATTGTCTTTATTTGTGCAGCGGTACCGACAATAGCTTTTGCATAGCACTCACACAATACATCATAAAGCGTATCACGAGAGACATCGGAAAACAAGCAGCACTTTCATGTGATCAACTTTAATTGCAAAGTCAGCACCAAAAACCCTCAATCATCTTTTGCCGTAACAAAATTCGGTATCTTAACAACCTAAGTAATGGACAAAAGCAACACCAATATTGTGCAGCTATGGTCTTTTCAACTCATTGAACCTGGGTTGACAGATGATCATGCTTAATTTTATTGTGGCCTACTTATCTTCTGCATGTGCTGTAATGCAGAACACAAGAATACTTCATGGCACAATATGTATATAACCCACATGACGGAGTGTAACATCAAATCCTCACAAAACCCAGTAAAAAAAATGGAACTCTAAGATATAACCGAGTAAATCATTGATTAAAGATGTAAGTAAAAAATGAAATAGAAAAGAATCAAAAATCAAACAGAAACATGACATAAAATAAACAACCAGAAAAAAGTGTCAAACACTGACATGTTAGCCAGTTAATCGATCATAACCTGACCACTACCCCCTCCACGCCTTGATGTCCATTCCCCCAACCTTACCGTCTCCCCGCCACCCCTCTACCCCCAACCTCCCCATATCTCCCAAAGGGGAGAGGGAGGGGATACAGCCGAGAGGAAAGAACATGGCGTGATCATGGACGAAATGGCAGTCATCCACATGTACAATCTTCAGGAGAGCATCTCGACACATACATCCAAATAACATATGAGTGACACGTAAAATTCAAATACCTTTTTGGCATGCATGCTTTTAAGAGTGTTTGGACATACACACCCAAACATCATATGAGAAACACTAAAAAGTTGCTTTTTCCCTTCGCTGGAGTCATGCCCTTCTACAGCCTCAAGCAAAAAAGACATTAGTCTGACCTTCTGTTTTTCCCATATAATATTATATATTCTCACAATTTGAGAGAGAGAGAGAAGAGAAAGAGAAAAGAGAGAGAGAGAGAGAGAGAGAGAGAGAGAGAGAATGAAACTAGGGATAGGTGGAGAAACGGTGTATTTGGGAGCTCGGATAGGGGTGGGACGGAATGGGGGTGGGGGGGGGGGGGGGGGGGGGGGGTACACATCACGCTCACGGCATCGACATGCAGTGGACCGTCTCAGAAAATCCAGCAATTCACATGCACACCATGAGAGGCCACGGAAAGGTGATGTCTACTTGCAGATGAAAATACACCATGGTACCAGGATATGCTCAGGACAGAACGAAACAGAGAAAGAGAGAGACAGACAGACAGACAGACACGCTAACAGACACACAAACAGGCAGGCAGGCAAGCAGACAGACAAGCAGACAGCTAGGCAAGCAGGCAGACAGGCAGGCAGACAGAAACAGACAGAGAGACGGACAGAGAAACGATGACAGATAGAGGGAACTGAGCGAGAGAGAGTGAGTTTCAAGTTTCAAGTTTTAATCATTGCAGCCCGACCCAGCACACACAGCCTTTTCAGGCCTGTCACACTCACACGGGAAAAAACATAAACCGTCGCATCATAAACAAGTCAGATCACCGGGAGAAAATTATCCCCAAAAGAGAAACAAACATAATGTTAATGACATGTTCCCTGCTCCATTGACGTCTTTCGGAATGTAGAAAACCAGAAGGACAGACAGATCAACTAGAACACAGAGAGACAGAGAGGAGGGGGGAGGGGGAGACAGACAGACAGAACGACAGACAGACACACACAGACAGACAGACGGACAAACAGACCGCTCTGCAAAAAGAGAGAGAGACAGACAGACAGAGATAGAGAGGAGACAGACAGATAGGCAGACAGACAGACAGACAAGACAAATATACAAACAGAAACAGGGTCAAAGAGCGAATGACGGAAGGGGGAGGAGAGGGAGAGGGGGAGGGAGAGACGGAGAGGAGAGAGAGAGAGAGAGAGAGAGAGAGAGAGAGAGAGAGAGAGAGAGAGAGAGAGAAAGAGAGAGACAGAGACGGAGACAAAGACAGGCATACAGACAGAGACCCAGAGACAGACAGGCAGACAGAAATAAGTCGGTGTGTGTGCGCGTGTTTCGTCAGGTGGGGAAGGGGGGGGGGGAGGATAATAACAGAAGAGAAGCGTGATGGAGAAAGGCCTACATAACTGAACAAAACAGGCCTAAATGTA
The DNA here is from genome assembly GCA_018398815.1 of Conus ventricosus. NCBI lineage: Eukaryota > Metazoa > Mollusca > Gastropoda > Neogastropoda > Conidae > Conus > Conus ventricosus. Next base: position 71,472,135 of record CM031602.1, read on the forward strand.
GGCAACATCCATCCGTTATTCTCTTAACTTTCTCCCAGTATCCAGCTTTTCTTCCCTCGCCTCATCTTCCGCTGCAAGTAACTCGACTTTCAGCCCAAGCGAAACGTAAGTCAAAGGTGACTAACTAAAAGCGGGGGGTGGGTGAAGGGGGGGGGGGTGAAGATAGGGGGAGGAGTGCGAGGATAAGGACGGGGGGGGGGGGGGGGGGGGGATGGGGGCAGAGGAAGGGGGGGGGGGGTTGCTGTTCGGTATTCATGAAAATTCACGACCGAGTTTCCGCCGCGCCGCGCCAAACTTCCTTTAATCCGTCCCTCATTTTTCAAGAGATTAATGGGCTGAGGAGCCTGGTGTCTATGGCGAGTACAACCCCCTTCGTCTCACCTAAACCCTACCTCCATGTACCCCTACCTCCCTCCTTCCCCTCATACCCCACTTCTCTTCCCTCCTCTCCTCCCTCCTCACTTTTCTTTTTTCCAAAATGGAGCAGTCTATGTCGTCTTATGGGCAACGCTGGGTGCCCTGGCTAGTGCACTTATCCCGCTACTGATGACAACGCCTAGATGGGCGAAAGGGGTGCAGGACAGCCAGATGTAGGTTTAGCTACGTTCTTTTTCATTTTGCTGCAGTTTGTGAAGTCGTTCTGAGTTTTTCTTTTTTTTTTTTAAAGGGTTTTTTGCTTTCTTGATCTTTTGTTTCGTCGAATCGAAACTTTTTGCCCTTTTTGTTTGTACTTTAACCATTTAAATGTGCCCATTTTTTGTTCACGAAAGTTTTTACTGCATTTTTGTTGTTTTTTTACCCCCTTTACAGAAGGTTTTTGGGCCCAATTTTCAGGTAAACCGCTTAAAAGGGGTTAAAAAAAATTTGGGTGTGTAAAAATTTTGAAAAAAGGACAACTAACGATCCCCCCTTTAAACAGTATTTTTTTTTTCCCCCGGGGAATTTTACTTTTCCAAAACAGCCCTTCAAGATCGATTTCCCTCTGGTTTCCCCCCCCCCCCCCCACCCCCCCTCGAAAATCCACCCCCTTCCTCCCCCCCCCCTTCCCCCCCCCGTCCATTTTTTTGGGGTTTTGTGTGGGCGGAGAAGGGGAAAGGAGGGGGGGTCTTTATTATGAGGTACCTAGTTTTTTTTCCAGGAATAGGGAACCAAAGACGTTTGAAAACCCCCTGGATTATCTCCCCTTTAAAAAGGGTTAAAAGCAAACACCCCCTCCCCAAAGATGTGTTTTCTGAAATGGACTTTTTTTTTCCATCATACATTGGCCAAAAGTGACGCCCCCCTTCCAACCCCCCTTAAAAACCCCCAAAACAACCACACCCCCCACCCAAAAACACCAACACACAACAACGTGCGTGAGCACAGCATGCTCCCGCTGTGCGGAGAGAGAGAGGAAGAGAAGGAGGGACACAACCCAAAACCCCACAACCACACAACCCACACACACCCACAAAGAGAGAGGAGAGAGGAAAACGCAGACAGAAGCAAAGACAAAAAAGCACAGCCTTTTCCCCTTTCATTCTTTTCGTTCATCTTCTCTTTTTTTTCTTTATTTTTTGGTGTTTTTTCCGGAAAACTGTACTTTAAAATGGTATTGGAATGTTTTGTTGGAAAGAAATGTTGTCGTTAGGGTTTTTATTAGTACTTGTATACAACCCCTTATTACGGCCTAAAATCGTCCCTTTCCCCCGTCCAGCCCCAAATTTTTTTTTTTTTTCTTCCTTTTAGGAAATAAAGTAAGAATTTTGGAGGGAAAAAAAAACGGGAGAAAATAGAAAAAAGGGTTGGTGGGTGGGAAAAAATACGTAAAAGCAGGAAGTAGTTGCGAAAGATGGGATATGCTAAAAATGGTAAGAGAAGTGGTAGCAAATGGCAGGATAAGGTAGGAATGGGTAGAAAAACAGATGAAAGGTCTTTTTTTTTTTTACGTACAAAATGTCAGAAGACAGGAAAGGACAGGAAAAGGTGGAAAAGTATGGAAAACTGTGGGAAAAGAAGGGGGGGGGCAAAAAATGTACAGGGAATGCTAGGAACAGACAGGAAAACGGTAGAAAAAGAGAGAATGTGGAAGGAAACGTCGACAATATTGGAACAGAAAGAAAACGGCAGTAATGAGAAATAATGGGACATGTCAGGAACAAATCGGGAAAAGTAGGCAAAGAGAAAAACTGTGAGAAAATGTAGAAACATGTGGGGGAAACAGATACGAAATGGTAGGAACAGAAAAGACGTGTACAAAAAAGACTGAAAACAGCGAGAAAAGACAGACAGAGGAAAGCGTTAGAACGCAAAGGGGAAAAGTGGAGAAACAGGACAACAACGGAGGGGGGGAGGGGGAGGAGGAGGGGAATGCAATTAAGAAAGACGAAAAAAAAAATGGTTGGAGATTGTTGGAAAGGTGCGGGATAATATCGGAAAGGGCTCCAACAAAACCAACCAACAAACAAACAAACAAAAAAAGGACGGAAGCGTACAAAAGAGTGAAAAGAAGCAAATGAATCTAGTAAACTATACGGGATGTTAACTAAAATCCCCAAACCGATGTACTGGTGAGTATGCAATGGCCGGGGGAAGGAAAGTAAGAAAAGGGTATAATAGTGCCGTCAGTCATTGTATTTCCCAAAGAACAAAAAGCAATAGTTTTCAAATTTGTACCTACGGCTAGAGAAAAATATGACAAATAACATATCAAAAAAGTAGAAGAAAGTAAACGTCGCGAGGTACCGAAAACTTCGAAATTAAATCATTTTGACGCATTATTTTGCACTCCGACGCTGACCGTCTGCTGTAGCCGGATTCTGCTGCTCGCGCTGCGCGCGCTACGTCATCATCCTTACAGGGCGTGGCGCCACCCAATTTTCAACTGCGAAGTGATGGCGGCAACCGTTTCCGACACCGGCGAATCCCACTTTGGTGAATAGAACTGATTTCGATGTGTAAGTTTCACATATAAACAACATACAAAACAAAGTGAATGCATACCAGACTGTTTGTCATCTGTGTCTTGATATCAGTGGTGTTTATATTTCGTCCTACTGCATCAACACAACTTTCCCTCCACGCAGTCCTCACTGGAATGTATGGTCAGCAACCATCGTCAAACACACGCACACACACACACACACACACACACACACACACAACGTACGTCAGATGAGAATAAAACTTAAGAAATATTTACGTAGAAGTTACAACTTAGGTAGTCTATCTTTCTTTTCCGCAGAACAAGTTGTGAGTCCGCGTGTGTGCTGTGTGAGAAGCACTTCATCATAACTGTCAAGAAACAGTGAAGCAGACTGAAAAAGGTGTTGCAGGTTTCCTTAATGCATGCCGTTTGAAAATTGAGAAAAAAATAACATTTTTACGTTGGACAACACTGTACATAAAGTGTGTCGTCAGGCGTATTGCAACTCGAACGTTTACAAGCGAGATTTAAAACGACAGAGAGAGGCTCTGGACATTGAAGATCCAAATAACCTAGTACTTGATCCAAACAGATGAAGTTGATATTTCCAATGATTGCCTTCTTTTGTGCACAGCCTGTTAAAGATGTAAGAAAGGAAACATCTCCGTTTGCTAGATCAGGACATTTAGTTTCCAGTAAAATGTTGAAGACATTTGTTTGCATTGAGGACCAGAAGACAAGTGGGCTCACACTGCACTTAGAAGAATAAAAGCTGTCAATGATCTTCATGCTGCAGATGTTGTATATCATAAGCAGTGCAGTGTAAATTTCAGAACACTGAAAGAAATCCCACAGGCGTTCCTGAGTTCTTCAGAGGAAGAAACCGCAGATACTGCATGTGCCAACAAAGGGAGACCTGGAGATACACATCGTGTCGAAGCCTCACACGTGTCATTCTTTTTTTTTTTTAAGAAAATGATGATGAGCAGATCACAATCACTGACTTGTGTAAATAGATGGAAGGGCACTTTATAGATGGGGGCACTTCTTACACAGACATAAATACATGCGGCAGAAAATCACAAACCACTTTGGAGATGAAGCAGTAATTATCTGCATCAGAGGTAAAAAATGTCGTCACCTTAGATCAACTTAGGGAAATCCTTGCGCAGTTTGCAAAGTCCAACAGAGAAAAAGACACTGAGAAAGAATGAGAAAGAAAAAAAAAACAACAGAATAAACAAACAGCAGCAAGATTACTTCTGTCAGGTATAAAAAAAAACCGCTGACACCTCAAAAACAGAATATCCATCAGCATCAGAGATTTCAGACATTACAAGAAATTTAGACTATCTACCATCCTCATCGCTTCTTTTTCTTAGAACCGTGCTGGAAAGGGAAAAATATCCTAACTTGAAAATTGCTTCTCTAGGTCAGGCACTGATGCAAGCAGCTCGGCCAAAAGTCCTCATCCCGACCCCTTCAGATTGCACTTGGAGTTGCCATGCACCACCTGACTAGCTCCGAGACATTGTTGAACGGATTCACAGACTTGGTTTTGGTTCTTCATACACCGAGATTAATTTGCTTGAAATGTGTGCTGCTGCCGAGCAGGGAAGAGATTTGGGGGCGTCAACCCTAACATGCTTAATCCAGTTTGTGGCTGACAATGTGGTCAGGACGCTTGATGGGACTAGTACCTTTCATGGTATGGGCATTATTGGCGCCGTGACCCCTGGTACAAAACAAAGCAAAGCTGTCCATCGTGATGTAAACATATCGCCAGAAAAAATTTCAGCAACTGGCAAATTCCCATTCGCTATTTTGAAGCTTCTGCGCCTAGTCTTCACTGGCTATGAAAAGTATTACAAAACTTCGGTATTGATGACAGAACCAGGCAACTGGATCTTCTGTGGAAAATTTCCTGGTCTCTCCGTTCCCCACGTCCAGGTTGGTCTGGGATGATGCAAACTGTAAGTAACGGAAACTACCCTGGTCAGAGCAGCTTCACATTTCACCTGATTATAGACATGGACCCAACACATACGAGCTGCACATTCTCCACACCGCACTTTGTCTCATCACTGGCTAGCGTTTACAACTGCACACCAGTTCTGACCTTCGGCCAACCACTCTGGTGGAAATCAACGATGATCACTGATCATGAGCCAGCTAGCCGTGCACTGTATTCCATCGTCCTTCGCCTGGGAGGATTCCACTGTGAAATGAGTTACCTTGGTTGCATTGGAAAACTCATGCAGGATCTGGACTTGAGCAAGTTTTGGAAGTGGTGTATGCTCAAAACTCGGTCATCCATATGGTAAGCGGCAGTCTGTTTCAAGAGCTGTCTGTGGACACTTCCTCGTAGATGCTGTGCTCAACGCACTGATTCTATCTAGAACCTTCAACTTACCTTAAACACACTCAGTGTCAGCAGCACTGAAGACGCAAACAATGGAGAAATACGTTCATTGGCATCACCAATCCATGACGATGACTCACCACAGGAACAAGAAGATGAAGAACTGCAACAATGAACGAAGGACCCAGTAGCAGCATTTCAGAGCACCAAGGCCTTCATAGTATCTTGTCTTTGTATGACCGTGTCACCAAGAAGGAACATACTGCAGAGACGAAAAAGAAAGTGCTGACATAAAAGCAGTGGAAAACAAACTTCTTGATACAAAAGCTGACCTTAAAGGAAGCCGCCTGTCCTGCCTTTGGCTTCGTATATGCATATGATGGACACACTCCGGCAGTTTTTGAAGGCAGAAAGGACAGGCAATTGTATGCTGCATCTTCATGTCTTAGAAAGAATGCTGCCCTACCTGGCTGCGGCAGGTCACTCTCAGTATACCACATCAGTGCACATATACCTTCAGCAAATGCAGCAACTGAGAGATCGCCATCCAGATATCCTCTATGCCTTTCAGTATGGAAAGAATGTCCTGCGCAGGAGTGACAGGTACTGGGCTGGGCTGAGCACTGATATGGTCATTGAGCAATCCTGATGAAGTGTGCTGATCACACGGGCTGATCGGACTTGCAAGACTACCCAAGTTGGATTACATCTGAAGGTGTTCATTTCTTCCTGGATTTTTAAAAATCAGTTTGTGGTGATTTCACTGTCTAGAACTGACCGCTGTGTCTATGTGTCTAGGGCAATGCAGCGGTAAGTGATCACTTGTGTTCACGTCCAGCAAAATGATGCATGTGACTGCAGATGTTCGTAAGCGTAAAACCAAAACCGCTTCCAGGTTCAGTACATTTTCAGCAATATTTGCTCAGCCTTGCTTCTCTCTATGATTTTCTTATCTAAACTTCATTCAGTACCTTGAGATATTTGTGAATGATATGCTACATGACTATATTTTACGAATTTGTGAAGAAATGCTAAAAATAGATTTATGATGACGTCATAACCTTATGAAACGTAACCTCGCGACTTTTGAACGTGTACTTTTTTGATAGTTAAAAGTTCACTATTTCCCTACCCATTCCACATGAAATCATTACTATTGCAATTAGTTCCTTTCTTCACTCTTTTTTTACATGGCTTACCGCACTATAAGGGGAAAACAGTATAAACTGGTGAAAGACAATATAGGAAGTGGCGGAGACGAGCAGAAAAAGGTACTGAAACCAGTCGGGGAGGGGTAAACGCTCTTCCAGACAGACTGCTGCCAGCCCCACACGGGGTGGTGCCCTGGCGTCAGTCGCGGACAAACCGTTCCATATTCGCTTAATGCACGGTGCATACAAAGTGCCGACCGCAGTCTGGGTTGTCTCTGTTTCTCTCTTTCTGTCCGTCTGTCTGTCTGTCTTTCTGTCTGTCTCTGTCTCTCCCTGTCCGTTCATCCATCCATCTGTGCGTCTGTGTGTCCATCCAACCGTCCGTCCATCCGTCCGCCCCCCCCCCCCCCCTCTCTCTCTCTCTCTCTTCTCTCTCTCTCTCTCTCTCTCTCTCCTCTCTCTCTCTCTCTATATATATATATATATATATATATATATATATATACACACACACGAGCTTTTTCCTTTATGACACGGCCATTCTGGGCGCACTATGAGGGGACAAAGGATACGGGCGGAAAACAAAACACTTCATGAATAAAGGCGCGTAAACATGAAAAAAGCAGATGAATTATTTATGGAACAGAGGCAATTGTGAATCACCTGGGTTCAAACATGCTTTGACTGCATCTGAAGCTTGTGACAGAAACCAGTGTGTGTGTGTGTGTGTGTGTGTGTGTTTTTGTGTGTGTGTGTGTGTGTGTGTGGTGGTGTGTGTGTTGTGTGTGTGTGTGTTGTGTCTGTGCGTGCGAGCGTGGGAGTGTGTGAGTGAGTGTGTGTGTGTATCTGCGAGTCAGCGTGCGCACGCGAGTGTGCGTGTGCGTGTGCGTGTTTGTTTGTGTGTGTGTGTGTGTGTGTGTGTGTGTGTGTGTGTGTGTGTGTGTGTGTGTGTGTGTGTGTGTTGCGCATGTATTTATTGTAATATTGTTTTTGTTTATTTGCTTGTTTTGAGAATGTGTAGGTGACACATTGTGCACAAACTACGATAAAATGACGTCCTGTTTCTTCGGACGCTAGAACAAACATGAAGAGAGAGAGAGAGAGAGAGAAGAGAGAGAGAGAGAGAGAGAGAGACGAGAGAGAGAGAGACAGACAGACAGACAGAGACAGAGAGATAGACAGAGACAGACAGACAGACAAACAGACAGACAGAAACACAGACAGAAACACAGACAGAAACACAGACAGAAACACCGACATACAGAAAGACAGAGACAGACAGAGAAACACAGAGCAGAGAAACAGAGAGAGGGACAGAGAGCCAGAGCCAGAGCCAGAGAGAGAGAGAGAGAAAGAAGAGAGAGAGAGAGAGGAGAGAGAGAAGAGAGAGAGGAGAGTGAGAGAGAGTTGTGTCATGTTTTTATCAAACGTAGCCAAGCACGTAGCAATATCAGGAGTGAAAGCAAGATAAGATTATCATGTAAAACGTCCCAAAGTAAAATCCCAGACATGGCGCAAGTCCTACCAAGACCAGTCCAACATCGATTTAGTATGACGCACGTTTCGAACACACACATTAAGTAAAACATACTGATTCCCTTTTCCAAAACAAAAATTACACCATGTGGAACACCTCGGAAATAAGATTATGGAATACGCAAAAAAAGTAATGTTTGTGCCTCTTGTAAAATATATTCCAGCACCAAAGACACTCCATCTTGACCATAAGATATTGAGGACACCGTCTTACAAAACTGTACGCACACACAGACGGTATGCACTGAAGAACTTTCACAAGAGACAGAGAAGGGAGGAGGGAGGGCGAAAGAGAGAGAGGGGAGGGAGGAGAGAGAACGGGAGAGCAAGAGAGAGAGGGGGGGGGGAGTGAGAGAGAGAGAGAGGGGGGGGGATTGAGAGAGAGAGAGACAGACAGACAGACCGACGGGACAGACAGACCGATGGCATCCATGTTTTCATGTCTTTGATAGGGTCTCTGACTTAGCAATTGATGTGCATCAGCAGATAGCTCAAAGCTGGTATCCTGCTAAAACAGAACAAAACAGGCATGATTAAAGTTCACCGCAGTAAATCAACAGCGTTGCAGTGTTTTTTCCTCTGGTGGGTTGCCTCACCACGTCGCTAACATTGATTCCCAACTGTAGACTGCTAGTAGTGTAACTGCGACAGGACAAGACCAGGCATGGCTATCTATGGGGGAGCCGGAGGGAATGGTTTAGCAATCATGCCATTGAGGATGGGTAGTGAGGGGAGGGGTGATGGGAGGGAAGGGAAGGAGAAGCATAGGGGCGAAGCGGGGAGGCAGAGCACGCACAGAAGATGGAAAAAAAAAAACGAGGGAGGGAGGTACTTCGTAAGTCCATGACACTGATGATGAAATTCTAAACTTTCAACCGCCTAGAAGATTGAAAACCGTTTCGGTTGTGTGCACGCCAGATAATAATGAGCAAGCACCAAACTCAGCCCCCGATTCTTTCCCGCCACGGAATAAACCGACCGTGATTCAAGCCGCAAGCAAGCGGAAACATCACACACACACACACCCTCACTGAAAACTAAACCACGCGTGAAAATGAGCGTTTTAAACGCCACTTAAAAACTAGCGTGTGTGTGTGTGTGTGTGTGTGTGTGTGTGTGTGTGTGTGTGTGTGTGTGTGTGTGTGTGTGTGCGTGCGTGTGTGTGTGTGTGTGTGTGTGTGTGTGTGCGTGCGTGCGTGCGTGCGTGCGTGCGTGCGTGCGCGTGTGTGTGTGTGAGTGTGTGAGTGTGTGTGTGTGTGTGTGTGTGTGGTGAGAAGAAGACGACTTCCAAAACTTTCAACAACTACAGCAGATCCTCTGATGAGGTTACTTCTATGCTGCTGGCGCGAAAATGAAAACATGTCTGTTGCGGGAGGAAGAGGCGGCTTCCAGAGTTGACAGGGGGGGGGGGGGGGGGGGGGGGGGGGGGGAGGAGGGGATCTGGAAAACTGGAGGTCTGGCAACACTCCCAAGCTTGTTTCGTTCTCCAGTTACATGTGCTCATCATGTTCAACTCCAGTATCGCTTTGGGTCCAACTCTCTCCTTCCTAACTTCGTGGGCAGATGGAGGGTGTTGTTGCTGATGTCGGAGGGGGGGGGGGGGGGGGGGAGTCTTCCGGTTGACGGCGTGCATACGGAATTATCGTCCTTGGTGCTGAAAGAAAGTCTGACGTGTCATTTTTTGGTGGTGGTTGTTGTTTTGTTGTTGGTGTGGCTGTTCACACACTTCGCGAACAAACGCAAAAATATATAATAGATTATTATAGATAGATAGACTAATAGACAGGTAGAAACTAGATATGTGGATGGATAGACAGACAGATCAGTCGATAAATAGATGGATAGACAGATAGATGGATGGACAGACAGACAGATAAATGGTAAGACAAATAGATACATAAATAGATAAATACAGATAGATAAGACTGGTAGATAGACTGATTGATAGATAGATCAGAAGTTCAATACTAAGTAGGTTATCGCTCCATATGTTGAAATAGGATTTGTAATGTTGAGTGGCTTATCGCATGGTATGCACTGTGGAATTTTCACTCCCAGGAGAGACAGACAGACAGACTGACTTCCAAACAGACTTTCAGACAGACAGTATGACAGACGGACGGACGGACAGACAGGCAGATATTCAGATAAGATAAGATAATGTTGCTTATAGCCCAGCCCACCGCAAAGGGCCACATCAGGGCTGAGGCAGATATTCAGACAAGAAGACAAATTTGATGATGGACAGAGAGAGAGAGAGATTCACATACAGAGAGAGAGAGAGAAGAGAGAGAGAGAGAGGAGAGAGAGAGAGAGAGAGAGAGAGAGAGAGAGAGAGAGAGAGAGAGACAAGGGATGCGGTTTTGTCTTCGCTTTTCCTCTCGTTTAAAGTAAGTGCTATAACAGATGTACCCTTTTTTCACACTCACAGGTAGAAAGCACTTTCTTTTTCTTTTCTGTCCTCACGTTTAATTCAGTATCTCTCTTCCTCTCCAAGACATAGTATTACAAAGACAATGTAAAAAATATAATAAGGAAATGGAGAAAGAAGAGAGGGATGTAAACGGAAAGAAGAGGAGGAAGCGGTCAGACATCAGAACAACAAAGACAATGAACAGACAGACGCACAAAAACGTAACGATGAGAGCATGAGTTAACCACAACTACATATCCCACGTGCGTGTTGCGGGTTTCCGTAAGCATTCCCTCGATTGTGTGGCTCTTCAGGTACTGTTCAACTCGACAATGTTTGCAACGTAAGCCACTTTTTAAAAGGATGTCGAAAATGAAGCGATAGCTTTGTTTTCAATGACTCCAAACCTTCAAGTCAAGAGCCCGGCAAATCGTCACAGAAAAAAAAAAATTGTAGCGTACAAAGTTTACGCTAACAGAGACTGACCAATGTAGAACAGTTGTACATTTCATTGTAATTTACATCTTTAAGACGAAACCGAAGTTAAAAAGCTGACAACCAGTCTGGCATGTTTTAAGTCATTTAGACGAGTCCACAAAAAATCTTTCGTACATTCAGGACAAAGCAAAATTTTGAGTTTTTGAATTTATTCTTTTTCGTACCAGCGTTACAAACATTTCTGCTGACTTGAACTAGTTACCCAAAGAAATCCTATTTCATGTTCAGAACCTGAAAGTAAAGCATGAAGAAAACTGTTCGTGATGTACTTACCGAATGCTGCTCGCTGGTGCCAGGATGTCATGTCACGGTAAATGATGATCGGGACACATCTTCAGCGCCACATGATCTCTTAAGAAGTTTTAGCTCCTCCTATCCTCCTAACCCAGCCTAACTCTTCTGTTCCAACCTAACTCCCGACGTGTGTATGAGCAATCAATCAATGACAAAACTAGTGTACTGTAATGTGCATTTTATTGTTTAAAACAAAACATGTGAAGCGTATGCATCATATTATGGCTAACTTGGAGTCGCGTGAACAGAATAGCTTTCGCGGGGTGCACGCATTCTAGAATAGCTAGCATTGGGTACATGTCACACAGCACGGTTCACATTCATTAGAATGATACTAACATATATATCAGACTCTAGAATAGTTTTATGGGGCGCATGTCACAGAGTATGGTTAACATTTATTAGAATTATGCCAACGGGTATCAGACTCTAGAATAGCTGGGCGCATGTCTTAAGGTATGGTTAACATTCATTAGAATAATGCTAACATGTTTCAATCTCTAGCATGGGGTGCATGTCAGAGTATGGCTAACATTCACCAAGAGAGAGAGAGACCGACAGACAGACGGGCAGATAGATAAATAGATAGATAAGACGTTTAATGAGTAGTTTAGTGCTCTGTCCGCTGAATTAAGATTTATAGTGCTAAGTGACTTAGCGCACATTATACACTGTGGAATTTTTACACCCAGGAGAGAGAGAGAGAGAGAGAGAGAGAGAGAGAGAGAGAGAGAGAGAGAGAGAGAGAGAAGAGAGAGAGAGAGAGAGAGACAGACAGACAGACAGACAGACAGACAGACAGACAGACAGACAGACAGACAGACAGACCGACAGACAGACGGACAGGTAGATAAACAGATAGATAGGACAAGATGAGCGGTTCAGCGATCTGTGCACTGAATTAAGATTTATCATGCTAAGTAAGTGACTTATCACACATTATACACTGTGGAATTTTTACACCCAGGGGGGAGAGAGAGAGAGAGAGAGAGAGAGAGAGGAGAGAGAGAGAGAGAGAGAGAGAGAGAGAGAGAGAGAGAGAAAGAGAGAGAGAGAGAGAGAGAGAGAGAGAGAGAGACAGAGACACAGACAGACAGACAGACAGAGACAGACAGAGACAGACAGAGACAGACAGACAGACAGACAGACAGACTGGACAGACGGACGGACGAACAGACTGACAGTCACACCAATGGGTAAGAGGCAGATATACAGACAGACAGAGACAGGGAATTCTGCTGACAGACAGAGAGAGAGAGCTAGAGAGGGCAAAGGAGAGGGCAGGGTGTGAAAAGAAAAACCGGAGAGTAGCAGAAAATACTGGCACTAAACTTTCGAGAGACAGCAATAAAATTTGTTCTGAAAGAGCGTATTATACCCTCACGGTGGAGCACACTTACACCACCACCACCACCACCTCCACCCCCCCCCCCCCCACACACACACACACAAACTCTCTCTCTCTCTCTCTCTCTTCTTGTAAGTGGTACAACAAATGTATTCATTTTCACATCCACAAGATATAAAGCACCCTCTTTTCTATCCTCACAATTAATGTTGGATCTCTCTTCGGAAAAGAAAAGTATCACAAAGAAAATAGAATAAAACAATACCTCTCTCTCTCTCCTCTCTCTCTCTCTCTCTCTTCTCTCTCTCTCTCTCTCTCTCACCACACACACACACACACACACACACACACACACACACACACACACACACACACACACACACGAAGAGAGGACTGTAAAATGAAAGAAGAGGAGGAAGTGGTCAGACATGAGAACAACACACACACACAATGAAAAGACTGACGTACAAAAACGAACACTGCATGCATGTGTCAAACAGACCTAAAAGTCCTATGTGCGTGTTGTGGGCTTCCGTAAGCATTCCCTTAAATGTGCGGCTCTTCAGGTACTGTTCAACTCGGCAATGTTTACAACGTAGGCCTCTTTTCAACAAAAAATGTAGGAAGTGAAACAATAGCTTTGTTTCCAGTGGCTCCAAATCATAAAGTCAGGAGCCCAGGAAACCATAATAGCAGAAAAAAAGCAGAAAAATAATCGTGGCGTACGAAGTTCACACTTACAAAGAGTGACCAGTATAGAACAGTTGGATACTTCATTGTAATTTACATCGTTAGACAAAAACCGAAGTTAAAGCTGGCCACCAAACTCAAATCTTTTATCCAAAAAAACTTTTTGAAGTGAGGACAAAGTAAAATGTTTGAGGTTTTGAATTTATCATTTTTTCCGTACCAGCGTTACAAACATTTTCGTCGACTTGAACTTGTTACCCGAAGAAACCCTATTTCATGTTCAGAACCTGAAAGTAAAGCATGCAAAAAGCTGTTCGTGATGTACTTACCGAAAGCTGCTTGCTGGTGCCAGGATGTCACGTGACGGGAAATGACGATCGGGACGCATCTTCAGCGCCACAGGACCTCTTACGAAGTTCAGGCTCCTGCTACCCCAACCCCAGCCTAACCCTTCTAATCCTACCTGCATGTGTACGACCAATCAATCAATGACAAAGCTAGTGTACTGTGAGGTGCTTATTACTGTTTACAACAAAATAAGTGGAGCGTAAGCATCATATTATGGCTAATCTGCAGTATGTGTGTAACTGGATAGCTTTTGCAGGGTATAGATATTCTAGTACAGCTAGCAGAAGGTGCATGTCGCATGGTATGGCTAAAATTCATTTGAATGATACTAACATGACTCTATAACAGCTAGTATAAGGTGCATGTCACAGAGTATGGCTAACATTCATGTGAATGTAACTAACATGTCTAAAACTCTAAAATAGCTACCATGGGTGCATGTCACAAAATATTGCTAACATTCATTAGAATGATGCTAACATGTATCAGTCTATGCTACCACATAAAACTGTTCACATCCAACACAATACATTATAATGCATAGGAGAAACTAACACGATCTACAAAGACCATTAAAACAAGGTGAGAATATATGTTGTGCATGCGCTAGAGAATGCTTGCAGAATGACCCTCTAAATCTGGGCGACAGACACCGTTCAACTCGCAACATACGTCTCCAGTGATCACATATCATTGAGTCATAATTGTATCCGAAGTGCTGGACACAACTTTGGAACCCACCGAAAAAGAAAATGAAAAGAAAGAAAGAAATCAACCATTTTTCAATTTACACTTCAACGATTAAGAATGACCTTATAAAGCATGAAAATACGTACACTAGGTTATCTTCGAGTAGATTCCACTGTCGCTTACAATTTAAACAGATAGCCATTTTTTGGTACCTTTTCTTTTTTTTTCTTCCTTTTGTCTTTTTCCATTTTTTTTCCAACATCTCCAGCTCTGATATGGCCCTTTGCGGTCGGCTGGGCTGTAAGCAACATTACCTTACCTTTCAACATCTCAAAACAGGAAACCTGCACCGTGCAATAGTGCATATGTATTTGCGCACGTGATTTCTGATTCAGTTTCCAACTTGATACATTGGTTTCTTTGTTCGTTTGTGTGTGTTTTGTCCTCCTAATCCATTGCCTACCAATGGTTCAGCATGTTGTCGAGTTGAACATGAGAAAAGAAAAAATGATGAAATAATGACCGTAAAAAGCTCACATCAGTGAACACGGAATATCAGATAAAGCCGACCTTCACTTTCATCATTGTGTTACCAGTTAGGCCCCCTGATGTGAACTTTTTCACGAAAGTTTTCCCAAGTACTTACCGACAGAAGCTTGTCGCCGTCATCCTCGTTCATCACTATCATCATCGTTGTCATCGCTGTCATCCTCGTTCATCACCATCATCATCGTTGTCATTGCGTCACCGTCGTCGTCAGATCTTCAGGCGCTTGGGCAATCTGTACAGTCATTAATCTCAACACCTGTTTTCTTCAATCACAGGGAGGCATGGCACAACAAGTCTATCATTTTATGTTGTTTACTTGTGCAAGAAATTTATAAACTGCTGACCTTTTACCTAACTAGTGTTGAAGTATCAAGCATCGAGTTCCTTGCTACCCATGGAAACTTCAACACACACACACACACATCATACACTCTCTCTTCTCTCTCTCTCTCTCACACACACACACACACACACACACACACACACACACACACACACACACACACACACACACACACGCGCGCGCGCGCGCAGAGACACTTTGACACTTTCGTATTTTATTGTCATTACTAAAGGTCTTTTGACAAGGGGGGCCGGGAGGGATAACAGAATAGCATTTCCCTCTTCCTTTTGACACTTTGGTATTTTATTGTCATTACTAAAGAGGTCTTTTGACAAGGGAGGGGGGGGGGATAACAGAACAATGACATTTCCCTCTTCCTTTCCTGCAAACAAATAGTACATATTCATTCCTAGTGTGTATCAAATCAAAGGTTACAAAACAAACAAAAAAAAACAGGCGCTGAGATTAATGACTGTGCAGACTGCCCACACACGCACAGAGTGAGACAGAGATAGAGAGAGAGAGAACATGCGCGCGCGCGCGCGCACACACACACACACACACACACACACACACACACACACACACACACACAGGGCTACTCGAACTGATCAGTGCATTCAGTCACATGCATACTGGACTGGGGATCCTAAACCCAAATGAGGTGACGCTGATTCACAGAACGACTCTCCAGTCCTCAACCCCCAGCCCCACGATCATCCCACTGCCAACTCCACTCCTTCCCTTCCCTTCTATCCGACTCCTTTTTTTGCACTGGACAGCTGAGAGATTTCTTAATCCTTTTTGTCATTTGCCGGACACGAGGCACACGGGGCGGCCCTTTAGGTCTATTCCCTTTAGGTCTATTCCTTCAAGGTCTATTCCCGTTAAGTCTATTCCTTCCAGGTCTATTCCCGTTAGGTCTACTTTATGTCCATTGGTTCGTAGGGGGCGTAGGGTTAGGGTTAGGGTTAGGGTTAGGGTACGTGAGTAGATTTAAAGGTCAGGGTTAGGGTTAGGGTTAGGGTGGACATAAAGTAGACCTAACGGGAATAGACCTGGAAGGAATAGACTTAACGGAATAGACCTTGAAGGAATAGACCTAAAGGGAATAGACCTATAGGTACCAGGCACACACAGTGCATGGTCTGATGGGTACAGTAAGACGGATACGATAAGATAATGTTGCTTATAGCCCAGCCGACCGCAAAGGGCCACATTAGGCCTGTCACCAGTGAGACGGAAGCGTGC
>CM031602.1:71491012-71496012 GCA_018398815.1 Conus ventricosus
GAGAGAGAGAAGAGAGAGATGAGAGAGAGAGGAAGAGACAGCAGACAGACAGACAGACAGACAGGCTGACGGGCTGACGGGCTGACGATAGGTCTGCTGGGCTTCTCATAACCCTTCAACTGAGTCCTCTGTCTGGGCCATGATCCGGAACTAGGTTCCATAACGTCTCTCTCTCTCTCTCTCTCTCTCTCTCTCTCTCTCTCTCTCTCTCTCTCTCTCTCTCATTTATCACGCGGACGTGAACATAGATATGAAAAGGGTGTTTTTTTCTTTATCGTAAACTCACTTGGTTTACTAGAAGAGTGAGGAAAGGAGGTAAACAGAGTGAGAGACAGACAGACAGACAGGACCGACAGACAGACGGACAGAGAGTCAGGTAGGCGCGCACACACACAGACAAGACAGACAGACATAGAGACAGACAGATAGAAAATGCATACCTACTTTTGTTGCTGTTGGTTTATTGTGAGCCCCTCCTCTCCCCCAAGCGCTTTGTCCATCACACACGCCAGTCTTTCACTCAAAGTTAGCAGTGTGCTGCAGGTCCTCCAGGCCGCCAAAGAGCTTTCACATATCGGTGTTTCCAGCTGTCCACATCTGAATCCTGACAGTCTGTGTTGTGGGCACATCTGCAATCAGATGTTCCGTAGTTATGCAGCAAACACCGACAGGGGCACTTGACTGACTGGGTCTCTACTTACTGAGGTTCTTCACTATAGCTGGTGGGTTTACTGGTCACCGACATCCTACACCACAGTCCCGTGTTTTCAGGGTCCACGATCTGGGGCTGGTTTCAGATGTGTCTCTCTCTTTTTCTCTCTCTCTCTCTCTCTCTCTCTCTCTCTCTCTCTTTTCTCTCTCTCTGACCGACTGACAGATGGACAGACAGACAGGCAGACACTCAGCCATACAGATAGAGACAGACACAGTATGGAGAGAGTGAGAGAGAGAGAGAGGGCGGGAGAGGGGGAGAAAAAGCACGGACGAACACACAAAACACACACACACAACACACACACACACACACACACACACACACAGGCAGAGAGACATACAACCAACCACACAGGTATATGTGCATACTTCTTATTTTCTAAGCACCTTAATCCTCTTCTCCTTAAAGAGACATCGACACACACACACACACACACACACACACAACACACACACACACACACACACACACAAACACACACACACAACACACACACACACACACACAGAGAGAGAGGGAGAGAGGAGAGAGAGAGAGAGAGAGAGAGAGAGAGAGAGAGAGGGAGAGAGAGGGAGGAGAGAGAGAGAGGAGAGAGAGAGAGAGAAACAGAGAGACAGGCAGGCACACAGACAGGCAGTCAAACAGACAGGCAGACAACCAGACATGCATAACCTACTTTTGTTGCTGTTTTGTGAGCCCTCTCTTCCTCTCCCCGAACGCTGTCCATCACACACGCCAGTCTTTGAGGCAAAGTAGCAGTATGCTGCAGGTCCTCCAGGCCACCAAAGAGCTTCCTCACCATGGTGTTTCCACCCGTCCACATCTGAAGCCTGACAGTCTGGTGTTGTTGGCACAGCTGCAAACAGATGTTCTTTGTCATGCTGTGAGGACCGACAGGGGCACCAGTTTGACTGGGTCTCTACTGACTTACTGAGGTTCATCACTGCAGTGGTGGGTCTACTGGCCACCGAATCCATCCACCACAGCCCTCTGTACTGGGCTGGTTTCAGAGGTGACCCCTCTCTCTTTCTCTCTCTCTCTCTCTCTCTCTCTCTCTCCTCTCTCTCTCTCTCTCTCTCTCTCTCTCTCTCGCTCTATCTGTCTCCCTCCTCTCTGTCTATCTGCCTGTCTGTCTTTCTGTCTCTCTTTTTCTCTCTCTGTTTCTGTCTCTCTCTCTCTCTCTCTCTCTGAAACAGAGAGACAGACAGGTAGACAGATTGGCAGGCAGCAGACCGAAAGACAATGGAGATAGAGATAGATTCACATACACAGAGAGAGAGAGAGAGAGAGGAGAGAGAGAGAGAGAGAGAGAGAGAGAGAGAGAGAGAAGAGACAACAGACAGACAGACAGACAGACAGACTGACGGACGGACAGTAGGTCTGCTGGCTTCTCATAACCTTCAACTGATTCCTCTGTCTGGGCCATGATCCTGAACTAGGTTCCATAAGGCTCTCCCTCCCTCTCTCTCTCACACAACACTCTCTCTCTCTCTCTCTCTCTCTCTCTCTTCTCTCTCTCTCTCTCTCTCTCATTTATCACGCGGACGGGAACATAGGTATGAAAAGTTTTCTTCTTTTATCGTAAACTCATTTTGGTTTGCTAGAAGAGTGAGGAAAGGAGGTAAACATAGTGAGAAACAGACAAACAGACAGACAGACAGACAGGCGTGCACACACACAGACAAGACAGACATAGAGACAAGACAAGACAGACTAGAAATGCATACCTACTTTTGTTGCTATTGTTTTTTTGTGAGCCCCTCCTCCTCCTCTCCCAAGCGCTGTCCATCACACACGCCAGTCTTTCACTCAAAGCAGCAGTGTGCCGCAGGTCCTCCAGGCCGCCAAAGAGCTTCCTCACCACTGGTGTTTCCAGCTGTGCACATCTGAATCCTGAGAGTCTCGTGTTGTGTGGGTACATCTGCAATCAGATGTTCCGTAGTTATGCAGCAAAGACCGACAGGGGCACTGGTCTGACTAGATCTCTACGTACCTTTTGAGGTTCATCACTACAGCTGGTGGGTTTACTGGTCACTGTCATCCTTACACCACAGTCCTGTGTTTTCAGGGTCCACGATCTGGGGCTGGTTTCAGAGGTGTCCAATCTCTCTCTCTCTCTCTCTCTCTCTCTCTCTCTCTCTTCTCTCTCTCTCTCTCTCTCTCTCTCTCTCTCTCTCTCTCTCCTCTCCCTCCCTCCTCCATCTCTCCCTCCCTCCATCCCTCCCTCTCTCAGACCGACTGACAGATGGACAGACAGGCAGACACTCAGCCATACAGATAGACAGGCAGACACAGTATGGAGAGAGTGAGTGAGAGAGGGAGGGGGAGGGGGAGGAGAGAGGGACGGACGTACGGACACACACACACACACACACACACACACACACACACACACACAGAGGCAGAGACATACAACCAACCACACAGGTATATGTGCATACTTCTCATTATCTAAGCACCTTAATTCTCTTCTCCTTAAAGAGACATCGACACATATAGAGAGAGAAAGACAGACAAACAGAGAAACAGGCAGGCACACAGACAGGCAGTCAGACAGACAGACAGAAAACCAGACATGCATACCTACTTTTGTTGCTGTTTTTGTTGTTGTTTTGTGAGCCCCTCCTCTTCCTCTCCCCGAGCGCTGTCTAGCACACACGCCAGACTTTGAAGCAAAGTAGCAGTATGCTGCAGGTCCTCCAGGCCACCAAAGAGTCTCCTCACCACTGGTGTTTCCCACTGTCCACATCTGAAGCCTGACAGTCTGGTGTTGTTGGCACAGCTGCAAACAGATGTTCTTTGTCATGCTGTGAGGACCGACAGGGGCACCAGTGGTGACTGGGTCTCTACTTACTGAGGTTCATCACTGCAGCTGGTGGGTCTACTGGCCACTGACATCCCTCCACCACAGCCCTCTGTCCTGGGCTGGTTTCAGAGGTGACCCATCTCCCTCTCTCTCTCTCTCTCTCTCTCTCTCTCTCTCTCTCTCTCTCTCTCTCTCTCTCTCTCTCTGTGTCTCTTTCTCCCTCTCTGTCTCTCTCTCTCTCTCTCTCTCTCTCTCTCTCTCTCTCTCTCTCTCTCTCTCTCTCTTTATCTCCTCCTCTCTGTCTGCCTCTCTTTCTTTCTTTCTCCTCTCTCTCTCTCTCTCTCTCTCTCTCTCTCTCTCTCTCTCTCTCTGAAACAGACAGACAGAGATTGTGATGGATACTCAGTGAGAGAGAGTGAGAAAGAGAGAGAGAGAGTCAGACAGACAGGCAGGCAGCAGACCGACAGACAAATGGAGACAGATGGATACACATGCAGAAAGAGAGAGAGAGAGAGGAGAGAGAGAGAGAGAGAGAGAGAGAGGAGAGAGAGAGAGAGAGAGAACAGACAGACGGACGGACGGTAGGTCTGCTGGCTTCTCATAACCCTTCAACTGAGTCTCTGTCCTGGGCCATGATCCGAAACTTGGTTCCATAAGGGCCCTCTCTTTCTCTCTCTCTCTCTCTCTCTCTCTCTCTCTCTCTCTCTCTCTCTCTTTCACTTGCTCTCTCTCTCTTTCTCTCTCTCTGTCTCTCTCTGTCTCTCTCTCACAGACCGATTGACAGATGGACTGACGGGACAGGCAGACACTCGGACATGCAGATAGACAGACAGACACAGTATGGAGAGAGTGAGTGTGAGAGAGAGGGGGGAGAGGGAGGAGAGAGGGACGGACGGACGGACGGACACACACACAGACACACACACAGACACACACAGACACACACACAGACACACACACAGACAGTCAGGGAGACATACAACCAACCACACAGAGAGGACAGACAGACGGACGGACGGTAGGTCTGCTGGCTTCTCATTACCCTTCAAATGAGTCTCTGTCCTGGGCCATGATCCCGAACTTCGTTCCATAAGGGCTCTCTCTCTCTCTCTCTCTCTCTCTCTCTCTCTCTCTCTCTCTCTCCTTATTTATCTCTCGGACTGACATAAAGGGAGACAATGGGCAGACAGACAGACAGACGGACAGAGAGAGAGAGAGAGAGAGAGAGAGAGAGAGAGAGAGAGAGAGAGAGAGAGAGAGAGAGAGAGAGAGAGGGGGGTGGGTGGTTGGGGGAGAGTGAGGGAGACAGACGCACACACACAGAAACATAGATACACAAATACACAGACGCAGACAGACGCAGATAGACAGAGAGACAGGCAGGGGGAGACAGACCAACAACCAGACAGACATACTTTTGTTGTTGTTTTCTGGGCTCCTTAATCGTCTTCTCCTGGAACGCTGTTCAATGGACACAGC
>CM031602.1:71501012-71508512 GCA_018398815.1 Conus ventricosus
GAGATGATCATGCTTAGATTTATTGTGGCCTACTTATCTTCTGCATGTGCTGTAATGCAGAACACAAGCATACTTTATAGCGCAATATGCATATAATTCACATGACGGAGTGTAACATCAAATCCTCACAAAACACAGAAAAAAAGGAACTCCAAGACATAACTGAGTAAATTACTGATTAAAGATGCAAGTAAAACATGAAATAGAAAACGAACAAACATCAAACAGAAACAACATGACACAAAGTAAACAACAGAAAAAAGTGTCAAACAATGACACGTTAACCAGTTAATCGATCATAACCTGACCACTACCCCCTCCCACGCCTTTCTGTCCATTTCCCCAAACCCTATCCCCTCCCCAACCTCCCCTCTACCCCCAACCCCCTCCCCCCACCCCCACCCCCCCACACACACATCTCCAAATCAAAGGGAGAGAGAGGGGGTAAACCTGGAAGGAATGAACATGGCGTGATCATGGATGGAATAGTAGTCATATACATACACAATCTTCAGGAGACCATCTCAACACATACATCCAATCTGTACACGAATACTCTTAAGAGTGTCTTAGCACACACACCCAAACGTCATATGAAAAACACTCAAAAATTGTATTCATCTTTTCTGAAATTATGCCTTCAAAGATCCTCAAGCTAAAACGACATGAATCCCACCTTCTGTAATGATCCTATATGATGTTCTCAAAATTTCAGAGAGAGAGAGAGAGAGAGAGAGAGAGAGAGAGAGGGAGAGAGAGAGAGAGAGAGAGAGAGAGAGAGAGAGAGAGAATTTCAGAGAGAGAGAGAGAGAGAGAGGAATTTCAGAGAGAGAGAGAGAGAGAGAGAGAAAGAGAGGGGGGGGGGGTAGAAAGTGAGAGGAAGAATCAAACTGGGGACAGGTGGGGAAAGAGTGTCTTTGGGGCACAGATAGGGCTGGGTGTGTGTGTGTGCGTGTGAGGGAGAGGGGCACATCATGCGCGAGGCATCCACATGAAGTGGGATATCTCAGCAGAGCCAGCAATGCTCATGTACACCATGAAAGGCCAAGAAACGGCGAGTGTCTACTTGCAAACAAAGATGAATAAAGATATATTCAAGGACAGAAAACAAACAGAGAGGGAGAGGAGAGGGAGAGAAAGAGAAGAGAGGAAGGGAACGAGAGAGAGAGAGAGGAGAGAGAGAGAGAGAGAGAGAGAGAGAAGAAAGAGAAGGAGGAAGGGAACGAGAGAGAGAGAGAGAGAGAGAGAGAGAGAGAGAATGGAAAATGGAAAATGGTTTATTCAGGTTAGGCCACAGCCCCTACTGAAGGGGGAGAGAGAGAGAGAGAGAGAGAGAGAGAATGGAAAATGGAAAATGGTTTATTCAGGTTAGGCCACAGCCCCTACTGAAGGGGGGAACTATTTACAATGGCACTTTAACGACAAGAAAAAGAATGGATACATCAACATAATGACAGATTCCAACATCTTTTGACAATAGAGTTCAACAGATACATGCTTCAATATTAACATTCACATCCTTCAACTACAGTCGCACGCCTTTTAAATGCTTATATAAATACATGCATACATTCTTCAGTATAATTTCGTTACTGTTAGCCATCAATAAGGCTACGTTGAATAAACATGGATTTGCATAAAATTTTCCAGGAATATATTGTTGCCGAAGTTCACAGAGACTAGGGCAACAAAACAAAACATGTACTTCATCTTCTTTTGCGTCATTACACAATGGGCATGCTACAGAATTAGTTCATACCTTATTATAACGGTCCCGATGTATTGCTATGTCTGTTACTCCGAATCTAAATTTTGTTAAATAACATCTAATATGTCTGTCGATGTCAATTAAAAGATACCTTTCGCAGCTCCTAGATGATTTGAAAGTTCTATATAAAGAAAACCGGTCGCTGTCTTGGATATGTTCACTCCAGTTTTGCCATCGGCAATCAATAAGCCTCTGGCGAAATTCATCCAGAAATGCATTGACATTTTCAACCCCTTGATTTAGCCATACCATTCCAAAACCATTCTGAAATAATGTTTCTCGAATCCTTGAAACCCATGTATATTTACCGCGTGAGTCTACCACATCAACATCTCGTAAGCTTTCACCGGTAGTCTATTTCCATCCATACGTAATTAACTTAAGCCAATATCTAATACACCGAACAGACGTATTTACATAAACAGGGTAGCGTCCTGTTTCTCCGTACACTAAATCATTCGGCGTTTTAAGTTGCACCCCTAAAATTTTTTTAATGCAAATAAGTGAACCTTTTCAATACGAGCAACTGCTTTATCTAATCCCCATATTTCAGCACCGTACATGGCAATAGGTAGAACCTGATAATCAAAAATGTTCAAAAATACTGCAAATGAATTATTCTTAAGCGTGTACAACTTTTGCATAATACACAGCAAGGCATTCTTTGCTCGGCTTGCAAGGTCTTCACAAGCAAATACAAAACTAAGTCTCGTGGAGAAATATATACCAAGATACTTATAACAGTTGACAATCTTCATTTCCTCTCCATTAAGAAACCACCTTTCACTCGCAGCAAGATAACCACCTTTCCTGAATACAACAACATTACTCTTTTTCATATTGACCTTAAGCTGAAGTCTTGAAGATGCACTCCATAAACTATTCAGTTGTGTTTGAAGCCCAACTGGTGTTTCTGAAAGCAAGGCAATGTCATCTGCTAACAACAAAATAAACAATTCCATGAAATCAGGAGTCAATGTTGCACCGTGCCTTCCTTTCTCTATTATTTCCAGGGCTAGCTCGTTTATAAATAAGGAGAAAAGTATAGGGCTGCATGCATCACCCTGTTTTACCCCTCTTGTGCACATGATATAGTCAGCAAAACTAGCACCAGACCTTACTCTTGCTTTCACACTACTATACATACTATTAATACATTTGTAGAGTTTTCCTTGAATTCCATTCTTTTGGAGTACTGGCCAGAGCAATGATCTTGATACAGAGTCAAAAGCTTTTTCGAAATCAATAAAGGCAACATATAATTTACGGTTCAGTGAAAATTGTTTCTGTATTAACGCCAAGAGTGTGAACATCTGATCAATAGTTGAGTAGCCTTTCTTAAACCCTGCTTGATGTTCCACCTGTGATGTCATTTTGCCGTACCCATTCTTGTAACCTGCAATTGATTATCGAACTAAATACCTTACTACTGATGTCACCTAACGATATACCTCTATAATTGCCAGGGACATCAGTTGCACCCTTTTTAAACAGTGGCACGATTATTGACTCTGTCCATCGTTCTGGAAATAACCCATTATCAAAAAGCGTATTGAAAAACTTAACAAAGAAATCAATAACAACATTACCACCAAATTTCAATAATTCTCCAATAATTCCATCTGGCCCTGCAGATTTTCTGTTTTTAAGCCTTTTTATTGCAGTTAAAATCTCCTCTCTTGAAATTGGACGATCGAAGTAGGAACACATCGGTAATATTTTCAGACATATTTACTTCGCTAATAACATCAATAACATCGTCTTCGGTTTCACCATTTTCAAGAAGCTCATGAAAATGAGAAAACCAGTTATCAATAGTTATATTACTGGATGTATGCACTCGTTTCACAGATATTCTGCGCAAGTGCTTCCAAAATTCTTGCTGGTCATTCACCGAATTTACGATGTTACATAGTAGAGAACTGTTATTTTCTTTTTTTCTTCCTCTCGATCAATTTTTTGTATTCTCTTCGTGCAAGACAATATGTTTTGTTATCTTCTTTATCAAGCGTTCTCCTGTATATCCGCAGAAGCCTTCTTGCCTTTAATTTAGTACTAGTGCATTCTGTATCATACCAATCATTGTTCCCATTCCTACCATCCAGTCTAATTCGTCTTTTCATGCATTCAGCTTGTTTTATAATACACTCATTAAAAGCATCAAGGGCAGCATTAACATCCTCGTCAATGAGAGCAATAGCCCGTCCAAACAGCGACAGTGTATCTTTGCTATTCATTTGCTCATTAAATAAATCAGCATGTTTATCTTGCCACTGGAATTTTTCAATAAACTGAACTTTTTTCATTTCACATGTCTCATTTCTATCGTTCTGAAGAGAACCAATGCTAAATTCCAACGGCAAATGGTCAGAATCAATTCGTTCAGCTACATGAAGTTTACAAAACAGATGGACGACAGCAAACAAATCACAGGATGCTATGAAATAATCATTCACACTACTTCCAGTTTCTGATATGTATGTGAAATGACCTTGACAGTCACCATTACATACACCGTTTAAAATACATAGACCCAGTGATGTACACATATTCAACAACAACTTACCATATCTGTTTTAAGCATGTATCTTCAGAGCTTCTGTCACTCATCTCAGGTCTGTAGCTTAGTTGAAAATTATTAACAATTTCATGTGCATTCATGTCTTGTGGAACATCAGACGTTTTACTGTTTAGATCTCCAGCAAGAAGTAAAAACACGTCGGGCAGAACTAGTAGAGCATCAGCAATACAGGCTTCCAGATCAGTAATGCCATTTTCAACATCGCAAAACGTATAATATGGTGAATTCTCTGGTGGCACATACGCACAAACATACAAAATATCCTTTGATAAGCCAAAAAGACTCTTATGAATAAGAAACATAATGACGTTTTTATGATCAGTATTACCTCTTGAATATATGGCAAACATTCCTTTTTGACCAGACATACAACCCCTCCAGAGCGCCTCCCTCGTTTTGTAAAACGAGTAGCTGTCTACAGAACACTTTATAATTTCCATACACACTAGATTGAAAATCAACCACAAATGTCTCAACAAAACAAATAAAATCGAAAGAAACAGTATATGACACAAAATCTTCGTCAGTAATCTTGGGAAGCAAACCACAAACGTTCCAGTGTAAAAACATAACGGGTTTACCATTCATACATGGACTGTTTACGTTGTCATGACCTCTCACACGATCTTGACCTTTCTCATTTTCACAATAGTTATAAAACATAGTCAGAATTGCTTGCAGACGTTTCTGCACAAACATGTGAACAGACAGACGAAGAGTTGTCATTCATTAAAGAAACATTTACCCTGCTAGACAAGGCAGCCATAAAAGAATTATTAGAACGAAGATCTATTTCATCACGAACTATGGACCCATTGTCAACTTTATCAAACGAACTCATTTCATCTGCCTGTGTTTCTATCACGTGTTTAGTGATGCCAACATTACCCGTGTGAACACTGTCACAAGCGCCTGCCACCGACACCTCTGTGTTACTTGCCAACGTTCGACCTGCACGTGCGCTCTTCTCAGACGATGCACACACTGCCGGTGTCAGACTAACTTGCGTTCCCTCTCCTACATTCACAATTTCATGGACATTAAATTTTGATATTTTCAACGACTTAACATATTCATGATGAGGCCGGCCGTGTCCCTAAGTGACATGTTGAAGTTTGTCTGCCTGATCCAGATAGTACTTTTGACCATCAATTATCAGATGGTCAAAAACCATAGAGACCCTTTTATTTGCATTTTTTGCAGCCTTCAGATGCGGAATGAGTTTTTTCCTGATCTCCCTGACACGCTGGGTAAAGTCCTCACTAATGTATATTCGTGATCCCTTCAACTTGCGTCTAGCATCCAGTAGTCGTTCTTTGTCCTTGTAGAAGGTACAACAACCGATGATGGGGGAGTCAGGTTTTCTGTTCAGCCGGTGAAGCCTGTCAAACTGAATATCACTGGCCAGCTCGAGTTGGTCAGTGATCAGATCCTGAACCAGCCCCTCACAGTCCTGCTAAGTCTCATTTTCCTTTCTAGGTATGCCATGAATTATTATATTATTCCTCTTTGACCGTCCTTCTAAATCATCAGTTTTCAGTTCCAACTGTAGCACCTTCTCACTCAGTTTGTCATTTTGTTCTTTTAACATTTCATTTTCTCGTTTAAGTTCAGATATTTCATGTCTTAAGGACGACACATCCTCACGCAGACCTGCACACGTACCTTTCAGTTCTTTCATGTCCTCTTTCATTCCATCAAAGTCCGTTTTTAATCCATCGAACTTCCTGGTCAGATCTCGCATACATGACATCAAGTCTTTCAAAGTTGGCTCAGAACAGGTCCGACTTGGGGAGGGGTTGGAAGCGGCTGATGCTTCGCTGGCACTCTTCAGCCTAGTCTGTCGAAGAGTATCCGCCTTGTCTGCCTTGTCCGCCTTGGTGCTGAGGGTAGGTCCGGGATTCAGTTCAACATCACCACATCTTTGTAATAATAGTCCGTGGAAAAACAGAGAGAGGAGCAAACCCATTGCACCACCGTCCTGCCACTTCCGAAGTTTCAATGTCCGACAGAATAATTCTGCCTTTCTCACAGCACGCGCATACATGAAGGAAATAAAGACACTCACAAAACGTCCGCACACTGACCGAAACAATATCGGCGAAGCTGGCATGATAATGGCACACAACAATGATCAAAATAATCCACACAGACCACAGGATTTCAATTATTAACGGGAGCCTCCGTCACACTGTTTACATTTCCAAACCGGAAGTTCACCCCCGAGAGAGAGAGAGAGAGAGAGAGAGAGAGAGAGAGAGAGAGAGATGAAGTCAGGCAGGCAGACAAAAAACACAGAGTCCGAGACAGAGATGCAGACGTACAGACATACAGACAGACAGAGAGAGAGACAGAAAGACAGAGACAGAGAAAGAGACAGACAGACAAACAGAAGGAACGGAACAGACAGGGACAGACAGACAGACACGGAAACAGAAAGAGATGGATAGAAAAACGATGATAGAGGGAACTGAGTGAGTGAGTGAGAGAGAGAGAGAGAGAGAGAGAGAGAGAGAGAGAGAGAGAGAGAGAGAGTTTTAATCATTGCAGCCCGACCCAGTACAACACACAGCCTTTTCAGGCCTGTCAAACTCACACGGGAAAAAAACATAAACCGTCGCATCATAAACAAGTCGGATGGGGGGGGGGGAGGGGGGGGGGGGGAGGGGGGGGGGGGGAATCCCGAAAAAAGAGAAACAAACAATACAGGCAGTTAATGACATGTTCCCTGCTCCATTAACGTCTTTCTGCATGTAGAAAAACAGGACAGAGAGCGAGCGAGCGAGCGAGAGAGAGAGAGAGAGAGAGAGGAGAGAGAGAGAGAGAGACAGAAAGACAGGCAGACACACAGACAGAGACAGGCACACACAGACAGAGATAGGCACAGAAACGACAGGGATAGACAGACAGACAGGCAGAGAGAGAGAGAGACAGACAGACCGCTCAGCAGAGAGAGAGAGAGAGAGAGAGAGACAGAGAGAGAGAGAGACAGAGAGAGAGAGAGAGAGACAGAGAGAGAGAGAGAGAGAAAGACACACAGAGAGAGAGAGAGAGAGAGAGAGAGAGAGAGAGAGAGAGAGAGAGAGAGAGAGAGCAGTGTCAACCTCGGGGTATGTCAGTGGAGGAAGGACTAGCGCACAGCCCAAACACA
>CM031602.1:71513512-71526012 GCA_018398815.1 Conus ventricosus
ACCAATCCGCGGACAAACCGTTACATTATTCGTTTTAAACGCAGGTGCATACCCAGGGCCGACCACAGTCTCGGTTTGTCCCGGACTTTCTGTCCGTCTGTCTGTCTGTCTGTCTGTCTGTCCGTCTCTGTCTTTGTCCGTCTCCCTCCCTCCCTTCCATCTCTCTATTTCTCTCTCCCTATTCATCCGTCTGTCCGTCCATCCATCCGCCCCCCCCCCTCTCTCTCTCTCTCTCTCTCTCTCTCTCTCTCTTTCCATATTTCTCTGTCTGTTGTCTAGTTGTCTGTCTCCCTCTGGCTGCATCTGTGTGTGTGTGTGTGTGTGTGTGTGTGTGTGTGTGTGTGTGTGTGTGTGTGTGTGTGCGCGCATGCGTGCGTGCGTGCGCATGCATTTCTCTCTCTCTTACTATCTTCTCTCTCTCTGTGCG
The DNA here is from genome assembly GCA_018398815.1 of Conus ventricosus. Taxonomy (NCBI): domain Eukaryota; kingdom Metazoa; phylum Mollusca; class Gastropoda; order Neogastropoda; family Conidae; genus Conus; species Conus ventricosus. The sequence continues at coordinate 71,513,940 of CM031602.1, forward strand.
CGCGCGCGTGCGTATGTGTGTGTTTGAGTGTGTGTGCATGTGTAAGAGAGGTAAAGAACAGGCTTTTTTTTCCTTTATGGCAATTCCAATCTGTGCGTACCATGAGGGGACAAAGGATGTGGGCGGAGGATAATACACTTCATGAATAAACTGCGCATAAACATGAAAAGGAATACAATTCTTTTTGGAACACATGCAAATGGGAGCATCAGGATTAAAACATGGTGCTTTGACCAGCCTCTCCAAGTCAAACGTTTGTGACAGAAATGCGTGCCCTCTTGTGTGTGTGTGTGTGTGTGTGTGTGTGTGTGTGTGTGTGTGTGTGTGTGTGTGTCTGTATGTGTCTGTGTGTGTCTGTATGTGTCTGTACGTGTCTGTGTGTGTTTTCTGTATTGCTTTTTAGAAACATGGTGATTTGACTACCCTCTAAAAGTGAAAAGCTTGTGACAGAAATGCGCGCACTCTCGTGTGTGTGTGTGTGCGTGTGCGTGCTTGCGTGCGTGCGTGCGTGCGTGCGTGAGTGCGTGCGTGGTGTGTGTTTTCTGTGTTGCTTTTGTTTATTTGTCGAAGATACGTTTCGTGCGAAACGTTGCATTATGCACAAACCAGGATTTGACATTTGGAGAGAGAGAGAGAGAGATAGAGAGAGAGGGGGGGGGGGGGGGGGGCAGAGATAGAGAAAGAGAATAGGGGGGAAGAGATGGAGAGAACGAGCAAGAGAGAGAAAGAGAGAGAGAGAGAGAGGAGAGAGAGAGAGAGAGAGAGAGAGAGAGAGAGAGAGAGAGAGAGAGAGAGAATGCAGAAACGAACTTTCTTCAACGAGGAAAAAAATACGCACGAAATAGGTTAGTTTACATCTTTCCCTCAAATCTGCATCGTCTCCACCCCCCAAGCAATTACAGAGCAATATCAGTCTATAGTGTACTCGCAGAAAAAAAATCTTTGCGCTTCTTGTCATATACATTCTAAGCACCAAATACGCTCCCTCTTGACCACATCTTTAAGACCGAGTGTTTCACGAAAAGGTATGCAATGATGAGCGTTCATGAGAGAGAGAGAGAGAGAGAGAGAGAGAGAGAGAGAGAGAGAGAGAGAGAGAGAGAGAGAGAGATTGATAGACGGACAGGCAGACAGACAGATAGACAAAGACAGGCAGACAGACAATTTCAGAGAGAGGATGGTATCTACATTGTTTCAATAGGGTCTGCGACTTAGCTATTAATGTGCATCAGCAGAGAGCTCAGATCTGGTGTCCTGCTCAGACAGAAAAAAAAAGACAGCTATCATTAGATTTTACCACAGTAAATCAACAGCGTTGCAGTGTTTTTTCTCTGGTGGGTTGCCTCATCACGTCGTTGACACTAATTCCCCACTGTAGACTGGTAATACTGTAACTGCCACAGGACAAGACCGGGCATGGATATCTATGGGGGAGTTGGAAGGAATGGCATAGCAATTATGTTACTGAGGATGGGTAGTGAGGGGAGGGGTGATGGGAGGGAAGGGAAGGAGAAGCATAGGGGCGAAGCGGGGAGGCAGAGCACGCACAGAAGATGGAAAAAAAACGAGGGAGGAAGGTACTTCGTACGTCCATGACACTGATGATGAAATTCTAAACTTTCAACCGCCTAGAAGATTGGAAACTGTTTCGGCTGTGTGCAAGCCAGATAATAATGAGCAAGCACCCAAACTCAGCCCCGATTCTTTCCCGCCACGGACTAAACCGACCATGATTCAAGCCGCAAGCAAGCGGAAACATCACACACACACCCTCACTGAAAACTAAACCACGCGTGAAAATGAGCGTTTAAACGCCACTTAGAAACTAGCGTGTGTGTGTGTGTGTGTGTGTGTGTGTGTGTGTGTGTGTGTGTGTGTGTGTGGAGAGAGAGAGAGAGAGAGAGAGAGAGAGAGAGAGAGAGAGAGAGAGAGAGAGGAAGAAGACGACTTCCAAAACTTTCAACAACTACAGCAGATCCCTCTGATGAGGTTACTTCTGTGCCGCAGCAAGAAAACGAAAACATGTCTGTTGCGGGAGGAAGAGGCGGCTTCCAGAGTTGACAGGGGGGGGGGGGGGGGGGGGGGGTGGAGATCTGGAAAACTGGAGGTCTGGCAACACTCCCAAGCTTGTTTCGTTCTCCAGTTACATGTGCTCATCATGTTCAACTCCAGTATCGCTTTGGGTCCAACTCTCTCCCTTCCCTAACTTCGTAGGCAGAGGGAGGAGGGTGTTGCTGCTGTCGGAGGGCACAAAAAGTCTGCTGGGTGATGGAGTGCATTCAGAATTATCTTCCTTGGTGTTGAACGTTTGACGTGTCGTTTGTTGGTTGTTGTTTTGTTGTTGGTGTTGTTCACCACACACTTTGCAAATAAACGCAAACAAATATGATAGATTAGTACAGATCGATAGACCAACAAATGGCTAGATATATGGATAGATAGATGGGTTCGTTGACAGATACAGATCAGTCGATAAATAGACAGATAAATAGACATGCAGACAGACAGATTGATAGATAGATAGACAGATATTAAGATAACAAGAATTTTCGATAGACTGATTGGTAAGATTGACCGATTGCTAGATAGATCAGACGTTCACCGTTGAGTAGGTTATCACTCTGTATGCTGAAATAAGATTATAATGCTGAGTGACTTAGTTCACAGTATGCTCTGTGGAATTTCCATACCTAGGAGAGACAGACAGACAGACGGACAGACTTCCAGACAGACAGACTGACAGACAGACAGACAGATGGACGGACGGACGGACAGACCAACCGACAGGCAACAGGCAGATATTCAGACATGCAGACAGATTTGCCGATAGACAAAGAGAGAGAGAGAGAGAGAGAGAGAGAGAGAGAGAGAGAGAGACAGAGACAGAGAGAGAGAGAGAGACAGAGAGAGAGAGAGAGAGAGAGAGAGAGAGAGAGAAGAGAGAGAGAGAGAGAGAGAGAGGACGCCCTTTTCCTTTTGCTTTTCCTCTCGTTTTAAGTAAGTGCTATAACAGATGTATTCTTTTTTCACACTCACATGTAGAAAACACTTTTTCTTTTTTGTCCTCACAGTTAATTCAGCATCTTTTTCAGGATCTCTCTTCCTCCCCAAAGACATATCACACACAGACAACGGAAAAAATATAAGGAAATGAGAAAGAAGAGAGGGGTGTAAAAGGAAAGAAGAGGAGGAAGCGGTCAAGACATTAGAACAACAAAGACCATGAAAATACTTGACGCACTAAAACGAAACGAAGAGAGCATGAGTCAACCAGAACTACATATCCTATGTGCGTGTTGCGCGTTTCCGTAAGCATTCCCTTGAATGTGCGGCTCTTCAGGTACTGTTCAACTCGACAATGTTTGCAACGTAAGCCACTTTTACAAAAGAATGTCGAAAGTGAACGAAAGCTCTGTTCTCAGAGACTCCAAACCTCAAAGTCAAGAGCTCAGCAAATCGTCATAGTAAAAAAACAGAAAACTTACAGAGACTGACCAATGTAGAACGGTTGTACACTTTTTTTTGTAGTTTACATCTATAAGACCAAAGCGAAATTAAAGCTGACAACCAGTCTGGCATGTTTTAAGTCATTTAGACGAGTCCACAAAATATTCTGTTGTACATTCAGGACAAAGTAAAATTTTGAGTTTTTGAATTTATTCTTTTTCCGTACCAGTGTTACAAACATTTCTATTGACGTGAACTTGTTACCCGAAGAAATCCTGTTTTATGTTTTGAACTTCAAAGTAAAGCATGAAGAAAGCTGTTCGTGATGTACTTACGAATGCTGCTCGCTGTTGCCAGGATATCACGTGACGGGAAATGACGCTCGGGACACATCTCTGGCCCACAGGATCTCTTAAGGAGTTATAACTCCTCCTACCCCAACCCCAGCCTAACCCTTCTTCTCTTACCTACCTCCCGACGTGTGCATGACCAACCAATCAATGACAAAGCTAGTGTACCGTAAAGTGCATTTTATTGTTTAAAACAAAACATGTGAAGCGCATGCATCATATTATGGCTAACTTTGAGTGGGTGAACAGAATAGCTTTCGCCGGGTGCATGCATTCTAGAATGCTAGCACTGGGTGCATGTCACAGAGTATGGCTAATATTCATTAGAATGATTCTTACACGTATCAGACTCTAGAATAGTTAGCATGGGGCGCATGTCACAGAGTATGGTTAACATTTATTAGAATTATGCTAACGTGTATCAGACTCTAGAAGAGCTAGAACTGGGTGCATGTCAGCGTATGGCTAACATCCATTAGAATGATGCCAAGATGTTTAAATCTCTAGCATGGAGCGCATGTCACAGAGTATGGCTAACATTCCTTAAAATGATGCTAACACGTATCAAACTATGCTAACGCTCATGAAAATGTACTCATAAGCAAAAATCCATACTAAAATACATAACAGAAGTTAACACGAACAGTAAGGAGCTGTCAAACAGTGTGAGAATATATGTTGTGCACGCGGTAGAGAATGCTTACGGAATCACCCTCTAAATCTGGGCGACAGACGCTGTTCAGCTCGCAACATACGTTTCCAGTGGTTACAAATTACTGAGTCATAAATGTATCCAATTTGCTGGACACAATCTTGGAACCCACCGAAAGAGAACAAATATGGAAAGAAAGAAAGAAATCAACCATTTTTCAATATACACTTCAGCGATTAAGAACGACCTTACAAGGCATGAAAATACGTACACCAGGTTATCTTCGAGTAGATTACACTGTCGCTTACAACTTAAACAGCTAGTCTTTTTTGTACCTTTTTTCTTCTTTTCTTTCTTTTTCCATTTTCTTTCAACAATTCCAGCCCTGGTATGGCCCTGTGCGGTCGGCTGGGCTATAAGCAACATTACCTTACCTTTCAGCATCTCAAAACAGGAAACCTGCACCTTGCCATAGTGCATACATATTTGGACACGTGATTTCTGGCTCGGTTTCCAAATTGCTTCGCTGGTTTCTTTGTTTGTTTCTTTTTTGTGTCTTTTCCTCCTAATCGAACCAACGGCTCAGCATGTTGTCGAGTAGAACATAAAGAATAAATGATGAGTTAATGACCGTAAAAAAGTTCACATCAGTGAACACGGAATATCAGATAAAGCCGACCTTCACTTTCATCATCCTGACAGGTTCGAGTCTCTAGGCCATCTGCTGGGCTAAAACTGATTCTTTCCTCCCTCCTCCTAGCGAGTGCATACTCGGTGTTCAAAACACATGACCAGCACCCTACCAGCCCTTATTAAACTATCTCTCAGTGGTCACTTTCACCCAATGACCACCCTTCTTTCTTTAATGAGTCATTCTCACCATTATTTGGGGACGCCCGCTACACTAGTCAAGCCACATGAATATTCTTCCTTTTTAGTAGTGGCATGGGGAAATGATTCATATCACTAACTACATGTGATGGAGCGTCACATGCCTTGATGTGAGGCTACGTCACATGACACCCCCATCCTGGGATGAAAAAATTTTCTCCACAATTTTTTTTTTAAAGTATATACAACTGCACTTAAAACACATCTTCAGCCATGAATCTCAAAATGTGTAACCATCACACATGATTCACCAAATTAATAATCAACGTATAGAATCAATCATCATGATCCACCATAAATAGCATATTTCAAACTTTCAGTCTTTCTATAAAAAAAAATTCATAATTGATCACCACATGTCACAATTACATTTCACAAATTACACGTACAAAACAACTAGGGATATTAACAATTCAAAGTACAAATTGTGTTTATATATTAAGATGTGAAGCACATATTTTCCCTTGATCTTTGTCTCACATCATATGTTACAAAACCCTCATGAAAACGAATATTTCTAAGTGTAAATGTTTCTCAAGACATGTAAACAAAATAAACATAGTTTAAACATAGTTTTTTTTTCCACATGTAATGTTATAGTCCATTGAAAAGTGAAACATTTTCCATTGTTGAAAACGAACTAATGAAAACAATAGGTTTGTCTCACTGCACAAACAAAACATGTGTATATACATTTCTAAAGAGTTATTTGCTCATCACACATACATATATATTCATCTTCACAAGCAAGTTAGACTTAAATAGTACATGATGATTTTTTCATTCTTTACGAAAGAATAAAGCAAAGAATAGATATGTAATACATCAACATCAAGTAGTTTTTGCTTGTAAAACATATAGTCACTTCAACAAGCAAATTAAGCATAAATACCACTTGATTTAAACAGTCAGTAGCATACAATGCCCTGTCAAATGTGAACACACCGTAATCATAAAGAAAGACAAAAAACAGGAATAGTCTTTCCCTTGAAGACAGTTACATTTGTCCATGAATATTCAAAGACGTGACAATAAACCTGCCATGACATTTTGTGTTCCAGGCGCTGGTTCAATAGTAAACTGGAATTCCTTTAGTCAAGTATAATTTCACAAACTAATTTCCTTCTGAGAGCTGACACAGAAGTTCTTCAATGTCTGGGATGGGCTCGGCATCGAACACAGTGATCTTTAATTTCCAGTAATCGATGCAGAACCGCACCGAGCCATCAGGTTTGTCCACCAATACAACTGGTGAGCTGTACGGAGATGTAGAAGGTTCTATGACCTTTAAATCCAGCATTACTTTGATTTCTCTCTCGACAACCTCTTTTTTTGCAAACGGAAGGGGGTATGGTCTGGTTCGCACTGGTATTTCAGTAGTCAACTGAATACTATGGGGTTCAATACCAGTCACTGTACCTGGGGTATCTGTCAACACATCCTGAAAGTCTTTCAAAATTTCTTTGAGCTGTTCTGTTTGACTTGAAGACAAATCATTCGACAAAACCACATCATCATAGGTTTCACCTTTGATAGAGTAGGAAGGGGTACAACATCATCTGCACTGATAGATGTTAACACTCCTACATTTGCTATTTTCACAACCTTTGACCTGTCCCTGTAAGTTACATTGGGTACAAAATCATCACTGATAATATCTGTCATGTTGACGTCAGTTTCTGACATAGGACATGTCCATTCAACTGACTGGTTGATGGCAACATTTGTGCGTTCAACATACTTCTTCAACATGTTCACGTGAAATACCTTCTCAGTGTTTGCCATTTTGATCTTATAATTAACTGTAGAAAGTTTTTCGACCACCTGAAAAGGACCCTTCCACATAACACGAAGCTTGTTATGTTCATCAGTGAGTAGTACAAGGATTTTATCCCCTACACTGAAGGAACGTGCCTTTGCTTTTCTGTCTGCAAAGACCTTGTACACATCTGTTTTTCTATCAGCTGACTGTTGAGCAAGCTCACATGCTTCCTTCAAACGATTATGCAGTTCATAAACGTATTGGTAAACAGTTTTACTGTCAGGTATGTCCGTCTTTTTCGTCCATTGTGTCATCAGTAGATCCAAAGGACCCCTTGGTGAGTGTCCGAAAAGAAGCTCGAATGGTGAGAATCCCAGCGTTTCGTTCGGCATTTCCCTGTATGCGAAAAGCAAAGCCGGTATGAAACGATCCCATTCATGGGGTTCCTGCCTTGCAACCTTTCTCAACATGGACTTTACACATCTGTTTTTCTATCAGCTGACTGTTGAGCAAGCTCACATGCTTCCTTCAAACGATTATGCAGTTCATAAACGTATTGGTAAACAGTTTTACTGTCAGGTATGTCCGTCTTTTTCGTCCATTGTGTCATCAGTAGATCCAAAGGACCCCTTGGTGAGTATCTGAAAAGAAGCTCGAATGGTGAGAATCCCAGCGTTTCGTTCGGCATTTCCCTGTATGCGAAAAGCAAAGCCGGTATGAAACGATCCCATTCATGGGGTTCCTGCCTTGCAACCTTTCTCAACATGGACTTTAACGTTCCATTGAAACGTTCAACCATGCCATTCGATTGGGGATGATATGGCGTGGTTGAAATGGAAGAGATTGACAACAGTCTGTAAATTTCTCTCATGAGATCGGAAATGAATTGCGTTCCACAATCCGAGAGAATTTCGTCTGGAAGACCCACTCTGGAAAAAATCGCAAGTAAGGCTTCAGCGACAGACACTGTATCAATTTTCTTCAGTGGAATCGCTTCTGGATACCTTGTCGCTGTATCCACCAAAGTTAAGATATAGCGATATCCGGAAGAAGACAGTGGTAAAGGCCCAACAAGATCAATAGCCACCTTTCGAAATGGGACGGAAGTGAGAGGCATTTTGTGCAAAGGTGCACATGGGACGCGACCTTTCTGAGATGTCTTTTGGCAGACGTCACATGAGCGGCAGTATTCTGTAACTTCCTTTGTGACACCTGGCCAATAAAAAGAATCAAGAACTCTCTTTAATGTTCTTTTGATTCCACAGTGACCAGCGAACAATGCATCATGAGCCGTTGTGTAGTACTGTCTCTCTAAGTGGCCTTGGAACCACAACTTGTTTGTTGTCCTGTCCAGGTACACACCTGTAGAGAATGTCAGAGTCCAGTATGTACGTTGGTTTGTCCGTTGGTATGTCAGTGACAGTCTGTTTAGCAGCAGAAAGTATTGTCGTCAGCGTCTCGTCTTTTCCCTGCATTTCTTTTAGATCATCTGGGGTAATCTGGAGTTCATCCAGTTTTGAGACTTTTAGCGGCTTTGTAGCCTTTCCCTGCTCTATGATATCTGACCTGGTACTCACAAGACAAGGAATGAACGATCTCCAGCACCACCATGTACCGTAGCGACACCTGGCAAATTGCCCAAGATCAAGTCGCAGACTGGGTTATCGATAACACAGGCGGTAAGAAATCCGGAGTAGTACGGTGTATCGACCGAAATTTTCGCCAGCGGAAACGTTTCAATCTTGCCTCCAAACGACCTACACTTTTGGACAGTGTTGAGATACTGGTTTTGAAGCACGAAAGATTTTCTTACACCAGCGGTGGTGCACCCAGTGTCTCGCAAAACCCAAGCCTGCAATCCGTTGATGGCTCCGTTTTCTAACATCAGTCCATCAACCGATTGATGTGGTGCCAAAACAAGGCCTTCACAATCAGTGGAGACTAATGCGGATTTTGAATCATTTGGTTTGAAAGGGCAATTCTTTTTCAAATGGAACTTGCCATCACAAAAGAAACATCGCATTGTCTGATCGGCAGCTGACTGATTTTGTGAACTTCGGTTCTGTCCACGAACTGGCCCAAAAGGTCTACGAGGTGGTCGTTGTCCACGACCTCGGAACGTTTGCCGAGGAGCAACGGGTTTTTCCGGCGGTGACTACTGGTACTGACGAAAGTCACTCGAACCGCGGAAAGATCCCTGTCCGTTCCTAGGATAGGTATATCCTTGAGGACTCAGAAATGACCCACGATTTCCTTTCCTGTAACTTCCCTGTCCCGATGGGATAGTACATGACGCATGAGACTCAAAGATGGAAAATTCTCCTTTCCTAGCCACGCCCTTATCTGGGTGAGCGATACAATACTGATCAGCCATCTGACACATTTCCTCAACGCTTTCAAATTGCCTTTCTTTAAGGAAAGTGGCCAGATCTTTGCTCACGCTCTGGAAAAGTTGTTCTCTAAGAAGGAGATCTCGCAGTGATTGAAAAGTTTTGTTCGTTTTTGATAAGTCGATCCATCAATCTAAACAATGACTCATACGAATTAGAAACGACGGAAACGATTCTCCTTTGTCAGGACGCACAGAACGGAAACGTTCGCGAAAACGATCGGCAGAACATTGAAATTTGAGGAGTTCTTCTTTCAACTGATCCCAAGTAAAATTTTGTTTCGCCGCGAGTCTGTGGTACAGTGCCAAAGCGCTACCCTTAAACAACGACGCAATATACAATGTCCACTTTTCCTTTGGCCAACCACAAGACGTTGCGTGACTTTCAAAGCGGAAAAGAAAACTATCGATGTCATCCGTTTTTTCCTCGAAAGGCGGTAACTTTGGAATATATGCCGATTTTGGTTGAGGCGCACTTGCGGAACCGACTGGTGGAGCTGGTGGAGGTTCTCTCGATGCCTGTAATCTTTTAATTTCAGCATCAGTCTCTAGTTCTAACTGCCTCAACTTAAATTGACGTTCTTTATCTTCAGCTTCCCTCTGTAGTCTTTTTTCTTCAGCTTCAGATTCCTCTGTAGTCTTTTTTCTTCAAACTCTAGTTCTACTTTGCTTTGATTTCCTTCCCTCTCTCTTAGCCTGTCTGCCCTATCTATGCATTGTTGCACATAGTTGGTAAGTTTTTCTCCATCAAAACCCAAGCGTTCCGCTTGTTGAACATATTTATCAAAATCATCCATAATGAACCGTCAAAAATATAAACACAAAATTTCTAAGTAGGAATAAAAATAAGGCGATATATGATGATGTTATATGTTTCACAAAACGTAATTATAATATATACAAATAAAGAATTCAATTTCCGGTTGTAACAGAAAACCGCTTACTAAAACAGGGTAGATATGAAACACAAGGAATGTATTTTTCCAGAAGTATTTTGTTTTCAAAAACAGGTATCAATTTGGAATTAAAAAAAAATGAAGTTCAATGCTAATCTGTTTTTCCTGGGAAAGGAAAAAAAACACAATACTAAAGTTTTCTGAAAATAAATTCTTTATAAAGTCTAAGTTCTTAAATGTTCTTGTTGTCAGTCTTTCTTACTTAATTTCAAATGAATTTACAAAACAAATGTATCGCCTTATACGATAAATGAATATAAATTTACAAAACAAATGGAATCACAAACAATTAAAAAGAGGGGAAGAAACACAAACTAGCGGAAATCCTACCTAAAGATGAAAATGTAGAAAGAAAACTAGATAGCTTATTGAGGAGAAGGTTTAAGAGGTTTTGAAAAAGGGGGTGAAAAGGAAATGAAAGGATACACAGGATCAGAACAGTGAGAAGAAATCAAGAACAGCAAAAGAAGCCCTCAGACAGCACCCTAGTGGTCACTGTCTCCCCTGAAACTGGAGACTGGAAAAACAAATCATGCACAATATACACTACACTACAGTAATAATACAAAATACTAAACAATCAATCAATAAATGCACATTCACCCAAACGCAAAGAAAATCTCGCAACACACACAGAAAAAAAAAGTAATCAAAAGATAAAGATGTTTATTTGGGCTGAGCGGTAATCAACTCCACCACCTACACTAGTTGCGTGACGGAGGTGAAGTCGATCCCACACTCTGAGGGGCAAGGGGAAAAATCAAATTGAAACAATAGGAAAGGGAAAGAAATAGATATTTACGAGAAGGGAAGGATTACCGACTCCCCAACGCCATGCCCCCCTGCTAAATCAAAGCAGGGAGAGGTTGGGGCTATCAGTCCTGGGGAAGGGGACAAAACAAATTCTAATACTCTAAGGGAAGGACAGCGACTCCTCAACGCCCTGCCCCCTTGCTGCCAGGCACGAGCAAGAGGAGGTTGAGGCTATCGGTCCTGAGGTGGGGAAGGGTCAAAAAGAAATCCTACCAAAAAAAAAAAACCTTAACGGAGTAGAGCAACCAAAAGAAATGTCAACCACCCGAAATACATATAGAAATAGAAAAAAAAACAACAAATGCAAATATTATACACAATAAATAATTAACCAATTTCTTTTCTTTTTTCTTCCCTCAAACCCTTGAGGGTACAAATCAAAATCCTCTTTTTTTCCCCAACTGAAAATATTTTTTTTCCAGGCCCCGAGGGCACAAATAGAAATCCTTCCCTTTTTTCCTTCCAGGGGGAGAACAACGGCAGCTACGTCGGGGTCACCACTGTCACACTGTCACTTTTGCACACATGCATTCATGACAGCATTTACTCCATACGCACACGCAATCTTTCCAATCAACCAAAAAGCGCACTACCAAATGTTTTTTCTTCTCCCCCTCTCCTTCGGGGAAAAACACTTTACTAAATCACATCAAACAATTTATAAACAGATTTTATACATGTATCTCTCTTTACACTGAGAGATAAACTAATTCATTCAAGATTCTGTAAAATCATGGCCTTCACATTACATTAGCCCAAGATCCAGACCAGGAGAATAAATAATCCTGTAATCATTGATGCCATGCCTGCATC
>CM031602.1:71530503-71538003 GCA_018398815.1 Conus ventricosus
CAAAGCCAGTGTACTGCGAAGTGCATGCTACTGTTTAAAACAAATATGTGGAGCGTAGGCATCATATCATTATGGCTAACTTGGAGTGCATGTATAACAGAAAAGTTTTCGCAGGGTATATGTCACGGTCAAAAATAAAAACAACCAAAATCCTAATCCTCCACGGAGACGGTCTGTCCACCCAGACAGACTAAGTAGCTGACCGACGCCTCGATGTCTGGTCAAAACGAGTCTCGACGCCCGGCTCAGACTCATCCAGCCAATTAAGCTTAGCGGAGAGGCTTCACGGAGACGGTACGGTCCAGCCAGACAGACTAAGCCGTTTGACCGACGCCTCGATGTCTGCCCGGACGGATCTCAGTGCCTGGGCCAGACTCATCTAGCCAATTTGTAGGACTAGCGCCCACAAGTTAAGTCGGACGTCGCCAGTTGAAGTAGGAGGGGGGAAGGTAGTGTGTGGTGGGGGTGAAATCAAGCTAATCAATTAAATGACCAATTGACCACCACAGAGAGTAAGGCGTGTAGGCGTGACTGTCATGATTTGAATAGCCAATGGAATTAGAGGGAGATAACTTCGGGTACGAGGCGGTAAAAATACTGACCAATGGTACTCACCCTTGGACACGTAGGTAGGGAATAAAGTAATGTGTGGGTGAGAGAGAGAGAGAAAGAAGGAAGAGAGACAGAGAGAGAGGAAGAGGTTCTGTGTAAGCTCTGACGAGAGAGAAGCAGAGAGATGAGAGGGAGGAGAGAAGAGAACCAAGTTGAGAGATTAGCATGAGATAGTCTGCAGAGGAAAGACTAAGGAGAGATGTGGAGAGAGAGAGTTGCTAACTAATGAAGAGGAAAAGAAAGAAAAGAAAAAAGAAAAGAAAAGCAACCATGTCCATTTGATAGAGCAGACTAGAAGAGAGAGAGAGAGAGTGCAATGCGTTAATGCAGGAAGGAAGAAAGGAGAACAGATCGATGTTGATAGTCACTGTTCCACCTTAACCGGGGTTCGACCTCATACCTGGCAGCGTCACTTCGTCAAGCAGAACCACAGACCAACGCCAGTGCCAGCAGTCTAACCTGACCAGGCGCCAGCAGACCAAGACCAGTGCCAGCAGTTGTGTCGTGCTTGTGAAAGTGACAGTGAAAAGAAAAAAAAAAGAAAAGAAAAGACAGTGATTCGTGAATAGTTAAGATCACCTGGCCAGGTAAAGTAGAAATCTATTTATACCCTGGTTAGTTAATGATGTTTTAGATAAATGATTTTGTGAAGTTCAGGAAAGAGAGAATGTTTTATTTTGTTTGATTCCATATGCATTGATGTTTCGTTCTATGAACATGTGTAGTAAAGTTATAGACTTTACTAGTGGTTTGATGTGGCGAATGCATGATATATGAATGAGATCGTAAGCAAGCTGTGAGTGTGTTTGGGCTGTGCGCTAGTCCTTCCTCCATCGACATCACCAGAGGTTGACAATTATATTGGCGAGCCTGCCAGGATATTCTGGCCCATTTATTATAATTGTTCAACTTCTCAGAGAGGAAGCTGGGTGGGATTCAAGTATTGTAATCCTAAGACAAGGGGTTGTCTTACTGTATGTTCCCAAGATAGTTAAATACTAGGCTTGGCATTGCTTACAAGATAGTTAATACTAGGCTTGGCATTTCAGCCCCAGAGTACTTATTTCGCACAGATTGCCTATAATTCGCTCTCATAGTTGGGTCAGGCGCTGGGCGTCTTATAAAAACTAATTACGTTGTCCCAAGCTAATATTATCATTCATAGGATTGTGCTATTACGTCACTCGTGTCGGTAACCACCAGTTTGGCTGTCGTAGAGAAAAAAAAAAAAAAAAAAATCTTGTTCAAAAAAAAAAAAAAAAAGAGAAGATATAATGGCGGAAGAAAAGAACACCCCTATTGAACAACTTGTGAGCGTCGCTCGTGATTTAGGCTATTCGGGAGAAGAGTTGCGAGCATTCGTTGAAAACCAGCAAAAGATGGAAAGAGATGAACGCGCGGAAAGGCGACGTGTCACAGTAGAAGCGCAAGAAATAGAAAAATTAAGGATTCAGGCTAATCAGGAAACGCAGGAAACAGAAAGACAAAGGGAAGCGCAGGAAACAGAAAGATTAAGGGAGATGCAGGAAACAGAAAGAATAAGGGAAGCGCAGGAAACAGAAAGATTAAAGGTTCAATTAGAGTTAGAGAAAGTGAGAATACAAAGGGAGACCACCGAGGATGGTAGTTCCCTTTCCAGTGACTCTGTGCGCAGTTACGCCCCCGACCAAAGTTGCCCAAATTCTCTGAAGGAACCGATTCGATTGATGCATACATCAGTCGTTTCGAAACGTTTGCGACCAGTCAGGTTGCCTCCAGAAGAGTGGGCAGTCATTTTGTCAGCGTTACTGACGGGTAAGGCATTACAAATTTTCACTGCGTTACCAGCAGAACAACAGTCTGATTTTGGCGCTGTGAAGGAATCGTTGATGAAAGGATTTGACCTCACAGAGGAGGGGTTCAGGAAGAAATTTCGTTCAGCTAAATTACAAGCAGGTGAAACGTACACTCAGTTTGGTGCACGTTTAGATCACTATTTTGAGAAGTGGTTAGAGTTGAGCGGTACTAAGAAGGAGTCGCTGAGTTGAAAGAGCTAGTTATGAAGGAACAGATTTTGTCAGGTTGCGGCCCTGGAGTTAACCATACATTTGAAAGAGAGACAGCCAGAGACAGCAGGAGAGTTGTTGAAGTTCGCAGAGGTGTATAGAGAGGCACGTTTGGGCACTAAGGTGCAGGAGAAAACAGGTGCTAGGCACAGGTGAGAAGAGTGCAAGGAGACTAGGAGAGTTTTCTGCAAAGTCTGCAAACCCAGTGGTGGGGCAGAAGGAAGGGCAAAGGGACATTAGGTGTTTCATTTGTCACAAGAAGGGACATGTGGCGAGGGATTGTCGCATGAGTTCCAGAAGGCAGCAGCCTTGCAAGAGGTGGATAAGGGTCGTCAAGGGAAACGACCTGCAGTGGAACCAAAAGGGATTCAGTCTGAAGAGGATGGAGTGCAGCCTATGGCTAGCACTGGACAGCAGTCAGTGTCAGGGATGGAGGGCACTAGGCTGAGTGGTTCGTTACCAGTGGAAGAAGGGTGGATTGGCCAGCAGAGGGTGAAAGTGTTACGAGACACTGGTTGTTCATGCGGTGTGGTGAGAACAACGCTGGTCGAGAAAGGGGATTTGACAGGGCAAATCCAGACCTGTACTCTAAATCGATGGCACTGTGAGGGAGTTTCCAGTTGCTAAGATAGAAGTACGTACCCCTTACTTCTCAGGCGAGTTGTCAGCGTTGGTGATGGAGAAACCCCTTCATGATTTGATCATTGGAAATATTCCAGGGCAAAGGGATCCAGGGGATCCTGAGTTGTTGACTGCTACAGGGGCAGCAGTTCAAACACGGAGCAAGAAGGAGGAAAAGGTTGATAAACCGTAGTCGTTCCAGCAAGGAAGTCAGGCATAGATGTGTCGCCTGATGAGTTTAGGGCAGCGCAGGAACAAGACCCTTCGCTCGTGAAGTCTTGGGAGTTGGCAAGAGGTGGAGAGAAACAGGAGGTTAGAGGAGGTGAGACAGAATTTCTTGTGAAAGGCGGCTGTTGTACGAGTGTTTCACCAAGGGGAAGACAGGTAAGGTGACCACTCAGTTAGAGGTACCAGCAGGTTATCGTGACACTGTCATGTCAGTGGGTCACGAGTCGCTCATGGCGGGTCCATCTCGGCACCAGCAAAACAGCTGACCGAATCTTTGATGACTTTCATTGGCCAGGAGAAATGGCAGACATCAAGCGTTTCTGCATGTCATGTGACGTGTGTCAAAGGTCAGCCCACAAGAGGGGTAAAGAGGAAGGCGCCTCTTAAACAGCCTCCTTTAATTGACACACCATTCAGGAGGTGGCTGTTGATCTGATTGGCCCAATCGCGCCCTGTTCCAAAGGTGGGCACAGGTATGTGTTGACGCTCGTGGACTACGCGGACCAGATACCCAGAATCAGTTGCATTGAAAGGCGTAGATACGCAACAGGTCGCTGAAGGGCTGTAGACATCTTTTCTCGCGTGGGTGTGCCAGCACAAATTCTCAGTGACAGGGGTCACAGTTTCACCTCAGGCGTGATGAAGGAGGTCAACAGGCTGCTAGGGATCACACAGCTTCTCACTACCCCATACCACCCACAATGCAATGGCTTGGTGGAGAGATTCAATGGTGTGCTGAAGGGCATCTTAAAGAAGCTCTGTGAGGAAAGGCCAGCAGATTGGGACCGCTACATTCCAGCGCACTGTTCGCCTACAGGGAAGCCCCTCAGGAAAGCACAGGCTTTTCACCATTTGAGCTGCTGTATGGGCGGACAGTTCGGGGACCAGTGTGCATTCTCAAAGAGCTGTGGTCCGGAGAACAGGAGTCAGAAGAGGTCAAAACCACTTATCAGTATGTGGTGGACCTACGCAATAGGCTAGAGGAGACATGTAAGGTCGCAAGGGAGAGTTTGCAGGAGGCTAGGTCGTTCAGAGAAGCAATATGACAGGAAGGTGAGGAAGCAATTCCTCAAGGTGGGAGATCAAGTCCTGTTACTGCTTCCCACGGATCA
The DNA here is from genome assembly GCA_018398815.1 of Conus ventricosus. Taxonomy (NCBI): domain Eukaryota; kingdom Metazoa; phylum Mollusca; class Gastropoda; order Neogastropoda; family Conidae; genus Conus; species Conus ventricosus. Next base: position 71,535,122 of record CM031602.1, read on the forward strand.
CAAACAGCTGCTGATGCATTGGAAGGGACCATTCACCATCATTGAAAAGGTAGATCAGGACTAACCGAATCGATGTGAATGGGAAATCAAAACTTTTCCATGCAAATTTGCTCCGCAAATATATTCAGCGTGAGACTCAGCACGTAGGCGCAGCAGCAATCATTGATGGAGGTGAAGGAGACCCAGCAGAAGAAGGGGAGATTTTGTTGCCTGAGTTTCCAGGAGAAGAGTCATACAGGGACGTTCACTGTATGAAGGGCTAGACAGTAGGAGACAGGAGGAAGTTAGGGGGCTCCTAGAACAGTATAGGGCGTCCCTGACTGAAAAACCAGGCAGGACAAACTCTAGAGACATGTACGTGGAGTTAACATCGCAAAAACCCCGTACATGTGAAAGCCTACCCGATCCCATATGCCACCAAGCAAGTGATCGAGGAGGAGGTAGAAAAGATGTTGGACCTTGGGGTGATTGAACCGTCCAAATCATCGTATAGTGCACAACCGTCGTTTTAGTGAGGAAAAAGTCAGGTGAGCATCGATTCTGTGTTGACTATAGACGTCTGAACAGTGTCACCAAGGTCGATGCAGAGGTCAACCGAACATGGAAGACCTGTTCGCTCAGATCGCCACAAGCAAGAGCCAGTATTTCACCAGGATAGATCTGAGCAAGGGTTACTGGCAAATAGCCTTGAGTGAGGACTCAAAGGAAGTCACAGCATTCTCCACTCCTATGGGGCTATACCAGTGGCGAGTACTTCCTTTCGGGATGGTCAACGCACCTGCAGTCTTCTCTCGGATGATGAGGAAGTTATTGACGGGATTGGAAGGCGTTGTGAATTTCATGGATGACATTCTGATAGCATCCGAGACATGGGAGGAGCATATGAGGCAGCTAGAGCAGTTTTAGAGAGGTTGAGACAAGCCAATCTCACAGCCAGACCAACAAAGTGCCAGGTTGGTTTTCCAAGCCTGGAGTTCCTAGGTTTTGCTGTCGGAGGCGACACAAAGCAGCCGGGGAAAAAGGAAAGGTGGAGAAGATGATGAATTCAGAGAGACCAAAGACCAAAACAGAAGTCAGGAGTCTGCTAGTTTTATTGGTTTCTATAGGGAGTTTGTTCCAAATTTCGCAGCAATCACGAGTCCTCTCAGTGATTGGTCAAGGCAGGAAACCGGCAGTGGTCGAGTGGTCAGACGCTGCAGAGCAAGCACTGCAGACGGTGTTGGAAAGACTAGGTTCTCGTCCCATCTTGAAGCTACCAGATATGTCCAAACTATTTTTGTTGCGGACAGATGCATCAGGCGGTGGGATAGGTGCAGTATTGTTGCAGGAGCATGAAGGGGTCGAGTTCCCTGTGAGGTATGCTAGCAGGAAGTTGACAAAGTGTGAAGAAGGGTACGCAACTGTAAGAAGGAGTGTTTAGCCGTCGTGTGGGCCGTGCAGAAGTTCCACAAATACTTGTATGGGAAAGAGTTCGTGATAGAGACAGATCATCAACCACTCAAATTCCTGCAGGAGGCGCAGTTGAAAAACAGCAGAGTGCTGCGTTGGCAATGGCATGCAGCCCTACAGTACCGAGTGCAGTACATTCCCGGTCGACAGAATGTCGGAGCTGACTATTTAAAAGCCGTGTAGTCTAGCAAGCTGCAACTCAGAGGAAGTCAGTCATATCCGGGGTGCTTTGTTGATAATATGTGTTGATTACAGTTATGTTGATTGGATATGGGTTCATTCCCAGTTGGCTATGGTTCATATTTTTGTGTGAGATTTGTTTCATGTAAATGTAGTTATGCTTGGAGCATACAGTCGCTTGTGTAGTAATGCATTATTTGCAATAAGTGAGGATGGAGATTCCTCAGTGAAGTGCATGGATCGTGATCATATTATATTGTGCTTTTCATAAGAATTGTGAAAGGAGAGAGATGGCAAATCCGCAGTAGGGGAATTGCATAAGTGTGCACAGAGGTCGTTATGAAATGAGTCGAAATAACGCAAGAGCGCACGTCAATGATTAACTCATTGGAGTGGTATTCACTAATGGTATATTTTATATTTATATAAACCGTTGGTTGTAAAGTATTTTTCAAACTTTGCACGTGTAGCTGTGGTTCAGCAAATTCGGTTGTTGCCTTTTTTGTACCGTTGTTTTGAGACAATGCGGTGCATAGTCTTTTGCAAGGGGGAAATTGTCACGGTCAAAAATAAAAACAACCAAAATCCTAATCCTCCACGGAGACGGTCTGTCCACCCAGACAGACTAAGTAGACTGACCGACGCCTCGATGTCTGGTCAAAAACGAGTCTCGACGCCCGGCTCAGACTCATCCAGCCAATTAAGCTTAGCGGAGAGGCTTCACGGAGACGGTACGGTCCAGCCAGACAGACTAAGCCGTTTGACCGACGCCTCGATGTCTGCCCGGACGGATCTCAGTGCCTGGGCAGACTCATCTAGCCAATTTGTAGGACTAGCGCCCACAAGTTAAGTCGGACGTCGCCAGTTGAAGTAGGAGGGGGGAAGGTAGTGTGTGGTGGGGGTGAAATCAAGCTAATCAATTAAATGACCAATTGACCACCACAGAGAGTAAGGCGTGTAGGGTGACTGTCATGATTTGAATAGCCAATGGAATTAGAGGGAGATAACTTTCGGTACGAAGGCGGTAAAAATACTGACCAATGGTACTCACCCTTGGACACGTAGGTAGGGAATAAAGTAATGTGTGGGTGAGAGAGAGAGAAAAGAAGGAAGAGAGACAGAGAGAGAGGAAGAGGTTCTGTGTAAGCTCTGACGAGAGAGAAAGCCAGAGGATAGGGGAGGAGAGAAGAGAACCAAGTTGAGAGATTAGCATGAGATAGTCTGCAGAGGAAAGACTAAGGAGAGATGTGGAG
>CM031602.1:71543003-71548003 GCA_018398815.1 Conus ventricosus
AGAGAGGAGAGAGAGAATTTTTATATGTGTATCTGTCATGCCTTAAAACAATACCAACAATAGCAAAAAAAAAAAAATTAAAAGGAAAGGGGAGAAGAGAGAAGAGAGAGAGGAGAGAGAAAAGAGAGAGAGAGAGAGAGAGAGATGAACTAATATTTACCAGTTTTAGTATACTAAAATGGTGACAGAAGAAAAAGAGAGAGAGAGAGAGAGAGAGGGTGAGAGAAGAGAGAGAGAGAGAGAGAGAGAGAAATTTTACAGACATTGGCACACTTGCGCGCGCGCCGCGCGGCGCAAAACACACAACCACACGCACGCACACACGCACGCACGCACGCACGGGACACACACACACACACACACACACACACACTGACATTCTTTCGTAATTTTTTTTTTTTTTTTTAATCGTAGTGAATAGAGTAACATAGAGACGTAGCGATAAAGACGGTGGGCTGGAAATCGTAGTGGTTTAATCATAAATAGTTGTATAGGTACAAGTTATGAAGGGAAATCGTCTTGCGAATGACACTGTAGTGATATCGGGTAATAGTCGTTTGGATATGTAGATTAGTGTTCCGTGGAGCTTTAGCCCGTTAGTGATATTGACAGGTAGTGATTACGGATGTCCCCGATTAATCCCTCTACCGTCCCTCGCCTGGGACGGTTATACGGTCGTTTACCATTATCACTGGATGTGCGCGCTTAGCCGAGTTGCAACTCATGAACTAAATGCTTGCGATAGAAAGTGGACCGCTGCTAACCATTGTACAGTAAACATGCAGGAATTCTTTATCTGTCTCACATAGCCCCCAGACAAAAACGCCCCGGCACAAAGACACGTCCACTTCCAAGCTGCAATTTCGGTTGGGAGAAAGCCACCCCACCTGCCCTGTCGCCGCTGAAGCGATGTCCAAGCTGCAGGTGCCAAAGTGTGAACCACGTGTATCGCGTGCTGAGTTTCGTTATTGTGTGTTCTTGCCTAGACTGTCTCGATCACGCTCTGGACACGTGTTTTCTACTGCTTTCACGTGCACACACGGATAGGCGCAAACAGATACACGACCACAAAGACGACAGTTCACACACGCTCAACCATTTACACACACACACACACACACACACACACTGAATTCGGAGACCTATATAATTGCACCTATCGCTGATTTTGAATCACAGCATACTAGAATCTGGCAGGTGTTTACAGGAAAATACACGTATAATTCAAAGACATTAATATTGCAATCAATCAGCAGTGAAAATTATAAATTCTTTCCAAGGTGGTACAGGTTTTCTTTCTTCTACTTTCAAATCAGGTACTATGGAAGTAGCTCCTGTTTTATTTTCATCCAATACTGAACCGTCCGTAATTTTTTTCTAAAGTGGTTTTTGTATTTATTGTCCAAATGATCTATACAAAACTTTCAGTACATGTGGAGAATCTTGTTTTGTTTTGTTTTGATAAATCTGTATATTCTGTATCAAAGCTTGCTTCAGTTTGCTCTCATCTTGGAACTGGTGAAGAGGACGCGTCGACGGCCTGACAGCGGTTACAGTTTTGTTTATTTGGCATCTTTAAGAAGATTAGAAGCATAAAAATGAATAAATCACGTAATACATCTTTTATGGAACAAAGGTATTATAGTCACTTTCCTTTGGGTGCCATCTCATCGCGGAGTCTCCGCAAATGAGAAAGTCGATCAGGCTGCAAGAAGGGCATCCCGAAATGACAAGGGTTCAGTCCAACTAAACATTCCTTTGGACCTAACAGAATGCTATACTATCATTAGCAAAGTATCAGGTGAACATTTTAGAAGCTTGCTTGCTAATTCAAAACTTCAGTATTAATCACAATTGTGTTCAATAAGAGCTGAAGTCGATCAAAAAGTCTTGAGCTTGCTTCCTGGCTTCTCTGTGTGGAGAGATCGGAAGTTTGATATAGAATGCGCTTAAACTCTCTTAGAACGAAATTTAGCAAAACTATAACATGTATGTGTGGAGAAGCACTGAGTGTAAGTCATTTACTGATGCATTGTTCCAGAGCAAAGGAACTATACTGCTGAAAGTGGTGTGTGGATTTCAGCCGAGGGATCCACTAAAATGTCCCTCCACGAAATGTTCAACGATTATTCTCTTCTTTCTTCTATTGCAAATGTTCATTGCAGAGTCCAGTGGGTATCTATCTTTGATGATCTCCACAGTAATTATTGTTAGCATTTTTTTTTTCATTCTCGTTCGATAACCTGTTTCTCTGAGAGTCACACACACACACACACACACACACACACACACACACACACACACACACACACACACACACACCACGTCCGCACGCACGCACACTCTCAACGCTCACATGAAGCACGCACGCACGCACACACACACACAAACATACACACGCACACAACGCACGCACGCGCGCGCGCGCGCACACACACACACACACACACACACACACACACACACACACACACACACATACACACACACACCTCTCCTCTCTCTCCTCTCCCCTCCTCTCTCTCTCTCTCAAGCAAACACACACACACACACACACACACACAGCACACACACACACACACACACACACACACACACACACACACAATAATATATATATATATATATTATATATATATATATATATATATATATATATATATACATACATACATACATACATACATACATACATACATACATACATATACACACACATATATACAGACAGACAGACAGACAGACAGACAGACAGACAGACATACATACAGACAGACAGACAGACAGACAGACAGACAGACAGACAAAACCATTATTGTGTGATATGACTTTTAGTGGAAGGACGTTAAACAACAACAACAACAACAACAACACACACACACACACACACACACCACACAACACACACACACACACACAACACACACACACACGAGACAGACAGACAGACAGACAGACAGACAGACAGACAGACAGAGAGAGAAGAGAGAGAGAGAGAGAGAGAGATTAAAAATCATCTCATTTGCTCTCTCTGTCTCTCTGTCTCTCTCTCTGTCTGTCTGTTTCTCTCGCTCTCTCTCTCTTCCTCTCTCTCTCCTCTCCTACTCTCTCTCTCCTCTCTCTCTCTCTCTCATTCAAAAACAGTTTTGTCTGAATCGTAAATTGTATGTTGCTTTCATCGATTTTGAGAAAGCCTTTGATTCTATTAATAGAACTATACTTTGGCCTATTTTGTTAAAAAACGGAATTCATGGAAATATGTATAAATGTATTATGAGTATGTATGACCATGTAAAGGCAAGGGTGCGATGTGGTGCTGCTTTAACAGATTATATCAACTGTACATCTGGTGTTAAGCAGGGTGATGTTTGCAGCCCAGTTTTGTTTTCTTTATTTATTATGAGTTGACTTCCAAAGTCATAAGCTCTGGAAAGCATGGTGCCCATTTTGTAAATGATGTTCTTGAAATATTCATTTTACTTCTTGCTGATGACGTTGCATTAATATCAGAGACTGTAATAGGCCTCCAAACTCAGTTGAATTGTTTGCAAAGGGCAGCTGATTCACTCCAGTTGAAAGTAAATATGAGTAAGAGTAACATAATGGTTTTCAGAAAAGGCGTTATCTCGCTGCTAGAGAAAAATGGACATACAATGCAATATATATGCCTGTTGTAAATGTATCTAAGTACTTAGGGATATATTTCTCTACGAGATTAAGTTTCACTTTTGCATGTAAAGATTTTGCTTGCAGAGCCAAAAACGCATTGCTATGTATTATGAAGAAATTGTCGATGCTTAACAATGAATCTCTTGCCTTGTTTTTGAAATTGTTTGATGCTAAAATCCTGCCTATGTTACAATATGGGGCTGAACTGTGGGGTCTTGATGCTGGAGCTGCACAATGCGAAAAGGTTCATTTATTTGCTTTAAAAAGTTTTGGGGTGTCTCACCACAAACACCAAATGATCTTGTGTATGGTGAGACTGACAGATACCCCATATCTTTGCACTCCACTGTTAAATGTGTCAAGTACGGGTTAAAACTAACTCAAATGGCTGAACATAGATTGCCTCATAAAGCGTATAAAATGCTGTTAGAACTAGATAAGAGGCAAGATGAACTGGGTGTCGCATGTTAGAATGAAATTATACGAATATGTTTTGGGTATGTGTGGCTTAATAAAGGGTTTGTCGGAGATATGAACAACTTTGTCCGTACGTTTAAAGAAAGACTTATCGATTGTAGATGGCAAGACTGGAATTTCCCATGTTCAAAATAGTACAGGTTTAGTTTTTATAGAACATTTAATGATCTGCATTCTCTCGCAATGTACATGTCAATGCGTATGGACAGGCACCTGAAGTTTATAATGACTAAGTTTAGAACTGGAGTGTCTGATATTTTTGTTCACATTATCGTTATAAACAAATCAATAACTCTGATCTGCTATGTCCATTATGTCGCCAGTCAAGAGAAGATGAAGTGCATTTTGCATTAACCTGTCCAGAATTACAAGATTTAAGAGAAAAATTCATTCCACGGAAATTTTACACAAGACCTTGCCTGTTCAGGCTTGTCTTGTTAATGACATCTAAGAATGAAAGCATTGTAAAACAGTTTTGCTGTTTATCTGTATAAAGCTTCAAAAGGCGAAGCGTTTTTTGTAATGTAATTATCATATTGAATCTGGTGATGCTGCTTTATTGTGTCTCATGTAGATCCCCCTTCTGAGGGCCAAGGCCTATAAGAATAAAACATCTGAATCTGAATCTCTCTCATTCCTTCCATCTCTATCTACTGACACATGTTTCATAATGATCTGGTTTCAAGTCGGAGGGCGTAAAAGTAAACAACTGGAGAGTAATAACAAGGAGGCCACAGAAAGTAAAGCTTGATGACTCGAAAAACGACCAAAACTTTCTCTCTCTCTCTCTCTCATCTCTCTCTCTTCTCATCTCACTCTTCTCTCTCTCTCTCTTCTCTCTCTCTCTCTCTCTC
>CM031602.1:71555503-71560503 GCA_018398815.1 Conus ventricosus
CACATGAGTTTTTTGTATGCTTAGAGCGCACTCCATTGGGGAAGTATTTATAGGTTCCTTTTTTGATGTATGTGGGGCGGGCATAAGTGTGGGGAGGGAAGATGGAATAATGTACAAAGCTTAAAAGTGACAAAGACGGAGAAGAGTTACGGTTCTGTGCCTTGATGGTTGTTAAATTGATTAGTTTTGTCAATTGTTTTTTCCTTTCCTTTGAAATTTTGTTTTTGTTGTTGTTGAAAAATTTAAGTGCTTTGTAATTACGATTATTATTCATATAAGCACTCATATAAGCACACACATATGTATACACACACACACTCAAACACACTCGAATATGTATACACACACGCGCACACGCACATGCACTCATACATGTGCGTGCACAAGCATAAGCACACACGTAAGAACTTGTAAATACTTTTATTCCAGTTTTTGTTGCAAAATAACTTACACATTATATACAATTCACCCGCTTTCACCTAAGATTTTTTTGTAAGTTTAGATACAAGTCCAATTGGTCACTACAGTATCTGAATTTTTTTCTTAATATAAAAGTGATGGAGGGGGAGGGGGAGGGACGGGGAGAGGATAGAGAGGGAAGGAAAAGAAGGGGGTGGGTGGGTGGGGTGGGGGTGCTCACTGATTTTGTATTATATATTGTTTTTTTCCCCTTCTGTTTCTTATTTCTAATAGTGTAGTTATATACATATTTCTTTAATCAGACATATTTTAAATAACCGCCTAAGCACCATATGTGTACACACATTCACACATACATGCATGCATACTTGGAACTCTATAACTTTCAGTCATGCACTAGTCTTATTCTCTGACACACTCCTTTTTTTTTTATCGTCTAATATCACGTTTAGTGGAAAGACGTTAAATGAATGACACACACACACACACGCACGTACGCACGCACGCACGCACACACGCACGCACACACACACACACACACACACACACACACACACACACACACACGCACACACACACACACACACACACACACACACACACACACACACGCACACACGTGCACACACACGTGCACACACACACGCACACACACACACACACACACACACACACACACACACACACACACACACACACGTGCACACACACACACACACACACACACGCACACACACACACACACACACACACACACCACACACACACACGTGCACACACACACACACACACACACACACGCACACACGCACACACGCACACACACACACACACGTGCGCACACACACACACACACACACACACACACACACACACACACGCACACACGCACACACACGTGCACACACACACGCACGCACACACACACACACACACACACACACACACACACACACACACACACACACGTGCACACACACACACACACACACACACACACACACACACACACACACACCACACACAGAGTGTACTATGGCGGTGCAGGCATGCAGGGCATGTGTTCTATAAAACAGGTGTATTTCTTCGTTTGGTTTAAACATATTTTGTTCCTGATGTTGTGGAACAACAAGGACATACATACACAGAGGTGCAAAAAAAAAAAAAAGAAAAAAAAAAAAAGCTCAAGGTGTGTTTGGTCTGAAATAGTCGGAACTGAGATATACACCAATAGCAGTGACCGTTAATAACGCTACAATTACATAATACCATGAAAACCTTGTTATTGATCTTCATTGTCAGAAAAAAGGATGGATTTCAAAGCTGATCCTCACTTTTATTCTTTTTTATGGCTTTGTGTGCATGTCTGAACGCCTATGGTTCTGTTTCCGCTTTGTTAGGAGAGAGAGAGAGAGAGAGAGAGAGAGAGAGAGAGAGAGAGAGAGAGAGAGAGAGAGAGAGAGATTTGTGTATCACACACACACACACACACACACATACACACACACACACACACACACACACACGCGCGCGCGCGCGCGCGCGCGCGCGCGCACGCACACACGCACACACACACACACACACACACAACGTACACGCCCTCAACCTCCCGCGCACGCGCATACTCAAAAACCGACCCTATTGGAAGGCTAGCTAACAACGCTGTAATGAGGTAAAAAAAAAAAAAAAAAAAGTCACGAGGACTCAGGCCCTAAACTCCTCCGCCTCCTTCACGCCCGAGTGGCTGCATCGCCAATCATTAGAGCGGAGCACCCTGCCACTGCATGACATGCACGTGACACAGTGTCAGCCCACAGGACGGGTCGTCACGTGACAAGGTCAAAGAGGGTAGACTTTGTCCAGCTTTTCTGTCCAATACAGGTCGACCGCCCCTCTCCCCTTCTCCCGCTTGTCCCATGACTTCTCACCATCCATCTTTCCCCCAACCTCTCTCCATTTCCCCTCTCCCCTATCTCAACCGGAATCAATCAAGCGGTGGTGTTCTTTGTCAAAGCTTTTCGACGCCATGGGGAAGGTTGATGACGAAAACGACCTTGAAAGATGTTGAGCACGTGAAAAAGAGCTTAAGCGTAATTCTGCGTCTCCATCCAGCTTCTATTTCCACGTCCCAGCGGTGACACTGTCGCTCATTTTTCCTTTCTTCTCTGTCCGCTACACATTGCCCCATCTCTCCCCTCCTCCCTCCTTTCGTTTCCCCAAAGAAAGAACTTTCGTCTGTCAAATGTTTAAGTCCATTCAACGACAACCGCCTGACGTGCAACGTTTTGCCTTTTTTTTTTAATGAAACAGTGTATCTTCTTTAGCCCCAAAGAAATAGCTGTTGTCTGTCAGATGTTGAAGTTAGTTCCATGACAACCGACTGATGTGTAATGTAATGCGTATGTGAAAGTGAGTGATTGCTCCCTCGTTTATTTTGAAATGGTTTACCTTTTTTTTTTTTAATGAAATGTTTCATCTTCTTTAGCCACAGCCCTTTGCGGTCGGCTGGGCTACAAACGGCACGAAAGGAATCTTACCTACTGGTTTGAGCAGTATTGACAGGATAGGAGCTGCCTCATTTGGGAGTGAGAGATTATGGGGAAGGAGAACCAGGGGGTGGAATTGTACAGAGTGGGGACCGTAACAAGGGGGCGGGAGGGGGGAAGGGGGGTTGCCAACTGCTGCTAGCACGCTTCACTGCGCATGTTGTGAACTGGCGGACAGAGGTCGGGGCGAGTTACTTCCGGTCACGAAGCTCCCAGTATGGAGTACATCGATCGTCTTGCCAAGGCGAGTTGAATATTTGCAAAATTAAAAAGAAAGAAAAACAACTTTGCTTTCAAAACAGGCCTAGATGACCTTCAAGTAATATTTCTTCGTAGCGTCGATTTTTTTTTCTTTTCTTTTAATATTCGTTAGCATTGGTCAATATAATGATGACAAGAAGACTGAACTAATAAACAAAGACAAAGCAAAACGAAACAAAACAAAAATCTGCAGCATCGCTGAAAAGTCTCAAAAAAACCCAGAAACACAAACTACATTATTTGCGAGGGTATATGTGTGAAATGACCCGTACAAATTGGTGCTCTGCAGGGTTGAACAGGTCATCGGCGAAAATGGATGTGTAGGATTAGCTGAATGTGGTTTTGCTAAAAAATATAATTTAAAAAAAAACTGAGCGTGTCATGACTGTGGTATGAAAACAAGTTTTCAGAACAAAGACCGGAAGTAGGTTCCACAAATGCAGAAAAACAGTAGACGACAGTACGGGGGGGGGGGGGGGGGGGGGGGGGGGGGGGGGCAGAGGCCACAGACAGTGACAGTGAAGAGGAAGTTATCAGCAAGGAACATCTTAAAGGTAGGCGAGCTATTTGTGTTCAAAGACCCCTGACATCTCCGTATGAACTACACATGTACAGTAATTTATCACATGATTCATCAGTTGCTGGCTCAGGTCTACTCATAGACAGTGAAACTAAGTCCTGCTGAGGCGTCAGTTATTCTGCTTCATTTTAGCCACCAGGTTAGAAAAGTAAAATACAAACGAAGACTATTTCTGAAAAAATTTCAATATCAAAATAATGTATGGGTGGATAGTCACTGCAAAATGGGTAGCAAATGTCCACGCTGAACAATGGTACAAAATGACAAGAAAAAAGGGCAAAGTTATATAAACAGAATATTGTTAGCCTTAAACCCCGAGAGAGTTTCTCCGAGGCTTCATCCTGTCCTCTTTCCTCTGGTGCCTGGTACATTGCGTTACCAGACAGTTTCTCCGAGGCTTCATCCTGTCCTCTGTCCTCTCTTTCCTGGTACAATGCGTTACCAGACAGTTTCTCCAAGGCTTCATCCTGTCCTCTGTCCTCTCTTTCCTGGTACATTGCGTTACCAGACAGTTTCTCCAAGGCTTCATCCTGTCCACTTTCCTCTCTTTCCTGGTACATTGCGTTACCAGACAGTTTCCCCAAGGCTTCATCCTGTCCTCTGTCCTCTCTTTCCTGGTACATTGCGTTACCAGACAGTTTCCCCAAGGCTTCATCCTGTCCTCTGTCCTCTCTTTCCTGGTACATTGCGTTACCAGACAGTTTCCCCAAGGCTTCATCCTGTCCTCTTTCCTCTCTTTCCTGGTACATTGCATTACCAGACAGTTTCTCCAAGGCTTCATCCTGCTCCATTTCCTCTCTTTCCTGGTACGTTGCGTTACCAGACAGTTTCCCAAGGCTTCATCCTGTCCTCTGTCCTCTCTTTCCTGGTACATTGCGTTACGATATAGTTTTCACAAGATTGGATGATCGAGAGATGCGACCATACCATTTTCAGTTTTCGTTTTTTTGACTGTTGTCAGCAACAATATACTGGAACGATGACGAAAAAACGGGTAGACTTCTGAGAACAACGGCCACCCAAGTAGAAAAAAAAGAGAGACGACGGTAAATAAGATACTCTTTGATTCAAAGACAGTGACATAAAAAGGTGGTTATTGGTACAAAATATCCACACGACGGGTTATACGATATATACTGAAAGAGCCCGTTCCACACACACACACACACACACACACACACACACACACACAC
>CM031602.1:71570503-71573003 GCA_018398815.1 Conus ventricosus
GTCAAAGCATTTTATATAGATCTATAGTCTGTTGTCAACTTTTTTGTGAAATTGTGCATTTTTGTTGCTTTTATGTTATCTTATCACAACTATCTTTTGTTGTTATTGTTGCTGGTATTGTTAGCTATTTCTTATTTATCTCACTGAGTTCATTCTTAATCGCAAGGCTGTTGAGACAACACAGCGTTAGTCAGGAGGGAAAAAATGCCGAGAAAATGGAAAGGCAATCTAATATTCAAATAATGCACTGGAATTGTAGATCAATTTCCACAAATCTGGACAATCTTGTGCAGCATCTTTCTTCAAATAAGTACCATGTTTTAGCTTTACAATCTCTAAATGTATCCACTAAGAAACTCCCAATCCTTAAGGGCTACTTTATCCTCAATCTACCAATCTGAGGATGAAAAAGGAAAAATCAACACAGCTGTTGATGTTCAAAGATGTTCTGGATTACAGGCAAATTGTACCACCCTTTCCACAGATATTAGAAACATTAATGCCTGTGCAGTCAGAGTAAAATTTAATGAATCGCTGATTTTTAATATATTTTTCTGTGTATCTACCAACTGGTCCAGACGAACAGAACACGGAGTGGCTACGCTCGATTCAGGATCAGAAAGAGAAATGGTTGATAGTGGGCGATTTTAATGCTCATTCTCCCTTTTGGGACAAGGAATGCACTGTTGGCAGGTCTATCAATAACCGTTTCGTCGAAAATGTTATTGATTCTGCTTTATATCTACTCAATAATGGGAGTGTAACTAGAATCCCAGATATATCGAAACATAAGCCATCTGCCATCGATTTGTCACTTATATCACCAGCTATTGCATGCAACTGTGAATGGGATTACTGTCAAGGATACATTGGGTAGTGACCATCTTCCCGTTGTTATCAGTTTAAATGACAAACCAGTAAGTCAGGATTCAGAAAAAGATAAAATTCCTAAATATAATTACAGAAATGCGGATTGGGACAAATTTGAAAGATTGTTGTCAATGCATAACATTGAAGAACTTCAGTCGGATAATATAGATAGTGTTTATGCAAAATGTACTGAGATAATTTTGTACGCTGCTGATTCTTCAATACCGAAGTGCAATCAAATGAAAGATAATAAATATTCAGGAAATGTTTGGTGGAACGATGCTTGCGCAGAGGCTAAACAGTTGAAGAAAGAAGCCTTTAATGAATATCTCAAAGACAAAAAGAAGGAAGAAAAACACAAAATATGAAGAAGGCAAAAATACATAGCAATAGAGTAAACGAACAGGCCAAACGGCAGTATTGGTCTAATTTTTGTAAAAACGAAGTTTCTGATCATGCAGATCTTCAGAAGGTTTGGAAAAAAGTGAAGGATATGAAAAATGGAGTATGCCTTCCAGAATATCCAGTACATATAAAAAAATTAATGAAGAATTTCCTTCTAACTCACAAAAGGCCGAAGCTTTCTCAGAAATGTTTGCAATGACGAGTTGCAAAGAGGGCTTGTCAGAAAAGGATAGAGTTTTTCGAGAGAAAGAATCTTCCAGTGAAATATACAATGATCCAATAGAAGATAGCAGCCATTTTATCAATGCCCCAATCACCTTAAAAGAAATGAAAGATGTCATTTTCTCCAGTGGAAATAAAAGAACTTCAGTAGGGCCTGATGGAATATCAAATGAATTAATCAAACATTTACCTGCTAATTTTGTTAACTTTCTTCACCAATTCATACAAAGATGTTGGTCGTCTGGAAATATTCCATTAATATGGAAACAATCTATTATTGTTCCCATACACAAGCTTGGTAAACCAAAATCAGAAATAAACAGTTATCGGCCTATTGCTCTGACGTCACATACGGGGAAACTGATGGAAAAATAATTTTAAATCGTCTTCTACACTACTGCGAAAAGAACAATATCATACCAATACATCAAGCAGGTTTTCGTAAGGGCAGATCAACCATCGATCACCTTACCAAATTAACAACCCAAATTAAACATCAGTTTGCTAGAAGAAAAAATGTACTGGCTACTTTCTTTGATATCAAAAAGCGTACGATCAAGTATGGCACTCTAGACTAAATTTATAAATTAAAATCCATTGGCTTATCAGGTTGCATGTATAATTATTTCAAGACTTTTCTAGCAGATAGATCAATTCAGACCAGAATAGGACACACTTACTCAAAATTAAAACCACTTCATATGGGAATTCCACAAGGATCAGTAGTAGCACCAATACTTTTCAATATTTTAACACATGACCTACCATCATCTGTGTCTAATCATGTTGAATTGATTCAATATGCTGATGATATCTGCATATGGATGAAAGTGACTATGAAAAACGCACTCCAATGAGATCGCTAAATTACACTAAAAAAATTGTGTCAAAGAGAACTTGATAATATAAATGGTTTTATGATTCAAAATGGTTTAACTTTGTCGCCAGAGAAATCACATATGATGCTTTTTGACTCTGGTTACGATCGAAGAGATTTGCCTTC
>CM031602.1:71582286-71604786 GCA_018398815.1 Conus ventricosus
CAGGAGATCATACAATGAAGAGAAGCAGAATCAGTAAAAGAAAAACAAAGGAGGGAAGACACTTTCTGACAATACTGATGTAGCTGGTGCTAACAGTGTATACATTTTTTTTGGTTACCTTTCGTGGACGAAAATGTTTTGTTCGAGAGTTATCTTCCCCCTTACCTCCCTTGGTCGAATCTCCTTTTTTTTATTGTGTAAATTCTTAAAATCATGAATACCTCAGAACCTACATGTTTGTATGTACGTCGCTAAAGTCACAAAAATTAATGTATTTGATTCATTACAACCGTACTGGGCTGAGAAGCCCATATTTTCTCTAAACTGGGATTTTGCACGAGCAATCTTGGCGCCATTTTCAATTGTCTGTCGAATGGACATTGATAATTCTTGATTTTACAAAAAGCAGGAGGAAAACCGAAGAATCTGAAGATGCATGTTAAAAGTAATGTCCATGAGCTCTCATTTCGTATATCGCATGCTTAGGATCTATTCCGCACAGGCTTGCGACTATACGAAATGACTGACGACGCCGGTTCCCTTGATCAAGTCGCCTTCTTCGTTCATTGTCGGAGTTTTGATCCAAGTTATCATTATACGAAATTCGGACTTCCCGATCGAAATCTTGCTTATGACTCCATTTCTGTTATGAATACAACTGAAAATGTGTAGAATTTATTATTTAACAGACCGTTTCAACAGAGTATTTTTCAGTTGAAAATTGTGTCAAAAGTAGGAGCCGGACGTCAGACGAAGTGAAAAGTCAGCTGTGTTTTCTAGTAATTTTAATAACAGAAATCTCCACTTAGACACGTCTCGGAAAATGAAATTTATTATGTATAAAAAGAGCGAGATGCCAGCTTTTTATTCATTACAAAATTATTTCACGCTGTTTAGTATTTTTCATCAAAATAAGGAAAATATGACGTAAGCTTGTTAAAAGTGGCTTCACTCTGGACATTAATCAGCAATGATTTAGTACAGGAACAAAATTGTCAAATGTGATTTACTGCGTTTTATTCCTTGTGTTCTGAGGTTTTCATCGATAGTAAATATGTGTTAATAGTTTGAACGGACAGCGAGCCAGACAACACTGAAGCTGCCATAGAAAACACAAATTCTGTTGGTTCCGGCCTCGCGAGGCTCGTTTCGTCTTCGCACCGTGGTGCTGGCTTTGCGGTCTGGTACGGTGTTATAATAAGTAGAGCGTGGTGTGAGAATGGAGAGAGTTCCCCTAGAGTTCCATGATTGAGCGACTGGCGTGAGAGGCAGAGGGAGGGCGCACTCAGTGCGCTGAGTGCTGAGAGCGAGAGAGTTCCCAGCTGCGTTCCTGGTTTGAGCTCCTAGCCATGGGAGAGAAATAAAAGAAGAAAAAACTCCACGTCGTCCTTTGTGTCTTCTTGACCGCTGCTGTCCCTTGGTTCCTGCACTTCTCACCATCTGCCTGTCTTCACCTTCACACCCTATACCCCCCACACCATCACAACTGCGCTGCGAGCAGGATCGGAGACAGAAGGACCAAGGAGACACAGCCCAAGAAGACCGACACCATGGCCACCAACTACCTCTGCACCCCCTGCATCAGCTCCCTATTCCGCCAGCTGCGGGCTTTCTCTGGCCGGAGGAGAGAGAGCTGGCCCGATGGATGGATCCTCCTCCTGCAGTCGGCGCATCTCTCCTGGTGACAGCTGAGGCAAAATGGACTTTGCCTGTCGCCTGGGTGCTGCTGGGCCATGTCGCTTGTCAGCATTCTGGCTGCTGGCAGGGCAGAGGACTGGGGTTTGTCCCCATTTTCACAGGTGCCGACCTCCGTCGCCTCCGCCTGGGCCGTCGTCCTGGGTGCTGTGTGCCCATCACACAGCTGCGGACCTGCAGTGGTGGCCGTGCAAGGTGGTGCTGCTGGATTTCCTGCCTCGGGCTGGCGACTGTGCTGTGGGTGCCTCTGGCATGACTTTGAGGTGGGGCTACTGCAGCATTGCCGGCCGTGTGGAGATGTCGCCGTCGGCACTGCAGTCCTGCATCCACCTTTGGGCTTCCTTCCTGGCCTCTTCAGGGGTGGTGTGAGACGCTGTGACCGGGATGACCACATCGCGCTGCTCTCACTCCCAGTTTCTCCAATGTGCTAACTGCCCACCTACGCCAGCCCCACGGCGGTCTACGTGTCCTGGTAGAGAAACCAACAAAAAGTATACCCTCAGTGCCCGCCTAGATGGCTGAACGCTTGCATAGTTAACTGACTTGGTCAGATGTTCTCGGACAGTTTTCATACTCCAGACTGATTTCTTGTTAAGTACCTCCTGAAAAGAGGTGTTGTGGACTACTTTTTTTAATACCTTGTGACATTTTAATGTTGTCTTCTTCTTTTTTGTATAAACAGTACGTATCGATTGTTCTCCAAAGACGTAAAAATGATGTACGCCTCTGTTTTTCAAGTCGACAGTAATGACCAAGAGAAAACTACGTTGTGTGACCTTGGGAAACTTTGTCCAAAACGACAAAACCTCCCCTAGTCCATGTTTTCCTGGGGCTTGACTCTAAGGAGTTTGATTATCCTTCTAGCCATTTTGTACTGGACTTTATGGAATCTTGTTCAAATAATAAGCCCATTGTTGTCGTTTGGTACCCAATGCCCTGGAATTTAACAAATCCATTCAAAGTATATTTTGTACCCGACTTCTCGGAATGTTTGTTTTAAATAACAACTCCATTATAAAGTCATTTTGGTACTTGACATTTTGGAATTTTGTTCAAATAACAAGTCCATTGTTGTCACTCTCGGTGCCTACCCAATGTTTTGGATTTTTTTGAAAAAACAAATCCTTCGGAATGTTGTTTTAAATAACAAATCCTCTCTAAGTCATTTGCGGACTTGACATTTTGGAATTTTTGTTCAAATAACAAGTCCATTGTTGTCACTCGGTGCCTACCCAATGTTTTGGATTTTTTTGAAAAAACAAATCCTTTCGAATGTTGTTTTAAAATAACAAATCCTCTCTAAGTCATTTTGGTACTTGACATTTTGGAATTTTGTTCAAATAACAAGTCCATTGTTGTCACTCGGTGCCTACCCAATGTTTTGGATTCGTTGAAAAACAAATCCTTCCTAGTCATTTTGGAACCTGACCTTTCGGAGTTTGTTTTAAATAACAACTCCATTAAAGTCATTTTATGGTACCCAAAATTTGGGTTTTGTCCAGAAAACAATCCTTTCTGGTCATTTTTGTATTTGATATTTTGGAATTTTGTTTAAATTATATGCCCATTCTAGTCAATACGAACTGCCGACTTTCAGAAGCCTTGTTTTAAGAAAAAGCAAGAAAAAAAAAGCAAGCCTTTGTTAGTTGGAATATACGAACACAAAGAATGAGAGAGAGAGATGATGTTTTGATGCTTTGTTTTGATACACTGATAGAAGGGATTGTTTAGGAAGAAATGCCTCTCCAGACTTGAAGTCTAAAGCTCCAGTTTTCCCCATTGATTATGTGTTGTACTTGATGACTCTGTCATTTTATGTCAGCGAGGACGCTGGTTGTAACAGAGTAGGGGGGGGGGGGGGGGGGGGGGGGGGGGGGGGGGGGGGGGGGGGGGGGGGGGGGATGTAGCCGGTGCTAACAGTGTATACATTTTTTTGGTTACCTTTGCGTGGACGAAAATGTTTTGTTCGAGAGTTATCTTCCCCTTTAACCTCCCTTGGTCGAATCTCCTTTTTTTATTGTGTAAATTCTTAAAATCACAGAATACCTCAGAACCTACATGTTTGTATGTACGTCGCTAAAGTCACAAAAATTAATGTATTTGATTCATTACAACCGTACTGGCTGAGAAGCCCATATTTTCTCTAAACTGGGATTTTGCACGAGCAATCTTGGCGCCATTTTCAATTGTCTGTCGAATGAACATTGAATAATTCTTGATTTTACAAAAAGCAGGAGGAAAACCGAAGAATCTGAAGATGCATGTTAAAAGTAATGTCCATGAGCTCTCATTTCGTATATTGCATGCTTAGGATCTATTCCGCACAGGCTTGCGACTATACGAAATGACTGACGATGCCGGTTCCCTTGATCAAGTCGCCTTCTTCGTTCATTGTCGGAGTTTTGATCCAAGTTAATCATTCTACGAAATTCGGACTTCCCGATCGAAATCTTGCTTATGACTCCATTCTGTTATGAATACAACTGAAAATGTGTAGAATTTATTATTTAACAGACCGTTTCAACAGAGTATTTTTCAGTTGAAAACTGTGTCAAAAGTAGGAGCCGGACGGTCAGACGAAGTGAAAAGTCAGCTGTGTTTTCTAGTAATTTTTAATAACAGAAATCTCCACTTAGACACTGTCTCAGAAAATGAAATTTATATGTATAAAAAGAGCGAGATGCCAGCTTTTTATTCATTACAAAATTATTTCACGCTGTTTAGTATTTTCATCAAAATAAAGGAAAATATGACGTAAAGCTTGTAAAAGTGGCTTCACTCTGGGACATTAATCAGCAATGATTTAGTACAGGAACAAAATTGTCAAATGTGACTTACTGCATTTTATTCCTTGTGTTCTGAGGTTTTCATCGATAGTAAATATGTGTTAATAGTTTGAACGGACAGCGAGGGCCAGACAACACTGAAGCTGCCATAGAAAACACAAAATTCTGTTGGTTCCGGCCTCGCGAGGCTCGTTTCGTCTTCGGCACCGTGGTGCTGGCTTTGCGGTCCGGTACGGTGTTATAAAAGTAGAGCGTGGTGTGAGAATGGAGAGAGTTCCCCTAGAGTTCCATGATGTGAGCGACTGGCGTGAGAGGCAGAGGAGGGCGCACTCAGTGCGCTGAGTGCTGAGAGCGAGAGAGTTTCCCAGGCTGCGTTCCTGGTTTGAGCTCCTAGCCATGGGAGAGAAATAAAAGAAGAAAAACTCCACGCGTCCTTTGTGTCTTCTTGACCGCTGCTGTCCCTTGGTTCCTGCACTTCTCACCATCTGCCTGCTTCACCTGCACACCCCTTACCCCTCCACACCATCACACTAACAAAGGGAAAGAAGCCGAAGAAAGGGGAACAAGGAACATATGAGTCAATTGTACGATAATAAATGCTGTAACCAACAATTTAACTCTTTATAACCAGAGGGAAGAAAAGCCAACCAACCAACAGCCATGGCACGGGCAAGAAGGCGGAAACCTCGACAAGTCCTAGGGAGAGCAGTTTCAATTTCAACTTCGATTCATCACGTTGCTTATCAAGTCAGTGATAATGAATCACGAACAATGGTGTATTCGGGAGCTAATACAGGTGACTGCCACTCATCAGCAGGCAAGGAGAACTGACGCCAGGCACGCCGACAATGCTTCCACTGTATTGGGCTCTTCTGTCCAGAATCCTGTTTTTTGAGAGGTGCTGTCTGGTTAGGCGTGTTCCCAGTCTGATCTATCCAGGGTACACGATGAAGACTAAAAGCAGAAGAGATAAAGAAGAAGACAGAGAAGGGAGATGAGGAAAGGAAAGTGAAAGGGGAAAAGAGGAGATCACACTGGAGAGGAAGAACATCGGTGCTGCTGCTGCTACTGCTGTTGCGCTGCTGTTGTCGCTGATAATAATGGTGATGATGACGGTAGTGAGATAAACGAACTCCTTAAAGAAGAAGAAGAAGAAAAAGAAAAAGAAGAAGAAGAAGGTGGAGGATAAGAAAGGAATATCAAAAAGAAAGAAAAAACGTTCAAGCGGTTTCTGTTTATATGATGTCAAAACAACAACAACAAACAACAACAACAACAACAATGAAGAGACATGAAGGAAGAAGAGGAAGGATGAATGTTTTGACAACACCAGTAACAGGAAAGAAGCAGAAGGTGAGAGGCTTACAACAGGAGATGTTATTTGTGATGTAAGAAGACCCTCCATACAAAACAACTACAAAAACGGCACTGTCAATATACTGCTTCACTCGTAGCCACATTACAGGGCAAGAACTTAACAACCTGGACAAATCCCAAACCAAGCAGTTCTAGCTGCAACTTCAGATCGTCTCTTGGCTTTTCAAACCAGTAATGATGAATAGTAATATGGGTGTATGAGGCAGCCAACACCGAGTTATTTACACTTTTTAAGAGGGCAAGTGAGAACTGACACCATGCATGCTGATCATGCTCAAATCTGTATGAGGATTCTTCGGTTACTGCACACCACGTTAGAGGAGAGTACATGGTAACAAAAATGTTCGCTATCAAATCCTACCATGGGTAGAAGAAGAAGAAGAAGTTGAGAAGAGGAAAGAGGGATGTTTGTGACTCGAGAGGTGAACTGCCAAAGGAAAAGAGGAGGAAGAAAGAAAGAAAGAAGAAGAAGAAATGAGGAAGAGAAAAGGTGTGTGTGTGTGTGTGTGGTGTTGTGTGTGTGTGTGTGTGTGTGTGTGTGTGTGTGTGTGTGTGTGTTTGTGTGTGCTCGAGAGGTAAACTGCCAAAGAAAAGAAAAGAGGAAGAAAACGACGAGTTTGCGAACGGCGACGATGCCTCGTGAAGCGAAAGTATAAATATCGATGGGAGGAAGAAGAATGGAGACCAAAACGAGTTGACTACCACTTTCATATGGCAAAGAAAATTGATACCAACTCCCACCTGCATTGGGAGTTTTGGATGATAAAATCCCACTTCAGAAAGGGAGAGCATGGCGTTCCTAATCATACCTACCCACGGCGAAAAGAAAAAAAAAAGTATGGAAACAGATGGACTGGAGAGAGGAGGAGGAGGAGAAGAAGAAGAAGAAGAAGAAGAACAACAACAACAACAACAAGAACAGCAACAACAACAACAACAACAACAACAACAACAATAACAAGTAAGGTTTAAACAGGAGCAGATAAAAAACGGAATGTATGAACGAAAATCTACAGAAAGGACAAACGTTACAAACACGCAAGGAAGGGGAAAAAAATCAGTTCATTTTGTATGAAATTGATCAGAAGAAGAAAACGCGAAGAGAAGAAGGGGAACGTTAATAATGTTTTGACCAAACTAACAACATGAAAGAAGCAATACCAGTTAAGAGCAAATTAACAAGGAGACTGTAAAATATTACAAAGATTCCGCGCTGAACAAAACACCTTTCCGGCTTTCCATTAATTAGGAAAAAAGCAGTGCAGCTTACAGCCAGGGCACAGAGAAAACCTCGAAACATCCCAAAGCATGCCAGTGAAAATGAACTGGAACATTGGTAGAAGGGTTACCCTGCATGTGTTGACAGTCACCAAAACAGCGGTCGTCCGGGCTGCCAGTATGTACGTGGGCAAGTGAGAACAGAAACAAGGCAAGTCAGCTATACCAGTGTTAGTGCTCCTCGATTCCATTATCCCAGTTTAAAGAGGTGTGTCATGGTCACGCCTGTTTCTTAGGAGAGCAGCACCAGGCAATCATGTTTATAATAACATCAGAAGGAGAAGGAGATGAAAGAGGAAGAACGATGAAAAAGACGGGAAGGAGAATGTGGAAATACTAAGTGGAAAAAAAAGCAAGGGACAAAGAGATGGAAGACAAGGATAAAGACAAATTGATTGATTGAGACAGGAATAAGAAGATTAAAGGGAGAATGTGACCGTGAAACAGAAAGAAGGGGGCAAACAGAATAACAGCAGAATTATTATTACAACAATTATTTGTGTTTGATATTCATCAAAGCGGACTTTGCCATGTCTGTCTGATGTCAAGAAAAGAAAGGAATAACATGGCATGAGGGAGACTTTTGTAACAACATGATACTTGAAAAGCACTCAAGAAGAAATTTGCTTAAGCAGTGCTTTGGGCAAACAAGTCAAAGGAAATCTTTAAAAAATGTATAAAACACTTGTAGTATTTATCCCCTTGAACACACTGTGCACACTCTTTTTCACGCACAACGCACACATGCAATTTGATTTGAAAAAGCACAATTACCTCATTAGAACTAAAAGGCAAACTATGCATGTAGTAATCCTGCTAGAGGAAGTTGTATTCGGGGCAGAACATGGCAGAGAATGGCAAGAATCTTGTTCGTGAACGAAGGACTTATTCTCATGAAACATGTTCATTCTGGCAACAAAGCCGTTTTCAGCTAAGTTCAGTGGTGAAGGAAGAGCAAAAGAAGGGGAGAGAAGGAGGTGGGTTGGAGAGGTTGGGGAGGGTTGGGGGTGGAGGAGAAGCGTTTTACAGGCATCAAAAGTTACACAACATGATGAACTGGCGTACAGATCCCAGGACTGACATTGCCTTTAGAATTGTGCAGGAACAATCTTGTGAATTTACGATCATCGCATTTCAGTGCAAAAATGAGTTGAATATTTGACTATGCCCATCTCTATTCCAAATATTCCAATGCATTGGATGTAAAGGATTTTGAGGTTCTGACTGCATGTTAACATGAAGGCAGCCGCAGCAGCGTGCTTGGAATATATCAAGAGAAAACAATGGAAAAGAATAAAGTGTCAGTCACACATTTTCCCACCAAGGCAGCAGAGGCTTGTACCCTGTAATCCTCAGGTTTAGTACCAGTGCTTAACCACTCAGCTGTCACACATTCCACGCTGGTGCAGAACAACACACACATGTTTGGTGTGGGGGTAGGCAGTGAGAAAATACCGGGGTTTATCCTGGACTGGGGCCAATTCTGAAGCCGTCTGTAAGAGAAGAAACTTCAGCCGCCAAAGTAGTTCGTTACTTACCGTCGTCAGCTCGTACGCTCCCAAAGTAGTGGTTAATGCTGCGTCAAGGAATGCGCATGCACGCTGTCGCAGCTAATTTGCCTATTTTCCCTTAGTGTCGACCGTGTCTTTTCCAGTTCCGGTTCTGGTGCGTGTTTGTGTATACAGGTTTACTGGGTTTTGGGAGGCCCAATGATGGGTGAATGGATTTCCTGGGTTGTGCCTGCCGCTTCTATTTATTTGATTGGTGGGAGGGTTGAGTGTGTTCTGAATATGTTATTACCAGCGAGATGTTTTGAGTGTCCGTTTGACTGTAAAGTCTTTGATAGGTACCACATCCAGAGAGAGAGAAGAGAGAGAGAGAGAGAGAGAGAGAGAGAGAGAGAGAGAGAGAGAGAGAGAGAGAGAGAGACTTTATGGTAAAAAATGCAATCGCACTTTTGAAAATGGACTTATCAAAAATAGACACATTCATAGTGCTTTCAGCGTACACAAACACTCACACACACACACACACACACACACACACACACACACACACACACACACACACACACACACACACACACAACACACGCACACAGGCACGCACGCACGCACGCACGCACGCACGCACGTACATGCACACACACGCACGTATATGCACACACACACACATTGATATTCTTTGCGTCTCTGCTGAATCTTGTTTACTCCCATTTATTTGATTGGTGCGAGGGCTGATCATTGTTCTGAATGTTTTATTATCTTGGAGATACTTTGCCTGTCAGTTTGACCATCAACCATTTTGATAAGAGCTGAATACTAATATGACAGAGAGAGAGAGAGAGAGAGAGAGAGAGAGAGAAGAGAGAGAGAGAGAGAGAGAGAGAGAGAGTTAGAGAGAGAGAGTAAAATTTCGTAATGTGAAAATTCAATCGCACTTTTGAACGTTTTTTTAATGAAAAAGAAAACCACTTACACACACACACACACACACACACACACACACACACACACACACACACACACACACACCACACTCACACACACACACACACGCACCCACGCACGCACGCACGCACGCACGCACGCACGCATACACACACACACACACACATTGATTGCCCTTTCAAACACACACACACACACACACACACACACACACACACACACACACACACACACACACACACACACACACACACACGCGCGCGCGCGCGCACGCACGCACGCACGCACGCACGCACGCACGCACGCACGCGCGCGCGCGCGTACACACTTGTGAGTGTACACAGCTCCCCTCCCCACCCCACAATTACTCTTTGCATCAACCTTACCTTCTCTCTCTTTCTGTCTTCATCGCCTACAACCCGACCCCCCTCTCTCTACCACCTCTGCCTCAACCTTACCCCAGCCCCCTCTCTTTCCATCCTCCCACTCTCTCTCTCTCTCTTCCTCACTCGCTGATTCGCTCCCTCGACTCTCTCCATTGTCTCTACACCTCACTTTTCTCACTCCCGCCATCTCTGAAATCTACCTAGCCTCCCATCCCGCCCCCACCACGCTACTCTCTAGGGATTCCTCCACTCCTACCGCCTCCCCCTCCTTTTCGCCTAACCTCCCACCCTCAACCCCCAGACTGCACTAGTATTCACCCAGTGTCTTCCTCCGCCCCTCCCCCCCACCCACTCCCCCCCCCCCCCCCTTTCCCCGTCTCACTGGAGGAACCAGAATGGCTGTATAAGTTTCAGATCTTTTCGCGAACTGTTCAGATGGGGACATGCCAGTTTGCCGCGTGCCAGATTGCCGAACACCCGCGCGCCGCCGGAGGAGGTCCATACTGCAAGGCTCCCCCCTGGCGTAACCAGTGTCCCAGTCTACTCCAAAGCAGAATCGATGGTCTTTAGATTAGAGTAGGGCGAAGCCCGAGAGAGGACGAAGGACGAATGAACGAAGGCCGTTAGGCCAAGTCGTGCTCACACATTTAAGCCCGAAGGGCTGAGAGAGTGCTCAAAAGTCGGCAATCTGGCACGCGGCAAACTGGCACGTACCCCAGATTCAGATCACCCAAGAGACATTTTTCGTCCATGATTATTAAGGGGAGCAGGCTGTCATGGGAGATCTGGTTTTATGAAAAGAAATGCCATCATTGTGTTTATGAATATCTGTCGCTTTTTAAAACGGAAATGTGCACGCGCTTCCATAAAACACACACACACACACACACACACACACACACACGCACGCACGTACACACACACACACACACACACACACACACACACACACACACACACACACACACACACACACACACACACACACACACACACGCGCGCACGCACGCACACAAACACTCTCTCTCTCTCTGTCTGTCTGTATATCTCCCCGCCTCTCTCTCTCTCCCTCTCTCTCTGTCTGTCTGTCTGAGTAGGTCTATCTTTCTGTCTGTATATCAGTCTACACACACATACACACACAAACACACACGCATACACAGAGACACACAGACACACTCGCGCACACACACACACACACACACACACACGCACGCACGCACGCACGCACGCACGCACGCACGCACGCACGCACGCACGCACGTACGCACTCACAGGCATGAACCCAGCCACCCACCCACCCATCCACACACACACACACACACATATCATAGATATATCAGATGTGCCTCCCAGGTGAACTCTATTTTTTTTTAAAAGTAGAGAGGAGAGAGAGAGAGAGAGAGAGAGAGAGAGAGAGAGAGAGTATGTCAGGAAAAAAAGTTCTCAGCATCGGGACTGGGGCACACACAACCCCCCCCCCCCCCCCCCCCCCAACAAAAAGATTGTTACGTACAGCAGATGGCAAATAAACCACGAGGGCGGCACACTCAGGCCACAACGCTCAAAGTGATGAATGGGCGAGGGGTGGTGTTCAGGCACTCGCTCCCAAACCTTTCTCCATTTCAGACAAATTAGCCGAAGACAAAGAACTAAACGACTGACAAAAGACGAGACGTGGCCCGCTGAAAGCTGACGCTGTCATTCTTTCAGCACTCTGTTGAAGAGAACTGGAACAGAAGTTTTCCTTTTCTACGGGAGCCGGTGTCGTATATAATACTGTCGCCGTGGAATTGTATCGCAGCGATAGCATTTCACGTGAAATATTGTTGCAGCGACAATAATTGCTGGAAAAAAATGTCGCGCGACAACTTTTCACGAAAAATGTCCCATGGAATATTGTAGCTGTCCATAAAATGCAGTATTTCCCGGGAAATACTGTCGCTGCGACACGATTTTATGAGCGACAGTATTATATACGACACCGGCTCGAGTCAACCAGTTTCAGTAATGTGTTTCTCTTCATAACCACAAATCATGAGAGAGTAAATATGCACTGCAAACGTAACTGTAGTGAGTACTAGTAATTACGGGTGTGACACTTTCTTGGCATTCTCCTTTCCCTGTTTGATGGGGTGGGGTTTTGCTGTGTCAGCAGTGGTTGAGGAGGGGAGGGCATGAAATGTGGGGCAGGTTTGGGTCTTTTTTTTGCCATGATCGTTCAAGTCAGCTTATTCTCATCACTGAAAATATCTTCTTAGCGCTAAAGGTTCAATGATTGCCGTTTTGGTTCATTAACGTGCGATCCAGTGAACAGCTGATGTCATGTGGGAGTCAGAGAAATAACTATGACATTAGAAAGTTAACGCACCGGCGATTACTACAGGTCAGCATCATGTGAATTTGGTATTTGTGTTGCTTATCAACATATACTCTATTTAGAATGAAAATGACCATTGAAGTGCAGAAAATCATTTTTTTTCTTGATACAGATATCGCCAATGCTTTGCTTCTCTTTTTTCTCTCCGTCGCCCTGTGCATCTTCATGGGCGAGGAGAAGGGAGGGGAGGGAAGTTAGGTTGTGTGAAGAGGCGAGGGAAGAAGAGCTTCTCTTTTTTCTCTCCGTCGCCCTGTGCATCTTCATGGGCGAGGAGAAGGGAGTGGAGGGAAGTTAGGTTGTGTGAAGAGGCGAGGGAAGAAGAGCTTCTCTTTTTTCTCTCCGTCGCCCTGTGCATCTTCATGGGCGAGGAGAAGGGAGGGGAGGGAAGTTAGGTTGTGTGAAGAGGCGAGGGAAGAAGAGCTTCTCTTTTTTCTCTCCGTCGCCCTGTGCATCTTCATGGGCGAGGAGAAGGGAGGGGAGGGAAGTTAGGTTGTGTGAAGAGGCGAGGGAAGAAGAGGGGGAAGAATTACGTGCAATGGAAGTGAAGGGGATTGTTGGAAAGGGAAGTAGCTTGGGGGGCGGGGAGAGGTGTGGAATGTGGAAAGGAAGGGAGAGAGAGAGAGAGGAGAGAGAGAGAGAGAGAGAGAGAGAGAGAGAGAGACAGAGAGAGACAGAGACAGACAGAGACAGACAGAGACAGAAACAGAGCCACAGAGGCACAGAAGGAGAGAGAGAGGGGTGGGTAGGGGTGGGGTGGGGATAGAAAGTCTAGACACGGCACTCACTGCTGACGAAGATCTCAAACCATAAGTCGTGTCACTGCAGAAACAATCGGGGTCGAAATCTGGTCGAGGAATAAAGGAAGAGAGACAGGGCGAACACACACACACACACACACACACACACACACACACACACACACACACACACAGAGAGAGAGAGAGAGAGAGAGAGAGGAGAGAGAGAGAGAGAGAGAGAGAGAGAGAGAGAGAGAGAGAGAGAGAGAGAGAGAGAGAGAGAGAGAGGGAGAGATATCACATGTTGTTCTCCATTCCCTCTTAGATGCAACAAGCTTGTTTTATGGTGGTTTTGAGACAGCATCACGCGCGTGTGTGTGTGTGTGTGTGTGTGTGTGTGTTGTGTGTGGTGTGTGTGTGTGTGTGTGGTGTGTGTGTGTGTGTGTGTGTATGTGTGTGTGGTGTGTGTGGCGTGCGTGCGTGCGTGCGTGCGTGCGTGCGTGCGTGCGTGCGTGCGTGTGTGCCCATATCCGCAAGAGTGCTGGAGGGTGGATACGTGTGGGTGGATGTGTTTTGGCGTCAAATCACCACTTCATTCCTTTGAGGGGTTGCTGAAGACTTAACGCTTTGCTTTAGTTCCATTTCTTCCACTTCTGAAACCAGTGCCTACTATCTCCCTTTTCCTCTTAGCTGCACTGGCTTTCACAATCATGTCACAACCACTGCTAACTAGATAATGTTTTGTGTTAACCGAAAGCGAACACGTGTTCTCTTTCTTTGTTTTTCCATCAGGCCTCTATCAATTCTTCTTCCACCCCTTGCCTTAATCACAACTCACCCCATTCCGTTCTGATCTCATTCCGAAAAGAAAAAAAAAGAATCTGGAAGCATTTTAATCCGCTCCAGCCAGTCAATATAGAACAAATCAACAGCATATGTTTATGAAAACACGTCCCAAAATTAGTAAACTCTTTGTGGATTATGCACTAACAGCCCCCTACTCCCCCTCCATAAGCAGCCATTTCCCCGGTGGTGGGTGGTGTGTGGTGTGTGTGTGTGTGTTGTGTGTGTGTGTGTGTGTGTGTGTGTGTGTGTGTGTGCGTGTGTGCATATACGTGCGCGCGCGCGCGCGCGCGCTTGCGTGCGTGCGTGCGTGCGTGGTGTGTGTGTGTGTGTGTGTGTGTGTGTGTGTGTGTGTGTGTGTGTGTGTGTGTGTGTGTGTGACCTGTCCCCTTTCCTCCCCCTTTCCCACGTTCTGGCCACCCACCATCTGACTGCCATACCCCTCCCACCACATTCCTCCGCTTAAAAAAAACCCAAAAAACTTTATTAGGCTAGTTAGCTGATAACACCCTCCGTACCCCCTCCCCTACACCACCGCTGGACAACCGGATGAAGTGGACCCTCCCTGCTCCGCCCCCCCCCCCCCCCCCCCCCACCCCCGCTAGAAATTAAAGGGGGCATTGTGGGCGAAAGTATTCCACATTACAGTTCTACGTTCACGCCCGCACCTCTTCCACTCCTATCACCATGATGCCCTTATCCCCCCCCCCCCCCCCCAATTTCCAACCCATCCCCATCCCTGCCCATCACTGCGCCATTCCCCACTCTTCCCCGCAGTATTCATGTCACATCAAACACAGCAGATGACAAAGCTGATGACGTCCCAGGTGAAATCCAGGCATCAAACCGCAGATCAAAGAGTCGTGTGTAAAATAAAGTGATCACCCTGGTGTTGTCGGCAACATTTGTTGGAAAGGAATTCAAAACCAGTTAAATAAACAAACCATGGTTATTGTCCGTGAATAGAGAGCTTCCATCCAACATGACATTGCGTTTGGATTTATCTAAATCATTGCTTTAGTGACGTATCGACTGATCTGATGTGTCTTGCATTTTTGTTGTTGTTATTTTTAGAGTTGTTGTTGATGATGTTACCGCTCATTGCCTTGCTTTCTCGAGGCCACCCGGTAGACTCTGCCTCCTCATAAACATCTCAGGGCAACGGGTGCATATCCAAAGGTGAAGAAACATGCCACGTGTGCCACCAATTTGCTTCTTTCTTTGTCCGCTGTTGGTTTGTTTGTTTAGGGAGAAGTGGAGAGTGGGTTGGAGAAGGGGTCAGTATCACATAGGCATGAAGATATTTATGTTCCTGGTTTGGTATAGATACGTCCTTTTTCAGGAGGATGAGGACTGTTTTCGTTAAAGCTTAGACCTACCTTTACTGAAGAATGCACCTGCATGACACGCATTCTGTGACTCTGTGACCAATTCAGGTAAACCTCAGGGTCACTCTTGTATTGAACACTTCCAGAACAAAGTCGGATTGTCTATGGTAAAGATGGACTCCAGTCAACCCCAAAATAATGAATGCTGTTGTTACTGAATTATTTTTTTTTTTCTACACCAGTACAGATGAGCGATCCAACACAATGAACGTTACCGTCTTTTCTATATGTAAAAGTACGTTATGAACTCTAATCACGTCCAAGAGAATGCGTGTTGCCGTCTCTATTTTACATAAAGATAAGTATGAATTCTAATCAAATTAAGATTATGCCATCTTCGCTTATGCAAGAGTGCATACTTCTTATGAACGTACACCAGACCAAGACTAATGGAATGCTGCCTTCTCTGTTTTATGCAGGAGTAGAGATAAACCCCAAAAGTACCAAGGTCACTAACAGTGTCATTTCTGTGTCCTGCAAGAGCACAGATAATCTCCAATCAAACTCAAGAGAGAGAACTAACTACAGGTCATGAACGAGAGCGACTCAAACATGAAGATGAAAATGGTAAACGTTGAAAGGGTAAGTGTGAATCAAGAGCGCGTTCCATAGTGCTTTTTAAAGTTGCAAATACTGACTGCAATGACATGGGTTAATCAGTTCAGGTTTCTGAAAATAGAAATGCGTTAACATTAAAAATTCAGTTCCAAGTGCAGGCCCTCATTCACGATCTGCAGAAAGGTCTTCTTTTGATGCCTCGTTAGAGCATAATCTCATTTCATGTTCACAATTCCCTCTGAATAACACCATCATGATCTGCTTGCAAGAGAACATAGCTTAATCTGATCAAAGATTCAAAGCCTCTGATTATTAGGTAATCGACAAATAATGGAAAAGCAGCTCTCTTGACTCTTGTTTCCTATTTCCATATCTGGATCCATTCTAGTTGAAGACAAGACAGAGACTAGTGTGATCACATTGTTCATATGTGCCAGGTTGAAAGAAATTAAGTTCAGCTGGGTACAAGCAGCCATAGAACCAACATCAGTTTCTGAAATAAAACGCTTCTTCCATTTTGGATGTTGGTCTCCCTCGTAGGGATACCGGGGGGTCTTTTGTACAAATAGTTCCCCCACCTTCTGGACATTCTGTGCTAGTAACGTCCCCTTTTCCTTTCGCTCTCAGTAACTCTGTCTCCTCCTTTGTTGTACTGTCGTCTACTGTCCTTTCTGTCTACCATATATTTTATCTATCTTTTTTCCACAGCCTCTTCCCACAAATTTCTGCACTCAACGAAGTCGGAGTGAACTGACTGTACTCTCGAGTATAGTGTGAGTATCCCAACAGGGTAAAACGAGTTCACACGCTACCTGATACTGGAACGCTGAAGAAGAAGAAGAAGAAGAAGAAGAAGAAGAATGTTGGTCACGCTGAAGAACACATAGTATTACATTTACAGCCTTATCCCGTGTGATATCAGTCATCCTGACGTTCTCCACCCATGCACCGAAGCAATGCCAAACAGCAACCCCCAGTGGGCCCACAAAAACAGCCTGCCTTGTGCAACCTATGCCACACGCGCTTCTCAGCTTACGCCCAATTTCCTTTAGATCGCTCTGCGTTGCGCCCCATTGCCTACAGAACCGACAGCACTGGCTGCAGGATACGTTTTAACGTGACGCCTGTTGAACGCTTTAGCCTCCAGATGTTTGTTCCCCACGTCGAAGATGAAGCAGCAGAGGAGTTATGCATCAGAACGTCGCATTATCTTATAGTGAGTAAGATGAGAAGCGTTAGTTCTGGAAGATGTGGATGGAAGGAATTGTAGTACAGGTTTGTGTCCTATGTTCCTCCTGAGAGAAATATTCGGGAGTTGAGCGTGCAGGGGAAGGAACTACTAGGCGAAAAAGGAGTGCATCTTGCACTTGGTGCTTCCCTAGCGCCACGGATGTGAAGACGAATCATATTGTCATTGGATAATCCCTGTGTACCTACTTCCTTTCCTGGTGTTTTTTTTTTAAAGTTTGGGACAGATTCCATGTGATGTAAAGGAAGATGAGCTGTTTTGCCGTAAGGGCTGGCTCACATACCACAGGAAACTTTTTTTTTTTGTTGTCAGGTTGACACAACGAGCATCTATTTCAACGTGACCCTAGGAAATGTCTGCTTTACCAACGAGTTTCATGTTTACATTTCAATCTGCTAATGACTTTCAAAATAATTTTCTTTGCATTGTTATTGCTCACAAATCACTGATATATAAAAAGAAGATGAAGAGGGCAAGAGAGAGAGAGAGAGAGAGAGAGAGAGAGAGAGAGAGAGAGAGAGAGAGAGATAAATAGATAGCTAAATAGCTAGCTAGCTAAAAAGGCACACACACACACACACACACACACACACACACACACACACACACACACACACGCACGCACGCGCACACACACACACACACACACACACACACACACACACACACACACACACACACATTATATATATATATAACAATGATTAAAAGCAAATCTTAAAACCGGGACTACAAATTTGTTTCGAGGTCTTTCCTCTCTTCAGATCCCGTGCCAATCCCCTGCTACTGACCTCGATCGTATATATGTGTTTGGATTGTGAACTGTAGTCCAGTTGGGTTGTGTTGCACGTGTTGTGCGAGGGGGGCCCTGTTAGGGTTGTAAGTCTTTCTTTATTGAGTATGAGGGGTTGTGTTGCACGTGTTGTGCAAGGGGGGGGCCCTATTAGGGTTGTAAGTCTTTCTTTCTCTATTGAGTATGAGGGTTCCTATCAGGGTTGCTATTTTATACTTGTTGATAAAAATTTCCTTTTGTGCCTGCAACTGTCTACGATTTCAACTCTTGTGTTCAATGTAGCCATACTAGGTTTGCATAGAATCATCCACTTTTCTGTTGTGCACAAATTACATCTCTTTGTGCTATTATTGTATGCTGCTGCTTTTCTGATTATTTTCCATGTGATGTTAAAATCTGTATTTGCTTTCTTAAGATCCCATATATGTTTACTTAATTCTGTTTGGTGTTTGTATTTTTCATACTTAAAAGATTGCTTGTGATTGGCGTACCTGGCTTTAAATTTGTTTTCTGTGATCCCTATGTATGTCTCTTTGCCTCTTTTCGTTGTCACAGTGGCTTGGTATACGATGTTGTCAGAGAGACATTGGTTGTTCAGAGGGCATTGCTCTTTGATTGTGCAATTGCAAGTTTTCCGTTTGTCACCCTCGTTTTTGACGTTGGTTTTCTTTTTGTTTGAAGCATCAATTATTTTTTTAAGATTTGGCATACAAGAGTAAGATAGTTTGATAGTGTTCTTGTTGAATATTTTGAAAAGTTTATGGTCTTTCTGGAACGATTCTGTTAGTATTTTGAAGAATTCTTTGCCAATGTTGGTTTTCACTCTACCATCATATGGTGGGTTGTACCAGGTTATTTTCCTCTTTCTGTTTTTCTTCCTGCTTCCAGTGGTACTTTCAGGTTCATATTTCAACTTGTAGTTGTGTCCACTTTTCAACAGTGCTTCTTGGTAGTCCGTTGCTGCATCGTTGAATATTTCTTCGTTGCAGGAAAGGTTGGATAACCTCTTGTTATCCCTTGTGGTATCGTTTTTATGATTGTTGGTGGGTGGTTACTCATGGAATTTACATATAATGGTGTATCATTGGGTTTTGTGTATGGTCTAGAGAGGTAGAGAATAAAAAGAAAGAGCTATGTAGAGGTAGAGAATAAAAAGAAAGAGCTATGTAAATTGTTCCAAAATCAACTTAAAAATTACAATAGAAGCCAACAAAAAAGTAGTCAACTACTTGGATGTAACACTAGATTTAAACAAAAACCAATACAGACCATACAAAAAACCCAATGATACACCATTATATGTAAATTCCATGAGTAACCACCCACCAACAATCATAAAAACGATACCACAAGGGATAAACAAGAGGTTATCCAACCTTTCCTGCAACGAAGAAATATTCAACGATGCAGCAACGGACTACCAAGAAGCACTGTTGAAAAGTGGACACAACTACAAGTTGAAATATGAACCTGAAAGTACCACTGGAAGCAGGAAGAAAAACAGAAAGAGGAAAATAACCTGGTACAACCCACCATATGATGGTAGAGTGAAAACCAACATTGGCAAAGAATTCTTCAAAATACTAACAGAATCGTTCCAGAAAGACCATAAACTTTTCAAAATATTCAACAAGAACACTATCAAACTATCTTACTCTTGTATGCCAAATCTTAAAAAAATAATTGATGCTTCAAACAAAAAGAAAACCAACGTCAAAAACGAGGGTGACAAACGGAAAACTTGCAATTGCACAATCAAAGAGCAATGCCCTCTGAACAACCAATGTCTCTCTGACAACATCGTATACCAAGCCACTGTGACAACGAAAAGAGGCAAAGAGACATACATAGGGATCACAGAAAACAAATTTAAAGCCAGGTACGCCAATCACAAGCAATCTTTTAAGTATGAAAAATACAAACACCAAACAGAATTAAGTAAACATATATGGGATCTTAAGAAAGCAAATACAGATTTTAACATCACATGGAAAATAATCAGAAAAGCAGCAGCATACAATAATAGCACAAAGAGATGTAATTTGTGCACAACAGAAAAGTGGATGATTCTATGCAAACCTAGTATGGCTACATTGAACACAAGAGTTGAAATCGTAGACAGTTGCAGGCACAAAAGGAAATTTTTATCAACAAGTATAAAATAGCAACCCTGATAGGACCCCTCATACTCAATAGAGAAAGAAAGACTTACAACCCTAACAGGGCCCCCCCTTGCACAACACGTGCAACACAACCCCTCATACTCAATAAAGAAAGACTTACAACCCTAACAGGGCCCCCCTCGCACAACACGTGCAACACAACCCAACTGGACTACAGTTCACAATCCAAACACATATATACGATCGAGGTCAGTAGCAGGGGATTGGCACGGGATCTGAAGAGAGGAAAGACCTCGAAACAAATTTGTAGTCCCGGTTTTAAGATTTGCTTTTAATCATTGTTTTAGCTGCTCCCGCATGGTTGAGCACTTTTTCAAAAAAAAGCCGGAAAATATACTACCAGCTATATATATATATATATATATATATATATATATATATATATATATATATATAATATATATAATATATATATATATATATATATATATATATATATATATATATATATAATATATATATATATGCATGAAAGTTCCTTGACGAAGACCAAATGAGGTCGAAATGTTGGGAAATATTCGACGTGATTGTTTTATTAGTTTATCATATACCAGCCATAGACGAAATGAAACCGTTTGAGGATAAAATGAAAAGAATGATAGCCAACATTCAATTCAAAAAATCTAACAACGATTTCCAAACAACGTTAAAAACCCAAATAAAACAAATACAAAACGACAAAAAAATATTTGTGAAGGCTGATAAAACCAGTAACTACTACAAATTGGAACCAAAAGAATACTCCCAACTCCTTGACAAAAATATTCAGAAAAACTACAAAAAAGCTGACAAAAATATTACATGACAGTATCCGCACTAAAGAAAAAGAACTCGCAGAGCGCATAGACCTAAGTGACAGGATAGAAGCGACAGCAACAAAAGAAGCTTTCATAACACTCAAAGACCACAAGCCCAATTTTCATAACAATCCAACATGTAGACTAATAAACCCATCCAAATCTGAATTAGGCAAAATAAGCAAGAAAATTCTGGAAAAAATAATAAAGAACGTAAAATCAAACTCTGACTACAACCTCTGGAAGAACACATACGAAGTTATCCAATGGTTCAAAAAACTCAATAAACAAAGTAATACAGTATTCATCACATTTGACATAGTAGACTTTTACCCATCTATAGATGAGGAACTACTCACCAAAGCCCTGAAGTTTGCCAGTAACCACACAGACATAACAGGGTCAGAAATGGAAATCATTCTCCACACCAAGAAAACATTACTACACAGCAAAAATGAAACCTGGATCAGGAAAACCAACAGAAACTCAACATTCGACGTAACCATGGGATCATATGATGGTGCAGAAACATGTGAACTGGTC
The DNA here is from genome assembly GCA_018398815.1 of Conus ventricosus. Lineage (NCBI taxonomy): Eukaryota > Metazoa > Mollusca > Gastropoda > Neogastropoda > Conidae > Conus > Conus ventricosus. The sequence goes on from CM031602.1 coordinate 71,603,730, forward strand.
GGACTATTCATGCTGTCCAACATCAAGAAAAAACTCGGAAAACAAGTCGGACTATACAGAGACGATGGCCTTGCTGCACTAACCAACAATCCAAGAACCATCGAAAACAAGAAGAAAGAACTATGCAAAATCTTCCAAAACCACAACTTAAAGATTACCATTGAAGCAAACAAAAAGGTAGTGAACTATTTAGACATAACACTGGATCTCAACAATCATATATATAAACCATACAAGAAGCCCAACGATACACCTCTTTATGTACACACCAAAAGTAACTCATCCACCATCTGTATTAAAGACCATACCCCATGGCATAAACAAGAGACTATCAAACCTGTCATGCAGTGAGAGAGTGTTCAACAATGCAGCAGTCGAATACCAGGAGGCACTACAAACAAGTGGATACAATTACAAATTGCAATACAACCCAGACAACAACACAAATAAAAGCAAGAAAAATAGGAAGAGAAAAATCATATGGTATAACCCCCATACGACGGGAAACTCAAAACAAACATAGGGAAAGAATTCTTCAAAATCCTAACAACTTCATTTCCAAAGAACACAAACTGTCCAAAATATTTAACAAAAACACTGTCAAACTATCGTACTCATGTATGCCCAACCTCAAAAACCTAATTGACGCATCCAACAAAATGAAAATCAACACAGCAAAGAAGGGTGAAGAAAGGAAATCTTGCAATTGCACCAGAAAGGAGCAGTGCCCACTAAACAATAAATGTCTTCACAACAACATTGTATACCAGGCTACTGTGACATCAGAAAATGAAAAAGAAACATACATAGGGATCACTGAAAACCACTTCAAAACCAGATATGCAAACCAAAACAGTCATTTAATAAAGAAAAATATAAAAACCAAACAGAACTGAGCAAATATATTTGGAAACTTAAAGACGCAAAAACAAGCTACAATATATCCTGGAAAATCATAAAAAGAGCATCACCATACAGCAATGTTTCAAAAAGGTGCAACCTATGTTTAACTGAAAAATGGTTAATACTATGCAAACCACACTTAGCAACTTTAAAC
>CM031602.1:71609786-71617286 GCA_018398815.1 Conus ventricosus
AGAAAGGAGTAGCATGGTAAAAAGCATTCCCGGCCATATCTATCTTGAGCGAAAAGAAGAAAATGACAAAGAAGAAGCTGGACTGGGGAAGAGCATAAAAGAAAGAGAGAAGATAAGAATAAGTCGTTCTAACCATATGAATGCAGCAGCGCCAAAGACTATGATGTCGACAATGAAGAAGAAGAAGAAGAAGAAAAAAAAAGAAGAGAGAAGAAGAAGAAGAAGAAGAAGAAGAAGAGAGAAGAATAGGTAAAACCGGAGGAGTCTGAAACAGAACAGAATGAAAAAGGAAAAATGTAAGAAACAAGCAAGCAAAAGAAATTCAATTCATTTGCATAAAAAATCAGAAGAAGAAAAGATACAGAAAAAAAGGAAGAAAGTGGTTGCATGTTTTGACCAGACTAGCAACATGAAAGAAATCAAAAAGTAAAAGCGAGGCAATGGGGAGTCTATTCAACATTACAAGATTCTGCGCCACCCAAAATGCCTTTTCGGCTCTCTATTACTTGGGGGAAAAAAGCAACGCAGCCAACACATTGCTTAAAGTCAGTGTACAGGGCAAGAATGTGGAAACCTCGAAAACTCCTGAAGCATGCCAGTGAAAATCAACAGAACTATTGGTGGATGAGTTGTCCTACACGTGTTGACTGGCACCAAAGACAGTAGTATAGGTGTACTGTTATTTTGGCCACTGTATACAAAGGCAAGTGAGAGCTGACACCAGACAAGTCAACAATGTCAGTGTTGGTGCCCTTTGACTCTAGTTTCCCAGTATGAAGAGGTGTAGCATGAAAACGTCTGTTCCTACGAGGTCTGGTACAGGCCATTATGAATATTAGAAGAAAAAGAAGAAGATGAAAGCGAAAGGAAGATGAAAAAGACGAAAAGGAGCATGTAGAACTACAAAGGGATAACAATAGATAATGGGGACACAGAAGATCAGGATAAGGACAACTTGTTTTAATGCAGACGAAATAAGATATAAGAAGATATACGTCTGAATTAGAAATTAGAGGGGGAAAAGCCACAAAAACAGCAGGAATTACAATGATTTATATCATGTATTTATCAAAACAGATTTCGCAATGTCTATCTTTTCTAAACAAAAGAAAAGAATCATATGGAGAGAGAGATCCTTTCCAAAATACAATACATGAAAAATATAAAACAATACAATACAAATGTAGTGTTTATCCACGTGAACACGCTGTACACACGCTTTTTCACGTACAATGCACGTACACGATTAAATTCTAATAATCACAAAACCCATCAGAACTGATATCAAAAATAGGTATAGTAATCCTGTAAAAGGAAGTGGCGTTTGGGGTAGACAAAACGACAGAGAAACTTGTGAAATGTGTTCGTGAATAAACAGTAGTACATTCCCTTTAAACATGTTCAATCTGGCATAGACGTTTTCATCTATGTTTGGTGAAGGGGAGAGCAGGAGAGCAAGAGGAGGGGGGGGGGGGGGGGGGGGGTGTTGAAGAAAGAGTGGTGGTGAAAGGAAAGCATACTTATAGGCATCAAAGATACACAGCATGATTAACTGGTTGTAAAGATCTCATGACTGACTCTGTCCTTAGAATTGTGCAACAAGATTCTTCCTATGTAACGATAATTAGCTTTTCAGTACGTAAAGAGTGGAATGTTTGACTGCACCCAACTCCATTCCAAATATTCCAATACATGGGATGTAAGGGGTCCTGACATTCTGACTGCATATAGACATGAAGTAAGCACCCGCAGCAGCCCACACGGAATGTATTAGATTAAAAAAAAAAGGAAAAGAAAATTTCTGTCCCACATTTTGGCACTAGGGCAGCAGAGGCTTGAACCGTGTGACCCTCAGGTTTAACACCAGTGCTCACATCACTTGGCTGTCACACACGCCAGACTGGTGCCAAAAAATGCACACGTTTGGTATGGGGGGTAGGTTGGGTGAAAATACCAGGGTTTATCCTGGACTGGGGCCAATTCTGAAGTTGGCTGTAACAAAAGAAACTTCAGCCTGCCTAAGTAATTCGTTACTTACCGTCGTAAGCACGTTCGTTTCCGAAGTAGCGGCTAATGCTGCATCAAGGAATGCGCATGCCCGCCGTCGCAGCTAATTTGCGTATTTCCCGTTGGTGTCGACTGTGTCTTTTTCTGGTTCCGGTACGTGTTTTGCGGATATGGTTTTACTGGGTCTTCGGAGGCTCAGTGGTGGGAAGTGGATTTTCTGGGACGCCTGCTGAAGCTTGTTTACTCCCATTTATTTGATTGAATGGGAGGGCTGAGTGTGTTCTGAATGTGTTATTACCAGGGAGATGTTTTGCGTGTCCGTTTGACTGTAAAGTATTTTGAGAGGCACTGAATCCAGAGAGAGAGAGAGAGAGAGAGAGAGAGAGAGAAGAGAGAGAGAGAGAGAGAGAGAGAGAGAGAGAGAGAGAGAGAGAGAGAGAAATCCTTGATAGTAAGAATATAATCGCACTCTTGAACCCGAACTTACAAAAATAGACACACTCATAGTGGTTTCAGGACGCGTGTGCACGCGTGCACACACACACACACACACACACACACACACACACACACACACACACACACACACACACACACACACACACACACACACACCACACACACACAGAATCATACACACGCACGCACGCACGCATGCACACACACACACACACACACACACACACACACACACACACACACACACACACACACACACACACACACACATCTCTCTCTCTCTCTCTCTTTCTCTCTCTCTTTCCCTCTCTCTCTCTCTGTTACAGCAATGTGCATGCACTCAATGAGTGGGGCACACGGACTTTCACAACAAAAGAAAAGAATTGAAGAAAGCAAGACAATGCAAACCTAGCCACACACACACACACACACGCACACACACACGCACGCACGCACGCACGCACGCACGCACGGACGCACGCACGCACGCGCGCACACGCACGCACACACACACACACACAACACACACACACACACACACACACACACACACACACACACACACACACACACACACACACACACACACACACACACACACACACACACACACACACGCGCGCGCGCACACACACACGCACACACTTCCTACCCCACCGTTCCTGTCTGCATCTCCCCATCTTCTCTGTCTTCCAATCTTCATCACCCACAACCCAACCCACCTCTCTCTTCCACCTCTGCCTCTACCTAACCTCAGCACTCTCTCTTTCCATCCTCCAACTCTGCCTCTACCTCGCTATACTAACTGATTCGCTCCCTCGACTCTACATTTCCTCTACACCCCACTCTGTTACTCTCGCCTTCTTTCAAGTCCCCTTACCCTCGGCTGCAACCCTACACCGGACTCTCTGGTATTTCATCTTGTATTTCATCCACACCAAGCGACTCTCCCATATTTTTCCCTAACCCCCACTCTCCTTCCACCAATTGCACCGAAATTGCCCCAGTCTCTTGTTGCCTACCTCACACGCACCCCTGCACGCTCTGCCTGTCTTGATGGAGATCTCAAGACGGTCATTTAAGTTAAGTTTCAGTTCGTTTTGCGAACTGTTCAGTAATTCAGATCGCCCGAGAGACTCGTTTCTTCCCTGATCATCTTATGGTTTTAAGGCCTATATATTTAGAAGGGGAACAGGGTGTCATGGAAGATCTGGTTAAGCAAAACAAAATCGAAAACAAAACAAAAAATACTTTAGCATGGGTACTATGTACGCGTTTCTATAACACACACAGACACAAACACACAGACACACAGACACACACATACACACACACACATATATATATATATATATATATATATATATATATATATATTTATATATATATATATATATATATATATATGCATGTATATCGATCATAGCAAGTAGTAGCTTTTTTTTTCTGACGTTTCAGGAATCATGCGTCCCTTGGAGAAACCTTTATTTACGTCTAATCAAAATACAGACCTCAGCGATACCCGACCATTGCAAAGGACAATCATAGAACATCGCTCACTGGCGTCTCTGTGTCCTGTAGGAATACCAGATAATCTCCAATCAAACCCAAGAGACTGAATGCCGCAGTCTTTGTTTTCCGCATACCGTCGTCTTTTTTTTCTTCTAGAACAGTGCATATGAACAAGGTACCGAATCCTGCCATTTCTGTTTACTGCAAGAGGACATATGTCAGACCCAAGGTACTAAGAGCTGCCATTGTAACATGCTGTTGTCTCTTTTCCCTGCAGGTGTACTATTGAATTTCAGTCAGTCAAGTGATGATGAATTCTCCCCCTCCCCCCCCCCCCCCCCTCTCTCTCTCTTTCTCTCTCTTTCCCTCTCTCTCTCTCTCTTCCTCTCTCTCTCTCTCTCTCTCTCTCTCTCCTCCTCTCTCCTTCTCTCTCTGTAAAATTGCATGCGGCTCCAAGTTGGAGATAAACAGCTGCAGTTTCACTTCTCAGGCTTCGGAAAGTCATTGAAAACGGGAAGGGGGTGATGGATCCATACTTAATGAACCAGAACAGTGTGGACAGCCATAGGGAGAGAGAGGCAGAAGGAGAGTTGGGAGAATGAGGGCTTGCAAACTGAAAGAGAGAGAGAGAGAGAGAGAGAGAGAGAGAGAGAGAGAGAGAGAGAGAGAGAGAGAGAGAGAGAGAGAGAGCATTCATGGGCGTGTAATGGTATTGGCATGTTTTGTCAAGAGATTTGATGCGATCAAAGGAATATACCAGAGTAACAAGAGAGAATTCTTAATGCTAACGCATTTCTGTTTTCAAAACATGAAGTAATTAACAGCCAATGTTCCTGCAGTTGGTGTTTTCAACTGATAAAAGAACTCTATGGCATGCGCTCTTGTTTCATAGTTATCCTTGCAATCTTCGCTCTTTTAATCTTCATATCCGAGTCACTCTCGTTCATGACCTGTGCTTTGTTCCCACGCTTTTTATGCTTCATTAGAGCATAATCTCATTTGGTATTCACAATTCCCCTTAAACAACACCATGATCTGCTTGCAAGAGAATATAGCTTCATCTGATCAAAGACACAGTCCCTCCGATTATTAGCAATAAACAAATGATGGAAAAACAGCTCTCTTGACTCTTCTGTCCTATTCCCATATCTGGGTCCATTCCAGCAAAAAACAACATAAAAACTTGTGAGATTGCATCTTTCATTTGCGCCAGGGGAAGAGAAGGTCAGCTGGGTACAAGCAGCCATAGAACCCCAACATTAGGTTCTGAAATTAAACGCTTCTTCCATCTTGGATTTCAGCAATGCTGAAGAACGCAAACTATCACATTTACAGCCTTATCCCCGTGTGATGACTGTCGTCTCTTGTGACTTTTTGTCCACCCTGCAACCGAAGCAATGCCAAACAGCGACCCCCTGTGGGCCCACAGTGGCAGCCTGTCTTGTGCAACCTATGCCACACGTGCGCGGCGGCTTACGCCCAATTTCCTTTGATCCCTCCACGTGCGTCCCATTGCCTGCAGAACCGACAGCACTGGCGGCAGGATAACGTTTCAACATGACGCCTGTTGAACGCTTTAGCCTCCAGATGTCTGTTTTCCACGTCGAAGATGAGGCAAAAAAAGAGATGCACATCAAAATTTCGCATCATCTTATAGCCTACAGTGAGTAAGGTGAGAGACATTAGTTGGGGAAAGATCTGGATGGAGATAATTGTGATAGAGGTTTGCGTGCAATGTTTCTCTTGAGAGAGACATTCGGGTGTTGAGAGAGCAAGCGAAGGAACGAATAGGGAAAAAAAAAGGAATGCATCTTGCACTTGGTGCTTCCCTGACAGCACGAATGTAACAGTATGTCGCATGTCATTGAATAATCCCTATACACCTGTTTCTTCCCTGTTTTTTTTCTGTTTGGGACAAATTCCATGCACTTGAAAGAAAGATGAGCTGTGCAGCTGTAAGGGCTTGTTCAGATACTGCAGGGAGTGTCTGTTGTCAAGTTGACCTCATGAACATCATTTTCAATATGACGCTTGCTTCCTACACCCACGAGTCTCACGTTTGCCAGTAAACCAGCAAATGACTTTCAAAATAGTTTTTGTTTGCATTGCACTTGTTCAGATGTCACTGAAATATATTAAGCATAGAGAGAGAGAGAGAGAGAGAGAGAGAGAGAGAGAGAGGAGAGAGAGAGAGAGAGAGAGAGAGAGAGACAGAGAGAGAGAGAGAGAGATAGAGAGAGAGAGAGAGAGCGAATTATCAATCACCTAAATAGTATCATCAACATAATCCAAGGAGGAATAAACAGTGATGCAAGTGGCATTCATGATGATGATGATGATGATGATGGTGATGATGATGATGATGATGATGATGATGATGGTGATTCTGATGCTGCTGCTGCTGATTATTACAACAGTTCTTTCTCTTTAAACAGTGTATATCTGCCTCTTTGAATGTCGCTTTTTATAAGCTAAAATGGTACATGTTCAAGAAATAAATCAAAACAAGTTAAGAAGCCGTCTGAAAACACCCAAATTACGAAACTGCATGATATCGTGAGCAACCACAGAGATCAATCTAGGAATCACAAAAAAAGTTTCAGTGACTTTATGAATGCCCTCAACAGTAATAGATACCTGTAGAAGTGTTTACAGAAGTCTTTGAATATTTATTCAGGCTTAAAAAGTCGAACAATGCCAAAAGGAGGAGGAACAGGAGAAGGAAAGGAAGGAAAGAAGGATGGGAAGAAGACGAGCGACACGTTTTGATGACCCTAAAAACAGAAAAGAAACGGGACAACAAAGAGCAAGAGTGCAGGTTATTCAACATAACGAAATTCTGCACCAACAAATATACCTTGATCATTTTATGTAATCACAGCATACATCTGCACATCTAACACATCGCTTACCACCAGAGTATAACGCAAGATGGTGGAAAGCTCAACAGGTTCTGAAGCAGACAGTTCCAGATTCAGCTTCAGCTCATTAGAATGCTTATCAAACCAGTGGATGGACTAAGTGGCCAATACGAATTGACTGCCACTATCTTAGAGGAAAGTGAGAGCTGACACTAGGCATACCGGCAATATTTCTTATGTGGGCTGGAGCTCTACGGCTCCAGAATCCTGCTTTTGAAAGGAGTAAAGTTGTCAAACGTGAATAATCTGAAAAAGCAGAGGGAAAGCAGAAGGAAGAAGAGATTGAAAACTAAGAGTGGAAAAATGTTAAAAAAACACGATGACGATGATGATGACACCGATGATGAAGAGATGAAAGAAAAAAAAGAAGAAAAAATAAAAAAAAGTTCAAAAAGCACACACACACACACACACACACACACACACACACACACACACACACACACACACACACACACACACACACACAGTCAGACAGATAGACAGACAGACAGACGCAAACACATGTCTGCACGCACGCACGCATGCATGCACGCACGCATGCATGCACGCACACAAATATTCACACACACAGACACACACTCACGCACACATGCGTGCG
>CM031602.1:71624786-71627286 GCA_018398815.1 Conus ventricosus
GGTGGCGATGATGTTGGCTATGCTGCCGCTGACATGAGTTACACACGAGGAAGAAAAGAAATTACAAAAAAGGAAAATAATAGAGAAAACATTTTTTTGTTTTCTCTAAGTTCAGAAGTAAGAAGCGATAGAAAGACAAACAGGACAAGAATAGTTTATTTGACCAACTGAAAGTTGAGAAGGAAAGTGTAAAGTCTATGTGTGTGTCCGTAAAATAAACGACAAGAAACCAAAGAGAGAAGAGAGGAGAGAGAGAGAGTAGAGAGAGAGAGAGAGAGAGAGAGAGAGAGAGAGAGAGAGAGAGAAGAGAGAGAGAGAGAGAGTCTCATCGGTTATAAAGAGCCGAAAACCCTTCTTTCAAAAAGAGCAATGATGTTTGGTTTTGCAAAGCATGTTCCTACAACGTTCGTGCCTAATAGTCTGCAAATGGTTATGAATCCTCCCCACCCGAACCCCGAACCGACAGCTTGTATTATGATGTTTCACACGCACGAGCCACTTCTCCTCTTTCCCCCTCCCTCCCTCCGTGCCCCCCCCCCCCCCCCCCCCCCCCCCCCCCATCCGCCCTGCTCTCCCTCCACTCTCCCCCATCCCATCTCCCCTCCCACTCCAACCCTTTTAACCCCTATGATCAGTGTGAAAAAAGAACTAAGTGTGGGGTTGCCGGAAAATTCATCAACAATTCCGTCTGTAGCGCTTGCAGTCGTTGGCAGCTGTTTTCTCCTCCCGGCACCGGGGTTAATTTGAACCGCGGTCTTTGCCATTCTTTAAGCGACATGACAGCGCGTTGTTCGCTGAGTGCTGGCTTGCCCGGGAGCGGCGAAATGTAAACTACAGTGTTAGCAGAATGGGGATCTTTCTGTTCTGGGTGTTTTCCTCCTTTTTGTTTGTTTTTTTTCATTTCTCTTGTCTTTTTTTCTTTTCTTGCGTCATAATTTTTTTTCTTTCGTTTCTCAGGTCTTTCCGTCTTTCTCTCCCCCCCCCCCCCGTCCATTTTTTCTTTCTTCCTATCTGTCTTTCTATTTGCCTAATGTGAATTTAGTTGTTACATACGTATGTCAGACTTCACGTTCTCTCCTTTCGCTTCCCATCAACTGAGTCAAGCGACTCCGTGTGAGTTTTCAGAGTGCGCTAAGTGTGTGTTGTGTGTGTGTGGTGTGTGTGTGGTGTGTGTGTGTGTGTGTGTTGTGTGTGTGTGTGTGTGTGTGTGTGTGGTGTGTGTGCATTTGTGTATGTGTGCGTTTCGTGTGTGTGTGTGTGTGTATTGTGGTGTTTGCGTTTGCGTAGTGTGTGTTAGGCCTAAACCGAATTTCAGATTGAGTTTACAGCAAGGTCTGTGACCTGTATGCAAAGGAATACATGTGAAACAGACACAGATTTTTATGAAATGAGATGAAAATCCACACAGACCAAACAAGACAGAATCTGAATTTATTTTTTTTTAAATGCATATTCGCTATTTCGTAGATGCTAAACTAATGATTTTGCTTTATGTTATTCTGGAAGCAGTTTATCCCATTTTAAATCTGTGGAAAGAAATGCAAATCAAGCAACATTTAAAGCTAATCACACCCTTCCTTCCTCTATTATCTTTTCCAAGTGTAATAAATCAGCATTGCCGCAGAACAAGTAATTAATCTGCTGTCGTTCTGCAGGAATATTCAGAAAAATGCACATTCGTACAGAAATCTAAGAATGTGTGTGTGTGTGTGTGTGTGTGTGTGTGTGTGTGGTGTGTGTGTGTGGTGTGTGTGTGTGTGTGTGTGTGTGTGTGTGTGTGTGCGTGCGTGCGTGCGTGAGTGCGTGCGCGTGCATGCGTGTGTGTGTGTGTGTGTGTGTGTGTGTGTGTGTGTGTGTGTGTGTGTGTGGCCATGAGACTCCCTTCTTCCATTCTCTCGTGACAGTTATTACTTCATGTATCCATCGGCTTTCAGTCATGCACAGTGAGGTCTCCAAACTTAGTATATGTGGTGTAGCGTTTATGGACTAGTCCATGCGCGGTGACACCACCTAGATGAACCTAAAACAGAGAGAGAGAGAGAGAGAAGAGAGAGAGAGAGAGAGAGAGAGAGAGAGAGAGAGAGAGAGAGAGAGAGAGAGAGAGAACAAGGCATTCTATCAACACATTCTGGTAAATGAAAATTATTCAGTCACTCTTTTTTTCAGAACCTGTTCCACTCTACTGTACGAAATGATCAAAGTTTCGTTGATCGAGTAGAACATGTGACATACATGTATCCATTCGTCCCTTCCATCAGCGGGCATGAATTATGGGCCTCACATCAGTGATGGTTTGCAGGGTTCGTCCTGATCAGATATGATTGTGTGTGTGTGTGTTGTGTGTGTGTGTGTGTGTGTGTGTGTGTGTGTGTGTGTGTGTGTGTGTGTGTGTGTGAGTCCGCGCGCGCGTGCACGTGTGTGTGTGTGTGTGTGTGTGTGTGTGTGTGTGTGTGTGTGTGTGTGTGTGTGTGTGTGTGTGTGTGTGTGTGTGTGCCGCGCG
>CM031602.1:71632286-71637286 GCA_018398815.1 Conus ventricosus
TTGGTCTATTAACTGTCGTCTCATATTGCTATTGTTTTGTGTGTGTGTGTGTTGGGTGTGTGTATGTGTGTGTTGTGTGTGGTCGGTGTGTGGTGGTGCTGTTGTGTGTTTTGATGTGTAAGTGTAGGTGTGTGTGTGTGTGTGTTTTTCTTTTTCCTCTTCATATTGTTGACATTTTTCACATTTGTTGTTTTTGCCTGACTTTTAACAGGTAACCACTTGTATTTCTTGACCCTTTCATGAGGTCGTGTATCGGTTCTTGTCCTCGTTTTTCGCACCGTCATTTTTAAAATCTTAGTATTTGGTAATAAACGTCCGTGTGTTGTTTATTAGTGTCGCATATTTTTGTCTTCACTCTCTACACTATCTGTCAATGATCTTTAAGACAAGCAAATCAATGCAATGAGAAAGGTTAAGTAAATTTGGATTAAAGTAGGTCACCTAAATGACTAAAATGTATGTCACTTATTAAATAAAATGTCAGCCATACCCTCTTTTTTATCAAAATTCATATGATCACTTCCATTGCTTTGGTCAGGTTTCTCCTGGAAGGGCATCTTTGATGGGCCTCTAGGGAAGAGCTGGGGAGAGATATCAAGACTAACAGAGGTTTTATAACTGACAATATAGTTATCGATTTCCAGGCTTTAGTCTGATTTAGGAGGACGGCTTAGGCAGTTAGGCGAGAGTACGATAGATTTTAGGAGGAGTAGAGAGATGCCATGGCCCAACGACCTCTCCCCAGGTTACCCAAAACTAGTCACTGGATGACATATGGTACGCATTTACAGTGCACAACATCGGTAAATTTAATAAATCAAGTACCTTGTTTATGATAATTATGCATTGAGTCATTGCCCCATTTGGATAGATATTTGTTTGAAAGGAGGGGTCAAAAATCCAGTCCTTCTCAGTAGTTTGTCTATATAGCAAGACAGAAAGACGAGTTGAGTGGTTGATAGCTTTCGATTCTATGATTGGAGGATGTTATACGTTATAGCAACAGATGTAAGACCTTGCTTGGCGAAAATTTTAATATTTGATTTACCTTTAAACCGCATAACAACTGGAAAAAAAATCTTTGAACTGCCAGAATATTTTTAACACAATTGATTAACACACAACCCAGAATAACATACAGTCTGAAACCCACTTATTGACATACATATAATGTAATGACCCGTTAATAATCATTATTGAAATTTCTGTACCGTGTTTGTTTGGCTCTTAGTGACCACTTTCCTGTATGTTTTACATAGGTCCAAAAAAAAAAGGAAAACGAAATTTCCCAGATTGTAGCCACCAATACATATCTTCTCGTTGTTATAAAACATGTAATATTGATGTCCTTCTATGCCTGACCTGTGTGGTGCCTCTCTGCGAATTTTTCAGTGGTTTATCAATAATACACGTCCCCGACGAGGCCCTTTGAAACTTGGTATCGTAATATTTTCTGTTCTGTAAAATTGTCATAAAATGTCCCTATTAGACTCTAAACGCGTCTAGAGCTGCATGGCAACCACCGTGGATCTACGAAAGAAAGAAGAAAGAAATCAAAGGAAAGGATATATCAAAATTGCAGCCATTAAACTTCGAGATAATAATTTATTAAGTCTACAGGGGGAAAAAAAAGTGGACAGTTATTAAGAAAAACAACGAAATAAAGTGGAGTTAACTGCCCCTTATTGGATATACTCGCAAAAAAAATTATTTCACAAAGAACTTATTGCTTCATAAAACAGATACAAAATCCTTCTGTGGGAAAGCCATTAACGAATTATTGGGAAAAAAAAAAATCTGTTCACTGCTGTTCATTCGTTCGGTTATGGATTATCTACCGAAAATTCAATTTTACACTTTTCAACAATAGACTCAGAAAACGATAAAAAACTCTGAATCACATGCTAAAACAATGATCTATTCATATGATTGAAAGCTTTTTGAAAAGATTACTGTGATTCTTAAACAAATATAGATACCACACAAAAACTTCAATATTTTTGGAATTATATCAAGGTACAGAAAGTGTTAGGGAACCTAATGGGAAATATGTGCTTTTTATTTTTTTTAAAACATATCTAATGCTGTTGGTCCTTGACAACATTGAAGGTATAAAATCTTGAAAATATCCTGCATATGATGATATCCTGAGCATTCACCTACATTTATACTTTGCATTTCGATAAAAGTGTTTAACATACCCACAGGCTTTTAAGGTAGCCCAAAGTTACTACCAGTTTTTAAATCGGCGACCCAACTGATTTTTTCAATATATATTATCGACCACTATACATTCTTTATCTACTTTGGTTAATACCCTCTAGAAAAAAAAAAAAAAAAAAAAACATCTTAAACGCAATCTCCAGTTACACTTTACTAAAACTTGATTTATTTCGTCCAAACCAAGTGGTGTTTTAGAAAAAAAACCATTAATGTCATACAGCACTAACCAACTTAGTTGATCCATATGGCTTTTCAAAACTTTAATTGTAAACTAATTTACAGGTGGACTTTTTGGTTGACGAACTTTGCAAAAGCCTTATGACTTTATTGACCATAATCTTCTTGTTAACATAAAAAAAACTTCTATTTTACGGTTTATCCAGAAAATCTTTTCTTATCTCAAAATTATCCTCTTTTTTGAACCAACAGGAAATCAGTCAGTTTTTTTTAAGGCTCTGTAAAATCCACCTTCCCTACCAGTTGAATAATGGTGTCCCCCAAGGATCAATTTTAGGTCCAATCCTTTTTTTCGGTTTTATTATTATAAATGATCTTCTCTTAGTATTCATCTTCATGTGAACTATTTGCTGACGACACGCCCAACCACAGTTGAAGCGATAAAGTAAAAGTAAAGGAGTAAAAACGTATCAACTCCGGTTTATGCAGGGCTCTTTCAAACAAACAAAAAAACGCTATATATATAAATAATCCTTATGAGTGGTTCCAAACTTAAAATCACTTGGCCCTCCATCATATGAAAATCCAAATTTATGTTGACATACAACTAGGCAAAAACGACAAAACCATGGGGGAATACTAGTCACTCATTGTATCTCTACGATCCAGATTATAAAAAGAAAAATTGATTCACCATAAGGTTACTTGTCCTCACTATCGATAACCAATCTATCTTGGCTCTAATCAAATGTTTCTGCTTTATCTCGGTAGATATCAAGTTCAGATATTTTCAATTAAAACAGAATTAAGCATTTCCGTGACCATCATATCGGAAGTTATTTTTCCATAGACTATATTATACAATCTTGTATTGATATGCTTAACTTGCGCGGGACATGGCCAGTCACATATCTGCTTTGATGTAAACTGGAGCGTTTGTTTAGACGTTCACTTAAATGTCGTGCTCTTAAATCCTCTCTTCAAAAGTTGTATTCAGATATAAAGAAACGTGAATTCTCCCATTCAGTCAAAAAATGGCGTTTCAATAAGGGTGTGTTCATGTACAAAATAATGTAATGAACACTATCGCACCGTGACTTCTTCACTTATTACGTACCAAATTATTTGTAATAACTTTCGTATAAACATTTGATATCCATTTCCCGGCCTGAATTGATCTGTTATTTCTATGCGTCTTCTTAGCATATTGGGTGAGTGATGGTAAATTAGGAATCGCAATTCCTTGTGACATAAGAAAGACAAAATATAAAAAAAAGTTTATCTACATTTTTTTTTTTTAAAACCCTTTATCATAACATATCATATGCCTATTGCTTATAGCATTATCCTTCTGTGGTATTTTTGGATCGTTAATCTTGTATCCCCTTTCCACACATGTTTTTTTTTACTCATCTCTATGTCTTCTATTCTGCTGTTGCTTGCTTCTCTGCCTATTTGTCTATCTGTTGCTCTGTGTATTGTTCTGCTGTCCGTCTTTTCATCTCTTCTCTCTAGCTTTCCTCTCTCACTCTCTCTTCTCTCTCTTCTCTCTCTTTCTCTCACTCTCTCTATCTCTTCTCCCTTCTCCTCCTCGTCTGTCTCCTCCTCTCCTCTCCAATCTCTCTACCCAGTAGGGGTCTTCTTTATCTCTCTCTTTCTCTCTCTCTCTTCTCACTCTCATCTTCTCTCTCTTCTCGCTCTCTCTCTCTCTCTCTCTCTCTCTCGCTCTCTCCTCTCTCTTCTCTCACTTCTCTCTCTCTCTCAGTTTGAGTACAGTAGGGTTTGGGTGTGTGAACGGAGGGGGTTAGAAGGGGTGAGGTGGGCGTTGAGCGTGGGGTGTTTGTTACGAGGGGGGCGGCGACCGAGGATGGATTGCGTGTGCAGAGTTGAGAAAACGGGTTTGGAAGGGGGGATGGGGGGGAAAATAAGGAAAGGATAGGGAAATGCGTGCGAATCTGGAGGGCGCAACACACAAATTAAAAAATGTGTGTTGTCTCCCCCTTCGGAATCAGATTCATGCGTTTTACATATTGATTTACATTCATGTGAGATTTTATTTGTGATCCTCTATAACGGTGGGAACTCGATGTTATTCGCAGCCCACTGAAGTGCACAGTTGCGTAAGACAAGTGGATCCTTTCTTCTCTCTCTCTCCCCTCTCCCCTTCTCTCTCTCTCTCCCCCTCTCTCTCTCTCTCTCTCTTCTTTTCCCCTCTCTCCTTCTTCTCTCCTCTCTCTCAAGGCTTGTTGCTTAAATCTTCTGTTCCCGGGGTAATGGCATTGCTTCTCCCACATTGCTCATTCTTAGACAAGTGGATCTTTTTTCTTTTCTTTTTTTTTCTCTCTTCTTTTTCGTTTTGCTGAAGCTTGTTTGTCGTCCTCTTTTCCCTGGGTAGGGGGTACACTTCCCCCATATTTCTCTTTCCCAGCTCTCCCAAACCAAACCACCCACAGCCAGGTTTTTTTCCTGTCGAAAGCTTCAGCACTGGTGGCCCCATAGCAAAGGAAGCTACGTGCACGAGGTCTTGGTGCTGCAAGCCTCTCGCTGAGGAGACACTGCAACGCTGTTGCGTCATTTCGTAGTGTTCAGGGGTTTTGTTG
>CM031602.1:71657286-71669786 GCA_018398815.1 Conus ventricosus
GTCATAGGCGTCCATCAAACAAACTGGCGTTTGTGCTGCTGATCTCAACATGTTTGTCATTGTGATGATGGTAGTGTGTAGATCGGTCTTTAAAACCGCCATCTGGTAGGATGGCTATGCCATTTTGCCACTGATACAACTCTCGGTGGATGTGAACGTTAAATATGAATGGTGACTGTTCACGTTGACACCTCTCTCCCATCACTTCTCTCTCTCTCTCTCTCTCTCTCTCCTCTCTCTCTCTCTCTCTCTCTCTCTCTCTCTCTCTCTCGTCTGTCTGTCTTTTTATATATATCACTCTCTCTCTCTCTCTCTCTCTCTCTCTCTCTCTCTCTCTTCCCTCTCTCTCTCTCTCTTTCTTTCTTTCTCTCTCTCTCTCTCGCTCTCTCCACACAGGTTTCTTCCTTTTCTTTCAGACCCCTTTCCGTCAAGCAAATGACCAAGTCGTCTCACTTACTGCTCCAGGCTTCAGATTCAGTGAACATCGGGAAGCGCCTCACATACTGTGACTAATTACCTCCCTTCACTAATGTCCGATAACCGTCGCTACACATCCGCTGAAACCGGAAATGCTGAGGCATAGAAGGGTGACTATGAAAAATGGATCGGGGAGAGAAAGAGACTGAACTGAGACTTACACGACCAAACACACACACCCCACAAAACACACACACCACACACACACACACACACACACACAAAGTCTCTCTCTCTCTCTCATGCTCTCTCCCCCCCCCCCCCCCCACACACACACAAAACATACACATACACACAACCACACACACACACACACACACACACACACACACACACACACACACACACACACAGAATTGACAATTGACAGTTTTATTGACAGTAGCCTAAGGGCCCTTCTTGCCAAAGGGCGGGAGGGGGGGGGGGGGGGGGGGGGGGGGGGGGGGGGGCAATTAAAACCGTGTTCTTGCAAAGGGCACACAAAAATATAATACACCACATACATACATACGAAAGAAAAAAGGGATCAAGAAGGAAATTGCACTCCCAGCATTCTATCTGCAGTCAAAATAATCTAACTTAATGCAGTACAGACAAAACAAAACGTCAGTACTAAATCAAAACCAAAGTAAAAGGTAATCTAGGACTGTCCGACGGTAATCACGAAATCGTCAGATATATTGAAATTATAACTATTTGTAGCCCTTAGAATTGTTCACAGGTTCTTGTTCGTAATGTGGAAACTGCTAGATAGATAGATAGAGAGAGAGAGAGAGAGAGAGAGAGAGAGAGAGAGAGAGAGAGAGAGAGAGAGAGAGAAGAGAGAGAGAGAGACATGAAACAATGGAGAAAGAGGGGTCAAACTGCTCAATACCAGTCCTCCCAACTCACCTTCCCACCGGACAGTCATTACCGACAAACATCTTCCTCACGACCCCTAACCCAGGGGGAACCTTTCTATGCCACACCGGCGCTGTCAGGCAGCCGTCTGTTGTCTCAGTCAAAGACACAGTGCCAGTTCTCTCTTCGTTACTTGTTCTCTCCATACCCCACAAGGTTGTAAGCCTGTGGTTCGTTTTCCTGTCTGGCTGCTTCTATGCCCGTTGTGATCTCTGTAGTAACATGGCGCCCTGATCCGTCCTCGGCTGTTGTGAACATTTTTAGGTATCGTTGTCTGGAACTGAGGACTCTTTGTGATCCCACCATGATATGGATTATATGCAGCGAAGTAACTGCCCAGTGTCAGATTCTGTAAGAATCGCATCCAACGAAGAATGACATGAAGCAGTCCATCTGTTGGTCGTGAAAGAGTAGTATTTAAACAGGGAACAGAATTATAGAAGAACCAATATTGAAGGTTTTATTAGAAAGGACATTTTGCTTTGTCCAAATGACGTAAAAGTGTAAGAAAGTCTGTGCAAGAAGTGTTCAGAAAATGTATATATGTTAATAACAGTCCTACAGACCCACGCCCTATACAGAACCAGCCTTTCTTGTGTTCCATGTCCCCTCTCTGTCTCTTCAGTTAGTTTCTTGCTTATCTTTGCCGTCCGTCTCCTTCCACCAAGTAATCAGTTAGTCCAGTGTAACTGCTAAAGGCTTCAGGGTCAGGTAGCTGCTTAGACAGATCGATAAACTGTGACTAATTATTGCCCTTCACTTGCGTAAAAAAAAGGTTGCTGCCAATTTATCCACTGAAGGCAGAAATGCTAACCCTTAACAAGTTCATCAAAAAAGGAAAGGTAGGGGATGGGGGTGAGGGGTGTTAGTTTCGCATTTGTTATTTACCAGACGATTACACACAATCTTTCAGAACTGACGGGAAAGGGAAAAGGAAATAAAAAAGATTTACATACAAACAAATGATTTAAACAACGAGTTAAGATTTACAGAAAGACAAAGAAAGTAATAAAATCAGCAGGAAAAAAAGAAGAAAGATTAAACGGCGGTTCACATGCGACGGTCTGAAATCCCTTTCCAGTGGAAACAGTGGTTTTTGATCAACACTCTTCTCCCCCGTCCTGTCCCATTGGAACCACACTGTGTCCACTCGGGTCTCTCTGTGGTCTCAGACACAGACGCAGCGCTAACCACTCCTCTGTTCATCTCCCCGGCTCCCCATGTCCCTGAAGGATGTGAGGCTCGTGGTTCATTTTCCAGTCTGAATACCACCATGGGTGAATTGATCACCGAGATAAGGCGCTCTGACCCCTCTTCGGCTGTTGTGTACGTGTACAGATGCCGTCGCCTGTGACTGTGAGAGAGCGTGTGATGCCATTACCTAATTAATAACCTGATCAAATGGAAGTAGTGGACCATAAGTAGGTGCTGAAAGAATCGCAGCTGATAAAGAATGAAAGGAAATAATACCGCTTTTGATGTTGCAGAGCAGCGTTAAACCAACCGGGAATGGAATAAACCAATATCAGGGTCGTCAGTTTTCTGAGGAGGCCAATTTATTAATCCGAGTGACACGAAAATTTGAGGAAAGCTTCATGAGAAGCGTACAGAAAGTGTGTATGGATATAATAACTAGCCTTGACAAGCATATTCTACACGTAATAAGACCTTTCACTCTTCCTTTCTTTATCTGTCTCCAGACAATTTTCTCCCCTTTTCATCTCTTTAGCCATCCGATCTAACTGTCAAGATGACTTGACCGATTATAATGATTTTTACAGCCGTGTAAAATTGTACATTTAAAAACTATAGGCCCATATAACCATATCCTATGCACAGTTCGACTGTTTTCTTCTATATTCACATTCTTTCCCTTCAATCATTTTTTTTTAACTTTCATAGTCATCTCTTTATCCTCGTAACCAGGTCATCATCAAGCTGAAAGCTTCGGTCTTGTGATTAGAGAACTGCTTTGAGCGCTTGCATCTACTTTGACAAATTGCTTCCTTTCACTCATGTAAGATGGTCACGACCACACATCTTCTGGAACCGGTGAAAGCTTATGCATGAAAAGAGGTTCAAGAAGAAGAAGCAGAAGAAGAAGAAGAAGAAGAAGCAGAAGAAGAAGAAGAAGAAGCAGCAGAAGCAGAAGAAGAAGAATAAGAAGAAGAAGAAGCAGAAGAAGCAAAAGAAGAAGAAGAAGAAGCAGAAGAAGAAGAAGAGGAAGAAGAAGAAGAAGAAGAAGAAGTGGAAGAAAGAGGGAAGATGTGAAAAAGACAGAGACTGGAAGGTCGTTTGGGAGAGTGAAGACCACAGCCAAGGTTGAAGAGAGTTTAGATCCCTCTTCGTCTGGATCTTCGCTACATCTGCAGTCCACATTCCATTCCACCGTTTTGCTAAGTGTTATGAGAATCGGTTCTGCGGTGTGTGTTATATAATGGCACAGTGCCTTCCCTCGCCCTGCCCGTCCATATCCGCACCATGGATCGGCTTCAGAATCCAAGGGTCCCACTTCGGATTTGGATCCGTGTCACCGAGGGGCACCAACGTTGCAACATGGAATGACTTCATCCTTAGGCCTCACTCCATCCCTACACTTCTGTGCTTCCCTTCACGCACACAGACCCATCCTCCCAACTCACCCCCACCTCCACACATCACATGTGTTTGTGATCCAGCTCACTTCTTACCCTCCCCCATCCACCTGCTTTCCTCTCGTTCCTTCTGTCTCCGTCTTCGTCCTCTTTCTGATCTCTGTTTTTGAACTGTGTTCCGTTCCCCTTCCCCTTCCATGCATTGTCATTCTCATGCCGACTGTTATCAGGGGAGTGCTGTCCTTTTTGTCGGCTGTAATCCTTACATAAGAAACTTTATTTGTCTGTTTTGTATCGTACGTTAAACCTGTTACTTTGCACCTTGTTTTGCGTGTTCATTTGTATTTTGTCCCATTTTCTGTTATGCTGCAGTCTTTCGTTTTCCACCACGTTCCATTAAATTTAACCTAATGGTTTTGGGGGAATCTTCTTAACAGAAAAGAAACAGACGAACCAAAACAAAGTGACAGATCTGAGAACAACATCTCCCTGGTGGAAATAATAAAAACAAAGTGACAGAACTGAGAACAACATCTCCCTGGTGGAAATAATAACAACAAAGTGACAGAACTGAGAACAACATCTCCCTGGTGGAAATAATGAAAACAAAGTGACAGAACTGAGAACAACATCTCCCTGGTGGAAATAATGAAAACAAAGTGACAGAACTGAGAACAACATCTCCCTGGTGGAAATAATGAAAACAAAGTGACAGAACTGAGAACAACATCTCCCTGGTGGAAATAATGAAAACAAAGTGACAGAACAGAGAACAACATCTCCCTGGTGGAAATAATAACAACAAAGTGTACAGAACTGAGAACAACATCTCCCTGGTGGAAATAATAAAAACAAAGTGACAGAACTGAGAACAACATCTCCCTGGTGAAATAATGAAAACAAAGTGACAGAACTGAGAACAACATCTCCCTGGGGAAATAATAAAAACAAAGTGACAGAACTGAGAAACAACATCCCTGGTGGAAATAATGAAAACAAGTGACAGAACTGAGAACAACATCTCCCTGGTGGAAATAATAAAAACAAAGTGACAGAACTGAGAACAACATCTCCCTGGTGGAAATAATGAAAACAAAGTGACAGAACTGAGAACAACATCTCCCTGGTGGAAATATAAAAACAAAGTGACAGAACTGAGAACAACATCTCCCGGGTGGAAATAATGAAAACAAAGTGACAGAACTGAGAACAACATCTCCCTGGTGGAAATAATAAAAACAAAGTGACAGAACTGAGAACAACATCTCCCTGGTGGAAATAATAAAAACAAACAAACAAGCAAGCAAACAAACAAACAAATCTATAATAAAAAAAAAAAAGAAGAAAAAAGTAAAACAAATCGGGAAAGAAGTTGAAGACAAACTTGAAAGAAGTAAAACAAATCGGAAAGAAGCTGAGGACAAATTATTGTTGACATGTAATGGCGCACCTCTCAAATCACCTCCCAGACCACCTCCTGGTAGACCCAGACATCACTGATGAACATCCGTCTCCCCAGCAGCCCTGCCCCAGTGGAACCAGCCTCTGTTCCTTCTGGCAGACAGTTTGCCCGCTGTCTTTGTCACCGACACGGTGCCGTTTCTCCTCCCTTCGTCTCCCTCACTGTCCGTCTCCTATCCCACAGGCTGGCGAGGGTCGTGATTCATTTTCCAGTCTGGGTACCACCATGGGTGAACTGATTACCGAGATAACGTGGAGTCTTGACAGATCTTCCGCCGCTGTGTACATGAGTGGATGCTGTCGTTTGGAACTTTTGTGATCCTATCATTAAGCTTTCTCGAAGGCAAGTCCTGCAAGAATCGGGGTTGATGAAGAATGAAATGAAATAAGGTATTTGTCACTCTTGAAAGAGTAGGTTTGAAATAAGTTACAGAGTAAAATTATACCTGTCTTTTGGGTTTTTGTTCTCAGGCAAGGGGTGTTCCTTCACCTAAATGACACTGTGTGTGAAGATACCTGCAGAAGATGTGCACAGAAAGTGTGTTCACATTAACAATTATGTCTACAGAAGTAGGCTCTGCATATAATCAGGCTTTTATCCTCATTTCACCTTTCTTTGTTCCCAGACAGTTTTCTCATTCATCCATCCGTCTCTTTCATCTGTGTTAGCAAGTCATCAAGCTAACTGCTTCAGGTCATAGGATCAGTGAACTGGTAGAAACATTTCACACTGATGTGACTGACCAGCTCACTTCGCCCTAACCCTCCACCCTTCCCTTTCCCTCTCATCTTCCTTTCAGACATTCAATAAACGTTGATATATATCCTTCTCCTCAGCCCTTCTCCACGGTAACCAAACTATCTCCATTCTGGCCAGCAGTCTCCCCTCTATCTCAGTACCATTGTTCCTCGCTTTATCTGCTTCACTCTCAGTCTTCCATAAGGCTGTGATTTATTTTCCTGTCCGCTCGTACCATCAGTGACTACCTGACCCCTGAGGCGCTATGATCCACCATTTACCAGGCTGAGTGTTTATGCCATGAGAACTTGTAGAGATTAGCAGTAGCAGCAGCAGCAGCAGCAGCAGCAGCGGCAGCAACAGCAGCAGCAGCAGCAGCAGCAGCAGCAACAACAACAAAACAGAAACGAAGCCTTACTTTTACGAATCAGTAGTATACAATCCGCCTAAACAAAAGCGATTATGTGTTATCTCGTAGACCTAATATGGAATGCACTGGGTATACTGCAAGAGAAGGGCAAGGATGCAAATTCAGATGAATATGCGCACAGGAAGGTATATATTTCTCTGTTGATTTTTTTCCTCTTCAGTCCATTTCCTTTCTTTTGCCGTCCTTCTCCTTCATTCAAGTGACCAGGTCATCAAGCTGATTGCTGAAGGACTCAGGATCCGTAAACTACAAGGAGTGTCACCAACTACTGGCAGTGTGCCCGTTTAGCTCCAGCTGTTCTCTCTTGTGCGAGATGGCCATCACATCTCTCCTAAAAACCGAAATGCCAACACGCAAGGGGAAACAAACGGTAAAGGAAATACACCAGAAAGCAATGGAGAAAAAAACAAAAACAAAAAAGGAAATATGCAAAAGCAAAATAAACTGATTACTGAGATAATGACCCGTCCCATACCAGCTTGCTGGAAGATGCTGTCAGAACATAAAAATATAGCGTTAATAGAGATACGCCATAAAAGATAAGCAAATTGCATGTTGTCTCGCAGACGTGATATGGAATGTCTAAGTCTGGCGTTGCGTTAGAAAGACATTCGCGTTAACAATACAAAACCGTGGACTTTCTTTCTCTCCTACCTCTCTCTTCAGTTTTCTTCCTTTTCTGTCCATCTCCTTCATCCAAGTGACCACGTCGTGAAGCTAACTGCTTCGGGCTTAACGGTCAGTAGGCTGCGACGATGAGCTGTTGGAACGTCTCCATCTACTGTGACTGATTACCTCCCTTGGATTGAGCAGGATGTCCACCACACATCCGTTGAGACAGGAAGTGCTAATGTGCAAGAAGGGCTTAGAAAAGGAAACAGATATGAGGAAAGTCCAAAAAGGAGAGAGAGAAAAAAAGAAAAAAAGACAGGAAGAAAATGAAAAACGAAAAGAAGAAAAATGACAGAAAGGAATGAACAGAAAGAAAAAGCAAAGAGACAGTGGAAAAAAAAAGAAGGAAAAGAGAAAGAGAAGAGTACAGAAAAAGAAAAGAAAAAGAAAGGAAAAAAAATACCTGACCTGGCCTTCGCCACCTACCTCATCCCCACTACCGTGTCCTCCTCCCCTTCTTCCTCCCTCCCTCTCCTGCCTCCCTGCAGCCATTCAATCATTATTGATATCCGTCTTCCTTACCAGCCCTTTGCCCACCAGAACCAATGTGTGTCCGTTCTGACAAGCAGTCTGCCCGCTGTCAGGTTGAAGAAGACAGTGCCATTTCTCCCCTCTTCGTTTCCTTTCACGTCCCGTCTCCCACAAGGTTGGGGTTTATTTTTCTGCCGGAACACCAGCGGGGAGACAACAAGGCGCTACGATCTGGTCTTCACCACGCTTCGTGTACATCCTGTGTGAGACATCAACCCCAAAACACGCTTAAGTGTTGAAACAGCATTGCATACTTAAGTATTAGAATTGCAGCGTTAAAATTTAGACCAGCCTGCTCCTGGACACATCGTCGTTCTTCAGCCAACGTACACGATAACACATCATGAAGCCTGCAGGATAGGTATAAGTAACATAAAACTATACAAACACAACAAAAACATGTCTTTCTTTCGCCTCGCATTCCAGAACTTACTGTCTTTGTTTTTTCTTCCAGCATCTTCACCCAACAGGCCTACAGAGCCAGCCATATTTTGCGTATCGTCAGACTTTTTCTTTTCCTACCTCCTCTTCCTTTATGTCCAGTTTTATTTCTTTTTCTTCCTCCCCTTTTCCAACCATTACCTTATTACCTGTGACAAAACGGTACCTTTCTGTATAGTGCAAAAGGGGCTGCCACCAAAATATTCCTCAAACTGGAAGTACTAATGAAAGAAAAAGACGATCAATGCAAAATTCAAGACAGGAAGAAAAAAGAAAAGAAAGAAATGAAGAAAAATAATCTGACTTTCAGGCCGTTTTGAGACTTAAATGAAGAAGACAAACGAGAGAAATAGACAAATGCAATGAACACACACACACACACACACACACACACACACACACACACACACACACACACACACAGACACACACACACACACACACACACACACACACACACACACACACACACACACACACACACACAACCAAACAACAGAAAACAAGAAAAGAACAGCCTGGTCCCAAACTGTCCCTCACCCATGCCTTTGCTGGCCCCTTTTCTCATTTTTCCCAGCAGGTATTCAGAAATTACTGGTATGTACATCCTTCTCCTTAGCTCTTCTCTGCTGGAACCAAACTGTATTCATTCTGACAGGTAGTCTGCCGATGTCTTAGTACATCTCACAGTGCCGTTTTTCCCTCTCCCTTATCTCCTTCGCTCCCCCATGCTTTACGAGGCTGAAGTACATTTACCTATTCGGTCACCGAGGGGAAACCTAATGAGTAGGATTGTGATGATCTGCTCTCGCCTGTTGAAGAAACAGACCTCGTCGTGTGGGATTTTTGCATATTTTGTGATCGATGTATCAATCTAGTAGTGCGGGATGTCATGGTATGATTGTGTCAGTGCGGTACAACACAGGTTTCTACGTAGTGTGGGCTACCACAATCGAAAAACAAAGGAACAGGAAAAGGCGAAGACAGCACTACAACTATTGCTAAAATCGTCACAGCTACCGGGACTTGCTACTGCAATTCTGTCTTTCGCACACACACACACACACACACACACACACACACACACACACACACACACACACACACACACACACACACACACCGCGCGCGCACACACACACAAGCATCCTACAAGAAATACAGATATATATGAGTTAACATTCGTAATGTTCTTCAGCGTATCTAACTGTTTAGAAACCCTACAAATCAACATCTTTGTCTAACCTATAAGATACAGTCAGTGTCTTTAAGCTGGTCTATGTAAACTGCATTACATGTACAGCTGGCAGGCGCTTACGTTAGCTTCACACAAAGATATGTTTGGGAACAGCAAAATTTCTGAAAGAATAGAATGCGAATGTCCGGCCTCTTAGACTCCACAGGAACTACTTTCAAATCTGTTGAAACAAACTGTTTTCTGTGTATAGTGAGTGGTGCATTTCCAGCAACTTATTCTCTACTACAATTTGTTTTTCAAACCTGTTTCAACGGAGAGAGAGAGAGAGAGAGAGAGAGAGAGAGAGAGAGAGAGAGAGAGAGAGAGAGAGGGGGGGGGATTGTAGGCGTTTGTATACCCTGGGCCTGGTTGCTGTCGGGATATATAATGAAAAAAAGCGCACAAAACAGCCCTGGCAGTGGTCTCGCATCGGAATGGAACTCCATACACACATATATATATATACGGAGAGAGAGAGAGAGAGAGAGAGAGAGAGAGAGAGAGAGAGAGAGAGAGAGAGGGAGAGAGAGAGAGAAAGAGAGAGAGAGAGAGAGAGGGAGAGAGAGAGAGAGAGAGAGAGAGAGAGAGAGAGAGAGAGAGAGAGAGAGAGAGAGAGAGAGAGAGAGCTATTGTCTGCATCATTATCATCCTCACTGATCACAACAGTCTATAGATGTTGAAGGTCTGTGGTGCCTTTTCACATCTTGCTCTGCTAGTGACCTCAGTTTTCGTTTCCTCCCCACTTCCATGCTCATGGCGTGTTTTCGCGTCAGCATCGTCAGATTCAGCAAGTCCAAGGGAGGGAGGAGGGGGGGGGAGGGGGAGGGGGAAGGGGGAGAAATGTCATTG
The DNA here is from genome assembly GCA_018398815.1 of Conus ventricosus. NCBI lineage: Eukaryota > Metazoa > Mollusca > Gastropoda > Neogastropoda > Conidae > Conus > Conus ventricosus. Next base: position 71,667,618 of record CM031602.1, read on the forward strand.
GAACGTAGTAATTCTGCTCTGCAGGGGAGGGTGCTTAAAGACTGGCTTCACGACAAAGCAGTCATATTACTGATGTCCCAGGAGGGGGGAAGGGGGGGGGTATGAAGTGAGTGGGGAGTGGGGCTTTGTTAGTGGTCATCCTGCGTCTGTTGGGTCAGAGCAGGCACCAAAGTGACTCGGCAGCAATGCAGTGTCTCGCCGGTGGGCTGCGTCATGAAGTCTTGATAGTGAGTATCTCCATTGAACTCAGTAAGGTGCTGGGTCTGTGGCTAGGACCACCTAGGTGTGGGTTTATACAGGACAGCCGGAATGAGCAGCGAAAGGAGCAATACTCACAATGAGATACAGAAGGTGAGAGATCAAATGATTATGCAAAACAAGCGAGAGAGAAACACACAGAATGTATTGGATGATAAATCGCCAGACGCTATTCCTTCACACAGTTTTTTTTTTTTTATTGTATTTCAGCGATATATCAACTAGGTAGATGGGGAAGCTTAACTTGTTAATTAAACAGACTGCAGTGGTGAATGAAATGGCCAGAACACAAATAAACACATACACCACGGTGCAAAGTAACGCCTTAGTTATTCTGCCTCCACACAGATTTATGAAATGGGTTTCAGCAATCGGTTTCACACGTTTATTGATGGGTGTAAAGGCACTGCACTTATCAAAAGCTTTAGCAGCTTTTTCTCTTTCTGTTGTCGTTCTTCTGCTTTCACTGTCATTATCTTCTTTGTTGAGTCGTTCATCGCCGCATTACCTAACGTATTAAAAAGTTCTAATGTTTCTTCATGGTGTGTATGTGTGTGTGTGTGTGTGTGTGTGTGTGTGTGTGTGTGTGTGTGTGTGTGTGTGTGTGTGTGTGAGAGAGAGAGAGAGAGAGAGAGAGAGAGAGAGAGAGAGAGACAGAGACAGAGACAGAGACAGGGAGAGAGACAGAGAGAGACAGACAGACAGAGAGAGAGAGACATGAACGAGCAAAAACTACAAAGATCCAATAACACGAATAAAAGTCGTAAAACTTTTTGAATGGGCATCATGTTCATGTATGGTAGCTGGAACAGAAGAGAATCCTTTTCTTAGCCAAACCTTTAACGACTTTTGATCAATACGAACGTCTGCGGTGCTGTGGTTGAGAGGGTATAAGTCACGGGGAAGTCTTGTGAATCGATCCTCAGAATGGTCGCCAGTCGACTTGAACACGGACATTCTGTCTGCCTGACTGGAAACCGTCCATGAAACTCAACACCTTTCCCGAGCGTCGCAAATTGCATAACGAGGTCAGTCAATCACGACTTCTCTCGCGATAATGTCCGAGACCTCGTCAGAAAGGGCCGATCACTCACCCGGTCTGTCAGTCTCTCCGTGTGACCAACCCACCAGCTGACAGACCTGTGTGATTGGCTGGTTCACGTCACGAGGCTGTCATGGACGTCGGGCCGAAGTGAAGCGATATGATTTCATCAATGCTAGCGATAATAATGGCCTTGTAAGCGAGGTGGAGTCTTCTGACAAGTCTAGGGGGCCCCAGCTGACGTTGTCTCGACAGACATCTTCATTATTAGACGTACTAAGCCAGAGGAGCAGAGGTGGGCGGGATGGGGAGGGGTTGGTGGTGCTGATGTTTCCCGTCTACCTGTCCGCGAACCATCGTCTTTGATTGCGCGTTTCGAGTCTCAGTCACATCTTATTCCTGTGCCTGCTAATTAGATCAGAGATGTGAAAGCCTTTGTGGATGTGTGTTACCTAGTGGGAAGAAGGAACAGGAGTATTATTAACATAATTTTTGTTTATTGATGTTGTTGTGTTTGCTGTTGTTGCCGTTGCGGCTGTGATTGATTTTGTTACTATGGCTATTGCTGCTGTTGACATTATTGTTTTGTTGTTGTTGTTTTGTTGTTATCATTTTTGTCGCTGTTGTCACCACTTCTATCGTTGTTAAGATTTTTTGTTTTATAGATTTTGCTGCTGCTGTTGTTATTGCCATTGTTGTTATGGTCCCTTTAGTGTTGCATATTTTGGTTATTGCCATGCTTGTTGTGTTTGCCACACAGATCACACGTCCAACCCACTGGACCGGAGCCTCCATCATGAGCGCCTAGATACAAGGCAAATTTTCTCTGCAATGCGCTTCTGTGTTGGAGACTCTGTCCTGTCCTTCCA
>CM031602.1:71672286-71707286 GCA_018398815.1 Conus ventricosus
TCCTACAGTCGGCCTGTAGGAGGGAGACATCACTTCATCTTTTTCCGCATCTGCGCTGCTGTCCTCTCGACTGGACAGAGGGCAGAGAGAGTCGTTTGAACCCACCACTCGGGTCACCCACGGGTAGCTGGTAAGCATCAGTTTCGTGGTTTATTTGTTGTTGTGTTTTTTTTTTATGCTAGCCGGCTAATTCTTCTCTTTTGCGCAATTGTTTTTGGTTTTCAAAATTATAAAAGAAATATTGTTTGAGACCACTTTTTCTGGTTAATTCAATCTTTAACCTGGCCAGTCAAAATTATATCTTAAAGTCTTTCTCCTTTTTATGCATTTGGTGATGCGGTAGTCGGTGGGATGGAAGAGAACCTGGTAATTCAGGGTTGGTACTTGCTTGGTCTCGCTCGTCTGCCCCTGTCACAATTGCCGGGCTCACATTCTTCGGCCACCGTCTGTTTGTGTGTGCAAGGAGAACGAGTTTTATGTTCCCGAGCGTGCGTACGCATGATTAGTCGTTTGGATGCGTGGTGGGAAATTTGTGTTATTTTGAAATGTTGCCATAAAATGTGGGGATAATTGTGCCATTGAATTATTATTATTTGCAAAATGTGGTGGCAGATGTAAAGCCATGGTTGCTTTATTAGTTCAATTCCTAAGAAAGGAAAATGTTAAACGTGAGTGAGAGAAGGATGAAGATAATTCATATTTGTTTTATAGCCTGTTAATTTAATGCAGTCTCTTACCTGCTTCGTATGAGAAGACTTTAACGAACATTCCTGATTTGGTTGGTTTGCCGCGTTATGCTCAGGTCTGTGTTGAGCTGATGTTGTGGGTGTATTTAGTAGACCTCCCCTCGCCCATCATGCGAGTGGCTGTTAAGGTTTAACAGCATGTGTCAGACAGTACTGACTGCGGGGTTCCAGTGCCCGTCTTTCTACTTTCTCCCAGCTACCTTTTCCCTCTTCCCGGAGGCTTCACCCGGAGCACGCACTGGTTGGGGCCGCGCACTGGTTGGTAACGCACACTGGTTGGGGCCACGCACTGGTGGGGACCACGCACTGGTTGAGGCCACGTACTGGTGGAAAAGCCGTGGACTCGGCTGGACGGTCCTGATCCCCGTCTGGGACCTCCAGCAACAACGCCCCGTCCCCCGAGACGCGCTCTCCACCGTCTGTTTGTGCGTGTCAAGGGTGTTGGCCTTGAACAACTGTCTTCAAGAACCGACCCGGTTTGGGGCACCTAGTGCGACCGGGTGTTCCCAGTGGACTTTGGAGAGGCAGGAGTGTGAGGGCACTGCATATCAGGGAAAGGGAGGGGTGCTGGAATTATTTATTTGTGATTATGATTGTGTATGTCGTGTATTGAGATGCTTGATTGTGATTGTGCATGTTGTGCGTGTTGGAATGCTTGATTGTGATTGTGCATGGTGCGTGCGTTGAAATATTTATTTGTGACTGCGTGTGTTGATGTGAATAAATAGGGTGTTGTATCGTAATCGTTCTTGTGTGGTCTCTTGCGAGGCGTGTGAGGTCAGTCACTCCCTTCACTCCCACTTAGACCGATCCTGTCAGGGCAGACCTCCAGGGGTCGGTCGTGACATTTGTGGGGGCTCGTCCAGGATGTGAAGGGCTCTGACTGTCTCTCTCGTTTCGCGGAGTACCTGTTCAGTTTCTGTCTGTTTTGTATATGTTTAGTCAGTTTGTCGTGTTTGTTCGTGGGTGGTTGGCTGGGTGACTCTAGTGTGAAGGGAGTCTCTTGGTGGCCTGAAGGAACATCCGGTGTGACTGGGGAGTCGAGGTGAGACCAGGGGAGTCGACCGCGACCAGACCTCCTCCTTCTGCCGGGTGCCTAACGCAGATTCGGCCGTAAGTCTTTCCTTTCTGTTGCCGCTCAGTCTTCCATTCCTGTTTTGTAGTTAGCCAGTTTTGTTTTTTACCGGGTGATTATTGAGTATAGGTGGGTGTATCGGACGTTCGTGTCACTTTTTCCTCTCTCCGGATTCCGTCTGCCAGTTTGTTTGTTGTTTTTTTTCCGGCCAGCCCCACCGCACTGTTGCTCGTGCTGTGGAGCGCGGTGTTGCCAGAGTGGGGGCAGCCGGACATAGTTTTTTTTTTTTTTTTTTTTCGGTGAGCCCCACCGCACTGTTGCTCGTGCTGTGGAGCGCGGTGTTGCCAGAGTGGGAGCAGCCGGAACTTGTCCGCACACATGCACACACACACATACACACATATACACACACCCCTAAAAATATTTGTTTTTCAAGTGGAATCGTCTTTCCCCCGTATTTGAAAACCGTAGGATATTGTTGTCATGGCGACGTCCGGTGCTGGTGGTATGGCGACTCGTGCGTCGAAGAAGAAAGGTCTTCAGAATGTAGTCCCTACTATTAGTACCAGCACTTCGACTACAGTGACTTCCACTTATTCTAGTGCTGTAGCCGATAGTCCAGTGAGTACTTTCACTACTTCTTCACTAGGGGATCTTTCTGCTGAGACCCCGACTGGCGCTCGGAAGCATCAGAGTATAGTGAAGCAACTGTGGGCTTCTGTTGAGTCACAGAAACCGAAGCCCTCTCTTCTCCAGGCTTCCCCTCGTAAGGAGTATGCCCCGGGAGACTTTCCTCATGGTAAGGTCGAGACCCAAGGGATGGGTCAGACGGGTCATCCTCCCGTGTCGGGAGTGGTGAACCCCGCCCAGGACATCACCTCCGTCCTGATGTTTCTGGAGCGACAGCGACGGGAGGATGAGGCCCTTCGTCGGGAAGAGGAAACTCGACGTAAGGAAGAGGTTGTCAGACAGGAAGCCCTTCGTCGGGAAGAGGAAACTCGACGTAAGGAAGAGGCTTCCAGGCAGGAAGCCCTACGTAAGGAAGAGGCCTCTAGGCAGGAAGCTCTGCATAGGGAAGAGCGCAGAGAGGAGGCTGTCAGGCAGGAAGCCCTCCGTAGGGAAGAGCTAGACAGGCAGGAAGCTCTGCGTAGGAAGAGCGCAGAGAGGAGGCTGCTCAGCGTAGGGAAGAGGCTGCCAGACAGGAAGCCCTCCGTCGGGAAGAGTTGGATCAGCGTAGAGAGGAGGCTGCCAGACAGGAGGCTCTACACAGGGAAGAGATGGAACAACTTCTTTCGCGGGCTCCCGCATCTGTAAATCAGGGGGTTAATCACCAGGCAGGTGATAGAGTTAGAGGCCCAAAGTTAAAGCTTCCAGAGTTCAGACCCAGTGAGGACATAGATATGTTCTTAGAGCATTTTGACAAGGTAGCTAGTTCATACCAATTGTCTGAGGAACAAAAGGCCATGCACCTTTTTTCTGGATTGTCGGGTACTGCAAGAGAGTGTGTGCTCACTCTAAATGAAGGCGCGTCTTATGCAGACATGCAGTTGGCTCTGCGTAAGCGTTTCCCACCTTACTCCAGAAACGTACAGGAGGAAGTTTAGGTCCATGAAAAAGCACAACGATGAGACCTTTGTGCAGTTTGGAGATAGGCTGCGCAAAACGCTAGGGTACTGGCGTCAGTTGGCTAAGCTGGAGCTGGAGGATCTGATTCTCATCGAACAGCTTACCAACACTGTGTCCCCAGAGTTGAGGATTCGTATAGGCGAGACAGCACCTCAGGATTTCGCGGCTGCGATTCATACCGCTGAGGTGTTTGCCGAAGCTCGCAGAGCTTATGGGCACCGCCCAGATACGGACAGGAAGACCCCCACAGGATTTGGTGGCAACAAGGCGCCGACGACTGCTAGCGGGTCGAACAAGGCAGGCAGTTCATCGGGGACCTCGGCACCCCGACTGTGTTTTCTTTGTGGTCGTCCCGGCCACATTAGGAAAGATTGTCCTAAAGCCGCCGGTAGTCATGGGGCTAGTCCTTTCCATCGTCCTCGTGCCTCGGCTAACGTGGGTTCCATCCCAGCTTCTGGTGGTACAGAGTGCCCAGTGTTCCTTTCTGTTGTTGGTTCTTCCTTGGTCGACACCATCAGGGATTCGGGAGCATCAACGATCTTTGTGGATAGGGATTTGGTTTCCCCTGAGGCCCGGCGGGGCGCCAGTTATGATGTGTGCGGGTTGGAGGCTGGTTTTACCTCCACCCGTCCTTCAGTACTCGTTTCTATCTCCACCCCCTACTTCTGTGGCGAAGTATGGGCCATCGCGGTGGAGCGACCTCTGTATTCCCTTATCATAGGGAATACTATCACCTTCGCAGACGGACGCAGTCAGTCCGTGTCTACGGATCTGCCCGTACAGGCGTGTGTGGGAGTTACCACACGCGCCAGAGCTAAGAAGCAGGAACAGGAATTGCGTCCCGTTCTTCAGCCGATCTCTGACGAGGTTCTTGCAAAGGCCGACCCTGCTTCCATCGTCCGTCTTCAGGCCAGGGACTTGGATGTCCAACGCCTGCGACAACTGGTAGATCGTCCCACTCAGTCTGCCCGACACGCCAAGGTGAGCTTCAAGCTCCACAAGGGGATCCTCTTTAGGGTTTTCACTCAGGCAGATCGTGTGGCCAAGCAGCTTGTCGTTCCCCAAAGCTTGAGAGAATCTGTTCTCCGGCAGGCCCACGATTCACCCATGGCAGGTCATATGGGCTCAAAGCGGACTCTCGAGCGGGTGAGACAGGACTTCTTCTGGCCAGGGATGAACTCGCAGGTTAGGCAGTACTGCCGCAGTTGCGATATCTGCCAACGGACAACGCCTAAGGGTCGCTTGACGCGTGTTCCCCTAGGGTCAGTGCCACTGGTTGGGGAGCCATTCAGCAAGGTTGGGGTCGACCTGGTGGGACCCATTAATCCACCATCCGATCGCGGTCACCGCTACATCTTGGTAGCGGTAGACTCCGCAACTCGATACCCAGAGGCTGTCCCGCTTAGGACTATCGATGCCCCTACTGTTGCTGATGCTGTCCGGCAGATTTGGACGCGCACTGGCGTGCCCAGGAAGAAGTACGGCCGGAAGTTTGTACTGGAGAGCGATCATCATCCTCTCCAGTGCCTGGACCGGATCCGGCCAGTCAGTCGTCGACTCATGAGTTAGGCAGTGGAACTACAGTCATTTTCGTCATATCAAGGGTTCCAGCAATACGGATGCTGACTGTCTCATCCGAGCTCCATAGTCAGTACATTGGGAAAATCGGTCAGAGGGACACTTCCCCTCAACCAGGGTTATATCCCCTTTTGATCTCTGTATCAGATGTAGTGATAGTTTTCACTTCAGTGATGTTAACGGTAGTGAATTACCAATGGTTCGGATTTTTACTTTATTGTTGGAAGGTTTGCTTAGTTGTTTGATAAATGTAGTATTATGTATTTCCCTGTATAATTCTGTCGTGGAATGTTTGTATTGGATTTATCGTACTCTGTCGATCACAGAGGGTTGGGTTCGGTCCCATTGTTGTGAATTTGCACATGCGTCGAGGTTCAAAGGAGCACTGTATCTCAGAGAAACAGATGCTTTTAGAAGGGGGGTTTGTCACGAGTTTGTCACGAGGCCTACGACGATTGACCCATCTAGGGTAGTAGAATTGTTCATTTGGTTGTTGTCGTCGTTGTTGTCGTATATCCGTCCCTTAATGTGGCTTGTGGTGTGGTTGCACCTTTGGTGTGGTTTAGCTCAGGTTAGGTTTACTTTCTCTCTCTCTCTCTCTAATTCCACTGCCCGTGCAATTCATCCTGCAGGTTCACGGGTGGTGGGTATCTTTTTCTTGTACTGGCTGTCTCTATCGGCCTCTCACCTGTCTTTCCACCTGCCGCACGTGCAAGGTTCCTCTTAGGCTTGAGGTATTCTCACCGTGACGTAGCGTGGCATGTTGGCCGCCATCGTTTAGGCAAGTTTTCTCTTCACTCGAGCGGAAGATGTCTCTGGGAGCGCCTGCTCCGGTCCTGGTTCTTCACCTTATCGTCGAAGGTACAGTCGGTACCTTCACTTCCTACAGTCAGCCTGTAGGAGGGAGACATCACTTCATCTTTTTCCGCATCTGCGCTGCTGTCCTCTCGAATGGACAGAGGGCAGAGAGAGTCGTTTGACCCACCACTCGGGTCACCCACGGGTAGCTGGTAAGCATCAGTTTCGTGGTTTATTTGTTGTTGTGTTTTTTTTTTTATGCTAGCCGGCTAATTCTTCTCTTTTGCGCAATTTGTTTTTGGTTTTCAAAATTATAAAAGAAATATTGTTTGAGACCACTTTTTCTGGTTAATTCAATCTTTAACCTGGCCAGTCAAAATTATATCTTAAAGTCTTTCTCCTTTTTATGCATTTGGTGATGCGGTAGTCGGTGGGGATGGAAGAGAACCTGGTAATTCAGGGTTGGTACTTGCTTGGTCTCGCTCGTCCGCCCCTGTCACAATGGCCGGGCTCACATTCTTCGGCCACCGTCTGTTTGTGTGTGCAAGGAGAACGAGTTTTATGTTCGCGAGCGTGCGTACGCATGATTAGTCGTTTGGATGCGTGGTGGGAAATTTGTGTTATTTTGAAATGTTGCCATAAAATGTGGGGATAATTGTGCCATTGAATTATTATTATTTGCAAATGTGGTGGCAGATGTAAAGCCATGGTTTGCTTTATTAGTTCAATTCCTAAGAAAGGAAAATGTTAAACGTGAGTGAGAGAAGGATGAAGATAATTCATATTTGTTTTATAGCCTGTTAATTTAATGCAGTCTCTTACCTGCTTCGTATGAGAAGACTTTAACGAACATTCCTGATTTGGTTGGTTTGCCGCGTTATGCTCAGGTCTGTGTTGAGCTGATGTTGTGGGTGTATTTAGTAGACCTCCCCTCGCCCATCATGCGAGTGGCTGTTAAGGTTTAACAGCATGTGTCAGACAGTACTGACTGCGGGGTTCCAGTGCCCGTCTTTCTACTTTCCTCCCAGCTACCTTTTCCCTCTTCCCGGAGGCTTCACCCGGAGCACGCAACTGGTTGGGGCCGCGCACTGGTTGGTAACGCACACTGGTTGGGGCCACGCACTGGTGGGGACCACGCACTGGTTGAGGCCACGTACTGGTGGAAAAGCCGTGGACTCGGCTGGACGGTCCTGATCCCCGTCTGGGACCTCCAGCAACAACGCCCCGTCCCCCGAGACGCGCTCTCCACCGTCTGTTTGTGCGTGTCAAGGGTGTTGGCCTTGAACAACTGTCTTCAAGAACCGACCCGGTTTGGGGCACCTAGTGCGACAGGGTGTTCCCAGTGGACTTTGGAGAGGCAGGAGTGTGAGGGCACTGCATATCAGGGAAAGGGAGGGGTGCTGGAATTATTTATTTGTGATTATGATTGTGTATGTCGTGTATTGAGATGCTTGATTGTGATTGTGCATGTTGTGCGTGTTGGAATGCTTGATTGTGATTGTGCATGGTGCGTGCGTTGAAATATTTATTTGTGACTGCGTGTGTTGATGTGAATAAATAGGGTGTTGTATCGTAATCGTTCTTGTGTGGTCTCTTGCGAGGCGTGTGAGGTCAGTCACTCCCTTCACTCCCACTTAGACCGATCCTGTCAGGGCAGACCTCCAGGGGTCGGTCGTGACAGTGTGTGTGTGCTGAATGTGTGGTCTCGGTGCTTGAATGATGGAGAGAAAAACAGAAAGACAAACACAAACAGAGAGAGAGAAGAGAGAGAGAGAGAGAGAGAGAGAGAGAGAGAGAGAGAGAGAGGCACATTTACCAATGTTTCTCTCAAGAAGATATTTGGCACGAATCACAGCGTGTTTTTGTTTTTGACTTTGCTTGCTTGCTTGTTTGTCTTGTTGGTTGTTAATGAATATCATCATTCTCTCCTTTTCACGGATTTTGTGTGTGTCTTCTGTCTGATGTTCAACGGAAAACCCGTCAGCTGGCCCGTATTGTCTGACGTCTGCTGGGCTTGTTTCACATCGTACGTCTTTTTCTGTCCGCCCCTTTCCCTGTGTCGTCGTTTTGTGACAACATGTCATGATGGTATTTGTCTGTTTGTTTGTTGCTTGCTTGTTAGTTTTATTGTTTCTTTCTTTCTTTCTTATTTGCTTGTATTTATGATTGGGTCAATGTTTGTGTTATGCTTTTAGTTCTCATCCGTTTCAGATTTTCTTCATCATTGACTTTGCATTGGCGAATATGTCTGTCAAAGCAAGCAACGCGTCATTAGTTGGTTTATTGTTTCGTGTATGCATTGCGTCTGTGCGTATGTTGAAGTGCGTCCACAAGTATTTATAGTACAGTATTGCTTGATAAACACACACACACACACACGCGCACACGCGCGCACACACACACACACACACACACACACACACACACACACACACACGCACGCACGCACGCACGCACGCACGCACGCACGCACGCACGCACGCACGCACGCACACACACACACACACACACACACACACACACACACACACACACACACACGCACACTAGTGCAGGCGAATGTCTGCGTGCGCGCGCGCGTGCGTGCAGGTGTGCGTGGGAGCGTGCGCGCGTATTTGTATGTATGTATGTATGTATGCATGCATGTGTGTGTGCGTGTGTGTGTGTGTGTGTGTGTGTGTGTGTGTGTGTGTGTGTGTATGGGTTTATATGTCCATGCTTATTTGTGGCGAGGGGTTGGAAGAGGGAGGAGGGGATGTATGTGTAACTTGTATGGCATTGCACAGAATTGCATGTACCGTACTGAACTGAACTGAAAGGTTGCATTCTACTGTATTATCTAACATTACAGTCCCAACCGAATTCTCTGTGTGCAGATTGGGTTGCTCTCTCCCGAGGACAGCGCGTCGCCACGCTGCGGCCCTCACCTACGTTCCGATTTCCTGTCTGTGACTGCGTAGATTTACATTTCAAAGAGGATAATGTACAGTTCTTCGGCCCAGGACAAATACTTCGTTGCCGTGACTTCCTTTACGTGCGCTTGCTGCACACGGGAGTTGCGGTGCATCGATCGTCTCATCTAAATGAGTAGCATTCAGAGGACCGCTTAACGTTTAGCGTAGAGGCGGAGTAAAAAATTTAAAAAAAAGGCAATGCTCTTAGAACTTACCCGGTGTTATTTACCGTAATCACCCCGTGCCAGAAATAACTCCCTAGCAGGAAAGAAAGGGGGAGTGCCCAAACTTACACCCCGCTTCCCATTCTCCGCCTTTCCTGTGGTGTAAATCCAGAACTGTCCTCTCCCTGTTCCGTTCCGAATCCACTCCTCTAGAAAGTCCTCAAAGTGTCCTAAGCGAGAAAACATCCATTAAAAGTACATTGCACCTGACTTTGAAGGGAGAATGGCAGGGTGGCTCGGGGTAGATAGGTGGCTGGGTGGGAGGAGGATTCTGACCTGTGCCAGACCTACTCCCTACCTTGCTCCAGAACCACTCCCCAGTGAGTGATTTGAGGCATGGTACCCAAACTTACCTGCTCAGTGTGACAAAGAGGTGAAAATTGGCACGTGCCTGTCTCACTCTAGAGGTGTTTTTTGGACCATGCCCCAAATCACACACTAGGAGTAGCTCTGGAACAGTGTGGGGAACAGTTCCGGTTCAGGATCGGAATCACCTCCAACACCACCACCCCTTCAAGTTCTGGTACCACGTGCTCTGATTGATATGGTTTGTCGTGTGTGACAGTTTGCAAGTTTTGACCGAAGGGGAATTGATTTTGGAACAAAGGGGATGGAGTTCGGTCTTATTGACTCGACGGAAGGAGTTGGAGGGGTGGGGATGGGGGTTGGGGGGGGGGCGGGGGGTAGACATGTGCCCTTTTTGTACGGTCGGAGAGTGTGATTGCAGGACGTTACCATAGTGAATGATTTGGTAGGCCTGGTCCAGAGGCAACCATGGATGTGATGAATGTAAGTTACTAAGCCCAACTCACTTCCCTACGTGACAAGGGAGTGATTGAACATGGCTGTGCATGTGCTCAGGTCCTAGAACAGCACCACCCGAAGGTCACTCAAATTCTGGTTACATTGTACTTGTATGGATATTCTTGTCGTTTGGGACACTTTGAGAATTTTGAAAGAAGGGGAGTGGGGCTTGCCTACAATCAATGTGATTCATACATGCCAACAGCAGAATGAAAGCACACTGGTGGCAGGGGAAGGAAAGGAGTTAGTTTGTAATTCAAACCATCACCAGAAAAGACGCCAGCGTGTTTAGTCCAGTTCTTGTTAACTTTGTGTAAAATACAATTTTCACGTAAGCAAACAAGGACACACAAAAACCATTACAGACAGAGGGGTGGAGGCGTAAGTTAGATATGATGGTAGCAGTATAGTAATAGCGCACCTTGCCATTTGTTCCACATGCCAAATCACGAATACACCGTACATGAACGGCTCCATGTGGAACATCAAGTGGAGGGTATGTATGGATTTACTAAGGTTGCAGGGTTGCCCTGTTTCGCCCACGCTGAGTATTTTTGGGCGTGGATTGGCAAAGGGAATCGTAAATTTCGCACGTGTGGGGTTTGATTTTGATTTTCTTCATCGTGATTGTTGCTTCTTTTACGTGACATTTCCGTTAACTTATGTTGATGATGCTATTAAATAACCACACACACACACACACTCTCACCACACACATCACACTCACACACAACACAGCACACACGCACGCACGCAACACACCACACACACACATACACAAAACACAAATCACCACACACACAACACACATCACACCCACACAACTCACACACACACGCTCACTACACACCCACACCAAACTTACTACACACACACTACACACATTCACACACTTACACAAACACCACAAACCATCACACACACACACACACTCACAACACACCCACACAACTACACCATCATCACACACACTAACACACATACCACACCATTAATCCCTCGCGAAAAAAATAAGGAATTTTAATGCAAATGGAAAATTTTAATGTTGGGCGCATAAAAAGATTCAAACTCTGGAACGTACGCCTGAATAAACGCTGTCAAACTTCCTCCAAACTGTTAAAGAAATTACCCCCCCCCCCTCCCTGCTCCCAATTCCTTCTCCTTCGCCTGGTTTGTCCTCAATCCATCCCGCCCACCCGATCCCCCCTTCGACTTCCCTTGCCCACACTTCACTTCCCCTCCCTGAAATCCACCACTCCAATTTAATCTCTGGACTTATAATTGCTTGATGAAGAGAAAAAAAAATCGCATTGTAGAACTGAACATTTTAGACTGGCCAGACAGTAGGACCGTACTAAGGTCTATCTGTTAGGGGTGTTATGGCGAAGGGGGGGCCGACGGGGTGGGGGTGGGGAGAATAAGGAAAGAGGAGATAAAAGAGTTAGCTTTCTGTGAGAGCCAGTGAGAGTGTGTGGCCAGCCATATGATTTTTCAAGGGCGTTTTCTCGCCAGCCGGTGACCGTCTGACTTACGCCCCCCCCCCCCCCCCCCACCCCCCCCCCCCATTGCCGCCCTCAACGCTGTCCCTGGTATTTTTCTATTCAGGAAGGCGGACTGCTTCCCCCTTTTCAGATCTATGCTATACGCTGAAAGGCGAAATCAGAGGTTAAGGGATGGATCGAGGGAGAGGGGGGTGGGGGGTGGGGTGGGGGGGGGGTTGAGTAGGGATGTGGAGGAAAAGTGGGGGGAGGGGAGGGGGGACGGGGATGGGGTTGTGATGGGCAGTTTAAGGTATTCAGTGGGGTATTGCGTTGGTGAGTGGATCCAACGATAGGGGGCTGTAGTATGTAGAAGAGGGAAAAACTGGAGGATATGTGGCATAAAAGGGAGCGGGAAAGACATGGAAAATCATGCACACACTGAGACCACAGACAGCAGACACATCTATCTCTATTTACATACACACACACATACATACACACGCACGCAACACGCACGCACGCACCGACGCAGCACGTACCGCACGCCACGCACATACACACACACACTCACCAGCTAGCGCGCACGCATGCACACACCGCACCGCCGCGCGCGCCACCACACACCCACACACACACACACACACACTCACACCACAACACACACACACACACACACACAAACACACACAAATCACACACACAACACACACACATGCACACGCCGCGCGCGAGCGCGCACATTGACCTCACACGCAAATATCACTTACCATGCTATTACACATGCACTCACGCAAGTGCCGCTCTGTTATCTCCACACTCTCTCTCTCTCACTCTCTGTGTCTCTCCTTCAGCGCGCGCACACACACACACACCACAACGCACACTCACACACACACACACACACACACCACACACACACACACATGTACGTAGTGTCTGTCTGTCTGTCACGCTCTTCTCTCTTTCTCTCGCACACACACTCTCCACACAAAACACACACGCACGCACGCTTAGCACGCACTCACACACAACTCACACACAACACCCCCCACACACCACACACACACACCACACACTCCCACAAACACAACGTCGCCACGACACAAAACCGCCCCATGCCCCCAAAAATCATAACTCGTCTGTAGTGTAATTTTGCTTGCTCGGAAAGACATTTGGCGCCAAGGACAAATTTAAGGGAAAGTGAAATTGAGGAATGGACAGCCTGCACTCAATACAAGCGCACCATAAAACACAAGCCACAAACAGAAATCAAAATAAACAGCAGAGAAACAATAAACATTGAAACTACAAAGAACCAACAACAAGCTTAAAGGACACAAACAGCGACAACGGATATTTGTTCTGAAAGGCTTGCACAGAACGAGGTGGTTAGAAGAGGACGCACAATGTATGAGGAGCGTAGCAGACAGTTGTACAATGCAAACCATGCAAACCACATAACGTGTTTTCCGCTTAAAGATGTAAAAGCCGGCCGAAAGGAGGGGGGAAGTGGATATACACCCAGTACAAACAAACAGAAAGCATGTTTAAAGCCCAAAAACTCACAACACATCTACTCATGTCAAACCTCTTTAAAGAATGGCTGTAACTCGCAATGACAATTGCAACGTTTGTTATGAAAAAAAAAACCAGCATGCAAAATTATGTATATACGGTATCTCTCCATTTTTTATGGATGTTTCAGTAACTTTCTTTTGAAAATAATCTTTTAAGAGTGTTTATCATTGCCGGAAGGGACTGTCATTCAAGGTTCAATCACGGTCTACTTTGGCGCCAGACAACGAATCTGTCTATCTGTGATTACTTTTGGTTTAATAAATTCAAGTGTAGATTAAAGTTTTTTTTTACATTTTCAATTCGGATTGTCATCACTGAACCAGAAACTACCAGTATTTGGGGGGGGGGGGGGGGGGGGGGGTGGATTACAATTTTATTTGTCAAAAGATGGAAAATTATTTTCTGTCTGTCTGTCTGTGAAATGAAGCCATAGATACACGTGGGAAAAAATGGCCACGCATTAGCAAAACAATACTATCATGAATTTCGGCACTAGTATGATTTCCTATTAGATGAATATTAAAAAGATGAACAACCAATGTTTTCGGTATAGAAGGGATGTAGTTTTTCACTAAAACACTGGAAAAATATATTCTCGTCTTCAATGGTTTACCAAGGGAATTTGTACATTTTTGAGTTACAATTTCTACTTGTGTGCTATTCACGTTAAAAGGGACCAAATTCCTCCTTTCTACCACATTAGATGTATGAACATTGCATTGAAGTAAGTTTTTGTGTCATTGGATTCATTAACCATTACCTTAGCATACACAGATTAACTTTTCCATTGCGGAATGTAAAATACTTCTGGACAGGTTATCATTCCATAGTACACGGGACTAAAGAATACATTCCATTGCAGTGAAAAAAAAGGACATAGCAAAAGGAAATCGTCACCTCGTACTCACCACTGCTGGCTGTCGGGCTCTTGTGACATTTAGATCGATAAAGAATAACCGCATACGGAGGCAGCAGCCCAGGGCTTCGACCACAGAATATTCTCCCTCTATCCCATTCTCACCCCCACCCGTTATCCTATCCCATTTTCACTTCTAAATCTCATCCATCGGACCTTCTCTGTTTTTGTTTTGTTCCTTATTTACTCTTCAGAATCTAGGTTAACTCACAAACACACACAACACAACACAACCACCAAAAACACGCACGCACGCACGCACGCACGCTACGCACGCTCGCACGCACGCACACACACACACACAACACACACCACACACATACAGAAACACACGCGCGCTGGAGCGCACGCACGCATAAAAAACACTCACGCACACCACAAATGCGCATTCTCCAGTCACGAATCATTTACTCACTCGCATTCATACCACACGGCTCGCCACATGTGAGCCCTGTGAAGGGGCCGTCTTCAATTATCTTGCCAATAACACACGCTCACACAACACACACACAACACACACTTAATATAAAAATGGGATCCTTCACGGTGTGACTGTCGTTGTCACAAACTACCTTCGAATGGTGGACGAGATAAACAACAAAAAGACCAGAAGGATGAGATAGGGGGGTGGGGGGGTGGTGGTGGGAGGGGGGAGCCTTATCGGAGACGGAGCGGAGAATGTACAGATACAGAAGGAAACATAGGCAAAAAACATTAAACGAGATATTCACAGAGAAGACAAGAACATTAAAAAAAGAACATAATCCAAACAACAACAAACCAACTACATCTAAGAACATCACACACGCCACACACACAACAAACACACACACAACAACACAACACAACACACACACATCTCTTTCTTATCTCTCTCTCTCTCTTTTCTCTCTCTCTTTCTCTCTCTTACACACACACACACACACACACACACACACCACAACACACAACAACACTCACACGCACACACACCACACACAACACACACACACACGCCCACTCACACACATACACATACATTACTTACACACACAAACTCACACACACACACATCACAACACACACAACACACACACACACACACACACGTACACTCATATACATAACGCGCACACACACCCACACACACACACAACCACACACAACACACACCCACACACACACACACAAAAAATCCCCAAAAATTTTTTTTCCGGGCCCCCACCCCCCACGCATCATTCACTTTTACCACACGTACTTACACCACACTCACACACACACACACCCAAATCTCACTACACACACGGCCCGACGCACGCGCGACGCGGACGTACGCACACACACTCAACACACAGCTCACACAACACCACCACAACACGGCGCGCACGCACCGTTCGAACGCACCCACCACCACCCACACACACAACATACACACACGCGCGCGCGCGTGACGTGACGTACGACCACACAACACACACGCACACCACACACACAACACACATCAACACACACACACAACACACACCAAATCACACACCACACACTCACACACACACACACACACACACACACACACACACACACACACCCGCACGCGCGCGCGCGCGCGCGCGCAGAGTTAACAGATGGGGTAGTTTTTTGGGGGGGGGGTTGTTTGTTGTGTGTTTGATCCTTATTCTTGCTTTGTCACAGAATATAAAAGCTAAGCTCGGCACGATTATTCATGGGGCTGGATGGCAAATCGCGGGGTGGATGACACGGTCGGGGATATGCGCGGCACTGAATTTGCATCCTTAAGACACATGATGGCTGAAGGGACCCTTGCAGGTAATGACATCAAGAACAGCCCAGACTGCCTGCACTGTAAGATTTGAAGTCGAGTTTCATGAGGCTTTGTAGCTGTGCTTTACTGCGTGCTGTCAGCATTATTGTACTGGTCGTTTCGTGTTGTTGTTGTGTTGTCGTTGTTGTTGTTGTGTCGTCGTATCGTTCAGCATTGTTCTACACTTCAAGAAACGACTTGCATTAGCAGATGTCCATTTGGCCGGCTGGGTAAGTAAAGGTGGGGCAAACGAGACCCTAAAACGCGCATCAAGCCGGCTTTGTTCAAGGCGGGTGAGTCATGACATCCTTTGATCTCTCTAGTGGTAGAAACGCGGACTCTGGGACAGAAAGATAAACCTGTTGGAAACACTTGTCCATATCTACCCCGCCCCCCCTCCCCCCCCCCCCCCCCCCCCCCCCCCCCCCCCCCCCCCCCCCCCCCCCCCCCCCCCCCCCCCCCCCCCCCCCCCCCACCCGCCCCGCTGCCTTGCATGAGATCAGGGTATCTCCTCACAGGGTAGACAGGTTTCCCAGACAAAAGTGTTTCGCACAGCAGGGGACATGCCTGGTGTGGAAGCACTCATCATGGAGGCCAAGTACGTTGGTTAGGACACGTATAGTCTGATGAGCGGACTTTACCGCTTTTCTTCGTCACATATAAGCATGAGTAACTGGCGGCCGCAACTGATACTTCTTTAAGGACTCTCCCGAAGGCGCCCTGGGTGCCCGCGGTTTTTGCTCCAACTAGGATGAGATCTTTGTTACACCGGCAGGCCTGGCGGCTTGATGTTTCATTAGGGAGAGAGGGCCTACAAGACTGGACCGGACGGGTCAAGCTGAAGGACAGGAGAGTGTCCCTCTCTGTAGTCGCATGCCTTTAGTGCAGATGGGTGCTTGCATTGCTTTGTTGGGACGCGTGTCAGCCACGGAGTCACCGACGTCAATCGCCTTGTGATGGGGCCTCTGTTCAAGTGCACCTAGGAGTGTGCGTGCTAATTTCAAAGCTTCTGGAACATTAGTTTAAAAGGCAAAGCAAAGCTAATGCAACCGACACAAACAAAACAACAACAACAAGTAGAAAATCCTTACCAAATATAGTCTCATTTTTGCTGTATGATGATACGTTTGTATGATTTTTTTAATAAACATGTTACAGAGATTAACAACAGATGAGTCTGAGTAGCCTAGTATTCGTTTTTTCCTTTGATGAAAACAGTTTATGTCTCAGCACATTTGGACGGGAAAAACTCGATTATTTAGGTAAGCTTTTGCTGCTATGATACTGATAAAGGGGCAACAAGTACTTAAAAGCTTATACTTCGCAATATCATACGTATAACTATTTGTTAAAATAATTTTGCCATAGCTTACGCATATATTATTACGAATGTTTTTTACAAAGGGTTGTTTTGTTTGTTATTTCAAACGTCATTTAAAGTATTTAACAAGAACTTATGTTGTTCGGTGGTTAGAAAAAGTGTTCAATATATTTACTTTTTAAAGGCCTTGCCGTTTATACACAAAGATGATCTAACAGACAATGGAACAGATGTTCCGGGTAGTCCCGTTGTTGTTACAATCAAATGTATTCCATTTGAGACTGGCCAAGGTCTCGGGTAACCATTGTTAATCAATCAAATTTAGCTCTTCACCAAGCGAAGCAAGGACCACTGGCCTGCATTGTCTAGGGTCTCAAAGGTGTGCGTATGTGGTATGTTTTTGGTATACCCGCTGACTTAGCAGCCACATTTACACTATGAAAAATCATTTTTATGCTCGGAGCTTTTCATTTTCTCGGGTTAAAGGCAAATCCCAAATTGACACTGCTGCATCAACAACAATTTATAACTTGTGTATACTGGGTTCCATGCTCATTCATAATCAAAATAACAGCAATACCAGCATAAACAGCGCTATAACATCCCGCAACATTACGGAATACAAAAATCGCATTGGAAAAAAACGTACCTTGGCATCCCCGTGATGGCAACAACTACAATGGTGTCAAAGCACCAACCGTGATTAAGAACAATTTTGTCAAACAAACTACTAAAACAACAATGTGAATGACAGCAACAACAATGGCTGGAACAAAATCAAGTGAACAATAAAACTAAGGCAATAACAATAAAAACAGAAGGCAACAATAAAAACCACCATTAACAACAACTACTATGGAAAACAACAAACTACAATGGAAACAACAAAATACAATGGAATACAACAACTACAATGGGGAAAAACCGCATCGAAAACAGCAAGCACAAACATATATTAGCAACAACTGCTTCAATAACGCAACAGCAACAGCAAATCAACAACATCAACTCCAACAGATACCATCACAACGATACATAATTAAACAGAAACAACTTTTACAAATACTCCACGTTCTTCTCTCCGCCATTATAGACACATTCACAAAGGCTTCCACGTCTCTAATCTATTAGCAAACCCCTAAAAAGGTGGATGAGACCCTAACGTTCAACTTTTTTCTAAAAATAAAAAATAAGCAGAATCAGAGACGTTGGTTTTCAGAGGGATGAGAGAGAATAAAGTAGCCCCCCCCCCCCCCCCTCTTCCATACTTGCTCACCACCGTGTCCCCTGGTTCGGTCGTCTAATAAGCTGAGTCTGTCGAGACAACGGTCCACTTGTGCCCCCCCTAGGACATGTCAGAAGACTCCACCTCGCCTCAAGGCATTATTTTAGCCAGCCTGATGAATTTCATATGCTTCAATTAGGCCGACGTCCCATGAAGCATCGTGACGTGACCTGCCAATCAACCAAGGTCTGTCAGCTGGTGGGGTGGTAAAACGAGAGAGAGATGTACAGACGGGTGAGTGATCGGCCCTTTCTAACGAGGTTCTCGGACATTATCTTGAGAGAAGTCGTGTTGTTGACCTCGTTATGCAATTTGCGACGCTCGGGAAAGGTGTTGAGTTTAATGGACGGTTTCCAGTAGCAGACCGAATGTCGGGTTCAAGTTCGGACTGGCGTCCATTCTTGAGGATCGATTACAAGATTCCAGTGACTTATCCCCTCTCAACCACAGCACGCAGACGGCTTCGTTATTGTTCAAGAGTCAGTTTAAAAGGGGGCGAACATTATTTTTGAAGTCATTCAAATGGTACTGTGTCTTAACTGCCATATCGTAACATTGATGCCGATTTCCGAAAATATGAAAAGTTTTTCGACTTCTATTGTGTATTAGGGAGAGCTTGGTAGTCTTTATGCATTCATATCTCTCTCTCTCTATCTCTCTCTCTCTCTCTCTCTCTCTCTCTCTCTCTCTCTCTTCTCTCTCTCTCTCTCTCAACGAAGAAACTTTAGACTTTTCAATTGGTTTAAATCATACTAACTGGCCGCAACTTTAATAAAAAAGCCTCAATGTCAGCGATAAAAGAAAATGAAAAAGCACAATGGAAAGATACAGTTAATGCTTTTCCGAATGGTTTTAGGGAGTTCAGTGCGTTTACGACTGTTCAAATATTATGCTTAATGACACATGGTTCATCCAATTCCGTGCAGACTAATTAGCTGAAGTGTTTACGTTGCGCTCTGTTTCATGTGTTCTTTAGTTATTTTGACAATTTCTCTGTTTTCCTGCAGTCTGCTGAAAGTGCTGGATATTTAGCGTTCCAGATTTCTAAGTATAATGTAGGTACGTAATTATCCGCTTTTTAGGTAGGACTGTGTGTGATGTGTGTGGGGGTGGGGGGGGTGCGTTTGCGCGCGCGCACGTGAATGTGTATGTGTGTGTGTGGTGTGTGTGTGTGTGAGTGTGTGTGTGTGTGTGTGTGTGTGTGTGCGTGTGTTTAAAGTTTTAAGTCGCTGTAGAAGCCCTACCAGCTATCTATCATGGTTGTGAAAATAGTTGCAGTGCTGTCTTTGCCTTTTCTTGTCTTCTTCTTCCATTCGGGTGCTCAGAACCTGCAGAAACGCACTCTTTTTATTACAGTGACACATTCATACTAATAAAACTCACACTGCTACTATAATACTGTTTAGAAACGACAGCTATGTCCAATTACTCGGGACGGTTGAGGTCTGTCCTCTCACCAAGTGTGAGAGAGTTTTCAGTGTGTTGATAATCAGTTCCCTTCTGATGACCAGACTGGAAACTACGCTCCAGCCTCGTGAAACGTGGGGAGCAAAGGAGATGAAAAGAGGAGGAAATGGTACTGTGGGGTTTATTGAAGTAGCGGGTAGACTGCTTGCCAGAATGAACGTATTTTGGTTCCAGCGGAGAAGAGCTGGGGAGAAGGAGATGTATCAATGTTTATTGATGACCTGCTTGGAAAAAAATGCGTGAAGGAACCAGCAAAGGTAAGGGTCAGGGACAATGTGTGCTAAGGGTCAGGGACAATGTGTGCTAAGGGTCAGGGACAATGTGTGCTAAGGGTCAGGGACAATGTGTGCTAAGGGTCAGGGACAATGTGTGCTAAGGGTCAGGGACAATGTGTGCTAAGGGTCAGGGACAATGTGTGCTAAGGGTCAGGGACAATGTGTGCTAAGGGTCAGGGACAATGTGTGCTAAGGGTCAGGGACAATGTGTGCTTAGCCCCTCGCGTTTCACTAGTTTGGTTTTCACAGCGTTTTTCTCTTTCCATGTTTCCTTAAAATTTTTTTAAAAACTTGGGGAAGTGGGGGTGGGGGTGGGGATTTCACCCCGAAAACAGCCTACGTTGTCAGACATTGTCTTTTGCTCTTCTTATTTATTTTTTTTCCTTTTTCCTTTTCTTCCCCTTCTTTCTTTCTTCCTTTTCCGTCGATCGTCACTGAATTAGCATTTCCGGAGTTTAGAATATACGTTGGCAGTTATTTCGCATAATACCAAAAAGAATAGATTGGTCACATTGCGCAGGTTGCTCGAGATGGTTGACTGTGATGGACGGACAAAGACGTAAAAAAAAAAATAAATAAAGAGAGAAACAAAACTGGAGGGAATGAATGGAATGGTCGAAAAAGAAAGAGGAAAATGTGATGGTGCGCAGAATGGAGCTGATTCTGTCGGCTTACTGGTTTAATAAGCTGGAAGGAAAAACGAAGACAATCATGTCTGGGATGCCAGGTGACAGAAAGAACAAAAGATGCCTTTCCGAGCATTCATGGTTGTGAATTGCATTTCTCCAGCAAGCTACATCATAGAGTACCTTGAAAGTTGGCTGAAGATAGATTCTATCTCCAAGAGAAGGTTGGTCTGTGTTACAACGCTGCCATTTCAATACTTAAGTGTGTCATGCTGCCGTTTCAGCATGGTGAAGAGATCATAACGCCTAGCTGCCTCATTCACGGTGTTCAGACTGAAAAGATAAACCCAGGCTTGCGGGAGAGGGATGTGAGAGGAGAAGTCACGTGTATTCATGTATTCTTCAGACAGACAGCGGGCAGACTGCTTGCCAGAGCGAACACAGTTTGGTTCCACTGGGGAAAGGGCTGGTAAGGCGCGTTGAATATCAATAATTCTTGAATGTTTGCAGGGTGGATGGGGAAGGGAGAGAAGGGAGGGGGTGGGGAGCGGTGGAGGAGAGAGAGAGGGAGAGGGGATGGGGGCTGGAAGGTAGAGGCGAAAGGTAGGTCAGGTCATTGTCTTTCTTTTTTTTTCTTTCTTTCTTTTTGTTTTCTTCTCTTTCCATTTTCTTTCTTTCTTTCTTTCTTTCCATTCTTTTTTTTTTTTTTTTTTTCCCCTCCACACCCCCGCCTTTACCTTTTTTTTTTTTTTTTCTTCTTTCATTTTTAGCTCGTTTTTTTTTTCTTTTTTTTTTTCTCCTTTTTTTGTTTGTTTTGTTTTGTTTTGTAAAGGCGGTCCTTTTTTTTTTTTTTTTTTTTTTTTTTTTCCGTCCGTCTCCTTCTCCTCCTTCATCTCTCACGCACCATGCAAGTCTGTATGCTGTATTACTATCACTGGACATTGATTATCTTGCTAATTTTAATATTTTGGCGTTTGTTACAGCGCGTCTGGGTTGTTTTTGCACTAATGTTTGGTGTTGTGACACATTCACACCGTGTGAAACAGGTTTGAAAAAGAAAGAAAACGTACATGAGAAGAAAGGCCGGGCATCTTCGGGAAACCATCCTTGAAACGAAAGACGAAAATAAGATGCAAGGATGACACCAGAAGTGCACGAAGAATGAAAGAAAAGAAGAAGAAGAAGAAGAAGAAGAAGAAGAAAGAGAGAGAGAGAGAGAGAGAAGAGAGAGAGAGATGAGGAAGAGAGAGAGAGGAGAGAGAGAGAGAGAGCATACATCTCGTCTCGCAAACCGGCCTATTCCCCGAAGGCTATCCTTATAGTGAACAAAGGAGACAACAAGGAAGACAAGAGGAAATCTCTGCATCGAGACAATCAGTATCGATGAAAGAGAGGAGAGAGAGTTGAGAGAGGAGAGGAGAGAGAGAGAGAGAGAGAGAGAGAGAGAGAGAGCGTTGAGTAAGCAAAATTGTGATATAGATAAAAAAAAAAAAAAAGAAAAAGAAGACAGGAACAGAGAGGGAGAGGGAGGGAGGGACAGACAGAGACAGAGAGAGAGAGGAGAGAGAGAGAGAGAGAGAGAGAGAGAGAGAGAGAGAGAGAGAGAGAGAGCGAGAGACAGCTTTTGTGTGTGCAGCATGTGTGTTGATTTTGCGCGTTATGTGCGTGCATGAGATAGTGTGTGTGTGTGTGTGTGTGTGTGTGTGTGTGTGTGTGTGTGTGTGTGTGTGTGTGTGTGTGTGTGTGCGCGTGTGTGTGTGTGTGTGTGTGTGTGCGTGCGTGTGCGCGTGTGTGCCTGTGCGCGTGTGTGCGCGTGTATGTGTGCGTGCGCGTGTGTGTGCGCTATACAAGTATAATTCGTCCCCCCCCCCCTCCGCCCCTCCCTCCCCCCCCCCCCCCCCCCCCCTCCCCCCCCCCCCCCCCCCCCCCCCCCCCCCCCCCCCCCCCCCCCCCCCCCCCCTCATTTGTGGTTACCGTTTATCCTTATTTTACAAATATCTAGATTTGTGATTCTATGCTGACTAAAGCTTCTTTACCTTCAAGCGGTATGATATTTGTTGTTCAAAGATTAGAAATAGAGGGGACGTTGATTTGGTCTTTTTTGCGATGCTTATGCACATTTTACCGACTAGGATAATCATATTTATGGTTTTTTAGTCTTCCTTGCGTTGTTCTTGGCTCTGTAGTCCAAATAATACATTGCATAAGCTGAGTTCTATGCGCTTTCCTATTAAACCATGAATAAAATCTTCTATTTTCTTCCAAAATGCTTTAACTGGAGCACATTCATAAAAGAAGTGCTCTGTGTAATCTATTTCATCCTTGCATGTTGAGCATTTGTTGTCCTCTGTTACTTTCATTTTGTGTAGGAGTATGTTTGTTGGATATATGTTGTGTATTAGCTTCCACTGCAGCTCTTTCAAACGAACTTCCTTGGTAACAAATTCAGGGATTTGCCATATGTTTTCAGTGATTTCGATTCGTAAATCTTCTGAGCCAAAACCCGTATGCACATGGCTTAATTTCTTTCTCCCTCGATTGTCCCTCTCTTAACATTTTTAATATGTTCTTTGGCTTTGTATTATACAGCTTGACTTCGCATTCCGGAATGTTTTCTACCTCTGTTCTCAAGTCATTGTTATTTATCCATTCCTTCCACTGTGCAGGAATGGCGTTTATCATTGCGTTATACTGCATAAGGGTATTGGCTGCATTTTGGTTAACTTTGTTCTGGATTTCTTGTAATGATAACAATCTGTTTTCATTAGCTGAAATAATGTCCCTAACTCTTTCAATATTATTGTTTTTCCATGTACTGAAAAAGAGGGGTTTGTTTTTGTATTGTATCAAACTGTTGTTCCATAAGAGTTGATTTTGAAAGTTGTTTGTATTGACATCATTTTTCAGATCTAATCGTTTATTCTCTAGGTAAGTCCACATAGCTTTTTTCCAGAATTCGTTTTTTATACATTTAATTGCATTTACACTGGCTGGTCGACAATTTATTTCGAAATACTTCTTCCATTTGCTATTTTGTTAAAATGCCATTTAGGAATGAAGGTCCAACTTTCATTTTCTGATATGTAGAGCTTTCCTAACCATTGCAGATAAAAGCATTTTTGTAAATCGTTTATGTTTGTCATATTTAGTCCTCCTTCTTTTCGATTTCCTTCCATTATTTTCCGCTTTATTTTTTTCAAAAGCATTTCTGTTTGAGTATTTCCTTTGCCAAATGAACTTATACAATTCACGATTTATTTTTTTAAGAATCTGATCAGGTAATCCAACTGATTGCATTACAAATGTGAATGGCTAATTAATAACGTTTTTACTATCACTATTTTCCCATGAATACTGAGGTCCCTTCTACTCCAGGATTTTATGAGATTTTGCATTTTGTCTATCCTTCCTATCCAATTTTCTTCCAAATTTTGTGCTCTTATGTCATTTGTGAAATATACGCCGAGTATTTTTATTTTATCTGTCAATGTATATGGCAGAATATCATCGCCTGCAAGCCTTCCGATTTTCATTGCTTTTGTTTTTTCTTGGTTTAGTGCGAGGCCTGAAAATTTTGCAAAATCTGATATGATTCCTGCAACATGTGCCATATCGTTAGCATTTTTTAAGAATAGTGTCGTATCGTCTGCCAGCTGTTTTATCTTTATTTTTTCAGTATCTTGGTCATTTTTAGGCACCCTAATCCCTTCAATATTACTGCTTCTTATTTTAATCGCCAATATTTCAACTGCCAAAATAAATGCTAGAGGAGAAAAAGGACATCCTTGTCTGATGCCACACGTTAATGAAAAGGATTCAGATAACCACCCTCCATGATTAATGCTACTAAATGTATTATTACCTATAGTCCTGGTCCATTTCCTGAACTGTTCTCCAAAGCCAAAGAAAGTGAAAGTATGTGATAAAAGTCTCTGGATATGCTATCAAATGCTTTACAATAATCGAGGGCAAGGAGATACCCGCTTGGTCTGTATTATGGAGATAATCTATGACATCTTCGATTGTTCGGATAATGGTTGAGATATTTCTACCTTTTAAATACCCTACTTGGTCTTCATTAATTAATTTGGATATAACCTTGCTGAGTCTTTCTGCAAGCACTTTAGCTAAGATCTTATAATCTGTGTTAGATAACGTAATTGGCCTCCAGTTATTGAGTCTGTCCGTGTTAATTCTTTGCCTTTGTGCAGCAATATAATTATCCCTTGCCTCTGAGAATATGGTAATTCTTCTTTTTCATATGATTCGTTGAAAGAATTGGTTAGTAGTGTTTTGACTTTGCTCCAAAAAAATTTATAAAACTCGACAGTCATGCCATCGCTTCCTGGAGGACGATCCATTTTTCATCTTTATCAGTGCGTTTCCTGCCTCTTCTTTTGTGATGAGACCTTCGCATAGTTTTGATTCTTCTTCAGACAGTTTAGAAAATGATTCATTTCCAATAAAATCTTTAACTGCTTGTTCCATGTTTTCTGTGTCTATGGTTTGATTGTAAAGTTTTGAATAATAGTCAACCTGTTCTTTCAGTATACCTTCCTGATCTGTTATGATGTCTCCTTTGTTGTTTATTAACTTTGTCATAACTTTTTTTTTGCTTTTGTTTTTTCCAAATTAAGGAAGTACTTGGTGTTTTTTTCGCCTTCTTCTATCCATTTTTCTCGTGCTCTTGTTTGTGCACCTCTTGCATTTTCCATGCTGATTATTTCTAACTGCTGTTTTAAATTAAGCAGTTCACGCTGTAGATCATCATTCTCTGGATCTTTAATTATTTCTTTTTCTACTTTTTTAAATCGTATCTTAATGTCCAGTTGATCATTCCTCTTCTTATGTGCTTTTTGTTTCCCATATTCTAAACAGAATTCTTTTATTTTAATCTTGCACATTTCCCATTCTGCTGTAGAACTAACATGTCTGTTAGCTGCATTGTTGCATATGTTTCGATCAAGGAACTCATTCATTTGTTTAACGAATAAATCATCTTTTAGATGTGAATTGTTGAACCGCCAGTATCCTGGTCCACGTACAAAACCAGCATTATGAAGGTCGACTGCGACTGCTTTGTGATCAGTATGTGGGACAGAAAAAAATCACACGTGACAAAGTATTGTAAAATATCTTCATTTGCGAAATGTAGTCTATTCTGCGGGCTATAAATGGACTATGACGACACCAAGTGTATTCTTTTTCTGTGTCGTGAAAAATTCTCCAGATATCTGTAATACCGAGAGTCTGAATTGTGTGTTTAAAGCACTCTACTTCTCTCTTGGAGTGTGGACGACCTGATATGATGTCTTCATTGTTATTTATAACAGTTGAAATCACCCAGAACAATAAGTTTTTTGTCTGAATATTTATGTACTATGTCCTTGAGCCTTGAGAGGAAAGATATTTTTTCGTTACCCTCGTTTTGGGGCATATATATTTACTAAGACAAAGTCTGTGTCTTCGTTTTGCACAGTGACGACAAGTATTCTATCGTGTCGCTCTTCAAGTCTTGCTTCTCCGGTGAAGCGTTTTGAAAACAGAATCATTTCCCCTTTACTACGTGCTGTTCCTTCATTATAAAATTTTCCCTCCCCACTGTCTTTCCCAAATATGAATATCTTTACTTGTAATATGCGATTTTGTAGGCACACGATGTCAATATTATGTTTTTTAAATAATCAAACATGGCTTTCCTTTTTATTTTGTTGTTTAGCCCTCTGGCATTCAGTGTCATAATTCGTAATGAATCCATAGAAAGAGTTAGTGATGATCTTTTTTTTTTTTTATATAATAATCTTGTCGCTTTCTTCCAAAGTTATAAATCGCAGTTCATCATTCACAGTCCGTTAACCTAGCCAGATCCGTTTTTATCCACGGAAACGTGAGGAGGGTGGCATACGAGAATCGTTCTCAGCTCTCACACGCTTCCTCATGTTTGTCGCTGCTCTCACCACGTTCCATCAGTCTGGGCTGTTTCTCTGTCTGGGACGAAACTGATTCGCGCGAACGTGTGCGCTTTACAGACCCAGAGTTATCTCTTCTGTAGGAACTGATGGTAGTTTGTCTGTGTTTTGGTCGCGATCGGTTGAGACTCTTATCTCTGTCAGTATTGTCATGGTTATGTTTATCCTTGTTCTTATCAGGATGTGTAGTGTTGTCAGTTGTCTTTTCCGTTGTCTTGTCATTTTGTCTGCTCTCTTCTTCCACATTACTGTCATCTGTCTGTCCAGAGTTCCGATCAGAACTCTGTTGGACAGTTTGTGCAGTTTGTGGGCATTCTCCCTGCATATTGCACTCAGGGTCTCCTGCTTTGTGTCCGTCCTTAAAACATTGTTTACATTTAACTGGGCTGACACAATCAGATACGCGATGCCCTTTAGTAAGACATCGCCGACACTCCGATTCTTGCTGTTGTCTGGCAAGTTTTTGTTCTTTATGGTAAAGAGCAGCGCGGAAGGGGCCAATTTGTACTAGTTTTTGTAGGGGAACAGTTGGTACTTTTATGAAAATGAATCGTCGGCCCGTTTTCCAGTGAGTTAATTTGCCATTTTGGTCTCTGTCCCGTTCTGCAATTAACTTGGAGTGAATCTCCACACAAGCTGTTTCACTGCTTCCAACAATTCATCATCTGAAAAGGACAGAGGAATGTTGCTAATGAATAGTTTTGTTGTTTGTACAGGATTTTCACTTTGGTCCGTAACTCCACTGGCGGGGTCGCGAACACGAACGGATTTTGGCTTTTCACCTGCACTAGAACTCCCCTCAGTGTAAAACCCTGGACAAGAAGTTTCTGACGGCTGTCGGCCCTCCGGGGATAAATTCTCCACAGGGAGCCGATTCTTTGAGCCCTTCCATGGAGTTGTATCCGCAGGTCTTTTCCGCGGCAGCACAGATTTCGATGTAGTAAACGGTTTTTGATCAAAAGCCGGTAGTTGATTGTTAATAACAAATACAGGCAAAACACGCTCACCTTCTGATCTTGTAGCCATTTCTTAAAGTATCCACTCACCCCGTCACACTGCTTAGGGTCGGTTTTAATAATCACCGTGAAAACAAAAGACTATAAGGAGAAAGTCACAAAATAACTATTATCATTGAAAAGAAAACCACACTGTAAGGAAAACGACAAAAAGTTTCCACACAGAGCAAATACACTATGTAGAAAAAGAAAAAGCACACGCAAATCGAGAGCTCCTCCAAAACACGTCTTGCTGACTTCAGCGTGAACACTCCTGTGTGACTCTCAGGTCAGGTCATTGTCTTTCTTTTTTTTTCTTTCTTTCTTTTCTTGTTCTTCTCTTTCCATTTTCTTTCTTTCTTTCTTTCTTTCCATTCTCTCTTCGCTCTCACTGTGTCTTTTCATTCCTGTCTGTCAAGCTTTTTTTTTTCTTCCTTGTGTCCCTTCTTTCCTTTCTTGTTTTTTTTTTTAGTTTTTTTTAAAGGCCCCCCCTTCCCCCCCTCCCCCCCCCCCCCCCCCCCCCATTTTTTGTGTTTTCTTTTCAATCCTTTTCTTGCGCATTAGCACTTCCCGTCACAGCGGATGTGTGGCGGCCATTTTACACAAGTGAAGGGAGGTAATCAGTCACAGTAAATGGAGACGCTCCAAGCAGCTCACTGAGCTCAAGGCTGACGCAGTCCAGCTTGACGCCGTGGTCACTTGGATGAAGGAGAAACGCAGAAAACTGTCTGAAGAGAAAGAAAGAAAGGAAGGAAGAGAGAAATGTCTGAGATTCCTCCGTGTTATCAGTACGAATGCGTTCGTTGTGCGATACCAGCCTAATACATTCCATGTCATGTCTACGAGACAGCATGCAATTGATTTTTTTTTTTCCCAGGCGGATATCTAATTAAAAGTTGCCGTTTTTTTTAAGAATTTTGTTTCTATTTGCTATTACTCCACGTTCTGACAGCACCTTTCCGACAGGCATGTAGAGGATGGTTCATTATGACATTGTCTTAAATATGATGTTTTTGCAAGTTTGTCTGGTTTTTCGACATTTGTTTCTGTTTTTCTCGTTAGCATCTTCTTTCTTTCTCATTAGCATCTTCTCTTTCTTTCTCATTAGCATTTTCTCTTTCTTTCTCGTTAGCATCTTCTCTTTCTTTCTCGTTAGCATCTTCTCTTTCTTTCTCTCTAGCATCTTCTCTTTCTTTTTCTCTAGCATCTTTCTTTCTTTCTCATTAGCATCTTCTCTTTCTTTCTCATTAGCATCTTCTCTTTCTTTCTCATTAGCATCTTCTCTTTCTTTCTCTCTAGCATCTTCTCTTTCTTTCTCATTAGCATCTTCTCTTTCTTTCTCATTAGCATCTTCTCTTTCTTTCTCTCTAGCATCTTCTCTTTCTTTCTCAATAGCATCTTCTCTTTCTTTCTCATTAGCATCTTCTCTTTCTTTCTCTCTAGCATCTTCTCTTTCTTTCTCATTAGCATCTTCTCTTTCTTTCTCTCTAGCATCTTCTCTTTCTTTCTCATTAGCATCTTCTCTTTCTTTCTCATTAGCATCTTCTCTTTCTTTCTCGTTAGCATCTTCTCTTTCTTTTTCATTAGCATCTTCTCTTTCTTTCTCGTTAGCATCTTCTCTTTCTTTCTCATTAGCATCTTCTCTTTCTTTCTCGTTAGCATCTTCTCTTTCTTTCTCATTAGCATCTTCTCTATCTTTCTCATTAGCATCTTCTCTTTCTTTCTCATTAGCATCTTCTCTTTCTTTCTCGTTAGCATCTTCTCTTTCTTTCTCATTAGCATCTTCTCTTTCTTTCTTGTTAGCATCTTCTCTTTCTTTCTCGTTAGCATCTTCTCTTTCTTTCTCATTAGCATCTTCTCTTTCTTTCTCATTAGCATCTTCTCTTTCTTTCTCGTTAGCATCTTCTCTTTCTTTCTCATTAGCATCTTCTCTTTCTTTCTCATTAGCATCTTCTCTTTCTTTCTCAATAGCATCTTCTCTTTCTTTCTTGTTAGTGTCTTTTCTTTTCTTGCCTGTTTCTTCCTGCATGTTGGCAATTCCGGTGTCAGCCGATGTGTTGGTCATCACGCTCAACTGAAGAGAGTTAATCAGATACACTAACTGGAGATGCTCTTCGTAGAATGTGGACCCCCTACGTTTTCAGCAGTCACTTAATCACTTGGTGACTTGAATGAAGGAGATAGACGCTAAAGAAATAAATCGAGAGTAGGGAGAGGATATTCAGTAAAGAAAGAACAAAAAGCCTCATTCTGCACACATGCTTTTCTGTATTATTCCATACACTATCCAGTACATTGAATGTCAGATCCGAAATATAACACATAGTCAGTGTTTGTTTATGCAGATTGTGTGTTTCTGATTTGAAAACCGGAGAATTTTCTGGGTATTCGTTTCCTTTTTGTTCGCATTTTTTCTTCTAATCAATATATATTTTCACGTCAACAATGTACAGCCTGGTAAAGCCTCAGTTTTTTAAAATGGTTCTTTTCTCCATCGCGAGGTGGTCCTTGGTGATACGACCAGACAGGAAAATAAATCACAGCCTTGTGGAAGATTGAGCGTGAGTCAGATAAAGAGAGGGACAATGGCACTGGGACAGAGGGCAGAACTCCTGCGACAGCGGTCACAATTTGGTTCCAGTGGAGAACGGCTGGGAAGAAGGATATACATCAATGATCATTGAATATCAACTGACAAGATGAGGAGGGGATGGGGAGCCGCCGTTCTTTTTCCTTTACTTGACCTTCATCTTCCATGCTAGTAATTTTGGTTTCAGCATATATGTCAAATTGAGCTTGCGCTGTTGAAAAGAGCTCATCAGTCGTATAAGCGTGAAACGTTCTAACCATTTCACTGAGTCCAAGTTCTGGAGCATTCAGTTTCACGACTTGGTCATGTGGATAAAAGAGACGGGATGAATCAGGAGGAAACCTATCTGGATAAAAGAGAGAGAGAGAGAGGGGGGGGGGGGAAGAAAAGCTTATCATGTGCAAAGCATGGTTCTGTTAGCATGCTGTTGATGTGAATATGCTCACTGTACATTTCAGCTGGCTTCTTTACATATAGTGTAAGTTGGATGAAGGAAAATGCCATACCAGATATAAGCTAGAATACATTTATTTCTTGATTCTGTTACTTTATCGTGACTGCTCTTTCAAAACCAAAAAGTACCTCCATTTATTTTATTCTCGATCAGCTCCCAATTCTTGTGGCACACGCCTGTGAGAAAGTGTGATGATGAGATCCCCCAAAAGTCGCTCAGTTCCAGACAACGGCATCAACACGTGTATACAACAGCGGAAGACAGGTCAGGGCGCCACGTTATCTCGGTAATCAGTTCACCCGTGGTGGTACCCAGACTGGAAAATGAATCACGACCCTCGCCAGCCCTGTGGGATAGGAGACGGACAGTGAGGGAGACGAAAGGAGGAGAAACGGCACCGTGTCGGTGACAAAGACAGCGGGCAAACTGTCTGCCAGAAGGAACAGAGGCTGGTTCCACTGGGGCAGGGCTGCTGGGGAGACGGATGTTCATCAGTGATGTCTGGGTCTAGCAGGAGGTGGTCTGGGAGGTGGTCAACAATAGTTTCGTATTTTATTCTTCTTTTTGGTGTCGATTGAAAAAAAGAAAGAAATCTTGTCAATTTCTTTTCTTTTATTGTTACGTCCAGCAGGGAGTTTATGTATTCGGCCCTGTCAGTTGTTTTGCTTCTTTGTCTCTCTCTTCAAAAGATTGCACACAAACCATGCGCCAACCGTCATGAAATGTACTGAATAATGAAACAGAGTGCGGAGTTGCTGAAAACAGGGCAGAATGCAAATGAACACACAAAACAAGGTGTAAAATGACGCAGGTGTAATGTACAATACGAGTCAGACAAGTCAATTTTTGACAAATATTATCCTCCTCAGATTATATAGCAGACGACAATTGCACACCACAATACTTAGCTGATAGCAGACAGCATGAGAATGGTAATGTCTGGAACTGGTGTGGGAAGGGAGCACAGCTCAGAAACAGAGGGAAGGAAAGGACGGGGGAGAGAGACATGAAGAATGGGAAGACAGCGGACCAGTGGATGGGAGGAAGGAACGACGTGAGCTGGATCACAAACAAAATAGATCTTTATGTCGTATGTATGTGTGTGTTTGTGCGCGCGTGCGCGCGTGCGTGCGTGCGTGCGTGCGTGCGTGCGTGCGTGCGTGTGTGTGTGTGTGTGTGTGGTGTGTGTGTGTGTGTGTGTGTGTGTGCGTGCGTGCGTGTGTGTGTGTGTGTGTGTGTGTGCGTGTGTGTGTGTGTGTGTGTGTGTGTGTGTGTGTGTGTGTGTGTGTGTGTGTGTGTGTGTTGGTCAAAGGGGAACAAGGCAGGGGAAAGATGGAATATTGACGAAGAATTCATCACGTTTTAGTGCAGACTGGTGGTGGGTATCCGGATCCAATCCAGGATGAATCCCTTGTGATGCAGATCCATGGTGTCAGACCTGAATTTTTGGATGGGGTCGCGAACAGGATCCGTTCACAACACAACACACAAACTGTAGAAACAATTCCAAAGAAGCTTAGCAGAAACATAGAATAGAATATAGCCACGTGACCGAATAACCCATCAAATTTTGGGGCAGATCCGTATCAAGGATCCGAACTAGTGGGGGATGGGGGGGGGGGGGGGGGGGGGGGGGCGGAAGGTCCTGGTTCTGTAAGACCTTGGCTGTGGTCTTCACTCTCTCTTCGGTTTTTCTGCCTTGTGTTCTGTCTTACGTCTTTTTTGAGCCTCTTCTCATACATAAGCTTTTCCCGGTTCCAAGAGATGTGTGGCAGTGGCCATCTTACAGGAGCCAAGGGAAACAATTTGTCAAAGTAGAAGCAGGCGCTCGAAGCAGTTCTTTAATCATAAGGCCGAAGCTTTCAGCTTGATGATGATCTGGTTACGAGGATGAAGGAGATGAATATGAAAGGGAAAGAACTGATTGAAGAGAAAGAATATGAATCTAGGAGAGAAGGAAGAAAAAGTCGACTTATGTGCAAGGTATGGTTATGTGGGCCTATTTTTAACGTGAATATATTTTTTTGGGCACAGCTTTCCTACAGGCTTTCCAAATCGTTTTAGTCGGTCACGTCAGCTTGACAGTTTGGTCGGTAGATGAATAAATGAGGGGAAAAGGGGAAAAAAACTGTCTGGACACACGGAAAGGGAGACAGAAAGGTCTTGTTATGTACAGGGTGTGGCTCTCTGGGTCTGTTGTTCATATCAAAATACTTTCTGTGTGCATCAGTTTCAGCTTTCTTTACATTATTGTGTCAAATAGATCACACAAATTTGCTGCCTCAGATAACCGACGATAATGATATTTCTTTGCTCGCTTCCTCATTTCAACGCCGCTCTTTTAACATCAAAAGCTGCATAATTTCATCGTAATCTTCATCAGCCACAATTCCTTCGGCACATGTTTTTGATCCACTACTTCTATTCAGTCAGATTGCTATTTTGATGATAGGATCACAAAGTATCTATCAGTTCCAGCTGACGGGGTCCACGCAAGAACACAACGGGCGGAGATGGGTCAGGGCGCCTTATCTCGGTGATCAATTCACCCACGGTGGTATTCAGGCTGGAAAATGAACCTTGAGCCTCACATTCTTCAGGGACATGGGGAGCCGGGGAGACGAACGGCGCTGTAATAGTGTCTGATACCAGACAGACTACCTTCCAGAGCGGACACGGTGT
The DNA here is from genome assembly GCA_018398815.1 of Conus ventricosus. Taxonomy (NCBI): domain Eukaryota; kingdom Metazoa; phylum Mollusca; class Gastropoda; order Neogastropoda; family Conidae; genus Conus; species Conus ventricosus. The sequence continues at coordinate 71,705,532 of CM031602.1, forward strand.
CGACCCAATAGGAAAGGATGGTGAGAAGGATATTCATCAAAATGACTGTTTCTGAACAGGGAGTTAGGACCATCACACAAAGACAAGAGTTTAGGTTTTTCCCTCTCTTCTAAATTTTCTTACGTTTCTCTTACCATCTGTGATGCTTACTCGTTGTTGTGATTGAGTGCATGTAAAATTCCATTTTCTCCCTTTATTTCTTTCTTTCCTTTTTGTCAGTCCTTAAAAGACTGTGCATGATCGTCAGTGTTGTAACAAATGCGAAACTGAAAGCTTCCTCGTTTTGGTGATCTTGTTAAGGGCTGATATTTCCCGTTTAGGTAGCGAAGGGCGATAATTAGACCTAGTATATCTATCTCTCCAAGCAGTTAACTGACCCTAGAATCCGAAGCAGTTACCCGGACGAATTGATCACTTGGTTGAATGAAGCCGTCGTGGGGGAAAACCTGATCGAAGAGAAAGACCTGGAATGTAGGAGAGAGTACAATCTGATTCTGTGTTGGCTATGGGTCTGTAGTCTCATTAGCAACGTTGATATATTCTCTGTGCACTGCTCGCAGGGGGCTACTTTACAGTCATGGCATTTGAATGAAACAAAACTCACTTCTTGATGAGACCTTAAGAATTGTTTCAGGTTGAATTCCGTTCCTTGTTTTTGTACTACTCTGTCATGACCAAAAGATGGATTCCTCCAGCCATACATGACTGGTCATGATTCGTGCACAGCCTGACCTTGAGCAGCTGCTTCGTTGCAGAGTATAACTTTGATCAAGTGCAAATCTTAAATAAATGTTAGCGAACCGCCAAGAGAATCGTGGACAAACGAGTCACAAGACAAAACACAACGCGTTTCGACCTTTTAGGTCTTCCTCAGGCAAGACACAAACAAATAATACAACGAAAATGAACGAATTTGGTACTCAGCTTCGATCTCTTCACTCTTCAGCGCAAGGATGCCAGGCGTTGACACTTCCAGACGCCGTCACATGCAGGTGTTCACACGGTCAAGGACGGATGGAGGTGCCTTGTTGTTTCAGAGCCCATATCGAACGGAGCTGTCTGGTCTGGAAAATGAAACACAGACTTCACAACGTTGTGGAACAAAGAGAGAAGCAGGGGCGAAGGGGGGAGAACTGGCACCGTGTCTGTGACTGAGACAGCAGACTGCCGCCTGGCAGGATGGACACAGGTTGATTCCACTGGCTTAGGGGCGGTGAGAAAGATGTTTGTCAATAATTACGGATGGGAAAATGAGTTGGGAGGACTAATGTTTTAAGCAGCTAACTCGTTTCTTGCCCTTCATTTCATTTCAACTGGTCTTGTGCGTGTCAGTCTTTGTTCATTTGTTTGCGTATTAGCTTCAATTCAGTCTCATTTTTTTCATCCTTCCTTCCTTTCTTAGAGGCATACTCTTAACGTGTCCGCATTTTCGGTTTCAGAGGATGAATAGCAGCGGCCAGGAGACAGTAGTAAAGGGAGGTAATTAATCACAGAATGTAAGGCGCTTCCGCGTTAATCAGTCTGAAGTCAGGAGCGGTCATCTAAACAATTTGGTCACTCGGCTGAAAACGTCTGAAGCAAAAAGTAGAAAAATGTGTGGAGAGGGAGACAGAGGTGATGGGAGACAGAAAGGTGTCATCATGAACGATTCCCATTCAGGGTTTAACCTTCGCACCCGCTGACAGTGACATTGGCGGCAGAATGGGATAGCCACCTACCAGATGGCGGTTTAAAAGACTGACTTAACAGAAAACT
>CM031602.1:71720302-71727087 GCA_018398815.1 Conus ventricosus
TAGTGGATATTGCTACAGAGGTAGTGCTGACATAGATATTGCTACAGATGTAGTGCTGACATAGATATTGCTACAGATGTAGTGGATATTGCTACAGATGTAATGCTGACATAGATATTGCTACAGATGTAATGCTGACATAGATATTGCTACAGATGTAGTGCTGACATAGATATTGCTACAGATGTAATGCTGACATAGATATTGCTACAGATGTAATGCTGACATAGATTCTGCTACAGATGTAAAGCTGACATGGATATTGCTACAGATGTAGTGGATATTGCTACAGATGTAATGCTGACATGGATATTGCTACAGATGTAGTGCTGACATAGATATTGCTACAGATGTAGTGCTGACATAGATACTGCTACAGATGTAAAGCTGACATGGATATTGCTACAGATGTAGTGGATATTGCTACAGATGGAGTGCTGACATAGATACTGCTACAGATGTAGTGCGGACATAGATATTGCTACAGATGTAGTGGATATTGCTACAGATGTAATGCTGACATAGATATTGCTACATATGTAATGCTGACATAGATACTGCTACAGATGTAAAGTTGACATAGATAATGCTACAGATGTAGTGGATATTGCTACAGAGGTAGTGCTGACATAGATATTGCTACAGATGTAGTGCTGACATAGATATTGCTACAGATGTAAAGCTGATATGTATATTGCTACAGATGTAATGCTGACATAGATACTGCTACAGATGTAAAGCTGACATAGATATTGCTACAGATGTAGTGGATATTGCTACAGATGTAAAGCTGATATGGATATTGCTACAGATGTAGTGCTGACATAGATATTGCTACAGATGTAGTGCTGACATGGATATTGCTACAGATGTAGTGCTGACATAGATATTGCTACAGATGTAGTGGATATTGCTACAGATGTAATGCTGACATAGATACTGCTACAGATGTAATGCTGACATAGATACTGCTACAGATGTAAAGCTGACATAGATATTGCTACAGATATAGAAATCTGAGTATGTACTAAGTATGGTGATTACATGTACATTGATATTATTTAAAAAGTGGATAGAATTGCGCAAATATTAATGCACCAAAGATTGAATTTTGGCAATCTAATAATCTAATGTTAATGTAGCTATCCAGGTTGGCAGGTGGGTTGAATTCTTTTATGATACATATGACTGTATCTGCGTTGTTTCCTCGAGAGATGGTTCACATTTGATATGAAATACTATTCCCGCACACATACACACACACGCGCGCGCGCGCGGGCGTGCACACGCACGCACGCACGCACACACACACACACACACACACACACACACACACACACACACACACGCACGCACGCACGCACGCACGCACGCACGCACGCACGCACGCACGCACGCGCGCGCGCGCGCGTACGCACACACACACACAAAGACACGCACACAGGCGCGCGCGCGTGCACGCATTCACACACGCACGCACACACACGTACACACGCACATACATACACAGAAACGCACGAACGCACGCATGCACACACGGAATGATTAGATTTCACCACAGGCAAACCTTTTTTTGAAGTGAGAGACTGAGGAGGGTGGAGGTCGAGGGTGAAGGTGGGATTGGAGGAGACAGGAGCAGGGGTGGGGCAGAGAGGGGAGGGGTATACATATCCAGTCTGAATAATGTCATGTCAACATATCATCACATTGTCATGTGACTGTCACGAGATCACTTAACGTCTATAATCACAACATGGCAAAGGCATAAGTTTCAAAACAGATGGCGCGCATGTGTGTGTGTGTGTGTGTGTGTGTGTGTGTGTGTGTGTGTGTGTGTGTGTGTGTGTGTGTAAATGTGCGTGTGTGCGCGCGCGTATGTGTGTGTGTGTGTGTGTGTGTGTGTGTGTGTGTGTGTGTGTGTGTGTAAATGTGCGTGTGTGCGCGCGCGTATGTGTGTGTGTGTGTGTGTGTGTGTGTGTGTGTGTGTGTGTGTGTGTGTGTGTGTGGAATCCCTCCCTCCGGCGCATGATGTCCTGCGCTTCAACGAATGGGATTTAACGGGCATTCAAGAGAGTTTTTTTTCTAATGCTCACGCAAAAACACAGAGTTTAAAAGTTTCATCCAAAGGGATTAGAATCTGCACAGATGTAGATTTTAAAGGGAAAATCTCCTCCAACCGGCTGTCTGGAATTGAACTGGGGCCCCATGGATCGAAAGAACAATGCGTTAACCACCAGGCCATCGGGAACAAAAGAACAAAACATCACATGTCATCCCCTGACATTTTTTTTTTCTGCCATCCTTCCTGGACAGTCGACATCGATCGACAACCTGATTTCAGGTCACGAGATCATCGTTACGCAGCACATGTCTCCCGAGGTTTTAATGTCAGTCCTAGTATCTGGTGGCGGAGCAGTCATTCAAGACCTCCGCTTTTCTCTCAAGTCGTGGTGACTGGTGACAATACATGCCATAGTACTCTATCGACTGCTGTAGACCAGCTCGGTTTTCAGTCCCATCCATTTTCTGCTGCCGTTTTCACGCCGTTCACTCCGGGGACCCAAGCTCTTTCTTACGAGGAGGGTTAAGACGCAACTAGACGAGCGCCCGCGCTGAGTCGAATCGCACGGCTCGGGTGGTCTTACGAACACGGACCCTGTCCGCGTGAAACGTGTGTTACGTCACGTTTTCTCACCCGTCATGTTTTGCCAAGAGAACGGGTTTTCTGATAACTGGCTGAAAATGTATTTGAGCTGTCCCTGTGACTGGTCCCGAAGCCTGTCAGAGTGAGTACTGCAGTGAGGGGAACGCTGCACCAGTTTGTCTCTGCCCCTGACCATTGTGGACTAGAGCCTGGGTGGCAGCAGCAAAGCTCTTCCTGCCCCCCCCCCCCCCCCTCCAACAATGTTGTCTGCCCGTCTTTTCTCTCCCTGTCTGCCCTAACTCCTCGCCCTCTACCCCGTACCTAACAGGACAGTCACGGAAAGGCCGCTTGATGTTGTGTCACTTTTCCACACCACTTCAGCTTTCTTCATCGCGCTGTGGTCAGCAGCTAGCTCTTCATGGTGACCCGCATGCTGTCCGGTGCTTTAGTGGACTTAGCCGTTTGTGGCAGGCTCAGTGCAGGGGACAACACGTACTCTTCTGAAGCATTTCAGCTCCAGCTGCCTTTGGATCTTCCTCTGCAGACTTTTGCTAGAATCCATGATTCGCAAGCACACAGGATGAAGCGTACGGATGTGCGTTTTGGGAGATGTGTCATTAACTAACATTTCTGAAGATAACATCTTGTATCTTTTTGTTCCACGTGAAACTTCGTAGTTGTGTTTAGTTTCGTTGCAGATTTTGTTGCCTCTGCGGGTGCATCCTTGCTGCCATTAACAAACACAGGGTCTCAGCCTCTAAAGAAGACAGGTAATAAGCCTGAAGCAGGTGCTCAGTAGCGGAGGGTGCGGTTCTGTTGTCTTGCTGCATGGGAAACAGGTTGATTCAAACTCGCGACCTTGCGTGACAGCCTTACGGCAGCATTCAGGTATATGACAAATCATTTCTTATTGCTGTAAAAAAAAAGAAAAAAAAATATTGTGATGCCATTTTTGCGGATACCATCGTGAGTGTTTTGCACGAAAGACGCACAATGTGATGTCGCCATTTTCACCCCCGAACTTTCGCCGTATTTTACGTGCACTCGCTCTCTGAACAGGCCCACGAATGCCAGGGAGAAATTGGTGTTAATATCACTGTACAAAACTGCGGTGGCGTTCAGACGTAATTTGTAAGACAACGATAATTTCTCTCTGATACGGATTCCTGTGCCGTGCACGTTGATATTCGACCCGCTAGAGACACGTTATCCACTATCTTGTGGATCCGCTGGATCAGTCTGCCACTGTTACACACACGCACGTAACTGAGGAAACTGCCTTCCCACATTTCTCAACCGTATTATGTGCTGTTCGGCGCTTTCAGCTCAACGTACACATTTGCAGTTATTTGCGCTCTTCGTTATTCGTCTTCAACTCAGAAACACTGTGTGTGATCGAATGCATATTTGAATCGGTGTCAGACAAAACAGGCATCTTTTTCCTACGCAGTAGAAGGGAAGCTACCCACATAACAGTTATATGGGTTATCTTTTTCTGGATCCTGTGCGGATCAGGAGGAGATGGCTCAACTAGATCAAGTTCTAATTTCTGAATACTTTGCTGTCAAAATAGTGCACATGTTTCATCAGTACAAACCTGTGTTTTGAAAGGGGGATCGAACTACTCAAGCGGACGTTTTAACTTGGAAAAGACTCGTGTAGCGCAGCCTTTAGTCCCTGCCATCGTTCCTGCAGGCAGGGAACGCAGATATTTGTTCGATGTTACCATCACGTTTTTGCTCCTTTATGCTGCAACTGGTAGACAACTGCCGGCAACTTTTTCTTCGTTACTTGGACCCGCCTCAGGGTAAAGGTATCAACTTCAGCTCATTAAGAGTAGAGAGAGAGAGAGAGAGAGAGAGAGCAAAAAGTTTCACTTTGGGGTAGGCTTTCACTACAGTTTATCAAGTCTACGGTTCATCGCGGAACTTGCATTCAGCTGCACAAACGCATTCAGCGATGACAGAAAAAAAGGGCATAGGAGGCAATAGTCTGTTTGTTCATTAAATAAAATGGAAACTCGGTTTTTGACTCCTGACTTTCTGGATGGCTGGGGGCGATTTTGAAAGTGACATCATAAATGGGTTTCCAGTCTTTGGTCTTCGACTTTTAACTTTGTTCCACATGTTGAGTCGGTTTTGCGTGCGTGCGTGCGTGTTTGCGTGCGTGTGTGCGTTGCGTGCGTGTGTGCGTGCGTATGTGTGTGTTCGAGAGAGAGGGGAGAGAGAGAGAGACACGGAGAGAGATGGACAAGAGCTGTAAAGAGGAAGAAAAAGTGAGAAAAAGAGGGTAAAACTACAGCACTGATATAAAAGACAGAGAGGGAGGGAAGGAGGGAGGGGGGGGGGGAGAGAGAGGGAGGGAAGGAGGGAGGGGGGGGAGAGAGAGGGAGAGAGAGAGAGAGAGAGAGAGAGAGAGAGAGAGAGAAAAGAGAGAGAGGGAGAGAGAGAGAGAGAGAGGCGGGGGGGCGGGGGCTAGGTGAAAAACGGTCATTTTCACTCTCAAGACAAAGTGGATCCAATGGATGGGTTTTCTTTCTTCTCTTCTCTAAATCTCTGTGTTTTCTGTCTTTCCTTGATGCTACATGTAACGTTATAATCCCCTTTGACAGTCGTTTGCGAGGCAGCCTGTGATTTTTTTTCTCTTTCTTCCCTTTCTCTTCCTCTTGGTTTGGTTTTGGATAAACAAGCTCACCACACCGCCAGTTTTTTTGTGTGTTTTTTTTCTCATGCCACCGTCCCTCCCTCTCCCTTCCATTCTTTCTGCCTCCTGTGCCTACTAGCTTGACACTTTCCTTCTCTCTCTCTCTCTCTCTCTCTCTCTCTCTCTCTCTCTTCCCCCTCTCTCTCTCTCTCTCTCTTCCCCCTCTCTCTATCTCCCTCTCTCTTCAGACATGCACGCTGCAAGAGAGTGGAAAAAAATAGAAAGAGAGAGACGTTTACTGACAGGCAGACTTTGGGACACAAAGAGAAACAGGGAGAGAGAGGAGAGAGAGAGAGAGAGAGAGAGAGAGAGAGAGAGAGAGAGAGGGAGAGAGAGAGAGAGAGAGACAGACAGACAGACAGACAGACGGACGGACGGACAGAGACAGACAGACAGACAGACAGACATACACACGCAACACACACACAACACACACACACACACACACACAGTGGTGGGAAGGGGAAGGGGGGGGGGGGGAGAGAGAGAGATGGCCAGACAGAGAGAGAGAGACAGACAGACAGACAGACACAGAGAGAGACAGAGAGAGGAGGAAGGGAAGGGAGAGGAGTGAGAGAGAGAGAGAGAGAGAGGGGGAGAGAGAGAGAGAAGAGAGAGAGAGAGAGAGAGAGAGAGAGGGAGAGAGAGAGAGAGATGGCCAGACAATGAAAGGATGCTGCGACAGTGGCTCCATTCAATCTGCCCCTCACATAAATTTCTGTCTCTCTTTCATTGCATCCGACCGCCAGGCTCATCAGTAAGCCACAACACTGGGGGACAGTTGCGTGACAAACGATTTGATTAGCCCGGAAGTAGAAAGTGGAGGTGGCAAAGAGGGTGTGCAGGAGACAGGGAAGAGGAAGCGTGGGAGGGGGGGGGGGGGGCACATGGGGGGACATAGAGGGAGGAAGAGAGAGGGAGGGGAGGGGGACAGGAAGAAGAGGAAGAACAACACACACACACACACACACACACACACACACACACACACACACACAGAGAGAGAGAGAGAGAGAGAGAGAGGAGAGAGAGTAGAGAGAGAGAGAGAGAAGAGGAAACAGAATAAGCTTTATTACATTTTGATCCCGCACCTCATGAAGCACAGGAGTCACGCCCCGCGGCCCACTGGGTCGCTTTGACTGCCCACTGTCTCAGCCGTGTTCCTGTAGCGGCCAGGGAATGTTGCTGACTCCTGTCGAGAGATGGATGGCTTAGATGCGTGTCAGTTGCCATTGCTGCCCGGGTGCCGGGGCAGACTTTTCCATTCCAGCGGAAGTCAGGAGGCTGAGAATGAGTTCGTTAAATTTTGTTGAGCGTGTCAGACGCAAAAGTACTACCTGATGTGTTGGTTTTTTTTGGGGGTTTGGGTTGGGTTTGGGGTTGTGGGTTGTTTTTTTGGGGTTTTTGGTGTGTTGGGGTTGTTTTGTTGGGGTTGTTG